>JACBWW010000002.1:20360398-20724069 GCA_020086605.1 Lanius collurio | reverse complement strand
CTGGGCCAGGCCGCGCCCCGCGGCAGCCGGGGCCCCGCGCCGCCCGCCGCCCCGGCCAGGGGCTCGGGCACGGGCTCCTCTGCGCTGGCCGTGGCCGAGGCTCCGCTCCTCGGTGGGGAGCGAAGGTCGGGGAGTGAGGGTCGGGCCCCTCGCCGTGCCCAGGCGAAGGCAGGTTGCAGTGGCCGAGGAGAGGAAAGGAGCGCAGGGCCGAAGCCCTCCCCATCTTCCTCTCTCCCCTCCCGCAGGCACATGCCGGCCCGACCCTGCGGGACAGGCGGCTCCGAGGCAGGGGAGAAGCCCGCTGGGACATGGAGGTGGCGAAAGCGGGCGGGCAAGGGCGAGGATTCAGGAGCTGCCCCTTCCCGAACCCGACACCGAGTACCTCCGTGGGCTTTTTTTTTGTCTGTCTGTGACTTTAACAGTACCGACAGGCGGCCG
Source organism: Lanius collurio (assembly GCA_020086605.1). Lineage (NCBI taxonomy): Eukaryota > Metazoa > Chordata > Aves > Passeriformes > Laniidae > Lanius > Lanius collurio. Next base: position 20,723,631 of record JACBWW010000002.1, on the reverse strand, counting down.
GTGGAGGAGGATTGAGAATCCTGGTGCTGGCCGCTTTTTTTGTTGCTAGCTTGTTTGTTCCTTTAAATATTCGTCTTTGTGTAGAAGGCGCCTCTTACAAAGCAACCTGCCGCTTGTAGTCCGGCGGCTCTCCGGGTTCCTGGTGCAATCTCCGGGGTGGCTTTCCCAGGGCGTGACGGACGGAGCGCGTTGGCTCTCCGAGCCTGCAGGCGGCCAGCCCGCCGCCTAAAGTAAATACCAGGAGCAGGTTCGCAGTCCTGAGTTCACATGTACTGGAAAAACACAGCGGCTAATTTCTGCCTAATGAAATGGGTGTTTCTGATGGCCGAGAGAGGCTGGGTTTTGTCTTTTTCAAGGAAAAAAAAAAAAAGTAATAGTCAAACCACACCCTCCCGCTGCCCCTTGTCATGTTCCCTTTGGCTGGTTCATGCTGCGCGTCTGGTTTGAAAGCGGCGAGGGGGGGTAGGGGGAGGGCTGGGGAGGCAGGTTACAGCCCTGTTTGTGTGTGACAGCGGGCTCACTGCTTACAGGGTGGAGGCTGATCATGTGCGTGTTCCCGGGGAAAAGGAGGAAATTCACACTTGCTCTTGGCCTGGCCCTGGTTGTTTATTAACAGAAGCCTCTGAGAAATCACGTTGGCTTGGTCTTGGAGCTGGCTCCTCTTTCTGCGCTCAGGTGCTGACTGCTAGCAGAGCCACGAAAAGGTGTTGAAAACCATTCTAAGATTAGGAACTACGACAGCTTCGGTTATTTTCAGTTCTGCTCATTGCAGACAGTTTCTTAAACACAAAGATGATGGTTTTCTGTGCTTATTTCCTACATCTTGTAAGATTTATCATAATTAGAGTTCTTTGCTTGAATTGCTTAGGTTTTAACGATATCACTGGCGGCTGACAGTCACTTTTTCAAAAAAGTGGGCTGAAGCCAGTGTCAAGAAGTCTTTATGATTGTGTTTGACAACATGGCACAGTCTTTTTGGAATTGCAGGCTGACTGCTAAATGCCTATGGTTGAACTTTTTGTGTTTGTCCGTTCCCAGTACATTCTAACTCTAGCCTGTCTTTGTGTTTATGGCAGACTGTGCTTCTGTGGTTTTGTTAGTAAGTAGTTTAACAAATCATACTTTCTTTAGGTCAGCCATGCATATTTATTATTGTAGCTAACTAAAGTCTGCACAAAAGCTATCATCTTCATTATAGTTGTTATTATTGAAAGCAAAAATATTTTTACTTGCACTCACTCCATACTTCTGCAGTTAAACCTCTGAACCTGTATGGGAGCATACTCACCGCTGTCAGTGGTAACATTTCAGTGGAACTACTGAGAGTAAAAAATGAAGTGCATGCATAATATCCTTGAGTGTATGAGCTCTATAGCCTACTAGTTCTAAAAGTGTTTGATAAGACTGCAGGTGCATTTACATCAAACTGGCTGCAGGTAACAACTTTATAGATAAAGTATATTTTCCTTCCAGATAATTACACTTATGAATGTTCACATTTATTTTCATGCTTACCTTGAGCTGACACAAATTTGGCAATATTTTCAACCCAGATGATGGTGTGATTCACATTTGTACTGTTTATCAGCTTAAATGAATGCCCTTTTCTGGACTGCTTGGGAACTGACAGTCCTCTATTGTTTCCCTGTTTTTCCAGGCTCAGCTTGACCATAAGACACATCTTGCTTTTTGTAGGCACTGCAGCAAGTGTGGCATCTGTGAAGATGCAGTAACCTGGATATGATTTTTGGCTGTGCATGCCTTAGCTGGGTCAAACTGAATAATTTTAAACTGTCCAGACGTGGTTGTTGGCATGCTGTGTTAACTTTGTAGCTCAGCCTACAGACTGTCATCCAGGGGCTACTGGTTCTATGTATCAGTAGACTGATGCTTTGTAGTGATTCTTCAGGCATTTCCTCAGTGAAAACAACCTGGTTTAAGTGACTTGTTTTGTAACTTTCCTATAAAGAGAGGGGAGGGTTTTCCAGAGGGGGTAATCACAACCTTAGTAGTAGGGTTCAGGGAGATTTATGTTTTTGGTAAAGCAAAGGAAAAGTGAAATCTAATGTAAATTGACTAAAGTTCTGACAGTCTATCTTAGGCAGTGACAGTGAAAGAAATTTGTATGTTACCAACTGATGTACCTCAAAATTAGTTTGAAAGGTCTAATTCTTTGGTGAGATACAGTTGTTCCAACTCCATTAGATCGTCTTCACTTTATTGCAGTGTGTAAAATGTGACTTTGTTTTGAAGGTCCGGCAGAATTTTGAACATAGTTCAAATGTGTGAGATTTTTTTCAGAGAAGTGGCTTAGGATAAGAATCTTTGAATTCCTGTTAATATTTTGTTGAGCAGACTAGTCCTAATGGATTAGAGATCTACTTGTCTACGTGCCTCTTATGAGACCTAGGAACAAATTATTTGTTAAGGTATGGAAGACATTGAAAAGCAAAAGCCTTGAACAGGTCATGTTGTTGAGTTTTGTTACTAACTTTTTCTTAACTTCTCTTTAAGTTTCATAGTTAACTAAATCATTCAGAGCTGCTTTACCCCAGCAAAACAGAAATGAAAACTTTCTGTGGCATTCTCTAAGTTGAGTATTCCTCTCTCTGTATCTTGTGTAAGGAAGGTTGTAGACTTCTTGGGAGTGAGGGTTTCATATCTTCACTTGCTTTCACTGAAGTGATTTGTGGACTCATGCTTGAGAGGAAAGTGGTAATTTTAAATTTATTAGGTGTTCACTTATTCTAACTGTTGTTGCTGATCCAAGAAATCTGTTAATTTGTTCTGTTATTTTATTCTGAAATTTTAAAGTTATTTTTATTCAGAAAGTAGTTGAGAGAGACTCTGTGGCTTGAGAAGCTTATAAATGAACAAAACCAAAACTGCATTTACTAGCAGCAGTTTAAATGATAATGTTTCAGGAGTGCTGCTAGATGCATGCCTTGGCTAAAGATGTCATCAATACTGGTCATCATTTAAACTTGATTAAGCTTTACTGTGTCTACTTTAACTTATGAAGCAGCTACTCACTTCAGCAAGTCTGAAAAAAATACTACAGTTTTTGGGGAAAGGTGGTGTGAATCATGTTTTTGTTTGTAGATAAATTAACAGTGAGATTCGAAATGAACCAGAATGTTAACCCTTTTCTTGAGATGTTTCCCCCTGCCCTTGTTCCAAGTATTACCAAGCTTTGTGGATGCTTTTTCTTTTGTTTAATTTAATTTTATTTTTTAATCAAGAATAGAAACACAGTAAAAAGACTTAGGCCTTTTGCAATAGGAGATAAAATGATGTTTTGATCTTGATTTAGGTCTCGGGTGCTTATAGCACCCAAAGTTTTGAAAAAGGAATATGTTTCAATGAGTGATTTTGTAATAAGTGCATAGAGTTGTTCGGAAACTTGTAGATAAGAGATGATTTGCATTTATACAGTTAAACTTTTTTTAACTTCCTCCTTTAATAAAAGTGCTAACTGGAGTTGATTATTATGTAAAATAACTGCACATGGATGTTTCGGGTGAGAGGAAGGAATGAAGGGGTACTGTAGACTAGTGCATTTATCACTGTTTGAATGCATCTAAGACTTACTGCTTTAAGATGCCATGTCTGAACTAATTGTTACAGTTACTATTGATGACAAAATAAGGTTTCATCTTTAATATATGCTTTCGTAGCTGTAGATGAGAGGAAGTGTAGGTTTGTTTTTTTTTTTTTTTTCCCCCCTAAACTTGATATGTGGGCTAGGGATGTGAATTGCATTTATTTCTTTTGAGACAGACACTTTTTAGAACAAGTGGGATTTTTTTATAACAATTACCTGGGGATTAGGAGATTGTTGTCAGAAACATTGATCTGTTGTAGTTTTGTTTTCTGATGGAGAATGTTATTCTAGACTAAAATACCTCTGTGTTAGCAAAAGTAGAAAGGTCTAATTAAAAAGCTGAGAGAAGTAACATGCTTTGCATCAAGAATAACTCCTGAGAATTTGACTTTTAAATGGCCATTGTTTAAAAAAAAGAAGGAATTTCAAAAGTCTTCGTGGCTATTTGATTATTTTTTGCCTGAAAAAACTTTGTTGGCTTAGCAACAAGGTATTAGAAAAAACCTTTCAGAATGTGGGTGGGGCTTTTCTTTGGTGTTACTTTTTTTTTTTTTTTAGTATTGACTTCCAGTGTGTTGTGCTATATATGTTTGTTGTATTCATTATGTTTTAAATTGTTTTCTTTGGTTTTAAATACAAGTAAGCAATCTATTAACAGAAAATGTTGGACAGTACACTGGATGGCAGGATATTTTAGAGTTGATGGAATTTTTGCCTTTACTTTTTGGGTTCAGATATGATTCTGGTTCATTAAGTCTAACAGGGAAGACTGATATATAACATAAGCTTATAGCTTTTTCATGGTAGTTATGCAATCTTGTTATTTAAATCTAGTTAAAGTAATCAGAAATGGGAATTTTTAGGTTTTAACCCCCCTGCAGTTTATCTGCATAGTTGCTTACCCATAACCTTTAAAAAATCTGGCTCTGAGGCTTTTTAAAGACCTGCTTTTAAAATTAGTAACCTATTGTGTTACGGGTGATACTAGTAGTGGGAGTGCAAGTCCGGAGCTAAGGAAACACCATCTAAATGGCTGTGCCTTCTCCACTAGTTGGATTCTCCCACTTTCAGTAGTTTTAGCAAGTACAACTCTTCATACTGCATAGACCTCAAGAAGCTGGTAATATACCTGAAAATACTGTCCTTTTAAGTTTGACAAACCTATGGTATGGAAAGTAAACTCCCCTTGCAACAAATGCTTAAACTAATATTTAGTCAGTCTGGAAAGGTGATTAGAATCCTGGAGACTGTGCTTTTAACTGAACAGAACATTTTTCAATAATTGCTACCACTAAGCAGGCACAGTTGAAGAGGAGATAAAAACACTGAGGCATTAGTTAGAGGTTCGGGATTACTAATTGCACTTTACTGAATCTGTTGAGCTCTAGTTCTGCATTGAAATGGTTGGAGAAAATAAGTCAGGCATGCAGGTCTGCTCATTTGCATCAAAAGGAGTATTTGGAGACCAGTTTTCCTTTAACTGAGTCAAAGTGAATAGTCTTTACAAATTAAGTCTTAGTAGTGCTAATTATAAGTTTGAGTTAAGATACTGACCACAGTCTACAGACAATGTAATGCAGTGAAAATAATTCTAGGAAGACGTTTTTTAAGCTGTTTTTAATATTTCTTACATAAGTTATGTCTTGAGCTAGTGGCTAATTAGGTCCATAAAATTCAGACACACTGGCTTTAAGAATTCCCTCCTGATGTGTGAATCTGTTCCCTGCCTAAAATGCCATTGACAAGCATTACTTTTTCAGCTGAAACCCCCCCTAGTCCTCTGGATGTATAAGGGATTTGCTTTGATTGTGCAAGTGTGTTTTTTCTGTCAAAACTATTTCTCTTTCAGAGAGGTTAAACCAAGTTGAATGGAATGCATGTTTAGGACTTTTGAGGGAAACGTAGCTTTATGATTAATGAAATTCTGCTTTTGTGTCTAAATGCTTTTGTGATCTAATGGGGGTAGCAAAAACTAAAACTTTGCTGGAAAGTGATAACAGTTGAGATGAACTGGTATTTGTGGTAAGGCTGTAGATAATAAGAAACCACTCTTGTGTTAATATCTGTTGGAGTAGTTGCTTTGTTATAAATGAAGTGAAATGAATTCACTTCATTTATAACAAATAAATGAAGTGAATGAGATGCTACGCAAAATTCAGAACATGTATAAAGAAAATAATTCTTGCTTTGACCAGTGGTTCTGATAAAGGTGGAATTGAAAATCACTGTGTGAAGTAGTAAACTAAACATTGTGGTAAACTTAAGAGAAGTCTATTTTAGCAGATAGAGCAAACACTCCATGACTTCTCTATCCTATCTTCCAAAGTGAACTTCATGCTAATGGAAGGCTCTTCTGAAGTGTATTTGAGTAAAGCACTATTTAGCTAATTCTTGCTTTTTCAAGATTTTTGGCTAGGAAAAATATTTGCATGTAGTATAGCTGTTGAGTGATGCTCATTTCATCTGGTGAAAAGACTAAAGCCTGTTAATTTCTTTGTTAAGGTTGTTAGGTTGATAAACCAAAGAGGAAATTGATAGTTTTGTGTATGCATGTATGACTTGGCTCATAATTGTGGTTAAACTTTTTGGAGGGGTTCCCCCTTCCCCTCAGGTCTTTCATTATGAGTAAAAATTACTGCTTTTCTGTAACTGTCCCTGTCTGGAAGCTTGATAATCAAAGATGAAAACTTGAGTCAACAGAGGTAAAACTCTCTAGTAGTTCAGACCTAGCAGTAGCAGTCAGACTGTCTTCCTGGACTGTTTTGTGCCTCGTGAGCTTCTGCATAATGAAGATGTTTAAGGTTGTAACATAACTTTTTTCAGCGTAGGGGTAAGTTTTCCATGTGATTGGTTCCCTTCAGTCATTGAATTGCAATTCTGCCTTTTGCTACTGTCTAGTTTGGTTCTCTAGTAAGTCTAAAAAAATCTACTTTGACATGAAGTCCAATGTTCTTTTTTTTTTTTTTTTCAGCACTCACCTATTTTTCTGATACCTTCTTCTTCTATGTGACTTTAATGTTTTCTTGTGTTAGGTACACGTAATTTGCTAAAACTGTTTTGTGTAAAGCTTGAGGATAGTGTTCATCTTCTTTTACAAGCTCTCAAGATTGTCAACTGATTGTTATTATCTATTATATTTAATTACGTTTTCTAGATCTGCTTTCTTCCCCTGTGTGCTCACCCATAAGTTAGACAGCTCCTCTTCAGATCATCTTCTAGAACAGATATTCTTACCGGGAGAACCATTCCTCTGATTCCATGTTCATTCTTGTCTCCTGTGAAGATGTCCTATCTAGATACTGCTTTCCTAATTTCTCTACACACTGTGTAGAACAGGGCTCTCTATTGCCCTGGTCTGTCCTGCAGAATTTTGTTGTAGATTACTCTTACTTTGGGAAATTTCCTTAGAGTTTGAATCCTGGAAGAACTGGAGAAAGTACTGCAACTAGGGTTGTCATCCAGAAGATCAGTGTGGGATGTTAGTTTTAAGTGCAGATTTGCACTTAAATGTAAACTTTACTTGGTTACATGTATTTGTAATTTGTCTTTGAATTTCATTGTATTAATAGAAGAGTCTGTTAGAGTTTATGATTGTACTGATGAAATTGTGCATACTCCTCTAAGTTTGTTCATGTTACCTCTTCCAGTGAAGAGCAAAAATTACATATCATCAATTTTGAGATTTTTAAGCTTTATTAGATGGTGCTTGATACATCTTAAGAATAATTATAAATGGATTTCTAATTTTACTTATGTATTCCAAGAGTATAAGATAGATTTGACTTTACTTTAGTGATTCTTTTCAAGGTCATTAGAAAACCTGCTGGTTTGTTATGGAACTGGAAATTGAGTATGTGTTTGGCTATGACTCCTAATACCAGGCCAACTCTTGGGTAAATATTATGGAATGGGTTTTATGCAGTACTAGTTGCTATAGAATGGTGGCAGACCGAAACAATGGCTGCAGGGTGGGGTTTTTTGTTTTATTTGGTCAGTGTTTTTCTTGCTACTTTGATAATCTGTGCTCTTGTAATTAGAACTCAGTAATATGAAAGCTCTCACAAAAACTCACTACCTAGTAATAGGTGATTATTTCTTAAGGCTTTTCCTTGGTGAACTGTGTCCCAGAGCACGGCTCAATATCTGGCTCTACTGTGTAGTTAAGAGCACCTTTATAGTGTGAAAAAGTAAAAAAGAATGAGTTGTCTGGCAACAGTATTTATTTGGCCAACAAAGTATGTTGCCCAGAGCAGTATCTATGAACTAAGTTTTCAGTGCGTAGATATTCAAGCATTTCATTATGTGTTTAGTAGAGCTTTCTCTTTGTTGGATGACTTCACTTGTCAGTCCACACTCCTGTAGTTTCTTAGAGGCAAGATACACAATTTGATGGCAGTGTCATACTTTTACATATATTTACATTTTGCTTTTACATATATTGTCTTGCTTACAAGACCCAATGGAAGATCAGAATCTCCTTTCTTAATGAAAATTAGTAGCAGTTGGATAGCCTGTGGCTGGGCAGGAATTCAAAAGGCAACAAAACCCTCCCCCAGCATCTAAAGAAAAGGTCTTCTTCCTGCTGCCCTCCAGAAGGTGCTCTACTTTGAGCAGTACGTCAGCTTGAAATTGATAAGGGCCCTTAAAACATTTAATTGTTCTCAATTTTAGTAAAAAACAATTATGCCATGTTCTTAATTTAAAAAAACATTGGGACAGTGCCACCTGTGATATAGTGTCCTCCTGGATGGGAAAATGTGGAAACAAATGAAATTGAACCAGGTTGTGTTTTGGAAAGCTTTGCATTGTTGAAGTTGTTTTCATAATATCACTTCTTTTGTGTTGAGAAATCTGGTTTGCGTTCACCATCCATGTACAGTTCAGTAATATTTTCTGTGTTCAGATCATATCCAAGCATGCATACTTCTTGTAGAATGCTGGGCATTTTATTGGGAAACATGTAAGTTGTTTCATCTTAAAGTGATAGCCTTACTGAACATGATTGCTACTTACTTTCAGTGTAGACAGAATGAAGGTTTTAAGACTTTTTTAACACTTACTGTACATATTACTGTACATGTTGAAAGAGTGGGATAGTTTCTTCTCATATCTGGAAAAGGAAAATAATCTGGAAATTGTTATGGAAAGACAGTGTTTACTAGTGATAACATGGCTCAGTCCTGCTAATTGATTTTGATGGATTTCCCTGTTAGGTCTGGTGTTTGCTGTATAGTGAAGAAGGTCAAAATTGTAATTACTTAAGATTACTGCATTTTGTGATCTAATTCTTTAGCTTCTTTGAAGCCTTTTAAAAAAATAAAAGGCCAAATAACTGTTTCCTTCTTTAAAAATCAGTGAAATGCCCTGACAAGGCTGTTCCTTGTATTGTGTGAGAGGTATTGTAATACTTTCAATAAAGTCTCCAGCAATACTGAAACTGTATCTAGTATTATAGGAGAGTATTTCTTGTTGCTGTAGCACAGCAAGGACTATTTCAATAAATTCAGTTGTTATGCCTATAGCAAACTGTTTTCAGGCAGATAAGGATTGATATGTAGACTGAAAAAAAAGAGAGAACAATGAAGTATCTTTATGCACTAACTGCTGGTATATTCACCAAAGCCATCTACCAGCATCCAAAGACCTAACCAGCCCAAAGTGGTGAAATTATTGCAGTTCTGGTAAGTTTTCAATATATGAGCTGGGTTTGCAGTCTGTCTCAGATGTTTTAGCCATTTAATAGTGAAAAAAGAGAAGTGAAAGAAGAGAGGATTTGTCTCTCTGTCCTAGAGCCTTTGTCAGGATTTACAGTAAAACATCTAGTTTTCTATTACCTTCTGATTTCTGACTGTCTGTAGCTTTTGGCTAAAGTTGGCCTGTAAGGTAGGATCTGTGATGAAATTACAGTGTTTGAATTTTATAGTGTCAAATTCCAGTATAATTTTCTGAAGCAATTATCAACAATCTCTCCTAACATTCTGATACTGGCTCAGTATCTTGAGTATTAGTAGTTCTAAAGGCATTACAAATTCTTACTGTTGAGAATAAATTGTTTGTGGTCTACTACAAGCTCCAGAATACTTTTGTTTCATGGTTTGCTTTCTCACCTGCTTTAAGTTTAAACTTGAACTCAAAAATTGGTGCATCAAATTTTTGAGAGATTAGATGAATTTGAAAACTTTGCCTTCTCAAAGTAGTCTTCATTCATTTTCAGTGATAAGTGTCAAGTGGCAGCACAAAAATTGGTAGCATTGTACCAATGTGAGACAATCATGTACTGAAGCTCAAGTATTGTAGAGTGTTCTGATACTGGTGGTTTGTTAAAACCTATTGAAACTCAGCACTTACCTTAAGAGCCTTACCTTCAGTGTTCCACATTTGTCTCCAGGTCTTTGAACATTCTTATGTGTAGGGATGCTCATAAATATCCATGTATATAGTTATAAATGCACTGGTCTAGCTCTCTCAGTAAACCCACCTGTGTTGAAACCTTTTCTCCCTCATTTCCTCCCACAAGCACTCTGCACCAAAAATCTCACATCCACAACCTTAAACAAGACACTCCAATCTCCTACTTTCAGGGAAAAATGCCAAATACAGGAGTCTTCAAATGTGTTCATCCTGCTACACTGGCTTCAGAGAGCAGCCTTGTGATTATCTGGCTCTCTTACTTTCCCCATGAGGTTACAGATCAGCCATTAAATCCTCAACACTTGCCATGTGGACTTTGTAGTTTGGAGTGGCCTTGCAGTTGGACCTGTTTATAACGAGCTAGTCTGTGTGCTGACAGTGGCTGTGACACCTTGGTTTTCTTCTAAGGGAATGCTTTTTTGCTTGCTATGCTCTTACAACCATAGATACTTTTCCCTTATTTTGTAGAGCCTTCCTTTTAATAGGCTTTCAGCTTGTGTCATCTCTTCTGGGTACCTGCTTGGTAGAGACAGACTGAGTTTTCTGGATTAACCTTACACTGAATTCCTTAGCTGCTGAGAAGGAAGTCTTGTACCAAGAGGAAAAATTCCTTCCTAACCACCTCACAGGTAATAAGGATGGTACTCAGAGTGGGTAGAGCTTAATTTATCCAAATCCTGAGGATAAATGTTTCTTTATGTTGCAGAAAGGTCAGGACAATTTCTCTCATCCTTGATAGACTTGCCTTTTTCCTAGTGTCACCTGTCTCCTTCTACGGCAATGTCATGATGTTAGCAGCAGTAGTAGAAACCTGCAAGCAGAGTGAGATACCAACATATTTCTGATACCTTTATATCCGTAATTTATGAAGGAAAATGTTGAATAGCAGTGTTTGTCATGGCTGATAGATGTGTGAGTAATCTGAAGCTGTTTCCTCCTCAGCAACTGTAGAAGAGGATGAATAGTTTCACAGGTACACACACTGTTCTGCAGCCACTTCTTCACCCACCTCTCAGCACTTCTGAGACACAGAAAGAAAGTGGGCAGTGTTGACCCTCTTCCTGCTGTCCCTGCCATCTGATTGCTGTCGTAGGGTTCTGTCTTCTGCCGTGAAGAACTGTCTATCTTTGATTCTCTTCCAGCTCTGTGGTGTTGATGATACTGACTTTTAAAGCAACCACTAGTGCATGGTAGCAGTTAAATTTGTATGCTGCTTCTTACTGTGGCTTTCAGGAGCTTCGGCCAGTCCTTTGTCTGCCTTTTTCTCCAGCCCCCAGTGCCCATCTGACTTGAACACCATTAAATGCTGACAATATTTAAAACTTGCTGCTTAGTTTATTTCAAAAATTTCTTTTTATATTTACATCTGTAAAGTCAATGTCAAAAAAAAACTTCAACAAGTTTAGGTTTTGCTAAAGCTTACTGCATTTGTTGTTGGGAAAAGCGGCTTACTTACTGTGTGGAGGGAGACTTTTTTCTTTAATTACTGAGTTTTTCTGTTCGTGTATGCCAGTACAAAATATTGTGGTAGTCTGACTTTTCCTTAGGCTGACTATCTATCTAAACCAGTTTTGTAGGTAGAATATTTATGATACATTTTGTTTATGTAATGGGCAGTTTTGAGTCTAATTCTTGAAAGTGAGCAATGGTCAGTCAAACATATTTGGAACTGAGTTATATTACTTGATTGGATTTTTTTCCCCTTAGAGTGCTTCTCCAAGTTGTTATTAAGCAAAATTGAGGGTTGAGACTAGATGATCTTTAAAGTCCCTTCCAACTCAAGCCATTCTGGTATTCTAACATGACATTTATTTCGATCATACTTAGCCTGTACTTATGTGTAGTTGTATCATCTTCTTAAACTGTCTTGGTTTGTATAAAAGACATCTAACATTCTCACTTTGTTATAGCGTCTCCAGGACAGTGGGATGGGAAGAGTGATGCAGATGCATGAAGTAATGTGTTGAAAAATGTGTTGTAAATTTAGTTACTACAGATCCAGAAAGAGAAGCCAGATTTTTATAAATGTATGTAGTTTGCTAGGTTGTCCTAATTTGAGATTTCACCTTATAAAATATAGGAGAAAGGGAGTTAATTGCGTGTAGAGTGTCATATACCAGCACCATCACACCATCTCTGGTTTTAAATCTTAAGTGAGTTGTATGGGATAGCAAAGAATGCCCTTTTTCTCTACTGGATAGCTGCACACTGTAGGAAGAGGGTTATATATTTTCATAGAAAACTTGAATAATTTTCATATTTGGGGCTTTTTTTGTTTTTTTCAGAAATACTTCTATGTCAACTGTACATGAGACTACCTCATTTCGGTAAATAGGTTAAATACGTAACTTAAGTTCCAAATTTGATGAATCAAACTGCTAAGGAGTTGGAATGGACCTTAAAGATCCCCTAGTTACAATCCCCCTGCCATAGGTAGGCACACCTCCTACTAGACCAGGTTGCTCAAGGCCTTATCTAGTCTGGCACTGAATACTTCTAGGGTTGGGGCATCCACGACCTCCCTTGAAAACCTGTTCTGGTGTCTCACCACACTCACAATAAGGAATTTCTTCCAAATATCTAATCTTTCCCTGTTTAAATTTGTACCCATTTGAATCCATAAATTTGTACCTTGTCCCACCACTGGAGTTCCTGATAGACTCCTTTTCCAGCTTCCCCCTAGGCCCCCTTCAGATACTAGAAGGCTGCTTGAGATTTCCACACAGCCTTCTCTTCTCCAGGCTGAATAGCCCTAGCTTTTTCCCCAGTTTTCCCACATGTATGCAACTTTCTGGTATTCTAAGGTCTTGTAAGCTGTTGATAAAGGCAAGCATACATGTTTTATTAATGCTTTTGAAGTGACTACTGAATACAATGAAATTAAAAATCTCCAAAAATCTCCAAGTGCTTTGCAATAATGATTAAAAAAAATCAAATCTTCTTGATTGGGTTGCTCCAAGTGCCTAGTCATAAGGAAAGTTTGTATCTCACTGTGGAGAGTAATAAAAAATATACAGAACAAATATGGTGTAAACTAAGAGTGTATAAAATGTGCATGTGTTTTTGTTTGGGTTTTTGTTTAATTTGTTTTTATTTCTATACAAATAAAATATATTTGTAGGAATAAGTCTGGAGAAGTTTACTGTCCTCTGCAGTAGAGAAACATACATGCTGTAGTCAGCATACATACTACCCTGGGAGACATAACCGGTTGTTAATTAGAGGGAAAAGAAAGTAGAGAGTCCTTAGATTTTTAAATTCCTTTCCACTTCAGCATGCTTCTGTCTTTGCTTCCTTACAGAATTTTTGTTTTGGGTCATCTTCTCATATTCTTCTGTCATACTCCCTCATTAATGAGACGATAGACCTCTGGTGTAACTTTTCAGCTATTTTAATTCTGATTTGCTACAAAGATTTTTTTGGCTAATATCAGCAGTTGGTTAAAGCCTAAATTGTTTCACTGTGAGTCAGAGTATACTTGAAATCTTGTATGGTAGTATCACTTATGCTTTCATTAACTATGTTTTAATATCTGAGTAAGACAAACCAAGTTACTGAATGCTTTTGTAATCTGAGCCTGTTTAAACTCGAAATAGTCCTCTTCACCGTTAATCATCTGCGTTCATGTTTGTATTGTAACTTGTCCTTGCTCTGTGTGCCACTGAAATGACAGCCCCTTGATAAGGATAAAATTAAGGGTATTTGATAGAATTGTGGTTTAGAGCAAGAAAATGCTTAAAAGTAAGCAACCATTTAATTTTCTGATAGTTTCTTGCAGTATAAAGATGACAAGTGAAAGGTGGGAATTTTTTAAGTGGAGTTAACTAAACATGCAAACCATGTCACTGGCTGCAGCACTAACTACTGGGCAGAAGGGCAGGACTTGTTGAAAGTAAGAGTTCATGCACAGTGCACTGGCAAACACATTCTTCTGGCAACTCCTGATTAACAGAGCTGTAGAGACCAGTTTTGTTAACCAGTGCTACATGATAAAACCAGTAATTTGTTCTCTTCTAGAAGAACTCCTTAAAATAGAGCTGCTAGCACTTTTTAAAACATAGCTCTCTGGTAACAAAATGTTCTGTTTGAAGGTTGAATGAGCATTTTTATGAGTAGATTCCCCCTGAACAAAGTTACTTTCCTGACTGGGGAAGTACTTCTCACTTTCTTATTCTATACAAGCAAAAACCCAGGTATATAATAATAATATTCTATACAAATAAAAAAGGTATGTTTTCTGTATATCTGAGGAATGTTACAAAAAAACCTTCGAATGCAAGTATAAAATTGCAGTATAAAATTTACTTCAATATATTGAAAGCATTAGATTGTGTTTTCATAGGGAAAAGCATTTCAAGCATTTTTTTCATAAAGCTGAAGTATATTCCAGGGGATTGGAATTTAAATAGTGAACAAATTTTACTTAAGCAAAAAACAGGATTGCATTGCCTTAATAAAAATGCATCTGATCTGGGCTTGATTATTGTCAAAATGTACTCCTCGAGGTGACTTTCTTCTTGAAACAAGCATGAAAATTTTCAATGCTTATTTCTGTAAACCTTACTGATGATGAAGAGGGGGCAGCATGTGGGATGGAATAAATGGCATATCTAAGTTCAGTAGTTCTTGATCACGGCTTAAAAATGAATGGATACTAGAACTACCATTTCTGACTTTGATGTTTCAAATTAATCCATCTAAGTTTATTAGTATGGATCTGTCCAAACAGAATAGCTTTCAAAATGGACACCTATATCTTTATAGAGAGAATTACACTTTCTCTTTTTTGTTGTTCAATAGAACCTCTGAAAACTTTGGCTTTAGGGTAAAGATGTTGTATTTGCTCCCCTTGAATTCTTCCAATTATCGGACATCCACCACCTGGCTGGGCAACCTCACAGTAAAGAATTCCATCATAATATATAATATAAATCTACTCTTTTTCAGTTTAAAACCATTCCCCTTAGTCTTATCCAATACATGCCCTTGTAAAAAGTCCCTCTTCATGTTTCTTGTACCCCTTTAGGTACTGTAAGGCTGCTATAAAACTGCTTCCCTAAAATCTTCAGTTCTCCAGGCTGAACAACTGTCTTGGCTGTTGTCATAGGAGAGGTGCTCCAGCCCTCTGATAATTCCTCTCTTGATCTCTCTTTTTCTCGGACTACCCCACTTTCCTTTTGTTCCTGCTTTCTGAGTTTGTTTTCTTCTGATGTTCTGGTGCTTTGTGGTGTTCTCAAAATCAAGCCGTATTGCTGTGGTTAGCTTGTGGTTATTATTATTATTTATAATATTTCCACTCACTCCTGCTCTCCTGTGTCCCACATACCCTATAGCAACTATAGGATAAAAACAAATAAGTATTGATGGTAGTGAATCACTTGTTCCACTCAGATGCATGTCTGGAGCTTCAAGGTTGAACTTTGTTCAAAAGTAACGTACACAACCTATGGAAATCTCACTGGTTTTGAGGATGTAGGGAGGGGGGAAGATGCCGATTTTTTTTTTTTTTTTTTTTTCCCCAAAGCCACTTCTTCTGAGTCTTTGCCTTAAATTTCTGTCTTTCTCTTGAGTTTTCTGATCTTTTATTGTTTTTTGGTTATATAATCTTCCTTGAAGAATGAACTTCTGTGTTAAAAGAATTATTATTTCAGGCTTACAGTTCATTTTATCTATATTAAAAGTGAAATCATTATGTAGTTCACTAACTACAAAAGTGTTCTTCAAAAGAAAACTTCTTAGATGCCAGTGAATATTCAAGTAGTGGAACGGGTTGCACAGGGAGGTAATGCAGTTTCTGTCCATGGAGATTTCTAAGAGAAGGCTGGATAAAGCTGTAAAAAAGCTTGGTAAGACCTCAGAGATGACCTTTCTTTCACCAGGAGGTTGGATTGGAAACTCTGGAAGTTCCTTTCTGCCTGATTTATCCTGTAATCTTAGATGGTTCCATGGTGTATGTACCCATTCCAGTTTATTTCCAATTGTGATGGATTTCATTGCATTATTAATGACTCTTCCTATGCGTAGCAGAACGACTAATACAGGCTTTACTGTCTCTAATGTCTACCAGTTGGACTTGTAACTGAAGAGAAATTTGCAAATGTTATGCTGCTACTTAAACTACTTTATTTAGCTTTTTTCATCCCTTCATTTGTCATGGTCCTTCTTAAGACATACATGTTGGGACATCTCAGTATTGGGAGCTCTCCTGTTGGTTGGAGGTCATCTTGTCTAAATTAAGAATATGTGCCTGCCTGGCTGCTGTAACAATTAGTGTTTCCTGTAGGTAAACAGGGAACATTAGCCTGTCCTCTACAGATGTTTAAATATGAACCTAGAATACTTTGATTTGGAATAGACCTCAGGACATTTCTGGTCCAACCTCCTGCTTAAAGCAAGGTCTGTCCTGATACCCCTGGGGGCTTTTCCCATAAGGTGTTGAAAACCCCCTGAGTACCAGTTACTGCAGTAACTCTGGGCACCCTCCTTCACTGCTGTGTCTGTCTCCTAATGGTGAAAAAGGTTTATTTTGTAGTCAGTTTAAAGGCCGCATTTGTTTCCGCTTATCTCCAGTGTTTCTTGTCCTCTCACCATGCCTTGTTGATCACTGCTGCATTGTCTTCTTGGCCTCTTTGCAGATCCTGTGAGCTGCTTTGTAGATCTCCCCTCCAAAGCCAGCTCTTCTCTGGGACGAAGAAACCCACTTCCTTCTGTCTTGGCTCCTTAGATGGTTCTTCAGTCTCCTGATCATTCTATAACTCTCTGCTAAACTTTAGCTTATTTCAGTCCTTCCTGTACTGACAGCCCAAATCCCTGAGCAGTGTAATGGTTTTACTTGATCTAAAGCCTGTATTCCTCCTGTTAATACAAAGCATAATGTCGACTTTGGTGCCAGGGCGTGCATCTGAATCATCTTCAGCTTGCTGTCCACCAAGATCCCCAGGTTTTCTTTAGCAGAGCTTCTTTCTTCACAACCAGTTGTTCTTAAGCCTGTGTTGTTGCCAGACACTTTTCCTTTCAGTGCCAGGACTTTGCTTTTGCCCTTGTTGAATTCTGTTGAAGTAAAAAGCTGCTCAAATCCCCAAGGAAAAACCAAAGCAAGAAAACTCCACCTAAACCCCCACCTTGAAGAACTTCCTTTGGCAAAACATTTAGGCAGGTACTTGAGTGCTTTGAATATTGAAATGCTTAGATTCTTCTTGAAGTTGAGCGCAGCATTCTTCTAGCCATCTTACACAACCTTCATGACTGAATATACCTTAATGTTTCAGGATCACTTTATGTATCCTTTGGCTTAAGCAAACCGTGTTCTGCCAATGCATCCTGCATGCTAGATTGGCCAGGGGCGATAGAGTGAGGTCCTAGTGCTGCAGGACAAGAAGTGTTTGTTTGTAAGTTGTGTAAATTGCACATGGTTTTGCTCCCATTTTCTGTTTCTTTGCTTCCTCCTCCAGATCACATACATGCCTGAATCAGTTACGGGAATAGATACTTGCAGTGAATGAGTTGTGCTGGATTATTTTTGTTGATACGTGTTTATTTGAAATACTATTTTCTTTCACTCCTGATTATTGTTAGTTTTATAATACCATATTTGGTACAGTATGGTGTGTTGATTAATTCAATTTACTTGTACTCAACCTCACGTTCTTTGTTTTGAATTCTGCTGTTGTGCTATGGGTCTCTGTATGATGCTGAAAAGTAGGCTATGCTGATAGTGTACCATTTTTGATGGAAGAAATACTGAAGTACTAGTTTGAAAGTAGACTATAATATTGTCTGGCCACAGATGTTTATGACTACTTTGTTACTTCAATGAAGCATTTTTACTGTTAAATTTTAAGTTGCTATTTTGAAACTTGGTTAGCATTAATCTGTTAATTCTGCAAATGTTCTTAGGCCAGTATTAATATAATAGGAATTTTAAACCGAAATAAACCAAGTAAGAAAAATCTCAGAAACTCAGCATTAAATTTTAGATGTTGATATTAAGTTTAAAGAAGCTTTAAGTCACCTTTTCTGCATATTATGTTTGAATCTATTTTGATGCAAACCTGGTAGCCATTCTTAAATAGTTGAACTACTACTTTAGGTGATAATCCCCAGGTCCAGATGCTTGTTCTTGGATTTCCTTCTAAAAAAACATGCTTTAAAAGGTTTATTGTGCACCCTGGGAAGTCATTAGGTCATGACTGGTTTGTCCCAGAAGTTCAGAGATCAGAATTGTGAGTTCCTCAAGGAAAATATCCTTCTGATAGTCTCTTTTCATAAGTAGAATCTGCTCGGCTGAAGACAGTCATAGCAGTGAGTGGGAGGAGACTGCTTAGGTTATGACAATATGAAGTCTAAATGCTGGGTGAACAAACTGGAAGGAAGCTGTTGAGTTGTATTCTCTAAGATCTGTAATCATCTGCTCTCTCAGTTCTAGGAATGAAGCTGCTGCCTAGTCTAACCAATAGACTATTTCTGTACAAATACAGAAATGCATTATTTATTTTTAAGTGCATTTTTCCAGACTAGGGGAGGATAGGAAGGGTGAGGGAAAAAGTAGTAATGTGAAGGATGTCTATGTGATGATTAAGTATTCAGCTTTTCAGTTGTCTTTTTGTTGTTCCTATCTCCTCCCAACTCTACACACCCAGTCTTGTAACTGATGCTGGCCCTCTGAAACTTCCTCACTCTTTCGTAAGCAGGCAGTGGCAACCCTTTGTGAAACAAAGAGTAAGGTACTACAAAATGAGGGGGCAGTATTAGTTTGGTTGCTGATCTACTGGACTAATTTGTTCTGATGCAAAAAATGAGAACTGAGCAAGTGATTCTTGACTACTTCAAATTTTGAGCACTTAATCAACTGAATCAATCTCATACATGTCTAATAGTGTAGCCAGATTTTATGTTACCTTATATTGCAACAAAATGATAACTTAAGATGTCTTGTATATTTTTAAAGAAGTAATGATAAGTAGTGTTTATGACTGGGGATAGAGCTGCCGTGCTACTATTTGAGAATCATAATTTTTCATAAAACATGAGTAGTCTTGCACAGAACACTTATTCTTAATGAGAGACTCAACCCCCAAATATTTGAGAGGTTATGATAAGCAATTATAAAATAGTCGAACTTTTTTTTGAACTGGGGCGTGTATACCTCGACTATTGTTTGCAAAACTAATGGTGGTTTCTGACTGAATTCCTTCTGGCAGAAAGTCTCTGCAATTGGTCTTTATGCTACTACCACATGATACCTTTCTCTAGATTATTTCTGCTGTTATGAAGAGAACTACAAAGGAAATGAGTAGCTTCCTATGTAATCAACTGGTCAACTGCTGTTTCCTCTATCAGGAATAGTGTTGGCGATTACTCAGAGTTGCTGCAGTTTACATTGTTGTCCTGAGCATGGAATAAGGGACTCTGAAGCAGTAGGATGGAAAAAGAAAATACAGTGGCCATAGCTGAAATACTGCAGTTACAGAAAGAAAGTAGCTTTTTACACTCATAGTTAAGCTTTTGAATGCTTCTCTGGTTTAGTGACTGTTTGGTGGCACAATGAAATGTTACCTTTAACAGATTTCATTGAGCATTTTAAACGTGTAGTTCACCCTATCTCTGGACTGACTTTGTTAATTGACTGCTTCTTCAAATGTCGTTATCTTTTAGTAATTATATTTACTCCCCTGCTCTGGCTTGTTTTGTTGGGGTGGTGCTACTGTGGTCTCTGCAGGATTTTGGCGACTCTCAGGGCTGTAAAACTCAGTGTTTGTGTGTGGACAGCATCAGAGACAACATCTGATGCAGTGTTTTGCAGAAGATCTCTTGGCACTGCTGAGTAATTTCTCCACCATTTGTGTCATCCTGCTTGAGCTGAACCCTTGCCTTTTTATGCTCAGGACATTTAAAACTATTTTGGAGGCTAGAGTTAGAAGCTGCTGATTGGAACTCTAATGTACTCTGCGCTCAGTAGCTCCTGATGTTTTGGAGCAAACACTAATTGCAGAAGAAAATACCATCACCTTGGTATTTAATAACTTTAGTTATGTAGTTTGTTACTTTTAGTTGAATCAGTAGAAAACTTATTTGTTTGTGTGCAGTGCTACTCATAGGCATGGGTTGCTATGTCCTCTAGTACTTAAACAAAAATATGATTGAAGTTCTCCTCAGTTAAATGATTTAGTAATTGAATTATAGTCTGATTTTGTTTTAATAGCCTTTTTAAGATCTATTATACTGAGTTTCAAATACTGTATTGCTTTCATAATGTTTTGTTTGCTCGTCCTTAAGCAAGTGAAATAGATCTTTAGACAGGGATGATGAAATTCCTGCATTCCCACTGATAAGCAGCTTATTTCCACTGTGGAAGCCAGCCTGTAGTGTACTGCCGGTTGGTTGGATTTCTGGATCCACAGAAGCCTTCCTTGCCTCTGTAAACTGCTGCTATTGTTTTTATTTTGGGTGTCAATAGCTACCCAAGGGAAAAGTATGTGAATGAGATTTCATATTTATATCTTAAGCTGGTAAAATGGCATTGTAGCAACAAGAGAATGTTCTCTTCACTCCTTCAATGGAACAGGTTTGTTTGAGTTTTTTAATCCCTCCTTTATGCTGGCATTGGGTTTTATGTGACTCCATGGTGGAGTTCTTAGGAAAGCCGGGAGACTAGGATTAATTCTTGCTGGGATTTTCTCTCTGAACTAGCTCATTAGAATTCACCTAAATGCTTGTGTTTAAACAACTGAAATGACACATAGCTGGAGTGGGGGTAGATACACTGGAAGGGGCTTTCCCTTTCCCCAACTGTTAGTTGCTGTTGGATTGGTTTAATGTAATATTTTCCCTTGCTGCCACAAACAGGACATACAGAGTAGTTTTTCTCTTGAGGTATCCATCCAGCAATCAACAATTAGGGACTTTTGGGGGAATTTATTTCTAGGTCTGTGTGAATAGTACATTCCATGTTCTGTAATTATGATAATGATGAAGATGTATAAAAGAAGAAAGTGTTCAGGTGCAGAGATTTTCTTGTTAGATAAGCCTGTTCAGAGAGCAGGACCTTTCAGCCAATGAACTTGCTTCCAGTCTGGCAGAGGAGACACTATTGTAGATTGGGAGCAAGTGTGGAAACCCATTGGAAAAAAGGAAGTTGGTAGGTAATTGAGATGTAAAATGCTTTTTAGTGAGGAGGGCGCCAGCTTAAATAGAAAACTTTAAAGTGTATTGTTATGTTGATAGCTACATGGTATCTTCTCTTTCAAATTTAAAAGTAAACAGAGTAGGGAGGGAGTAAAATCAGAAGCAATGTAATGTTTTGGTTGTGCAGGTACCTTAGGAAGAAACCTTTTTGTATGCTTTGGATTGCTTTGAGCTAGCTTTTGTGTTAGAATGGAGGATTTTGTGGTAGGAGAACAGTTAAAACATCACAAAACAGGGAGTGCAAAACCACTGTCAGTATGAAGGTACTGTGTATGGTGTTACTGCAGAGAAAGCCTTTTTAGCTGTCAGCAGTTGTTTTTAAATGCAACTAACTGGGGGTGAATGTCATTCACCAAGCACAGTGCTTGATGAAACTGTTGCCAAAGATTATACAACAGGATTAAGTAGGATTTGCAAAGAGAAGGCTATCAACAGATGAATTTTTCCGAAATATTAGAATTACTATATAAATTTTTTACAAGCTACCTGTGGCTTTGGTAGTCCTGTAAACCAACATTAAGATAACTAATGACATTAATAAACCGTTTTGTAAATTTTAAGAAATGATCCGATTCCTTTAAATATAAAAATAAGTCATTCAAAATGAGACTTCTGGAGGATTTTTTGAGTGACAAAATTGAAAAAACCCAAACAAACAAAAACGCAACTGTTTTTGGGACATGATCCCGTTTGGAAGTTGTAATGTCAACACTGTATTGCTTCTTAATTCTTCAACTTACTGTGTCTAATGTCAAAAACTGTGTGGCAATTTAATGTATGTATTTGACTATGTGTTTGGTTGTATCTGTAGTGAATGAATTTCCTGTTTTCTGAATGTGTGGCAGAAGTAACCATAAGGATGTCTTAGCTTGTGTGTGTGTATGTTTACTCTAGACGAAGCTGCATATAAAAGCAGCGTGGTTGTGTATCTTTCACTGTGACACAGACAATCTCACCAAATTTCATTCAAGAGTGCAGATTTTCAGTTTGGGATTTTTTAAGAACTATTTTTGTAGATGCTGATTATTTCCTAGCCTGAGGTGTGGCTCTTTTTGCCCTTAAAAAGGAAAGGGGAAGGTATTTCAGGTAGGAAAGAAAAATAATAATAGTTCGAAAAGAGATTCTTTGCCCTCTTTCCCTAGAGTGTGTTACAATAACATTGCATTTAGTGGTACATTTTGACATTATATTATTACTTCAAACATGCTTGATGAACCTAACTTACTTGGGGAATAACTTTTTGAAATCAAGTCAAAGGTTGGATTTAAATCAGAATGTTTAGTTTTGAAATTCGTGTTTGGTTTTTTGGTGGTTTTTTTTTTTTTTTTTCCGTTAGGTCTTCTATTTATTTATTTTTTTTTTCATATAGACTCCGGGCTGCAGTTTGTCTACTTCAGGAGAATCAGGTGCTTGTTTTTCTATTAGGCTTGTTAGCATTCCTACTTCAAACTCCTGACTAATTAGCCTGGTTGCCAAAGCTCCTGCATGCAGAGTATCAGATAACACCCGCATTTTTCTAGTTCAGTCAGTGGTAGCCTGATGTCTTAACCCTGAATAGTGCTGATTCCAGCTCATCCCACAGGAGTGAGAAACTAGGGTAACACAATCAAGTTTATCATTACAGAGTAGAAGTTGGCTCAAACTTTACTGGCTGTGTCAGCACAAATAAATGGCATGACCCTTGTTGCATTATGTAAAAATGACTCTGTTTTTTATGGTTTCCTTTGATACCCTGTTACATCATACTGAAGCCTGATACTAAAATAGTGGAAATGCAGTGTTAATTACAAGAAATGAATCCAAACAGCTGTTCATTTAAAGGACTGTTGGTGTCACTTTTTTTTTGTCATTAGTGAGAGTTTATTTCCTTATTTCCAGTATAGAGGTTGTACTGAAGGCAAATAAATAAGAATGCTTTGTCAAGTGCATGTCAGGTGGTTGAAGTGAGGATGGTTCCTGAGGATGTCCTGCTGGTGTCAGCTTATCGATGGGTGGGTACCAGTTTGTCAAATTTGGGTTTTGACTGATCTGTTGGTTCTTCCAACTGAATCTTCAGCCCATGTCAGGAATTTGAAGTTGCCACTGTAAGTGATCAGAAAGAGACAAGATATTTGATTTAGTATGTCCTATGTAGTGTATGTGCTTCTGGACATTGGAGAATCCATGTGGGAGGGAAATGTTAAAAATAATTTTATTTGTGCCATCTGTAATTAAACCGTGATCAGCTTTGGGAAGACAGCCAGAAGAAACCAGGCTTCATGTGTTTGATTGCTGGTGGAAATGCTTTTTTAATGCAGTTTTCTGCTGTAAGTAGGTTGACATTTGTGTTGGAGATACCACGTTTTGACTCAAAAAGAAATATCTTTTCAGTTTTTAGTAGTTTCACAGATGAATTTGAAAACTACTTGTATTGCCATTTTTTAATGGATTTAAGACTATTTCTAAGACGTTACTCTATCAGAGTTTTATTATAGAGGAAAAACTGTAATCTTTTTAAGTTGTAAAGAAATTATCACGTAACTCTAGAATCTTAACAATTTGTATGCCAGTTATAGAAATAGCCTTGAGATTACAGTATTCTAAACTTTAGTTTGTGACTGTAGAAAATTGATTTGTCTAAATGCCATGTGTTTGTGGAATAAGTCTTTAAAATATTTGAGAGATTTGTCATCCTGTAACAAGCTTCAGTATCCACTTAGCTCATCAGGACTGCCAGTCTCTGCTAGGCTGCTGCATTTCTGCTGCTTTCTTTGGTCTGCTGCTTGTTTAACCTGTGTAATGACTTCTCAGCCAAGCCAGCATAGCCTGAGACAAAAACCAGTAAGTGCCTGCTGGTGTATGTGCTGATGCTGGGGCAGCATAAAGTGTCCAGCTTGGCAGAGGTTGCTGTTTCATAGTTCCTTCAAGTTAATACAAGGTGCCAGCAGAAGGACAGTTTCCTCAGACTGCTAGCTCTGGCAGTTTCCTCCACTCTGAATGAAGGGAAGGGAAGTACCTTCCGAGTTAACCTGACTCATGTTGCTGTAGAGCTGCAGGATGCTGGTGCCTGTCATAAGAGAGGAGCTGGGAATGAGCATGTCAGTATGAGGAAGTGCAATACGCAGCACTAGAGTTTCGATTGTTGACTGTGTGTCTACACTTTTAATGTTAAAGTGAGTAATGGCTGTCTTTTTTGTGGCCTGATTGATGCCTGAAGATGCTTCAAATATAGGGATTGCAGCTCTGCAATTGCAATGCCAATGAAAAATCAGACTTCCAGCACCTGAACTTGCATTCTCCCCCTTCAGTTTTCCTGTTGTGTTTTGGTTTGAGGTGGATGTAATAATCTGTTTCTCTTCCTCTTAATGTGACTGTTCAAAAGGAACAGTCTCTAACACGTTACATAGTATGGACAACTCTGATTTATTTCAATGGGTTTTTAAGATGCATCTGAAAAATGTTATAGGGAATTGTCAGTACTTTTAATTCTTCTCTAATGTTTCTGGGGTTGCTCCTTAGCATTCGTCTCTTAGTTGCACAACAGTGACAGGTTGTAGATAAATACTAGATAGATGAGCAATATTTTATTGAGGACCATTGCTATTTGTTTCTTTCCCTCTTCTAAATATGGTATAATTAATTCAATTAATTAAACCAAAATAGTTTGGTTTTGACTGGCTTTTTACCTGATTTCAAGTATGATTGAACTCTGCCTCTTCTGTTGTTGGAGACTTTCAGGGTATTTTGATACACCAAATGTGTATCAATTACCTTCCCATTTCGTTTCTGTCATGTCACCTCCTTCAAACAATTTTCCTAATCATTATAATAGCAACTTTGTTAACAAGCTTTTTTTTTGGGTATATCTTTTTTTCAGAAGTATGTGTGTCGGTTGACACATGTACTCTGAAAAAAAAAATACTCATAGTCGCTGCGAGGTCCTCAGTATAAGGGTATTGGGAGAGTCTCTATATGATACCACCATCAGTATAGTTTATAAAGAGTGATATGCTTTAGGGATATGGTTTAATCTCCTGTAGCTTTATTTTTATTTTGAATTTAATCAGTCTAATGAATGATTAAATAGCTACCAAACTGTTGCTAGTGCTTATTGTTGAAAACATTTATTGTCTGATTTCTTCAGTTAACTGCAGTAGTTTTCATTTTGTACAAAGAACAGATCTGTATGTTTTCTGGTTGATTGTGTAAATGCTGCCCATTGCAGCTTAACAAAGCACACCCTGCAGGGGGCAGGCAGCAGCTGTGTTCCAAGTGCTGTGCGGATTTTGCTGATCACGTTACTGTAGGTTTGAAAATTACGAGTTGGAAGGTAATGTCTGTCATGCTTTTGAGGAGTGCCCTTGGCAATTTTTTTTTTCAGTTTTAATGGTAGCTGCTTTTCGAGTCATAAATCTTATGCGAAGACACTTCATGTTGCTTGTGTAATAATGTCTTTTATAAAGGGTTATGAAAATTTCAGTGTATTCAGAATGAAGTATGGTTGATAGCTGCACACAGAATGTGGTGGCTCTGGTAAAAGACTGTTCTGAAAACAACTTGGTTTGGTTTGTTTTGAAGTTGGTAGGAAGTACTCTGCATCATCTACCTGGTGTCTCTTTTGAAACTTAGTTTTTTAATCTGTGAGGTGTAAGTTAACAGGAAAATATTGAAGATTATTGTAATGTTTGTTTCATCCCAAGAGTTTTTTGTGTTAATTAGTCTTCCTGTTTGGGACAGATAGGCAACAGGAAGCAGGGACAATGCACATAAAGTATACGGTAAAATATTTACATCTATGATAATTCAAGGTTCACATGGGCATTCAAGCTGCATTTATGAAAGTTAATACTTTTTTAGTGGATGTGATAGTTGTAGGCTTGAATTTTGTCATTAGTTTGAGATTCTGTGTACCATTTGTCATATACTGCAGTGGTTTTTGCATTGACTTCATTGCATTGCATTTATATTGTGAAAATGTTTGTAGTACCTCTTTTTTTTTTAGTCTTGAGGTTTTGTTTCATACTGTAGTGGGGCTGGTTCCTAAGATGTAATTTTCCTCAGGGAAATAAAGAGGAGGTTTTATTTAGTTATGATCTTCGTGTTGTGGATTATTGGTAATTCTCTTTGACAGAAAGCTCAGCTGTTGGTCCTGCTTCTGTGAACATTTCAGTGTCTGAACTGTTGTGGCAGAATGAGTCATTCTGCAGTGGAAAGTCTTTGTTGATCCAGGTGTCAAAGGTTTGGAAGAGGAAATAAAGCTGATGAAAACTATTTTTTTATAGGAGCTGTTTTTTTCATCTGCATTGTTCTTCCTTTCTTTTGTTAGATTAAAGGTAGTCTTTCTTTAATCATGAAGCTGCACTTTTTGGAGTTAAGTCAAAAAAACTGTAGCTTAACAAGAACACTGCTTTTCTTTACTACATGGAAAACAGTTTATAACAGTTACCAGGATTTTTAACTATTTGGAATTCCTTTTTAATAGTAATGTCTGTCCTCAAGTTTCAAGTTGAGCAGTTCTTATGGGAATTGAGTGCTAGAACTGGGAATGAGTGCCAGAAACCTCACCCTCATGTAATTTTATAGTGCTTATTCCCTTACTGATTTAAGTGGGTTTTAAAATATTTTAGGAAATATTTTTTAAAAAATATTCTTGTATTTATTAGAATTCCACAGATTTGTTGCATATATCTGGCTTTTGGAGAGGCAAAGGAAGCAATTGCATTTTACTATGTAGACTGACAAGTCAGATACAAAGACATTATATGAATGTTTTGGAATATCCTGTGGTGATAATACTGTTGCTGTGCTGACCTGTTATATCAATATTGTGACCTCAATTCATTTGAAAGCAACTTGTGTGTGCTTAGTTCTAATTTTTGCACTGTGGATTGGTTTTATTGTTATTTATATCCCATTAGCAAAACTCCTGAGCAACAAGCACATGTACCTGAATAGTAATTGCAGCTTAGTTGTCTGTAGATTTTTGCCTGCAGAATTTGAATGGGGTATGAAGAAAGATGGGATGTTCTCAGTGCTGGATTTTGGTATTTTGTATATGCAGTCATGCAGAATGTGCTTGTAAGGCAAACAGTGTTATCAATGCAGCTGAAAGAGATCAAAGGTAGCCTCTTGGAGGGGGTGCAGATGAGGATTTCTGAAGGGAAACCTGTATATTCTCTGCTGCTCCAGAGGTTGAATAGTTTACAGAATGGGTGGTGTGTAATATGCTTAAGTATTGAAGTATGTAGTGCTTTGTGATGGATACAGGTGGGGTGGGAGGGAATTTAAAATCTTATGGGTACTCTTTGCTGGCTTGTGGGAGTAGTAATCTTAATTTCATTCATTGCTGTGCCCTACGTATTGTGATAAATACTCTCTCATTATCTCTGACACTTTAAAGGAGGGGTTTCCTTTCTCATATGTGAGCATGGCTGTAGATTATGGCTCCTGTGTATTACTGTTTTGTTTGCAGAAGCCTCTTGGATTCATCAGGAAGTCCAGGTTTCCCTGCTGCAAATCCCATTGTGTCATGTTGTAGGTTTTTTCCAAGCTTCATGTACAGTGCAGTCTTTTTATCTATTTCTACTTGTTTTTCATATTCCTTCTTGACTGTGATATTCTTGTGTAACAAGAATGGGATGATTGGCAGAAAGAGAGGTTTGGAGAAGATGTTCTTTTCGTGGGGATTATTTTTTATTGTGGATAGCCGGAATATTAAACACCTTTGCCTTCCATAATTATTAACATATTCTGTATATGAATATAACCATTCTTCATAACTGGAGAGGGGAGCTTGAGATGCTCTTCACTGCCTCTTTTACTTACTTGCATTTCTCTATAGTATTACTTCAAATGAACGATTTTTATTATTACCAATTAATGCTTTAAAGCACAAATCCACCCTTTGTAAGTAACTGGGAACTAGACTTAAGGATCAAACTGTTTTGAGAAACAGGAATCACTTTTGTGAAGCCTCATGGAAAGCATTGATGATGATTGATGTGATAACTTGTACATCACATCTTCAGTTTTAAGTATGACTCAAGGGTTCTGTGTGACTGACTCTGTTATGTGTTAAAGTTTTTTGCTTCCTGCTTTTGTAGTCTTCTTTTTTCATTCAATGATGGTCTGAGGTTCTTGAGGAGAATGTCGGAGGAGAGTGGTGCCACTGAGAATGCAGATGTTTTTTAAGAATGTTTAATCAAAGCTTTTCACAAGATTTTGTGGAATTTTTAAGTCCT
Source organism: Lanius collurio (assembly GCA_020086605.1). Classification (NCBI taxonomy): domain Eukaryota; kingdom Metazoa; phylum Chordata; class Aves; order Passeriformes; family Laniidae; genus Lanius; species Lanius collurio. The sequence goes on along the minus strand of JACBWW010000002.1, from coordinate 20,695,212 downwards.
TTCACTTTGTGCAAGTGCTGTTTCAGGTGTTTCATTCTGATGCTTTTGTGTGTTTTTGTTTTGTAAAGACATACTTCTGGAACATTTAACCCATTGGTTTTGAAGCAGTTACTGCCTGTCATTGACTTTATGCAAAAAGTCATGACTAGGTATTTGAAATGCTTTTATAAGCTCTTTTCTTTGTGCCTAATGAAGAGGTGGTGCAGCTTACCTTTGTTTGTAAAACCAAGAAACAAAGGTTAACTGGCAGTTACTATGTACTTTAAAACCTTTGAGTAGGATGTGCTTTTGGAAACTACCATAACTTCATTTGATAGTGATAAAAAGGAATAATTATGCTTTGTGTTTGAGGAAAATGGCCTTTATTATTTGAAAGGCCTAAAAAGCTGACTTTTGCTATATGCTCTTTAAAATATGTTTTGCAGTCTAGATGATCAGAATAAAAATTTTGTGAAAATTGACTGTACTTGTGTGGTTGAAGATTGGTCTGTACCCTTGCATTCCTACATGGGCCATGAACTTGCACAGCAGATACAAAAAATATCTAACGTGATCAGATGATAGAGCTGAAATTGCTCATGATGCATATAAACTCCTGAGAGGAGTTTAGGAGTGTTCATGCACTTAAGTAATTTGTTGCTAATGAAATCCAGAAAACATTTTAAAGTCTTCTTGTTAACTGATAAATGTCAGTTCTTATCTTTAGAGAAAAATGGTTTCAAGAGATTTCTAAGTGTTTTGGGGAAATTCCTTCACTTATAAGAATGTATCAGGGAATAATAGATGCTTCTGTATCTACATGGTTTAGGACAAGCAGTTTTTATTCTTCAGCCTCTTTTCTTGGCACAAGTTTGTATTATAAACTTCAGTGAACGTGCCTAGCAGTCTTAACAAAGAAATTCAGAAGTGAATGAGTTTGAGGATGAAACACAAAACTCTGAAAAATAAACATTTAAATGAAGAGTTAGAGTGGAAATGTAGGTACAGTGCCTACCTTGTCTGAGTGTGAGTGGTGGCATGTGTCTGTGTAGTTGGTATTTGTCGGCTAAGCACATGTCCAGCAAGTTAAGTATGGCTTGAACTGGAGCTATAAACACGTATACACACATGTCATATCAAGAAAAATAATAAAGACTAGAAGGGGTGTTTTTTTGGTCTCCTATTTCCTTATTTTTTTGAAATGTGAAACCAATTACTTCAGTGTCATCAAATACTTTTATTTAAATCTGTAATAGTCTAGCAATGCCCCAAGGTACAGTTTGGAACATAATGGAAATGAAACATTAAAAGGAGTTTTATATGGGAAAGTGATAGAAGATTGTGGTGCTGTCGTGCAGTCTCTTTTTTCAACAGAAAACTTTGGAAAAAGTGGAGAGTGAGGACTAGTTCATGGACTATGGGGACACAGCTTGAGAACGTACCATAGAAGAGGATAGGGGAAATGGGAAGACAGTGGTCAGTGCAATCACCTGTTTTTATGTTCAGATTGTCAAATGGCAATACTTTAGAAAAAACACATTACTTCTTTTAGAAAAGGAAAACAAAACTTGCTTATACAGACATTGCATCTTGAGAATTCAGAATGCAGTTTTGTCTTGTCTGCTTTGTTAGTGTCTGGAAGTAGAAATAAATTGTAACAGTAAAACATAAAATAGTAGTATTACTAGTATTAACAACAACAAACATGGTAATTTAGAAAGCTTCTTGAATTGTTTTTATATCTTCCCTAAATGGACCTATATTCCATTCCCTGCTCTTCAGTCTCTGCTGTATTGTTAAAAAATCTGTAGATTGGAAAAAGTTACTGGAATCTTATCTATATGGGAACTCACACGGTACATGATGCATGGAAAAGATTAGCATTGTGCTCATTTTTCTCTTTTAATTCTTGCTTCAGCAGTACCTTGAGATGGTGGTGGGGAAAACATTGTATGAAGGGAAATAAATATTCTAAATGGGATATGATTGTGCTTCATGATACTTCTGCAGAAAGCTCGTGTTGTCTTTGGCAACAATCAAACAAGTGGGTTGATACTTTAAGTGGATTATAAAAATACTGTGGCTGTTTAGTGAAACATCACAGCTAAGGAGTATTAGCAGAAGAGACAACTGTTTAAATCAAGTCCACACAAAAGAGTGTGTGGAACGCGACTCAGAATATTACCTGTGGGAATTCTCTCCTTTCTAGAGTTCATGACATGCTTAGATTCATTTTTCACTCAAGAAGTACAGAACTTTCCAACCCAGTTGGAAATGCAGCATACCCGCCCTAGGAAAGCTTGGTAAAGCTGAAAGGGGCAAGTACTGATGCCTGCTGAGAGTTAAAAGATGCTGTGCTGGAGGTACAGACCAAAAGCATGCCAGCTATCAAGGGAAGTGTAAAAGGAGGCTGGCATGACTGAACATCAGGCAAAGATAGTTACTAGAAAGCTGAAGTAATATCCAAATAAGGAAAATTGTGAGGCTATAAACCAAGCAGAATATGAAAGCGTAAGATAGAAAAAATTTGAGGAATGCTTTCAAATCAGCATTTGTTGAGAGAAAAAAGCAAGAAACCAAGTTACTAGAACCAGAAAATATTTATCCAATAACTATAGGAAGTGAGGGATGAAGTAATTTTACTAAGAGGTCTGTAATAGCTCTGTTAGGTAGACACCTTCAGGTCGTTGGATGCAAATACAGCTTGAAGCCAGTGTTACAAAGGACATTCACTGGTGATGTTATCTGTGTGAGTAAAAACTTCATTAACCTACAGAATTCATGGACACGTGGTGGTGTCTGTTGTAATAGACTGTGGAAAGGTCAACAGAACTTAGAAAAGAAGTTGTGCTTCAGACCTTTTGGAACTCATTGAAGGAGTTAACAAGAACACATGTAAGGGACCTCCAGTTTGCTATGGTAGGTAGGATTTCCAGAAGTCATTTGGTAGCCTTCTGCATGAGAGGGTTAAGTCCTTGTATGGATAATTAATTAATATTTTGGTATATATAATTAAAGACAAGAAATTAAATGGTCAGGATGCTTTTCAGAGGTGAATGTTCATGGCTGAGGAATTGAGAACCTTTGTATAATTGCAGCTAAGTTCGGAGTGTATGCAGAGGTGGGAATTAGCTGGAGTGAGGAATGTGGAAACTGTAACTCCTTGCAGGAAGGAACACTGGTTTGGAAGTACAATAGATAGTTCTGTGGGAACAGCAGAAACTGAGAAGGATTAATTCTGTAAATTGTTAGGATAACAAAAGGGAATAACACACAATCGCCCATTGTCTAGATCCATGGTGCATTTCATTGGACTGCTGTATTGGTGTTGGCTTGGGAGTATCCTGGGAAGAATAGTGCTTACTTCTGCATGTATCTAGGTGGCACAGATGTTTGTCTAAAGTGTAGGTTATTTAACTTTCTAGTTCCTTTTAAAATATTCTTCTTTTTTCTTTTCTTTTCTTTTCACAAAGGTCCTTCTGAGTGATAGAGTAGCTTTAATAAATATCTTGATTCTTTGCTGTTCATAGAAATGTGATGTGTGTCTTGTGATCAGATGCAGAACTGGAAAGTACTACATAAAGCTTAGCATACATCTATCACAGTACTCAACACCTAAGGATTTGCCTATTTCAAAGCCTCTGGAGAGTGAAGACAGGAGCAATGATTGTTAAACTGCAGAGTAAACCTGGCAAAGTCAACTGGAGGCTTGAATATCTGTAATTCCCCTTGAGTGCAAGGCCCCGTGATTGCTGAGATTTATGCAGGGGGCAAAAGTTGGCCAGGTGGAGACCACTGGGGAACTAAAATTTGAATTTGGAGTTCTTGTTCAGAGCAGTAATGGAGTAGCATGAGCAGACAGTATCCTCCTGAAGTTTGGTGTGCTGCAGTAGAGTGTGGGCTCCAATGGCTAATGCAAACACGTGAGGATGTGAATTTACGATAGTTTGAACAGATTACCATTGCAGTTGTAGTGTAGCCACCTGGTTGACAGCTCCCAGCATTCTCTTTCTTCAGCTTGTGTTGGTGCTGGAACTTTCCATCCCTCACAGAATCTTTAGGGAGCTGTACCAAACTAACTTTTCGTGCCAAACTAATCTTTCTTAAAATATAAAATACAAACAAGTCAAGCAGTTTAACTTCTTTAACAGGCTGTTTCTGGGACAAACAGGTGCCAGCGTGAGAGAGGAATGCATGAAGGAGTGGAAAGAGGAAAGAAAAGATGATTCTGTGACTTCTGTGACAGCAAGCTGTTCTCTTTGAGACACACTGCTGTTCTTTGAGCATGCACTTTTACAGACTTTGGCTGCAGCAGCCTGTTCGCAGTTAGTCTTCAAGACTAATTTCTAGGTTTTAGAAAAGAGGTTTTATTAATTCTTCTGACAAGAGTTGTAAATTGGAGTACTTGAAGATTCGAATTGAGTATTTTCAGTAATAGATAGTCCTTAATTTCTTTTTGCAGGATAGCCTTTTTATTTTTTTTTCAAGTTTATAATCCTGGTTTTTAATTCTATTGTCATAAAATTTTGAAAATCAGTGTAATATTTGAAGGTCAGATATTTTCATAATAAATTTGTAACTAGTAAATAATAAGAGAACTCTGAACCTTGTAATTGTTAGCCAGCACTCAGATATGTATTTTTATTTCCTTACAGGATCTCGAGTTTCATGGAGTAATGAGATTCTACTTTCAAGACAAAGCAGCTGGAAATTTTGCAACAAAATGTATCCGTGTCTCTAGTACTGCCACAACTCAAGATGTGATAGAAACTCTTGCAGAGAAATTTCGACCTGACATGCGAATGTTGTCATCCCCTAAATACTCACTTTATGAAGTGCATGTCAGTGGAGGTTTGTATTTGTTCATTAAGTCCTTCCTGCATCCACACGACCATCAAATCTACTCTCAGCCAAAGTATCTTTAGGTTTGCCCCCAGCTTCTGAACCACTTGAGACTTGGGTTTTTTGTTCTTAAATACGTTGCTACTAATTGTTTTTTGAGGAGTGGTTTTCAAAACTAATTACATATACTAGACCTGCAGTTTGTGTAAGATTTGATTATGATTTATTAAATGCTGTAATTGACATCCTGTTAATTTGTTGACATTTGTGAGAGAGTTGCTATTTTTAGGACTAGTAGGTAAAGGCTAAATTTATAATAGGACACTAGGATTATTAAATTGGAGTGGTTAAGAGTACATCTGTTCTTTGAAGTTGTGGGCCTTTGGTAGGTAGCCTTATAACTCATGTTCTTTTACTGCTGAACTGGGGGAAGATCAGCTTAATATTGTTTGCAGCCACTGTGTTTCTTAAATGTCCTAATGTTCCCTGTGAAGAATTTGGATATCTAAATAGCCTTTGGTACCCCTAACATTTGTCTGCTTCAGATTAGAAGGTGATGGTGTGTGTGGTGGTAGTGGAGACAGATACAGGACGAACTAGCTTTTGATGGTGCTTTTTATTTTCGGTACTTCAGAAGTTGACACAAGTGCTTGAACAACCTTAAATTCTTCATTTGAAACACTGAAGATAATTTAATTTTTTCTACTTCGGCTTTCTTTAAAAATCTGTTAGCACTGTACCTGTAGTCAAAATGAAATTATTTTCTTTGCAGAGCAAGTTTCTGATTTTTAACAGATGATTGTGGCATGCAAGGTGCCTCAGTCAATAGGAGTGTTTCTTACTAAATGAAACTAACTACAAAGACATCATTGTTTTCCTGTGTATGTGTACTGTTTCCTACTTCTCAAAGGGAAAATCAAGTGCAAGACTTGCTGAAGTTTTTTAACTACTCTCTCAATTGTTTTTCCATATGCTTAAAATAGATGTAATACACTAAATTAAATTTTGTCACAGATCTGCATAACGTTGTGGGGGTTTTGATTTGTTTTATTTTTTTTTAAATTTTGTAATCTTATTTATTTTTGTGCAGTCTTTGTAGAATAGTATTTCTCGGGCTGCAATCAGACTGTGGTCTACTTCAAAGTAAATTTAAAATGAGAAAAATTAGTATTTGGAAGTCCCAGGATCTTAAAAGGTTCTTAACATTTTAGATCTAAGTTCTCCAGAGTGGTAATGTTGTGTTCTCAGACTTAGTTCTGACAAAGGAGTTATGCAAGACTCTCTTATGGGGACCTGTAGCTCATGTAAATACACAGAATACACTTGGGCTCGTTGCTGGAAAGGGGGCATGTAAAGCTATGTTCCCAAGCTTGCTTTCTGTCCCTGTGCTTAACAGAAAAACATCAATTGATGTGTTCTGTTGGGCAGACCTTTTGGTTTTTTGAGAGCTTAACTTATTTCTAATTATCATTGCTCTTGAGATGCCAAGTAATTGTTACTGCTTTTCATTGTTTTGAAGAAGAAAGAAGATTAGATGTAGATGAGAAGCCTCTTGTTGTACAGTTAAACTGGAACAAAGATGATCGAGAGGGAAGGTTTGTCCTCAAGAATGAAAATGATACAGTTCCTCCAAAGGTGAGTCTTTATGGAGCATGCTAGTGGTAACAGCAGCTTTGAAATGTGTCGGGGTTGCTTATATAGGAAAACGTAATTTCTACTTTTTTAATTCTTGAAAACAACTGCTGTTCATGACCTTCAATATCTGGAGCAAGTATTTTTAAATACTTGAAGTCCATCTTTGCAGCCCAGCGTTTTTATTATCTTTCAGATGGATGGTGATGCTGTGATTCATGTAGCTGTCTAGTACTGGAGACAGCCTGTACTGTAATGCCTGGAGAACTTAAAGCTTGCTTTGTTCTATTATGATGACTTTAAAATTTCCTCAAATAGTATATGGTGCCAGATACCAGGAGGTAATCCTGCCTCTTGCAAAGCTTGTAAAAGGGAATTCCAGGGGGAGTTAAAGAGCTAAACATTATTACCTCCTTGGGTAACATTCTGTTTCTTGAAAAACATGATGGAAGACTCTTTCCTTTTGTGCAAGTTTTTTGGGTTTGGTTTTGGTTTTTGGTTGTTGATTTTTTTTTTTTCTCTTACAAATGCCAAATGAAGGAGCTGCCAACATTAGCCATACAAAAGTTTGCTTTCATATTAGCAATTTAAACATTAAAGTAGATTAGACTTTGTCTCCTGAAGTCATATAATTACATGTATTATATGTGGCTTGGTTGCTTATAGCTATGGAAAAACATGCTGTTCAGTGTGGGCTATCTTAAAGCAAGATCTTGTGCTGAGTGCTAAATTTCCTTTGCTCTTGGAATTAGAGCTTGTTAATTTTAGAGCTGCTTTGAGTACAGGTACATGAGCTTCTACTGCGCTTTTGACTACAGGATACATCCATGCTACAGGCCAGAAGGGAAAGTTAGTGATGTCTTGCCCTGCACGTACCAACCTTGCTATTCCTATTAATTGAATTAAGTGATCTTCAGTCTTCCTTCTCTGTGTTCTTCACTTCCTGGTAGAAGCGAGAAAATCTGCATTTTCTTTCTCTCATGCTCTATAATCTTCTCTACAGAAGGCAAATGAGCCTAGGATTACAGATGTCTTGTGTATGCGAGGAGCAGGAATTGAAGAAGAGAACACTGGGAGGACAACTTGGAAAAATACACCATGAGGGAAAAGTCCTCTGTAATGTTTTTAATTCTGCAGTGTGCTCTGGTGCTCCAACACCGTTGCCTTGAAAGCAGATTAGGCACAGTGTTGTTAAAGAGTATTTTTACTTGGAAGCAAAAATTTGTTGTGCAGCCTTCAGTTAGTCTTTTGGGGCCAAGTAGATATTAGGCATTACTCAAATAAAATTCTGCAGTTTCTTCACTTTCTTGAGCAGAATCAGTTCATACCTTCTTTGAAACATGACATTATATTTGCCTTCTCTGTTTTTCTCAAGAGCATTAATCCCATCGTTGTGTAATGGAGCATTGTTATGTTGAGTGTTTTTTGGGCTGGTGATACTGTGTCTTAAACAGATTCATCTGCAAAGGTAAAACCAATACTAACTTTTCTTTGGACTGAAATTGATGGAAGCTGTTTTAAACTCATTTATTTCAGAAAGCTCAGAGTAATGGGCCTGAAAAGCAAGAAAAAGAGGGAGTAATTCAGAATTTCAAGCGAACTCTCTCAAAAAAAGAAAAAAAAGAGAAAAAGAGACGTGAAAAAGAGGCATTGCGACAAGCATCAGATAAAGATGATAGACTTCTTCATGGGGATGATATGTAAGTGGTTTAAACTTATTTTTAAAAATTAAATGATATAGTTGTTTTCAAGTGCATCAGGAAAAGAAAAAGCGTGACTTGCAAGCACCTGCTGACTCAGCTTTCACATGCTTTGCAGTATTGGAAATTATAATAAAGTTAGGGGGGTAATGTAAAGTTTCTTTAATTCCTTTGCCCCTAAGTTCCCCTAAGACAAAGAAGTAGAAGACCTCTTGTTTTCTTTGAAAACTAGCAACTAGCAGTCTTTAAATTGGTTGTTTATTTCAGGTGAGCATGGTTATATGAACAGCATTAACCTCAGTAAAAGTGAAACGGATGTAGAAACTATCTTATAATAATTTATGTTATTATAAGGAACTTATATGGGCTCCTGTGTTTATGAATCCTACTGCCCTTTTATCCTTTGTGAAGTAGTGAGGATATATGTATTATAAGCTCTTAACAACATTCTTTTTATTTAAACTAACTTGGCAGTGAGAATTTTCGCCTTGCAGCTGAGGTTTACAAAGATATGCCTGAGACCAGCTTCACTCGCACAATCTCCAATCCTGAGGTGGTTATGAAACGGCGGCGACAGCAAAAACTAGAGAAGAGAATGCAGGAATTTCGCAGTTCTGATGGCAGACCAGACTCAGGTACTTGAAGTTCTGCTGTTTAAGTTATAAGCAGTAAACATTTTACTGGGAGAATATTAAGGCCAGCAGCTCTTGTAAATTTGACTCTTGCTTTTTCCAACAGTTTTTGCACATGGCTACTTTATCTGTGGTGTAAGGATTCCACAGGAGGGTGTTCTGTAATGAGTGTGAGGCAAAGCTTTCAGTGGTGGGCAGACTGATGAGAGTGAGTGTGCTCCTTGAGCTTGCTAACAGTGCTAAACTGGGAAAGAAGGAGGGAAGGATGGACTTAGACTGGCAAAGTGAGGAAGCCGGCTGAAATAACTGACGTTCATTGTACTAAGAATAAGCTGAATGACCTGAAAGAGAAAATTCAATCAGCGTCGTAAATAAAGGATGTAAAGGACTGATTGTTTTGCATAAAGGATTCTGGTAGATCTTGTGAATAACAGTGGTTAAGTGGTAGGGATATAACAACAGTGATTATATAAACACCAGTAGAAAAGAGCAAGTGAAGCAATGCTAGAACTTATAAAATATTAAATGATGTATTCTGTTCATGGAAGAGTAGTGAAGAAAGAGAGGTATAGAAAATATTGACTTGAGGGAAATCTTAAATGGGCTTGTTAAAGAGAGGGGAAATTTTTGAAGATCAGCACAAACTTTCTGTCAGGATAGGAAAGGTCTATTCTTCAACCAGTCATTGTCACTATTTCATTTTAACTTAATGTAATACTAAGCATGGTGAAACACTGGGAAAATGACTTCATTAGATAAATTATGGAAATATCACTGGAGATTTTTACCAATGGCAGAGATAAATCTATTTTGGAGATATTATGTAATTTTTCTTATATTAGTAGAGTAATGAATTATTTCTGAAGAGGTCTTCTGTTAGAAATATAATAAATGACTTCATGTCTCTCTTTTTATTGTCTGGCTGCATTATTAATTCCATTTTTTTTCCAAGGTGGGACGCTGAGAATTTATGCCGACAGTTTAAAACCAAATATACCATATAAGACAATCCTGCTGTCCACTACAGATACTGCAGATTTTGCAGTTATTGAAGCACTGGAAAAATATGGTCTGGAAAAAGAAAATCCCAAGGATTATTGTATTGCTCGTGTAAGTTACTAAACACAATCTTCTCACGTTTCATATTTGGTTGGGTTTTGTTTCTAGCAGTAGCTTCCAAACTAAATAGAAGGACTTGATTAGTTCCATGACTAACTTTCCCCCCCCCCACCTTAAATCTAACAAGAATTGTGAAGTGACATGTCAGGTTTTATGTTTTTAGAACTTCAATCTCCCAATCATACTAAATTACTGCTTGCTGTATAGAAAAACATTATTACTGAAAATAGCATATTTCTTCATTTGGCACGGTGGCTTTACACCACTAAGTGTGCTGATGATTCACGGATGTATAAACCAATAGTTCATCCTGTGGGTACTTGAATTTGTGCACAAAGCTATTCCCTGAACTAAGAGTGTCCACTCAGAAGTGGAAGTGCTGAGGTAAGTTCCATTGTAAAAGGTGTATGTTGTGTACTGTTTCCTTAAACCTTGCAGTGGTAGCTGACCCTCATTACGAATTAGAAAAGATTGAAGTGACATTCTTCTTTTCAGAATTTAATTATTTTAGGAGTTCTAAATGAGTTGCATAGAATTGTTGTTTCCCATGGGCAGTACTGATTAATGATTACAAACTTCTGACCACTGTTGTCTTTTCAGGGAGAACAGTGAGCCTTGAAAATATTGATCCTTGTTTGAGTCCAGTGTTTGATTACATTTTTGACTGTGACTTGTCTAATAAACTTACATTTTTTGCTCCTTAAAATGTTGAAAAAATGGGGAAAGTTTGTTCCTCATGATATTGTGTTGATTTCAGAGAATCATGGGCTACAGCAGAGACACTGAGGCTGAATTTGGAAGATAGTTTTACTTCAGTCTGTTTAGTTCAGACATTATGAAGTATTACAAAATCTTTGAATATTAGGGAATCATGGGCTACAGCAGAGACACTGAGGCTGAATTTGGAAGATAGTTTTACTTCAGTCTGTTTAGTTCAGACATTATGAAGTATTACAAAATCTTTGAATATTAGGGAATCATGGGCTACAGCAGAGACACTGAGGCTGAATTTGGAAGATAGTTTTACTTCAGTCTGTTTAGTTCAGACATTATGAAGTATTACAAAATCTTTGAATATTAGGGAATCATGGGCTACAGCAGAGACACTGAGGCTGAATTTGGAAGATAGTTTTACTTCAGTCTGTTTAGTTCAGACATTATGAAGTATTACAAAATCTTTGAATATTAGGGAATCATGGGCTACAGCAGAGACACTGAGGCTGAATTTGGAAGATAGTTTTACTTCAGTCTGTTTAGTTCAGACATTATGAAGTATTACAAAATCTTTGAATATTAGGGAATCATGGGCTACAGCAGAGACACTGAGGCTGAATTTGGAAGATAGTTTTACTTCAGTCTGTTTAGTTCAGACATTATGAAGTATTACAAAATCTTTGAATATTAGGGAATCATGGGCTACAGCAGAGACACTGAGGCTGAATTTGGAAGATAGTTTTACTTCAGTCTGTTTAGTTCAGACATTATGAAGTATTACAAAATCTTTGAATATTAGGGAATCATGGGCTACAGCAGAGACACTGAGGCTGAATTTGGAAGATAGTTTTACTTCAGTCTGTTTAGTTCAGACATTATGAAGTATTACAAAATCTTTGAATATTAGGGAATCATGGGCTACAGCAGAGACACTGAGGCTGAATTTGGAAGATAGTTTTACTTCAGTCTGTTTAGTTCAGACATTATGAAGTATTACAAAATCTTTGAATATTAGGGAATCATGGGCTACAGCAGAGACACTGAGGCTGAATTTGGAAGATAGTTTTACTTCAGTCTGTTTAGTTCAGACATTATGAAGTATTACAAAATCTTTGAATATTAGGGAATTTATTAGGGACTGATTGCACCTTTACGCAGGAAACTGCTGTTGCAAGTTACGCTTTTTGTAGTGATGGTGTTCCCTCTTACTTCCTAATTTCCAATCTTGTGTGTAGAAATTGTAAAAATGTAGAAAGTAGTCATGCAAAGGTTGCTTTGATCTTGGGAAAGGTTAATGAAGTCTTTGCTGCAAAAGAAATTGTTTTATGTTAATTTTTTGGGAAGCACTTCTGGAAAATATTTTGTATTTTCTGCATAACACATCTTCATACAGTAAGTTCCTGAACTGATGTAAGTTGTGTGCTTATGTTTACATTTGATATATGTGAGTGGTCTCTTCACTGGACTAGTAGCAGATCTATTTTTATGACTCCTAAGTGTAGCAGACCTTATTTGCTGGCAGTAAGTTGTTGTAGTTGTCTAAATTCTGCTTGGCCATCCTCTGCTGATACAGTGCTTGGCTTTTAATATGATAGTCCTTCTTTTATTAATAAAGTTGAGTATTTTAAATCTAGATTTTAAAATTTGCTATTTTGCCAGATATTTTATGAAGTTGCTTTCGTTGCTTGAAACATTAAAATACCCAAGAATTATCCTGATGTGTCCTTAATCAGTGTTTTCTTTTTTTGGAAACTCACAAATGCACCACTAAATTGGTTCAATGGCACTCCTTTATGTTGAAATCTCATACCTGTTCTCTGCCCCTGGTATGCCTTTTGCCCCTGTTCTTCTGACACTTTACAGTATTCTGTGTAAGACAGAGCCTGCACATGTCCCTATTCTTTACATTTTGTTGAGTTCAGCTATTATCAGTGGAACATATAACTTCAGTTTCTTACTGATTGGGATTTTGAAACATTTTGTTTTCTTTGAGTCCAGGTGGGTGTCGTCTTTGAAGGTTTAAGCAGTTGAATTTACTTAACTATTAAGATGAACTTTAAGTTACAGGACAAAACATTCATAAGGCTTTATATGTACCTGTAATAAAGATGACTCCTGAAGTTTCAGCTGAAAGATAAACATTGTGTAAGACCTTTTCATAACATTTTTGACAACTTTTATTGTAAATGGCACTTTCCTACTGGTTATTTGCTTTCATACATTGGTTTGCAGTGTATCAGGCTGTACCTTTATGCCTACTTCTAAAGTGCTTTTCTGTGTAAGCAAGTACACACCAGTTTGTTCCAATGTGTGTTTTGTTTGTTGCAGTTTGCTTGATTTGAGTTTCCCTGAATAATATGGGGTTCACTGCACATCTCTGAAGATGTCAAATTAATTAGACAATCTTCCAAGCTACCTGTGCATATTCACTCAGGGCATTAGACTTCAGGCATGCAACAAACCAGTTAGCTTCTGAAAGTAGAATGTTGATTAGACTTTTGTTTTTAGCATGCACTTATTTTTTCACTTGAGGGTAAGGCATATATAACTTTTTGTAATGTCAAGCAAAAATATGCATTTCATGGTGAGTAATTTTATTGGTGAGTAGCTTTTCTTAGAAATAGTTGTTACAGACATAAGGCATTAAGTGTTTTAGTAAGATCCATTGCAGGGGTTTTGTGGGCTTTTTTGTGTTGTTGCTGCTGTTGTTTTGTTAGGGATTTTTGTTTGTTTGTTTGTTTTAGTAGGGGCATGTGCAGAGCCTGTGTTCCCAGTTTGTTAGGAAAATTGTAGATTAATTAATTACAATAAACGGATGTACTCAAATATGCAGTAGATATGAGGGTTTTTACTTAAAACACATTAAAATGACAGAAGAGCTGTTTGAAGACCTGTTGCAGCATGGGGTTTTCTCGTGTGAGACTATTACTACGGATGGATCTCATAGTTTGATCTCTGTATATTACTTGTCACAGGGGGCTTAATACTCAAATTAAAAGTACTTCCCTTACTTGTTTATTTCAATAAATGCTTTGGAACTTAAGTCCGAAGTTACTATGGTCTTCATTTACATTTCCTTAGCTTCTATTTTCTGCGTGTTTGTCTTCATTTTATAGTAATAAATATAGAATGACTTTATGATAATTTATATATACTTATGAGTACATTTGTGATGAAGCAGATTGTATTTTGTCTAATTCTCAGTTTTGTGTTTCCTCTCCAGTCCAGTATTGGTCAGCTCCTGATATGCATGTATATCTTGCATTGTAACTGGTTACCTTCTGTCTCAAGGGCTTTCAAATTTTAAGATTGTTACATGTTGAATGTAGCTTAAAACGCAGTGTTACCCTAATTATCCTGTAGGTATAATTGATTTTAAAATCTGAGATGTGAAATAGAGTGGCTTGGCAAGATAAGATTTGAGTGTAGATGTGTTTCTGTTTCCCTCTGGTTTATACAATTTAATGTTTTCCTTCTTTTATAATATCTTGTCTATTTGAAAATCTAATTAAAGATAATTTAATTAGTCCTATGTTTAGCCCAGTTTTGCATAGAAAATGGTGTAGGGATTACATACCTTTGATCTTAAATGTACTTGTTTCCTCCTTGGAAGAAGATGAAAGGATGTTTGAGGTGGATCTGTGGGAACTTAGTTAACACAGAAAAGGGTGTGGAGAGGAGGGAACAAATGAGAGTGGAAAGTCTCTAGAGGGCTGCAGAATAGAAGGGTGCTATAGCCAATGGCCACATCACTTCAGAAGGTCTTACCTTGGTCATAGTTCAGAGATGGAAATAATTTGGAGTAGTTTGTTTAAAATAGAACTGTCTATGAATTTAAATAACATTGTTAGGATTACAAATGTGAGAGTACAATGTATTTTATTTTATTTTTTGATTCAACTTTGAAAGATCTGTCTTTGTTAACTGTAATACTGTCATTGTTACTTGTTCTTGATTGATGTGGGGAGCAGTATTGCATGAAATTACAGGCTGTGTCTCCTTTAAGATCAGATTTCTTGAGTCAAGGTTTCCCCCTTCCTCTGCCTTGTGAGGATATAGCTGTAAAAGGTAGGAATGGTCTGTAGTTCTGTTCCAAAAGAGTTTTGTTACTTCCTCAGAGCTAGGCAGCATGAAGCAATTGTGTGAAATGCTCCAGTTGTGCCCTTTGTCCCTTCTGTAGACTAGGTAAATTTTGGGTAAGACAAGGATGCAGGAGGTATGATATAGTCTTTGCCAGCTTGTTGTGTCTTTTCTAAAGATAGAGCTATGTTGTGTTAGCAGAATGGCATTAGCAAAATGAAAGGCTGATTCCAGCATGTAAAATAATAATGGAAAGTTCAGTTTTAGTTTTTGGCTATCATCTCCACAGATTTATTTTTTTTTCTTTTTTTTGTCTTAGCTGATGAGAAATTGAAATAATTTTTTTTTTTTACTGAAAGGTGATCCTGTCTACTTCAAGTATAATATGATTTTCTTTGCTTTTTAGACTTACTTGGTGTTCTGGGAAGTGTGATTTAACTGTAGCAAGAGGCAAGAGAGGAGAGTTAGAAAATCTTGGAAAACAAATTGCATTCCAAGTTACTGAATTCTTTGGCCTTATCTCTTGTTATGAACAGCAAGTGCAAAGGAAGTAATCAGAGGATAATAATCCTGAATGTTCTAATTGTCCACTAACAGCTCTGAAAACTGGTAATTCTTTTTTAGGTCGTGCTGCCTCCTGGTGCTCAGCACTCTGATGATAAAGGTGCTAAAGAAACTATTCTTGATGATGATGAGTGTCCACTGCAGATATTCAGGGAGTGGCCTAGTGATAAAGGTATGTCCAAAAACCTTTAAGATATTTTTGTGCCTTGGGTTGTAAGCCATGTTGTGGACCCTCTGTAAAGGAAGAAATTCGAACATATATTTCAGTGTGTGTTGGTTTTGGGCACTTTAAAAATATTAGGGAGTATTAGAGTTATTTACTGTTTCATTATGCACTGTTTGTAGTATTACATAATTAGGTAGTAGAAAGGTTTTGCATTTTATCCTAAAGTTTCTAAATTATTCACTATAGTGAAATATGCCTTTAATCTGTTTGTAGTTATTTTTTAAGTTAAAACTATTCTGAAGAAGTGACAGGAATTTAGTAAGCTGAAAGTAATCCTGTGGGACACTTGCAGGTTAACAGATGTTGGTTGCGTGCTTATTCACTGGCAGTGGGACTCAAACGATGTGTAATACTGTGTTTTAGGAATACTGGTCTTCCAGTTGAAAAGGCGGCCTCCTGATTATGTCCCAAAGAAAACCAGGAAGATAACTGATGGAAAGCCATTAAAGGGGAAGGAAAGAGTTGATGGGTCTGGCTATGGCTCTTGTCTTCCTCCTGAGAAACTACCATACCTGGTAGAATTAAGCCCAGGTAAGAATTCTGGTTATTTAATAATCTAAATTACATTATTATATAGTCATTTGGATTTCTCACAAATAAGGTTTCTTTTTAAGCACAAGGAAGTTGATGTGGCAGGAAGTCTGTTCCACATGAGTTGTTCTTCTGATGTCAGATTCTGAATTGGAGCTAACTAAAGGTAGAGCTGCATATTGCTGTAATAACAAAATCTTAGCAGCAAATGTTTGGAGTGAAAAAAGGGGGGAAATTATTTACTAACCTTAAATCTGATTTGCTTTACATTCACAAGTACACTGTAGCATATCTGGTATTTTGCAGTGCCATACATGGAAAATCACATTTTTGAACAGGACAAGAACATGAATTTTTAAATCAAACTTAAATGTTAAGCATTTTTTCAGCCTACATGGAACTTTCAAATCACTGTCAAGGCTGAGTTTTATTTTGTCATATTTGGAACTCTCTGCGCTTTGTGGTAATTTGCAATTAATTTTATGATCTAGGACAGCCAGGAGGGATTGATCATATATAGCACAACGACTGATAAAACATACATAACTTCTGCTCTTAATATCTATTGTCCTTATGTTTATAGATTTGGATACAGATGTGAATTTTTGGTGATTGAGTTATATACAGCTCTTTTTCGTATTATGTGTAACTTGAGTACACTCAGATATTCAAGTATATGTTACAGTTTGAAGTCAGCTGGTGTTCCTTTTGGGAGGCAAGGTTGACAATTGGTGCTGAAACCTTTGCTTGATCAGAACTGCAAAATAAAGGTTAAACTTACGGTCAACAAGTGTGAAGGTTTTGTTTGCTTATTTTAAATCTAGATGAAATTTTCAGTACACAGAATATATGAAATGTACTATCATGTTCTACAGGTTGAGGTTTGGTTTGCATGTTGGTATTTTGGGTTCTTTAATAGTACTGTTGATTTCTTTTCTTGTTTTCTTCCTCTTTGTGGGATGTAGTGCTTTAGTATTAAAATGTTGTGCTCTGGCAGGAGTGAGGGATGCCCATTAATGGAGAGAGTAAACCCAGTCTGAAGTGCCACAGGTGTCAGCGCTGTGTGCTGAGCTTCACACACTGCCTGTGGGACTGACCTATTGTTTGTGTTTTTCTTCTAACAGCTTGTTGTCACTTCTCTAAACAATAAGGATTGTTTCATTCAGTAGCTTTGTAGTACTGATGTCTTTATATTCTACACAGCTTCTAAAATGGAAAGAGTTTAATAAGCTTCATCCTTATAAATTGAATGGGTGTTGTCTGGCTACGGTTTCACCCTTTCCTGTCTTTTCTTTTCTTGCCCTCCTCCGCATGTTCTGCATGGTATCTGTCCTGCTGGTGCTGCCTTCACCTGGGTCCTCTGCATGTGTTTCTAACCCCAGGGAGAAGGAATCACTTTGCCTACTACAACTATCACGCTTACGAAGGTAACGCTGTATTTGATACTGTTCTCTCATTAGTCACTAAAAACTTCTCTGACTGTAAATCTTGTGATTCTTTGTGACAAATGAAGGACTATCTTATGAAGGGTTTTTTTTCCAAGAGACTGCTTCTGTGAAGTAGTTATCAGTTTTGTCAGCTGCCGTGTAATTATTTGATCTGTGGACAAATACCAAATAAATAATGAATGTGCTGTTATCCAAAGAGTTCACCCTTGGAGCTATGGTTAACAGCTAAATTTCAGAGGGTGGTGTACAAGCAGTGTTGTAATAGAACTAGAAAGTTCTTTGATCCATCTGTTTGCAGAATTCATAGTTAAAACATGTATTGGGTAAATGGCATGGAACTTAAATGTGCTTTTCAGTGTTTGACTGTATTGATGCAGTGGATGAAGTCTGTGATGATTTTTATGTGAAATAGTGTTTGGACCTCTGGGAAAATGACCTCACTTTCTACTCCCTGGTATTCCATAGCATCCTTTGGTATTTCTGCTTACTGGTTTATGGTGTTGTCTAACACTAGTGGTGTATATGAAAGATTTAGCACTTCAGACAGTAGAGACTTGTTCAGTTTTTTCTGTGGTGTTTGAAATTGATAGCCTAATGTACAAATCGCTTTGGATCTTTAAATTCTCCTTAGAGTGCAGAGTAATGTGCAGATGTGTTCTTGGGGTTTGACCAAATAGGCAAGAATATAAAGCCATTTTCTTTTCACTGTGAAATGTCTACCAAAAGATTTTTTTCTTTTCTTACATGTTTTTCTTGTTTCCTCACTTTGTTTTCTGGACTGCTATAGAAGAACTACATGTGGTTTTCAGTGTTGCTCGCCCTTTCCTTTATGACTGTGGAGTGCCATACTGGAGTTTAAAGAACTGTATTCAAACTTGAGTCCAGTGTTCAGTTATGTGAATTGAATTCAGACTTCCATTTCATTAACATTGTTATTCCAGAGAGCAGAAAGATCTCATTGAGTCTGCTGAGCTAAAAAGCATGGGTGGGCTCTGCAGGAGCACTTCACCATTAACTAGGAAGATTGAAATTTGGTTACATGTCACTGGAAAAAAATTGTGATTTTTAAAATCTTTTATCTCAGTATGTGAAAAAGAGGTCTTCCTACTCTGGAGTTAGACTGTGTCTTTGGAAAAAAAACACTTTAGGGTGCTTGTATTTATTACAGAAATAACTCTAGTAGAAATGTCCTCCTGTCAAAACAGTGGCTGTTTATATTTTTGCAGAAGACCCTAGCAGACTCACTTTCATGCCCTGTGCAATTGCATAAATTTAGCAAGTTTGCTAGTGAAGTGTGTCCAGTTTTTCCACTTCTCCACAACTGCTGATGTTGCTGTTTGTACGACTGTTTCATTGACTGAAGATTAGATTCTGTATGGTAGAGGATGCACTTCAGTAGCTTGTGGCTGTAAATGTGGCAGTCAGCAATTGTTTCTGTGCCCATGTCATGTGAATGAACCATTAAACTGAGATGAATCTGATAGTAGTAGGGATAGACCAAAGTGAAATTCAGCAGCACTTTGAATAGCTGATTGTCTGTATTATCTATGAATATGGCTTTTGATGAGTTCAGGGATGTTAACTTGAGTTGTTCAATCATAATACTTAAAGGCTAAAAAAAATGGCAACCCCCTTTTTTTTTAGATGTGAGCCTCAGATCCTACAAGTCTGAAATTAAAATTACAAAGCATAAATAAAAAATAAAAAGGCAAATCCATAATGCTTTTTCCCTGCTTCAGCACAAAAAAGAGCAATCTTGAGCTGTAGAACAGATAGCAGTGGGAGATGTGTAGGACATGTAGGTGTAACAACTTGGAAAAAAGAATTACAGGAGGTTGGAGAAGTTGGAAAGCCTTAGCCAGGGTGTTTCCCTGGCCAACCTTCTTTCTGGGAACTGAACTGCAGTATGGCATGTGTAACACTTTTGCACATTAGCTTTGTTGTCTGTTACAATAAAAAAATGTTTACTATTGGCTCTTTCTGCTGGCAGTGCACATCTTACCCGAACTTCAATAACAGAATTATCTCCTGAATTCAGCATGGTATTTCAGATCTGCCCAACCATCTCCTAAGCTTATTAGTTTTTAAACTCTTAGTAATCAGCCACTTGTACAGGAAATACGCTTTGCAAATGTAGATTTAACGAATTTAAATTCAATAGGTAAAGTCCGTTGTGTGGCCATTTTTGTTCAACTTTGAGCTTATTTGTTTCCTCTGAGCTGATCTTCATGATTTAGTTCAGTCTGGTGCTGAGTCAGCACTATTTCCCAGCATTGTTTCAAGCATTGGACTAGTGAAATCAATTGAAATTATAATTTTCAAAGTGTGTATGATGCACCTTTTAGTGGTGGAGTAACACATTTAAAATATATAGGAAGGGCAGTCTGTCTTGGGTTTTTTAATTGTTTAAAAAATACACATTTGTGTTACAAACCACTGACTTGATGTGCTTATGGTGACTATTCACTCCTGTTCACTACAGAGTTTTTTATAACATTACTGCTTGAAGTGTGAATGGTGACTCTGAAGTGCATAAACCAAATCATGAAATCTGTTTGTATTGCATCCTTTGCTAAGATCAGCCTTCATGGACTGCCATGGCTTGGGGAGTAGGGCCTTTGCCCCAGTTGTGGCAGCATGGCTATCCTGCTGTAGTGAGTTATCAGGAATACATTCCAAATACCATTTAGATGAGGTTCCAGCTGTTGAAAAACAGGAAATAGGTTGTCCTGGGGTGACTGTATGGTATAATATATTCCCCATCGTTAACACTGTAGTATAATACAACCTTCCTTCCCTTCTGCATCCTTCCCTTAGATCAAAAAGACCTTTCATTCTTCTTAGGATTTGTTGTAATTATCGTCAAGATTAAGATACTTTTTACTGTAGAAATTGGCTTTTATTACTGATGGAATATAAAAAAACCCAAATAACTTTGAATAACTCCTTAAAATTTTCTCCTTTTTGTGGGAAGAAAAAATAGCATTTGTATCTAGTTCTGTGTTTTAATACAAGGTGTTTTTCTAGTTACAATGGACACTGCAGAGAAAAAAACGTCTTAATTTGCCTCAGCAGAAACACTGTAATGCTCAAATATATTTCTTGAGTGAGAGCACACACACACACACACACACACACACACACACACGTGGCTGCCACTCTTACCAAACTAGGATGTGGGTAGGAGGAGAAAATACTTGACATTTGGATTCCTAAAAAAATAAATGAAGGAGCTACTCTAGGTTTTGATGTGTAAATTCTGGGGAGACGTAATAAAAATTTATGGACTTCGGTGTAAGCAGCCAAATGCATTCAGTAATCCATTACACATAGGCATTTAGGGATTCTGAAGGTACAGCCATGTAATTTCTGGTTTAGCATTGTTAAGTATTTAAAATTGCACACAATTCAAATTGCTGAAGACATTGTACTACCTTTATCTCTTCTGGGTTACAGTGATACTAAACGTATGCCTCTCTATGACTCAAGTACAGAGATTTAATAAAAGGTTTATGCCTCTACCTGAAAGACGTTTGGAGGGGTGAATGGTGTTATGATTAATGCTTCTTTTGTAGTGGATGACATAATAATGCTATGATAATGTTTCTGTTTTAAATAACTGCATATTACTATAGTATCAGCACTTAGATTCATTATTTATAGTACCAGTCTATGGACTAACTGTGCCTGGTGTCTTTATGTCCTAATAACGTCCCATCCCATCTGGGAGAAGCTTATACTACCACTTTATGATTAAGTGGTTTGCATTCTGATTTTTATAAACAGATATGGTAGTAATGCTGGGAGTTTGCAACTAGATTTATGGAGTTTCTGTTTATATTGACTTTTACTTAAAAATTTGAAGATGACTAGTAGCCTACTGCAGACAGTATCAATGTATGTGCCATGGCTTTAATAATATTCTTTAACACTTTTTTGGAGATGATTCAAAATCATTGTTCATTTCCATAGGTAAGCCAATTGTTGTCTTGCAGCCTCTCCTTTTCACAGCTTTGCTTTAGAGAAGAGATTGAAGTCAGAAATGACAGTGTTACTTCAGTTACCACTAGTATTTAAAGTTGTAGGATTTTTTGGGAAGTGGGGAGGATTTATATGTATGCCAAAACCCATTTGTATTAGCCTGTGAAGGCACCAGCTAAATTGTGTACACTTTGTATGTCCAGTAGATTTTGTGAAATTTTATTCTATTTGAACAGTATGTATTTCTGAGAAGAGTAGGAAATTGGACTTTTTTTTTTACCTCATTTTCTTTTGAGATAAAAATATAGCTCAATGGAACTCTAAAGATAAGACCAGAAGTGCTAAAGTCCTATATATTAAGACTGTCATAGGTATAGAATATATACCCATATATAAAGCTGTCATAGGTAAAAGATTTTGTAAGATTGTCTTTTAATACTGCTCTAGTTCAGTATCTGATGAATTAGAAACAGTTTGGTATGTGGACCACTTGACAGTAGATATTGCTGATAACGTGTACTTCAGTAAGATCCATAGATATTATTAACACAGGTGTTCTCTTTTCTTAATCTTCCAAACCCATACTGGTATACCCATATAAAATCTTAGAGATATACAAAAACTGTTGTATTGCTTAAACTACTAAGGAAATAGAGAAGGTTTTTCAGAGTATATTCAGAATAGTAGTTCTTGATTACTTTGTTCTTTGCATTTGTAGAAAACCGCTGCTCCTAGCAGGCTTTCTCTACTGTCAGTATTCTTACATTATGAGGAACAATCAAGTTCCCAACAGTCTTGAGTGAATGTCACTCAGGTTTTCCTTTTTTTGAACATTGCTATTCTGAACTAAGTTGAAGTGATATAGAAATACTGTGTGAATATTTGACCTTTATTACCTTGTAAATTAATGTTGCTTGCTGTACAGATGGTTCAGACTCCAGAGATAAGCCAAAGCTATATCGTCTACAATTAAGTGTCACTGAAGTTGGAACTGAAAAATTTGATGACAATTCCATTCAGGTATGGAAAAAAGCAGACTCATATTACAGTACTGATCTGATCTCTGGTGTGTTACTTGTAATTGTGGAAACTAATAAAATATGCTGTAAATACCTATCAAAGCTTGAAGGGTAGAATATTGCTGCAATTTTGTGTTAATGGTCCTTACCTATTTTAATTTACTTCCACTTGATTTAAGAGAAGGGTTTTATTATTTTAAGTAAAGTTTTTATTAATTAAGGAGTTTATTATTTAAAATGAGGGTTTCTTTTTTGTAACTGGCTCAAATGGCACATATCAGTGTTTTTGTAATTGCTTAATGGCTTTCAAGTCCTAGTCTTAATCTCTTTGAGGCAAGATTTTAAGAATATGAAACAAGCATATTTGTATGAAGCTCATGCCAGGGAGTCTCTTACAGCACCCTGGGTCCATGTCAGTGCAGTTAGTTGATTCATAATTACTTGCGTTGCGAGATTTCATATAAAACAGCAAGAGGAAGAAAGCAGTATATGATCAAAAGAGTGAAAAATTTTTCATCAAGGGATGTCTGCAGCACATGTTAGTTAATGTGTGGTTTATTGTTTTTGTTGCATTGAAAAATGAAGTGAAACTCACTGATTTTAGTACCACTCATCTTTGTTAAATTTATAATCAAAATTAAATTACTAGTTTGTAAATAGGGTAAGCCATATCTTAGTCTTTGTTTTTTTATTTCTGTTTAATATAATTCAATTTTTTCTATATTAATTAATTTTATTCCCAGTTATTTGGTCCAGGAATTCAGCCTCATCACTGTGACCTCACTAATATGGATGGAGTTGTTACTGTAACGCCGAGAAGCATTGATGCAGAAACCTATGTGGAAGGTCAGCGTATTTCAGAAACCACCATGCTACAAAGTGGAATGAAAGTCCAGTTTGGGTCTTCTCATGTGTTTAAGTTTGTGGATCCTACTCAAGACCATATTATTTCCAAAAGACCTACTGATGCAAGTCTTATGGTCAAAGGTCCAAGACACAAAACTGGGTGAGTAAAATTTAGTTTCTTCCTCCTGAGGTTAGAAGGGGAGCCTTGGGAAAAAATAGAGAATGAGAACATTATAAATGGCCAGTGACTAGTGTGTGAACTCATTTAAAATGTTAAGTACATAATTTTAATACTTGAGCTCCACCTTGTGATTTTATGTAGGATTAGCAAGTGTCTTGTTTGAATACTTA
Source organism: Lanius collurio (assembly GCA_020086605.1). Classification (NCBI taxonomy): domain Eukaryota; kingdom Metazoa; phylum Chordata; class Aves; order Passeriformes; family Laniidae; genus Lanius; species Lanius collurio. Next base: position 20,671,548 of record JACBWW010000002.1, on the reverse strand, counting down.
ATGATGAAAAAGTTTTCCTCCTACTCACTTCTGTGTGAAAAACACTATAATGCCTTATTTTCATGTTTTTCACAGTTCATCCAAGCTCCAGGAAAAGTCAAGAATTTGCTGAATGTTTTCAGAGTCTGTTTTTTTGGGTTTTTTTTTTCCCGTCAGATTATAACTTTCAAAATTCTTTTAGAAGTAATTGGAAATTAAGTAATCATGAAATGAGACCATGAAGATAGGGGACTATATAACAATATAACAACCACTTCCTATAGTGTGTGATTACTCACCCTCTAGTTTCTGTGTTGCAAGGACTAACAGTCCAGAAGTCCACCTTGTTGTTTCTCATTCATGTTTGTCATAGGTTCATAATAAAAATACTGAGCACAGATACAGTGACTCATAGGAGTTCAAGTGTCTTGTTCAGTGGCTATAGAAATATTAAGAAGAAGCGATCTTAAAATCAGTTTTATAGCAGGGTGAAAAAGCCAACAATCTGTCTTCTCTGGGTCCAGATGAGGCTGTTAATATATTGTTAATATATACATTTTGTAACAAATTGGCTTGGAGATGAGTGAGAGAAAGATACCTAGGAAAAGAAGATTATCTGCTGAGTTAATATTGATGCATGCTTTAACCATTTTTATTTCTTCCCCACTTTATTTTCATATGGAATGGCACTTTGCTTTTTGTAAGCCCTGTCTGAAGAAAGACTTTCAGCCGTGTGACTGTCATGTAACATTCTTGCTGAAGTCTTGAGTTCATTCTGCACTTAGCCTGCAGATCGTTAAATAAGTGCTCTTGCAGGTTTACAGTCAACTGCAAAGCACTGTATTACTGCAGAGCTTTATCTTGACAGTAAAATTTATAGCCAAGGGCTGTTGCAGCTTGAAAAATCAAATATTTTTTTAAATCTTTAGAATAAGGAGATAGTAATATGCATTACTATGATTTATGAATTATTTACACTATGTTGTACATTTAATACTAAAGAGCTGAGAAGAAAATTGTAGCTAGTTTGCTGTAGTGAATACAATGCCGTGAACATGTTTTGTGTGTATTATGTTTATGTTATGTTACTTTCTCACTTGACTGGGAAGAAATTAGCTAAGAATCTGTTTTTGCAAATGAAATTCTGTATAAATATTTTTAGAATTATTAGTATAAAGAACTATTACAGTATTAAAAAAAGTTAGTATTAACTGGACTCATGGTATAACCCTTGAATTTTAATTTATAAATTTTAGTTACTTTGTTCCTTGTTTGTTAAATGTTTTAATGATATCATTTCTAAAACACACTGGAAATGTTGTATTGCTTATAGAGCTGTCCAGGAAACCACATTTGATCTGGAGGGAGATATTCACAGTGGAACAGCATTACCAGCAAGCAAGGTATTGTATTATGACTAAGTTAGCAATAAATCAGAGCATGTGTAAGTTAAATCAAAATTACAACATCAGTAGTATTTGGGGAAGTATGGCCAATTCATCAGTCTTGCCAGCCATTTTTCCTTGTGGATGGGCTCAGATATCATGTGCCTTATTATTTTAGATTTGGGGTTTTTTTCCCCAAAAAACCCTTTTGTATCAGTTTGTCTTGGTGTTGGGCATGCATCTCATGTCAAGAATAGTAACATTTTTTAGAAAGGGAAACTCTCCAAACCTGAAGTGGTTTCTCCCCAAATTGACTTTCGGAAAGCAGATTACCTTCCGGTAGAGATTCTTGTTAGAACTGGTACATTGTTACCTTGTGTGCATAACATATGGCTGTTGTCATGTGTGATGGGGTAAATAAATGTTTTATATAAAATGTGAAAGGGTGTTCAATTTTAATTTAACTAGGCTTTTAAAATTTAATGGATGTGACTGTAGACTTCAATAGAGCTCCTGTATGCACATTGACGAAGCAAACTGTCTCTGCAGTCATAATTATAAACGTTTTATGAGGTGATAATCTTTTCTTGCTTTCTTTCTGCACTTTCTGTTAATAGATTTTGTGTCAGAATTGCATTTTCCAAGAGCAAACAAATGGAGTAAATGACACAGTGGTTAATGCCTTACTTGCTATGATCACATGCTTCAGATGAAATGAGAGAATGAATTATTTCAGCAATATGAGATGTTGTAATCTTCCCAGAAATGCATTCTCTTTCATGTTTTATTTCTACAATTATAAAACTGAAATATTTGTAAATATTTAGTGACGTTAATGCAGCAGTATAGGTATTAATAACTGATAACTTTTGAATGTACTTTTAGTCTTACTTGTTTTCTTACCACAATCTTTTGATTCAGTTTCTTTACTCCCTTTGTAGCTTTGTGATAGTGCTTTCTTTTTATCTTGTATGTGTTCTTTACCTACTTCTGATAGGAATTTATTTAGTGATATTTTAGAAGGAGGAACAGAAAGTTTGTAAACTAATAAAATGGCTTAAAATTTCTCAGAATTAGAGTTTCTGGCTTTATTATGTGGCATACTTCATATCCTATTCACAGTCATTAGCAAAGTACTTCTATTGGACCTAGGGATTTATAGGAAAAGTTTAGTTTCTTTTTTACTTGTACTGTTTGAGAATGTGTAGAACATCTTGTTAAATCACTGGTGAATCACTCATTTTCTAACATTTGCTTTCTTCTAAGTTTGCTTTTCTGTTTGGAAAAAGGGTAACAGTAAGTTTAATGAAACTTCTCTGAGACGTGGTGGTGAAAAGTGATTTAGTTCAAACTCTTGCTTTCAGATGCACTTGTTGGCAGGTTTTCCTATGTCAAAGCAAATTAGTCCGAGAAATTTCTTACAAAATGTTGAAACACTTCCTATTTTACTGATGTCTTGTTTTCAACTCCTTATGCTGAAAATAATTTCTGTTTATTTTGCTACTTAAAGCAGCATGTTTGCCCCATTCCTGATAAGGTTTGATTGAATTAGAAATCATAAAAGCTTCCTATCAAGGAGTATGGGACACAGAACAAATAAAATGGTACATAAAAAATAACACAGTTTGAATTGCCTCTTCTTGTCTTGGAAATGTTGTACTGCCTGGCAGATCAGACTTTCCTTAAAATCAGGCGATATTATGTTATAGATCAATAGTGTAAACGCTTGGAACTATTGCAGGAGCAGAGTGGGGGAGCATGGCCAGTTTTAAATTTGTAAATACATTTTACTTTGTCTCTTACCTAAAGTTTTGATTCTCAACTCATTCTTACTTTATGATAGCTATGCAACTTTTGATTAAAGATGTTAGATTGCTACATTATAAATTCTAGCAGTGCATTAACAGAGAGCTGCTCCTAGCTGGCCATTGTTATCTGTTGAATTGGAAGCAGGCTCTTCAGTGCTTCACTGTGGCGAAAACACCTGCTGAGCTGTCGCTCTCTGTGCCATGCTCCCCTCTTCTGTTACCCTGTCTCCTTTCAAGCCTCAGACTGACGCTTCGTTGTAGTGGTGCTTGGCACAGATACTGGCTAATGCAGTGCTTGCATGCTAAGCACCTGTCCCACTGTTTTGAATTAGAGCACCAGCAGGCTGGACGCTGACAGGACATCATCCGCATCCAGCACAGCCGAGAGAGGAATGGTGAAGCCGATGATTAGAATAGACCAGCAGGATTACCGCAGACAGGACAGCAGGTAGGAAACGTGGGATCCACTACTTCTCAGAAATACAGATGTATTTTTCTTGTAGATCAAGAGCTGCATTAAAGTATTTTAAATGATCTGTTTTTCCCTGTGGAGAATGAGAGTTCCTTTGAGATCTCACCCCAGATAAACCCTAGGATTAACAACCAAAGCAAAAAAACTTCACAATACTTCGAAAAATCCAAAAAACTAATCCTTTGCTTCAGCATTCTGTTATTTGAGGTTCTCTTTTTGTAAAGTCAGGCTGATAGTCATGTCACATTGTTGATTTGTGGTTAGGCATGTCGTATGAAATGTCTTCAATAACAAAAGTACAGTTCTTAAAATTTTCATTTGTCAGTGGCAAGCTGATGTGATTTATTCTGGAGAGTGAAATAACCAGGTCATTGCTATGTCTACTGTGCTGTTGTCAGCCGGTGTGGAGTCTCTGTCCTTGAAGATACTTAAAATGTGACTGGACAGGGTAGTGAGCACCTTGCTCTTGTTGACTCTGTTTTGAGCAGGGAAGTTGGAGCAGATGTTCTCCAGTGTCTCCTATCACACCTCAGCAAATCAGTGATTATGTGAATAGAACATTTTTTCAAATCTTTCAAAAAATACAAGGTTGTATTGCTGTCTACGTAAATCGACTTTAAAATTTAGGTGAACAGCTATGATAAATGGATGAAAGGTAACGTAAATGTGCTGCAGGGTTAAAAAGTGCAGTGAACCAATATGTAAAGCTTGCAGTATGAAGCTTTTTGTACCTTTAAATTGATTTATTATTCACTAGACAGAAAAGAGAATTCAGAGATGTGAGTGGCAGGAAAAAAATACAGTGAAAAAAGGGCAGAAAATTGTGCTTCCACTTGAACTTGAATTTTCAAGTGTTCTGTAGCAGGGACATCTTTTAAATACTTTCAGTGAAGTTAGACTAGAGTACAGCTCAGTTCTATTCTGCACTCTCTTGTTAGAGTGCCTCATCATCTTCAGATTCTTTTTTAGAATTTTAATAAGGTTGTGAAGAATTAACTCCTTCTTCTTGAATTACTAGTATTTTAACTGTAATTTTCCTCATAAAAGGTGAACAAAACTTTTTTCTGAACTTTTTATAGCCTGTCAGAAGTTCTTGAGGCTTCTGCTGTTAATATTTCTTGATCTGTGCATCTGTATCTGTATGAAGATTATTAAATTTCTATGAAGAGGATTATCTTGTGCTGTATTTCAGAAATGCAGAGCCATCTGTGAGCTGTATCTTGGCTTCATTTTGTTGGGGTTTTTTTAACTTTGTAAATTCCTTCTGAAGAGAGTACTCATTGCTAGTCTTTACAAAGGTTTTCTCACTATGGTTCCTGTGTGCGGAAAATACTTTTAGAGGCATCTAGATCACACTTAAATTTGTGGTAACTACGACCTCAGAGATCGTCATTGACCAGCCCTGACATTGATATTTTATTTCTGTATATGTCTTACATGTTTGTGGTATGAATTGTGTAATTAGTCTTATTTATCTAAATGCAGCACTTCTATCACATGCTGTTTCTCAGGTATGTTCACTGTGTTTATAAGATTGACAAATTAGCAAAGTCAGGATGTCAGATTAGGACTGGCAGACTGGGCAATGAATTGCCTGACTTCACGGAATTCTTCCCTTTTGTGGATGTATGTTGTGGACCTTAGTTAGGTTTCCTCTGGAATACTCTGGTCTCATTTTGTGAACTCTAAGGACAGTAATTGTGAACTGCTTTGTTAGTGTGAAAAAAACAAAAATTCTTCATTGGCAGGCTCCAGGTTCTTGTTACTGTACAACTTCCAGCCCACGCTAAATGTTCTTGTGGGTAGTCTTTGTGTGCTCATCACTGCTCTCTAAAGGTGAATAATAAGATAAATAAGAGTTTCTTCCAATAACTCACTGAATGGGTTGAAGACCAAAGATTAGGACTTGGCTGCCATGGTTTTTCATTTCTAGAAAGAAAAATAATTGAGATCTGAGAGCATAACTCCAGTTTACTTACTGGGTATGGTTGTTCTGATTGAAATGTGATTCTTGGAAATGAAACATAATGACTATTTAGCTAAGGACTGTGGTCATACCTGCTCATTAGATAACTGACTACAATTAGCATGAGCAAGCATATAATAAAAATGAGAAAAGATAATTTTTTGCCTTGGATACCTCTCAGGAGTTCTTCAGAATGTGTTTGGTTGGAAGTAAGTATGATGATATGTAAGTGGTATTAACTGACTGCAGAGTCTTAATGGATTCCTAGCTTTAACATGCCTTAAAAAATTTATACACAGCTAGTATGCTGACTGCAACAATCACACAAGGGTGTTTCATCTTTTTGTGCAGTTTATCAGAGACAATCTAAGAGAATACAAAAATATTAGGAAAATGTATCACTGCTTTGAATGCAATTTTAAAGTGTAATATTACCTGACACTATACTAAGAGAGAAGGCAACCCTTAATCAATATTTTATGGCGCTCCTAAACCTAACTAGACTTTCAGACTAGTTCAGCTCAGAGAATTTCATCACCACAGAGAGGCTATATAAGGGCAGTAGCACAAAGACAATATATACTTCAAATGTATCCCAGTAAAATGGGATGTCATATCAGAAGCACAGAGAGTTACTGCAGCTTAGTATTCTAATGTGCAAAGTGTAATTGCAGAGTATTTCTTTTGCATTTTCTTTGGGGAAGGTGGAAGACGGTACAGGGGTTAGAACTAGATGATCTCCAAGGACCCCTTCCAACCCAAACCATCCTATGACTCGGATTTGTTGAAGGGAACTCACTCCTATTTGGGTAGTTAAATAATTAATTAATTTACTGCATCTGTACCTACACAACTAATTTACAGGTAAAATTAAATTACAATTTTTAAAGAATACTTTGTATTAATTTGTCTCTTATGGCCAATTTCCAGAAATCTGTAAGCAATCTTACATTAATGTCAGGTCTCATCACTCATGACACATTGTCTCTCATTGGCTGGGAATCTAGTTTCTCCGTTTGTGCTGAAACTGATGAATATCATTTTGTTCTAAGGAGAATAAATGATCAGCTGAAATCTGTCACTGGTTTACTAGCCAGTTTATTAAAATATTTCTATGTCTTATTACCATTCCTATAATGAAGGAGTAAAAATTTCTCTGGAGTTGTCAGTATAGTTCTGTTTTATAATGCTGTATATTAGTAAGTATTCTATGGAAGTAATTAAGTTCTCAGTGAAGATGGTGCACTTTTGACAGTGTGGAGGTGGTGACAAATTAGTTCATTTTTAATTTAAAGCAATAAAAAGACACAAAATACTACAATTTACGCACCAGCGGGGTGCTTTTCATAAAGAGGGCATGCTGTCATGTTTGAAATGTAACTGAAATGGCAGAAATTTGTGTGCATACTGCCATGCTGTGCCTGCTATTCCTTAACTTTCAACTCCCCAGAAATTGGATTTGGTGAGCACTTCTTATAATCAGGCATTATATGGATGGCATAATTTCAGTTCTCTGTCAGTTTAAGGTTTTGCAAGTTTTTAAAAGAGCAAGCAACCAAACAAAACCCAAAGGTACTGCTAATTTTTAGATTCAGCATGCTAAAATTTAATTTTAGATCTTCTGACATCAGCCTTCAAAGTTATATTGTGGATTTTTACTACAGGAGATAGCTGAATACAGGCTTTCCATGTCCTGTCTCTGCCTTGTGACCTAACTAATAATCTTCAGGAGAATAAGGCTTATATAATTATATTACATTCCTTTCTTTTATCGAAGTTGTTGGGGAAACTAAAAAGTTGCCTATTGTGTTACATATGGTTAAAATGGTTATGCATGCAGAAGATGTTAAGCTTTTCCTGATTTCCTAATAATAATAACAAGTGCCCAACTGCAGAGAACAGCTCAGGTAATGCCTTTGCTTAAGGCAGTAATGATAGGATGGAAATTACGAAAATGTTTTTCACCTGGAGGGTTGTTGGGCACTGGAACAGGCTCCCTAGGGAAGTGGTCACAGCACCAGCCTGACAGAGTTGAAGTGTTTGGACCGTGCTCTCAGGATTGTGGTGTGACTCTTGGGGCATCATGTGCAGGGCCAGGAGTTGGACTCAGTGATTCTGGTGAGTCCCTTCCTACTCGGGATATTCTGTAGTTTTGTGAAATATGTACTTAACCTTTTGCAGGCAACAGAAAGATCAAGTCTCCATTCAGTTTCCTACTCTTTGATTACTCTGATGGGTACTGGTAAGAAATAGCACTGCAGTCGGTTTCAGTGAGGACAATTCTGGGGCTGAATGCTGTTTTTCAACGTAGTGTAGCAGCAGCCAGGTTGGGGTAGTGACTGGATTTGACCTCCTTTCCCTCCTTACCAGACAAATAGGTTGACCAAGTCTTCATAAATTTTGAGGGTTTGAAAGGCAGCAAAGTACATTTGTTGTAACCAAACTGATGTTTCAGGCAAAGCTTCATTCACTTTCATGTGTCCATGAATAATTTGTTACTTGAATCCTGTCAATGGCAGATGGCAAAGTGATCCTATCAGTCTGCCGTGCAGCGCAGAAGAAGGTGTTCATTAATATCACAGACTCCACAGTTCAAGTCTGTATTTTATCTGTTATGTTGTTGGCAAATACAGCTTGAATGATTCTGGAGGAAAGGTAAAAAAATGATGCTTCTATGGAAGGTTGTTGTGTCAGTATTTCGAACCAGTGTATTTGGAGAAACATGTAATCTTACAGTAATTAATATCACCTGTGTGGATTATTTGTTTCAATTTTCCTCATCTTTCTCTAGATGTCAGGATACCCATGGACCAGAACTGATACTGCCTGCCAGTATTGAATTCAGGGAAAGCTGTGAGTAAATTGTGAAGTTACATCACTAACCTGTTAATGCGTTCTTCTATACTGTAATATTTCGCACAGTTTGAAAACTTCAGAGTAATTTGAGTAAACACTGAAAAAAATAAAAACTATAAAGATGCTAGACAGTCTAGTAGTAGAACTTGTTTTGTTGGGAGGGCGAACAGATACTTTAGATATTGAGGCATGTTCATGTGTATCATAATTCTGATTGCATTTCAACTCTTTGTCTTCAGATATTCAAATTAAATATGAAAAAAATTTAATCCCATCTCCTCAGCAGTACATTGAATTCACTGTCTTCTATGTAGTTCTCCATGCTTGTATAATAGATTGCATCTTGGTGAAAATCCATTTTATATAAAATCTGATTAGATTTACATTGTCATTTAGAGTTTAAATTTTTATTATCTTGGTCCCCAGGTTTTTAAGGCCTCAGATCTGGTAGTAAAATATCATACTGGAGACTGTCCATACTTCAAATATTTGAAACTAAATAGATTTGTGAGCAAGCAAAGATTGATTTTTTTTTTTTTTTTTAGTATGGGAGCTTTGTTGGAATAAAATGTACAAGAGAAATCTTGTATTTTCCTGTTCCCCTGAAGATGCAAATTTTCAGCAAAGAGATAGGAAATAGAACAGAAATGTTTCCCAGTGATCAGATTTTCTGGCTTTATGTAGAAGTGTGTTGTTAGTGTGTCTAACTAACTCGTACATAACAGACAACTTAAGAGTTCAAATTCCTGTGAGTTGCTCCCCCTTCCTCTCCTTCTCCCAAAGAAAATCTTTTATGCCTCAAGTTATGAAATTGTTTTCTTTCATTTTCTTTCTGTCTATGGCTTTATGACATACTGTTTTTTTCCTCTTTGTCTACAGCTGAAGATGCCTTCTTATCTGCTATTATAAATTACACAAATAGCTCAACAGTTCATTTTAAGCTGTCACCAACATATGTTTTGTATATGACATGTCGGTATGTATTGTCCAGCCAATACAGACCTGACATCACTCCTGCTGAGCGTACTCACAAAGTCATTGCCATAGTCAACAAGATGGTGAACATGATGGAAGGAGTGATACAGGTGAGTTACTCTGCCAAAATATGTCAAGGGAATTACCTAAGTGTTGTTGGTAATCTAGCAAACTTCTTAGCCTTTTTCTTAGTGTGACCCTTAACAGCAGTTGATTAAACAGTAATGCCTGCATTGACTGCCCTCTATGTCAGTGAATAATGTCAGTGGTATGAAACACTGTCCTGAGCAATATGGGAAGTTAGGGAGTGGCTGTTGCTCTGAAGATTATGTTCTGTGACAAGAGGTGACTCTCTTCTAGAAGGTAAGATCTTTGCAAACATTTCTGGCTGTGAACTCTTGTAAAACAAGTTGGATGAGCCTATTAAAGAATACTGTATAGGTAGCATGTTTGCACTGACTGATGCTTGAAATGAACATACTGAAAAGAATCATGACTTAAATTTTGATCCTGTTACCTTTGCAACTTTTGTAACCACAAAAATGGTAATAAAACTTGGACATCTTGAGCCAATCTGACACAACTGCTTTGTAAAGAGAAATGAAAGTTCTCAAATGTTCCAATATTTTATATGTAGTCTAATGTTCTTATTACTATACGTGCAAGACTTCTGCAGAAGCACAGGGAGAATTCTGTTTAGTGTAGAAATGCAGGATAAGATCCACTGGGTTATCTGTGATATTAGACAATACCTTGCATTGTGTAACATTGATCAAACAGACTGGTCATCTTCTCAAAAAGGAGTGCTAGTTCATGTGTCCTCAGTAATTAATTGATTCAACTTGTTTGTCTGCAGATTTTTCTCAGAAGCAAAATTGAAATATGTTTCTATATTAAAACAGGTGTGTTTGTTGAAATTGTGCTGCCAGGGTAGCAGCAAGGATCCAGCTGCTCTAACTACTGTACGGGCACAACAAATGTGTCAATCCTGCCTTAGAGAATTTATAATGCAAGTGTTACACAACAACTTGATTAAGGGAGAGTAGGAAAGTAAACAACAGGAGTGGCATGAAACTCACAGTAAAGCAAAATTTTTCAGGTTTTGGAAAGATTTAGTGGACTTTTCAGCAAGGGAATCTTGCATTAGAGTCCTGTGCAAACTTACACAACAGGCTCCCACCTTTCACAAGAAAGATTGAGAGGAAATGCTGGTGTTGAGGACACTTTGCAATAAGAAAGTAGGATTTGCCTTCTGTGTACATTCCAAAGCTAATCAGAAACTGAAAAGCAGCTTGATTCTGAAGTGAAGAACTAGTACATTGCTTTGAGTCTTGATGTCACAGTCAATGGATACTTGATAAAATTGAAATGGTATCAAAAATTAATATTTGGGCTCTTTTATTAAAAAGAAATTAAATCTGGCTGTGGAAGAGAGGAGACTGTGGCTATAGTGGAGAGCCTGAACTGGAAAGAGCCTGCACATAAGCGATTCAGCTGCTAGAATGGAAAGTAAACAGAGAAGGGGTAGGCTTCAAATATAAACTGGAAGTTACAGGTCTGAGTCAAAGAAAGTCACTCAGTTTATATGACTAATGTATACTAGTTCCAATGAACCTAAAAAGACTTGTAGTGACAGAGGTGGGTACAGTGGGAAAGCAGAAATAAAGTTTTCTTTCTTAGTATTGAATGGCTATCCAGGTAGTTGCTAGAAGATACTAGTAGGGTGGACCCAAACATCTGTTTTATTTGAAAACAAATCAAAGCTAGAAAGTAGATTATCCTGTAAAAATGTTCATTTACTGCACTGAGAAGGGCTTCCCAAGTCACATGCAGCCTTGTGGTTGTAAGCAAATGTATTTTCTATTATCCTGCTAATACTATTACAAAACTGTTGAACTCAGCTGTTTGTCTGGACTGTCCTTTGTGAAAGGCCATTCCTACAACCTTGTAACTCCAGCTTCAATCCAATCTCCAACCTAAATTTTAAGGAATACATCAGCAAGGAAGCAGTATTTGTGGTTTATGAAAGATGTTGCCTAGTTGCAAGAAATAAACTCAAAGGAGTCAGAGGATGCATAAAAATTGGGAGGAGGTTTGTTCAAATGCCATGCTGAAGGAGCCAGAGGAAAGGGGGGAAGTGACACCTGGGACAAAAGAGTAAAACTTAAGTGAATTTCAAGGTTAATAGGCTGAAGGCAAAGAAATATATTGATTCTAATCATCAGTAAAATGTCTTTAAGCTGGATCTGTCTTAATGGAGTATAAATAGTACAAGTTAAGCTAAGTTAAATTACTTCATCTAAGGTGTAATGTAAGTGGTTGTGTTTGTGGCTGTCACAGTCAAATTACCATGTAATAAATTGTATCACCATAGCTTTTTTGAGTGTCTGAGCTGTAAAGCATTCCTGCACTGAAGGGGATCTGAAGGTGTGAGAGACAAAGAAAACAAATGAGGGGCAAGGGGAGAGAGGCACCCAAACCATAAGTAGTGAGAAGGTGCACAACCTCCTGTGCCTGTACTGTGGGAGTAAGTTAATAACTGAGATCCTAATTTTGCCTGCCTAGATCAGAAAGCTATTGAGTCTCTTTGTGAAGTTACTCAGGAAGTATTTGCTAACCAATTCAATCTGTGACTTCATATATAATATTTGTATCCAAATATTATAGATTACTTTGTATGAGATAGGGATAAAATAGGAGGGATCTATGAGAAGGATCAGTGCTTTCAATAAAAAAATCAGGATTAGAAATTTGGTTCATATTAAAAAGCCTTTTTTTAAATCCTTTTATATTTTTTTTTCCCAAAACATTCTGTGGCATTTTTCATCCTTTTTAAATTTTAACATTTGTTTGTAGAAGGAATATTTCCTTTTGTTCTGTGCCAACACATCTTCAGTCAGTTAAGACTGCTTTGGTTGGAAAGGGGGAGGAAACAAAAAAGCAGTGATTTGGTGCTTTGAGTTCTAACTAAAATTAAAACGGTAACACCTCAAATATTTGCATCTAAGCTCACTGTGTTGCGGGTGGGGGAGAGTGATCTGTCTAGAAAGCAAAAAACAATTCAGAGCTCAGTTCTAAATAATCAGTAAAACATCTGGTGGGTTCTTTTTTTTCTTTTAACTCAGTGTAGCTTTATATTTACCAACGTTTAAGAAACTTAGTGTGGCATTTCATTTGATTCTTCTGTTGTTTCAAACAGTCTTTTTGTTCTTTAATTGAAAAGCCATGTATTAAATCTGTCCTAGGTGTTCTGTGTATTTTGTTCGCTTTTTGATGTTTGGTTGTTTTTTTTCTTTCTGGATGGGGGGTTTCTCTTCCCTCTGTTTGTGTTTGTATATTGTCTCCATTGCAGCAATGTGGGCAAATAGCTCCCAGGATCTGTTGTTTTTGTTGGCTAGTCACCCCATTGCCTGCAAAAATTTCTGCAAGGTTTCTATGGCACACTGAGCATAGAATAATCAGTCTGGGATGACAACTAGTTTAAAGCAATAATTCCTTGAATTAATTGTGACATGTGGGCACTTCAGTTCATACCTGTTGTGCTACTGGTCCTATTAAAATAATTCATTTTTTAGAAGGAGCTCAGTTGCATCATAGCTAGTGATTAATGCATCTGTGTGTAACTGTGAACATGTGTTGTACCTTCATATTTAGTGTTTGATTTCTAAAGCTTTCATGATTGTTCACAAGTTTCTTTCTTCTATTCTGTTTGATTTCCTTCGTCCGTTTTTCTCCAGGAGGTAGACCAGGTTGATCAGGTAGGATATGTTGCTGGGAAGTGATCCTAGCTATGTTGGCTTAGCTCAGTTTCTCATGCTGCTTCCATATCAAAATACAATACTCAAACAGCTGGACTTGAACAGTTCATAACACTCATTCAGCAACTGGAACATGCAGTACTAAAATCCTTTTTTGACTTTGCAACTTTTACGGCATTCCATAATTTCTGCTTAACGCACTTCAATGTGGATATGAAATGACCAAAGTTCTTTTTCTTCCCTTTATTTTCTTTTTTTGTTGTTTGTGGTTCCTATTCTTTGGATTTCATCTGAGGTTGCCTGGCCTGGCATTTGTGGTCGGGAGATGGTGAGATAGATCAGTACTTGATACTGAATCACATGGTATCAAAGCCAGTGAGCGCAGTATCAGCGTGGCAGTGGGCAGTAGTGAATATGCGCTTAAAAGTGCACAGATTACCAGATACTGCATCTGCTAAGCTCGTAGCACTGTGTAATTAGATGCTTACACCGTGGCTTTCATTGATATGGCTATTGGCAATTTATTAGCATTTCATGTGTTCAGTGAACAAGTTAAAATTGAACTTAGTAGTTACAGCAATTGCGCTATTACATACAAACATTTTGCAAATATCTGGTATCTGAGAAATCTGGTATCTGTTTGGTGAAATGGGAAGAGGTACTGGTCTATCTTTGGAGCCTTTTTAAGCTGCCATGCCTTATCAGAAAATTATTTCCCTGTATTATTTCTTGCTTCTTTCCACTTACAGAAACAGAAGAATATTGCTGGGGCCCTTGCCTTTTGGATGGCAAATGCATCTGAATTACTCAATTTCATAAAGCAAGACAGAGATCTTAGCCGAATTACTGTGGATGCACAAGATGTTTTGGCACACTTGGTTCAAATGGCATTCAAGTAAGGCTGTCAAGCTTCTGTTTTATTTACCATTTTCTCTGTTTTTGTGGTTCATAGAAAAACTTCACATTTCTGCCAAATTTTAGGTATAGCAGTAATGTCTTTCATGTGTTGTTAAATATCTGAGAGGAAAACTTACAGGAAAGGCTAGACTTGCTCCTTTAGACAGATGCCTTGTTTTGTGAGTACGGATCCCCGAGTTGTGCACGAGTTTCATCTGTTAGATGATCTTGTGATAGTTCAGGCTGCCAGTGAAAATTTTAGGGAAATTTAGTTTGTGTTGATTGCTTTCTCTTAATTTAATGTGAAATTGTGCAGAAAGGTTAGTTTTGCTGTTAGTATGTAAATGTATAGGCTTAAATATTCCTGTGTCTTTAAAGTAATGAATCTTGTGCTCTTCAAGAGCTTCTAAATATAATCTACTTCCGTAAGTCTCATAAGCAGCAATTTGCACAGTGGATTTTTGCACAGATTTTTCTTAAAAAAGGAAGGACAGGTTTTGGCTCGGAGTAAAAATCAAGCTATGCTTGTCAGCTCAGGCAATTACAATACTGATTAAAGGAAAAATTGAATGAAATATCCAAATGGGAAGGGAAACCCTCAGAGGAAAAGTGTCCTTGAATAAAGATAACAACATTGGCTGAGCACAGCATTAATTAACAAGAAAGGCTTAATTTTTCTTCATATTCAGATTTTCTTCTCCCTGAGCCACAATTAAACAAGTGTTTCTCAGCAAATTTGCGTATCCAAAACTAATGTTTAGAGAAGCCCCAGTGTACCTTGAGTGACTTAGACCCAGCCTACTCCCACTTGTAGGATGAATATTTTAAATACAGTATTTTCATTTTTCTACAATATGAAATACTGTATTCTGTGCTCTTTTTATACTGTGACAGGATTGGGAGACCAAACTGTGGTTGAACTGTTCAGCTTTGAGGGGCTGTGTTTCTCAGATGAGCAGTATGTGTAGTTTGTGAAACCTTATCATTACTTTCTGAACTTCAAAAAGCTTTCAAGGGAGCACCAAACCCCTTGGTATGGATTTCCACAGATGTATTTTTCTTCTATTGGTAAATTTTGGGCAAGTAGGGTAGGTATAGCAATTAGCTATTTTAACAAAGTCTTTCCATTTTTATGGCATCTCTAATCACTCATTTTTAATGAAGCTGTGCCTTTTACCACAGCTCAGTGTCTTGGTGTTTTAAAATAACTTCTTGCTACTTTAATTGGCCAGGTAGTCATGAAAGACAGAATATTGCTGTAGCTAGGAAGGAATGGTGCTGTATTTTTCTTTCTGCATTATAAGCAGTCTGGATGCAAAAGTATTCTTGAATTTTAGCTGTGTGAATTCCCCCTTAGTGTAACATGGCAGAGTCCAAATGCATGTGTTAACTTTTGGAGATCCCTGAAATACATACTTAGAAGGCAAATAAAAAAGCACAACTGAAGCATGAACAGAAAGAAATCTGCTGTGAAAATGTCACTTAATGGTAACTGGCATACTCCGAGGACTGGTTGAAATTGCCATGGATTAATTTCTAGTAATTGTGGGTATTTCATTAAAAATGTTACCAGTGAAATGAAGGGGGAGTTTTAGAAAGCCATGAAATATTTTGTTGTATACTTGTGTTTACAATTTGATTCCTTTTTAGTTTCAGTTTTTAATAGAAAATCCATAAATGAGTTAGCAAAAACAGTTAAAAGCCCTAGGGCCATTTCAGGATTTTGTGTGTTGGGTCAGAACATGCTTTTTTTTTTTTTTTTTTTTTTTTTAAGTATTATTCTTGCCAGATTTTAAAATTAAAAAAAAAAAAAGAAAAGTATTTCCGTTTGGAAAAAAATTATTTTTACAAATTTATGGAATCCAAGGTTGGCCTGACAGCATCTCTTCGTGTAGCATATGACCTTCATTTACCAGTGTGGTAGCAATATATGCATGTAAAGGTCTGTACTTGTTCCCAGACAACTTAATTCTTTCTCCGGTGTTTCTAGGAAAGGTGAAGGTGTAGGAGAATTGGTCTCTCAGGCCTTTTAAAAGATATTGTGTTTCCTATAATCACATTCATAACACAGAAACTTCAGAAATATTGTAATTTGATAGAACTCTTTTCTTTAGAATCATTTGTAATGAACACATAGAGGATTTAAAATTGACTTTCTTCCCCCATTGCCTTCCAGGTACCTGGTTCATTGTCTGCAGTCAGAGCTTAATAACTACATGCCAGCATTCCTTGATGATCCAGAGGAAAACAATCCTCAGAGGCCTAAAATAGGTTAGACTACTCGATCTTTGTGTCTTCCAAGCCATACTATTAATTGTTAAGAAAAAAGCCTATTTATACTAGTGATACTACATTTACAAGTTACCTTAATCTCTGAGAATTATTTGGATCAATTTTGTATGGATGATTCAGCCCTCTGCTGAATTTGATCCCTTAAATCTGTATCCTCCTTGTGCCCGGGATTCTGAAACTGTATGCTGTGCTCCAGATGCAGTCTCTCAGTGCTGGATGCATAGGAAGGATTGCTTCCCTCTCTCCTTCCTGCTAGCTGCACTGCTGCTGACTTAACAGCTTAGCATGCAACTGGATACACTGTTTAATTGCATTCAGTTTGATGTTACTAGGACCTCTCCATAATTTTCATCAGGGTTGCTTTCTGTCCAGGTTGCACCTGACCTGTTGCACACACATACCCTGTCCCAGATGCAGGACTTGGAAGTTGCCTTTGACATTCATGAAGTCCCTGTCAGCCCATTTCTCCAGCCTACTGAGGCCCTTCTGAAAAATGCTGCTACTCTTCAGTGTATCAGTATTTTGCTCCCTTTTGGGATCATCTGTGAACTTTCAGAGAATATATTTCATCCAATTGCTCAGATCATTAATTAAAGTCATTAAACAGTATCAGTCTCATCTGAAAAACATGAGGGATGCCACTAACACGTGATGGCCAACTGGACATTGTATCTGCAAATCCACCAAGTCCTGTGGTCCAACTAGTTCTCTCTGTGCATTGCCATCAGCTTATCCAGTCCTCACCTCAGCAGTTTCACCATAGAGATGTTATGGGAGAACCTGATCAAGTACCTCCCAGCTATTCAGGTCGGGCTGACTGCCGTGGATTCCTGCCCGGGTTCTCTGCCATGATAGCTGAAACATGATGCTTGCTTCACAGCAATTAACCTTTCTGGGCTGCTCCTGTCCACGAGAGCACCCTGCTCAATGTGTGCTGTCGCCCTGTGTCTGTAATCCTTGCTCAGACTTCCAGTGCTTCAATAATTGAAGGAAAGGTGATCTGCAGAGCAATTAAATACAGTCATTCTGTTGAACTGCAAAGAGCATTTATACAAATTTCATAGACACTTTCTGGTACTTTAGGTATTAAGCTTTCTGTTCGTAGTGTTTTCCTGCATTGAACTGTTAGGGAAGACTAAAGGTGCACTGCTATGTTTGTAGTGCCCTGTACTGTGAGAGTACTTTTGGGGACACAAACCTCGAAAATGTAGCAGACTGGTACTGGAATAAAGGCACATGTTTTTCTTTCAGTTATTTTTGAGCTGCCTTATAGATTTCTTATAACCTACAGATAACTTTTTCAGACA
This sequence comes from Lanius collurio, assembly GCA_020086605.1. Classification (NCBI taxonomy): domain Eukaryota; kingdom Metazoa; phylum Chordata; class Aves; order Passeriformes; family Laniidae; genus Lanius; species Lanius collurio. The sequence continues at coordinate 20,653,853 of JACBWW010000002.1, read as the reverse complement.
CAATCCTGAGTTTCAGTTTTTAAAAAAATAATTTAATGTTCTCTTCAAAAGAGATTTCAGAATAAAAATATTGCTTTAAAGAAGACCTGGAAATAAATGTGTTGCTTCCACTAGGGTGCACATGAGGATGTTTGCCCTTGGTGAAGTTAACAGAAGTCCCTCTTGCTTGTTAGTTAATATTGCAATGCAGTAATTGAAAAACGGGATTTTGAATAAAGTTTTCAAAATGTAATGTGGAAACAGAAGGTGCATTCTGTAGTTTAAGTGCATCGTACAATGCAAATAACTTCTGCTGACATTTCTGAGTACAATTTTATACTTCAAGAAGCTATGGAATAGTTGCAATATGTATTTGAAACAATAGAATATGAAGGTTTTAACTCGTTATAAAAACTAATAAAAAAACCCCAGTTTACTAAAGTGAGAGTGTGATTTAAATGTCGGGTATAGCCAGTTATTTACTTGTATGATAAATATTTTCCCCCAAGAATTTATTTTCGTTTCAGGGGTTACATTCCACCTAACATTTTAATGTTGCTCTATCTTGAAAACCATGGAGCAGTACATGTATTTCTGAAAGCCTGTGTAACTTAAATACATGTAGGTTCCACCTAGCATTCACCAGCCTGACTTGAGTGTCTGTGTTACTGCCTAAGCCAGGTGTACACTGCAGCATGTGAATGTGACTGACTCTGTTTTATCTCTGTAGATGATGTGCTGCATACCTTGACTGGAGCCATGTCCCTGTTGCGACGATGTAGAGTGAATGCTGCTCTGACTATACAGCTCTTCTCCCAGCTGTTTCATTTTATCAACATGTGGCTTTTTAACAGATTAGTTACAGCCCCAGATTCAGGGTTATGTTCACATTACTGGGGAGCTATCGTTCGCCAACAGCTGGGCCACATTGAAGCCTGGGCAGAAAAACAGGGTTTAGAATTGGCTGCTGATTGCCATCTGAGCAGAATAGTACAGGTGAGTGTATTTGTGATTAACACTTCTCACATACTTGTATATTCAAAGAGAATATTTGCCTGTGCTGTGTTCCTAGAAAATAGTATGTGGACAAGAATGGCTTGTGTGAATCAATCCTGGAACACTGAGGTAGCATTGAGGTAAAGACACAAAGTACGTTTTCAACATCATTAATGTTTAAGTTACAAGTTAAATGAATAGTGAACATGGCTGTTCAATTTCCATTTATAAGACTGAGCTGTAACTATGTTGAACAGAGACAAGAAGAGTAGCTGAAAAATTGATATGCTTAATTTATTATAGATTTAGTATTATTTCAACTTTTGGTACAGGAGATATATTTAGTGTTTGTTTTGGGATATTTATGTTGCTTCTGTTACAAATCTGGCTTCTTGCTTTATCTTTTCCTATCTCTTATCTAGAGAACATTTAGACACAAGGCTTAAGGTTTCATTCTGGTTTGAATTTGTCATCTGTAAATTTTTCTCCCCTTTAGGCAACCACATTGCTTACCATGGACAAATACTCACATGCAGATGTTCCAAATATTAACAGTACTTGCTTTAAGCTGAATTCTCTGCAGCTACAAGCTTTGTTGCAGAATTATCACTGTGCTCCAGATGAACCACTCATCCCAACAGTAAGTCTCTTCTATCACTCTTCGTGCAGTTTTAACATACCTAAGATAAAAAAACACTGTCTGTAAACAGCTATCTTATCTTTGGTGGATGTACTTCACTGACTCAAGCAGGATATTATCAAGAATCTCTTACACTGAGTTGGACAGGAAGGTACCACTCCATGTGGCACGTATTCAGAGAGCTGTCACTGCATCTTACACCTATTGTTATGAAATACAGAAAGGTGCTAGAAGAGAGAGCACAGCACCCCTAATATTTGGCTCTGTGTGCAACCAGAAGGAACAAAGATTGATAATTTGTAGAAATCAAAGGAAAGCATCAGGAACACTATGCTTTTTCACATGTAGGATGTAAAAATCCATGGATCTTGAATCCCTTCATACAAGCAGTGGACAGATTGTCCTTTGATTAACATATTGACACCTGGAATTTGTATGTGTATATCAGCACAATGTTGCTTTTGGAAGTGGTTTTTTATCTTGGTATTTAAGATGACTGACTATTCTAAGTTCTATCCATGACAAAGGTCAAAAGACAGTGTGTTCCTTGCAGAATTGTAAAAAACACTCTTCAGGTAAACTCTGATAGTTCACTGATCTCAAAAAAAAAAAAAAAAAAAAAGGCAGAGGCAGTCTAATATTTGTATAGCTGAATGCATTGTCTACAAAGTCCATGTTTTATTAACTTCAGTTACATTTGTTTATTAAATCAGAGACACTAATACAACAGCTCTAAAGGTGGAGGGGGAGGAGGGACTTGTAGCTTGCAGATGTTTTTGTATATCGGCTACCAAACCACAAAGTCTTTTGCTGAAGATCGTATAATCTGTGTTACCTGTTTACACATAGGTAGAATTCCATAGTTGCTTGGTTTATTATTATTCAATTAAAAACGTACACCACAAGTTTGGAAAATACTGAAGTAAAAACAAGACTTTCTGTCACATTTGCTAATAAAATTATCAACGAGATTTCATAAAATAAATCAAAGCAGTGTGCTGACTATACACAGAGGAGCCAAAGAAGTTTTATATCTGGTAATTTATTTTGCAGTTTGATTTTTCTTTCAATCTTAACATCTTCTTAATGTTAGGTTTTTTTAACTTAATGAAATTATCCCTTTTTAGTAACAATGTTTTTCTGCCTTCTGTCCAGGAATTGATAGAGAATGTAGTAACTGTTGCAGAAAATACGGCTGATGAACTTGCTCGCAGTGATGGCAGAGAAGTCCAGCTGGAAGAGGATCCTGACTTACAGCTGCCTTTTCTTTTACCAGAAGATGGCTATTCCTGTGATGTTGTCAGAAATGTTCCAAGTGGTTTACAAGAATTTTTAGATCCGCTCTGTCAGAGAGGTTAGTTCTTTTGTTGTTTTACAATGATCTGTGTAGCAAACACAGAATGCAAAATATATTTTAGTTAAGTGAAAGCCACTTTTTCTTCATGTATGTTTCAATCTTTCTATACTATGTTCTTCAAATGTTTACTTTTATAACCCATCAAAATTAAGGCTTTTTTAATCCTTACCCTTTCTCCCTACCCCTTTTATTCAGTTTCCAAGTTCTGAGTACACAGTGCTGAGTTACTAGTGTGTGCTGAAACATTGTTTTGCCTTTGCTCCAAAACCTTTTTTTGATTTTTAAAATGTGTGAATTGAATAGTTAAATAATTTTTTTACTCATCAGCTGCTTCCATGTAACATTAAAAAAAACAAACCATGAGCTTAAAAGTTCTTTCACTGTTAATTGGTGTAAGAACTTAGGGTTTGAGCATTTGTAGTCCAGCAGAATTTCAGATGACAAGTATATGATAGCTCTTGTTGCATGAAAGTGGCTTAAACTTGTGAAAGTAAATCAGGGAGTCTGTTGGAGCACTTACCATAAATGAACAAGTTATAAGCTTTACTTAGTGCTACTCGATTTTATTAGAATTTTTAAATTTCTGCTTACAAGCAGTTGTTTAAAAAATTTTTACAGCAATGTCAAGAAAAATAAGAGGCTGTAGCAAAGAAGGCTATTGAAAAAGCAGCCTCGCTCTATACTAGAGTGAAACTTTGTAATTGTTGCTTCCAGCTTAGTTTATAGAAAAACTATATTCTTGCATTTAAAAGAAAAGTAGGAAACTGATTGTTTTGGAAGTCCAGTGAGTAACAGAGGATGTAGTCTTGAGATTAAAGGAGACTCAGAGAAGAAATTCTTTAATTAGTAAGTATAATTCAGTTGTCATACAAATGACTGTATATTCATTATAAGTAAGGCCTTTTTAATGCATGCATTCAAAATTTTACTTTTTGAGTATCGCTTAAATTATGCTGAGGGACTTTTTGCAGTGAAACAGTGTAAACTGAATTGCTGAAAAATGATCTTTATGAGGAGAAGAATGTCATAAATTTGGATAGAGTAATAATTTCTGTGTGAGGTAGATTCTCAGTGTCCCTGATTTAGGAGACAATGTTGGATATTTCTGAACTGCTGTGGCTTCTTTTTCAAAATTCTAGAAATTTCTCAAATAACAACAAGTAAATCAAACTAAATGCCTGTTAATTGCAGTGTTGCATTTAAAAACATAATGAGTGCAGGCAGAACTTCTCCTCTGCTAAATCTGTGCTGAGTCTGGTAAGCTAGACCCTCTGCAAAGTAGATTTCTGTAGCACTCTCTTAATCAGAGTTCTGGTAGTTTGTATTCTAAAAGATGATCTGGTTGGTAAAAGCAATATTTTACAGCCCTGGAGTTTTCTATGAGCTTGCAGCATTTTAAAATAAGTATGTTTCTCAGAAGCAGCTGCTATAGAACTATAGGATTTTATAGGTAATAGCATTAAAATTGCAGTAAAGCCCATAATGGCATCTGAGATACAAGATTTGACACATTAATGAATACAAAAAGAAGAATACTATTTTATTTTAATTAATCCCTTGAGAAAATACCATGACTATACTGACGTTACTTTTTCTTTTAGGTTTTTGTAGACTAACGCCTCATCCACGATCACCAGGCGCGTGGACAATATACTTTGAAGGTGCAGATTATGAAAGTCACCTGTCACATGAGAATGCTGAGCTGGTAAGTATTGATTCAGTGGATAATTATCAACTGAAATCTTGGCAAGTCATTGAGTTTTATGTGATCCGTTTTAGTCCGTACTAGGAAGAATAGACTTTATTGTTAAGCATGTAGTTCATCAGTGAATTGGTGCATTTAAGGACCTGTTTGCAGATTTTTTTAAGTCACCATTTTTCTAGGCTGTAGCATGATTACAATTTTCACATAAGCAAACTTTGTCCTATTCCCCCAATCTGAGAATGAACAGCGAAGAAATTTCTTCTAAACTCAGGCAAAAATATATATGGACATGGGTCTGTAAACAACTTGTAAATGGAAGTGCAGGCAGCTTTTATTCATAAACTAGCAGTTACCAACCAAATATTTAGTGTTAATTTCTAGTCTGGTGCTTTTTCCTGAGGAAAAAATAATTTAGTTTTCCTTTACATTATACTTAGTAAAAAATGGTCCTAATTTCAGTGCAGGGTAGGTTTTCTTACTTTTCCGTTGTAAGGGTTTGTTTGTTTGTTTTGTGGTGGATTTTTTCTGCTTGTCTGTTTGAATATCAAAGTTACAGAACAGCTTGGTTTTGGAAAGATGGTGGCTTTATGTGAAATCATTTTTAGAGCAGCTAAACAGAAATAGCTTCATATTTGAAATTAGTACTTGCAGCTTAAAAATGACTTGCTTTTCTAATACTTGAACTCAATCAGAAAGTATTAATATTTTTTTGAATTACTTTCCTTGGCTTATACTTTTACTTCTCATGGGTCTTGTGGAACTTGCAGTTAGGTTTCAATATGAATAGAAGCTAAGGTGCTCCAACTGACAGGCCTCAGCTAATGAAGATTGTGATTAAAACTTTTTGAGTTAAGGAACTGCCAGTGTTGAAAGATATAAAAAAAAAAAAAATAGTGAACATGTTTGGGGACTCGGGCTGTATTCAAGAGTATTCAGAAGTGAATTTTTTTTGAAATTTCTTTCAAAGCTTTAACTCTGCCTTTGAAATTATTTGGCTTCATAATAATTCTGCAAAGAAAGTATCTTCATCTAGATGCAGCACTAAAAATTGAGCTCTCTATGTAGATTACCTTCACCTTTGTAATAGCAGCCTGTGGAATCTGAACTTCAGTTTTCGTTAAAAGTTACTACAATTTTATAAACCTGTTCGTTTAAATTTGTGATTCATTAATAATCTCTTTACTGAACTAAAGAAGGAGAAACAATGAGTAGACCTCAGAGTTTCAGTAGTGTGGTATAACACAGGTGTAGTACTTAATATGAATCCATATCAATAAAAAGTTAGATATTGTACCTGTAAAATAGATCCCAGATATATTATTTAGGATTTGAGACCTGCTGCTCTAACAAAGTAGTTTTGTTTGTAATGAGCTATTTTGCTCAGTTACTCTCCTAGCCTGGCAGTGAACAAGAACTTCTGAATTTTTTCTTCTTTCCCCTTTGCTGTTTGATAGGCTCAGCCTTTGAGAAAAGAACCTGAAATTATCACTGTAACACTAAAAAAACAAAATGGAATGGGACTGAGCATTGTTGCTGCCAAGGTATGGAAGTCTGTTTGTTCACATGCTATTGAAAAAAGCTTCTGGTTTTATCAGCCTGCTATGGAATATCTTAATGGAAAAAGTCTGTTTCCCTTAAGTTGGTTGTGCACATTGAGTTGATCATGCTTTTATTCTTATTCGGGAATGTTTCCGTATGGAAACAAAATATGGATGTAGTTATTATGACATTTAAATTCAAAACTCTACTACTGGTTTATTTAGTTTCTTCAGAGCAAAAAATTGGCAGTGTTATTAAACTTAAAATTAATAAACAGGTATATTTAGCACTTCTGCTGAAAGTAAAGAAGTAAATACAAAAAATGTGTTGAGGGGTTAATTGATGAATGAACAAAACAATTGAAATGTATACATTAAAGTTAGAATACTTTCTGCTATAAAGAAACCTTGTTTTTTGCACAGTGCAAGAATGCAAGGTGCAAGAATGACTTCAGTTTTGTTTCTTTACAGTAGAGACCTACAGCATAATAGCCAAAATTGTGGATGTATGCTGTACCTAGTAGCGCTACATAGTAATGTATAGAATGCACATACAGCTCCAGCCACCAGATGGAAGACTCCACTAGTTGGTTGGTTTTGCTTTATTAACTGGATCAAGTAGCAGGCATAATCTTTTGAATTTAAAACTTATTATAAATTATGCAACAGTGATACTCAAAAGTCTGTGTTGTAATTAAGTGGTGTACAACAGATGGAACAAGTCTTTCCTAAGTCTCTTTACTGTGTGGTACGTGAAATTTCAGAATACTGTGGTCCTCCTTGGCACTTAGTGCACAAGCTGAAAACATGATTGTTTTACTTTTTAGTTACCTTACATAGTTAATTGCTTCTAAACAACACTGTTTGGTTTTTTGAGTTTTTTTACAACTTTCACTCATTTCATAGTCTGTTCTCAAAATGGTAATCTTGTATGCTATCAGCTTTTAAGTGTTGTTTCTGACATCTGTAAAGGAATGCCTAGTGTCAGGTGTATAGTGCTAAACAATCAGCAGTTATTGAGGAAATAAGTCAGGATCTGGAAAATGTAACTCAATATTCTGCTCTGATTTTGGTGGAGTGGGTTATTAATAGTTTGAGAAGCTAATACTTGATCTTGACACTGAATTAAATATGTATCAGACTTCTGACTGCCATCTGCATTTCAGTTGAATGCTTCAAAATGTGCCATGGAAGTAATTTTTTTTTTCACTTCACACTGTGAAATCTGATTTCTCATCTAGAGTGAAGCAGCATATTACAGGGGGAAAAGTTTCCCTTTTTATTGGAGCTGGCTAGCTTCTAGATGTTGTTTTAACAACTGACATTTAACTTCCATTAGCAGTATGTAACAATGCTACTGGTCAGTGTGTAAGCTTGGTCTGAAGCGTTTTTACAAATTATTTAATGCATTTCATTATTTCTTTATCATGATCAGTCATGGAAGCAACAGTTTTCATCTCTGCACTGTTGCAGAAACACTGGTTCAGGTAGTCATTGCATTTCATCTTACTGCTGTGTGCTGCACTAATACTGGAATTTGGATATAAACAGTTATGTTTTAAATCTTGGTCTGAAATAAGCAAGAAACAGATTGTTTTAGTTTTGGTGTATATACAATAGAAACTTCTGTTTAGTATGAAGTCATCAGAATGTTCATTGGATAGAAATGATCGTATGTGTTATGTTTGAGAGAAGTTGCTGTAGTAGTTAAGTAGGATTATTTTCAAGAGGTTCAAAGTTGCTTATTGTGAGTAATTATCAGCATGTTTTTCCTGTAATAGGCTTCATTTAAAAAAAAAAGTAAAAAAAGAATACAAATAATACACAAGTGCTGATTTTCTCAATCTGTTCAGAGCAGAACAGTTTAGAGAATTGAGTGAGTGTGACTGAAAAGCTAGCAAGGGTTGGTGCATTTTTTCTTTCTATTCCTTATCTTGTTGATATTTACTAGTAATTTTTTTCCTACATGTCTCAAGTCGTATATCTTTTACCAGCATAAAAGTTAAAATTCTAATTTTTAATTTTGAAAATGGAGGAAGAAGTCCATTTTGTTAACATTTGTTAACATTAAGATTTGTTAATGTTTTGTAAACATTAAATGGATGGAATATCTGAAAGGAGAGGGAGAGTCAAGTATGAGAATAGATTCAGATTTTTCTAAACTTTTCGATAGTAAAAGGTTGGCTACTAATTGCTCATAAAATTGAAGACATGAAAGTTCATACTTTCAGAAGTACATAGTTGCTGCTGCCCTGCACAGGAGCCCAGTTTCATTGCTGACCCAGCTGTGTTTATTGAACTATTGGTTTCTACAGTGCTTCAAAAGGGCTATAGCAGTAGCAAATGCAGTGGCTGGTCAACAGGCCCTGCTCCAACAAGTGAAGGACAGCCCTGAATCTGTTTGGCTTTTGTTAGGAAAACAGCTCTTTTCCTGTGATATGACAAAATACTTGCTTTCAGTCACATGTTGTGGTAATACCTTTGCATGTCAGTACTGACCTGCCTTTCTTGTTACGTGCTACAGGCTTCTCATACTTGTCATGGGCTTTGGATGAAGCTAGTTAAAATGTAGCTTGGTGATACTCTAGAGGTGGACAAAATGGGCAGATTTTCAAGAGATCATAAAGAAAAACAATACCAATGGACTGCTTTTCTTCCTTCTACCCCTTGCAAAAAAATAAATGCTTTCCTAGTAAATCTGTGCTCATCTCTTGAGGAAACATCTAAAAAATTTCTAGTAATTCTTTGAGTTTTTATTAGTTTTGAGGTTTTATTAGCTTAAAGTCTGTGCCAGTTAAGATTTTCTAATGAGGAAATTAGAAATCATACCTTACATAATGCCTTTACACCAAATGTTCTTAATTATCAAGTGATCATCGCTCCTCTGCTGCAATCAAAAAAAAAAGATGGAAGCTGAAGTAAGGGTTGTATAAGCAGAGAAGGGATGCAACTTGCATTGAAATGCTGTGCACCTGCTTATTCTTATGATAGGAGTATCACTTTGGGATACTAGCTAATTGCAGACATGTGTACATTAATGTGAAAACAAATGAAAACATGAAGAGGTGAGTCAAGGTGTATATGAAAGTGTTAGGTCTCTGGGGAAGCCTGTATTGGATCCTCTTTCCCCCTTGTGATAGGTAAAATGTTTAAGTGCATTACTTCTTTCACTTTCTAGTCACAGCTACTCATATTTTAGTTAATTAGAAGTTTTAAAGGCCTGGCAGGAGTGTCAGAGCAGAAATTCAGTGCATCACCTAATTCACCTCACTTTGGTGTTTTCTGAGGCAGGACAGCCCGTCTGAGCAAACATGTAGTAAGTGAATATGCTATATGCAAACATAGCAAAGAAAACAAGTTTAGTTATGAAACAGCTGTTAGCTGCCAGAGCAGTGTAAACAGTGTTGTGCTTGTTTGGGTTTTGTTTTGTTTTTTTATAAATTTGGAAAATACCTAACAGCATTTCTTAAACTGAATGCTTTAAACCAATTTTTATTTAAAATTCAACTGTATAGCTTCATATGTGTTCGAAAAAAATAACTTCTTATTCTGCCCTTTGGTAGATTTGTGTGTTTTCTTACAGTAATACTCTGTAGCTTTATTAGTAATAGCTTTTGTAATAGGTATATGGAAATGTAGTTGGTAGGAGTGGTCGGGCATAGGGAACGGGTAACAGCGTTGCTTTTTGAGGTTTTGTGCAGACTTTGGTTGCTCTAACCCTGAAAGATGTTTTGATGTTAAAAGCTGCCAGACTCCCAACCACATTGTGGTTAAGTTTTTATGAAATCCAGATGATTTGGAAGCTGCGTGTGCATGCAGTTTACTTTAAAAATATATCACTTTTTTGGGGGCTTTCACATGTGACTTCTTAGCCATCTGTGGGCCAGCACATTACTTCCTGTTTAATTTGGAGGTTTTTGTCTTTAGTACAAAAGGGCTCCCTTTTTGTTTTTTCTAGCAGTTTTCAGAGTTTAATAAAGCCTCTAAAGTAAATGGAAGTCAGAACAGCATAACTGATTACGTAAGGGTCTGAATATTGTATTGGTTATAGCTGGTGTTGATAAATGCTACACTGTGTCATAGCATCGAGCTCCGAGTTATCTTGATGGGTATCTTGGAAAATCCAGCAGACTAGAGCTGGTGGTTGCTGTTGAGGGCTGGGAAGAGAAGTGGAGAATTGTTTTTTTTCTTTCAAGGATCTGTAGTCCCGGAGATCAAAATGTGGTTTTCTGTTGTTGGAAGAACAGAATCCATGGTAAGTCCGTTCAGGTTTCTGTTGGGACTGTTTTTCTCTGAAGTTTTACTATCCCTGTACTTTTTTCTGCTCTCTTGCCTGTTTAAACCTGCCAGTAGTTACTTGTTCATGTAGCAACTATGTAATACAGCATGCAGTTAAATATAGTCAGATGTTAGTAGCTAACTTTCTAAAATCTAGAAAGAAAAAATCTAATTTTTAGCTTGTTCTTCGTATGCACTTCTGAAACTTGTGGAAGTGACTATTAATATTTAAAGTTTCAGGTGTGATAACTGCTGTTTTACTGTGCCAGAGCATGAATAGCATGACCTGTGATCTGTTTACTTGTCATATTAGTTGGCTTTAATCCAGGTTCTTCTAAAAGTCTGTTTTCCTCTTATACAATCTTAGTAGAATAATTAAAATTGATGTCCCAAAGAGTGTAAGATTTTTAATACTCTCTAGACTCTTCTGAAAAGACCAGAACATGCAAACTCACTGCACTTAGGGTGTCTTATTCAACATATTTGCAGAGGAGAGGCATTTCAATTCTGTTTAGGTTACTATTGCACAAAAGAAAGGATTCCCATGTTCTGCAGGAACAATAGAGCAAGTTTTGTTAATTAATCTTTGTATGCTGGCTATACTCATTAGTGCACTGCGGCGTAGTTCTTTAGAGTATGGTACACTTCTGCTTCTTGTCCAGTCATCTTCTAGTAGTATAACAGAAGAAGTTAAAATATGTACAATGTATATATACATATGTATATAAAATACATATGTATATGCCCCTACTGGCACATAAATCAGAGTGTGTTTTCTAGGATTTTTTAACAGGTAGTCAGATTAAGTAGTGCTTACTAAAATAGTATCAGATATGATAAAGTGTTTCTTTTTTAATAGAAGCATTTTAAACATGAGTGTTACAGTTCAGCAGTAAATACTCTGGGGAGCAGACTTAGTGTTCTAAAAACAAGTAGATGACATCTTACCCATAAATAATTTGCATTATTTGTGATCGTTGTTTGTTCTTAAGGCTAAATTAAATGATTCTCAGTTGCTTTGATTGCTAAACCATTGCTTGTCATTTTATATTTAGCACTCAATTCAAGGTGCTAAATTTAAGGAGGGTTTGAGACTACAGGACTGTCAATTTTGATGTAAAATCTTTTTCAAGGTTTTTTCTACTAATATCTTGTAGGAGATCCATGCAGAAGGAACAAGTTTAAACATTCATTTAATTATCTTTTCCCAAAATTGAAAATTATGCTTATACTTAATAATGCTGGTAACAATAGACAAATTTGGATCTTTATAACCTGTGTTTGCAAATATAGGCAGTTAATAGGATTTTTTTAAACTGTTAGCTCTTTGTGTGTTCTAGGTCTTAAGATTTCAGATAGCTGAGTATCTGAAGTCTTCTTGTGTCTGTGTTTTTTAAGTATTTAAGGAAATTATATGGCATTTCCTCCCAGCATGAATTAATTGAAATGTTTCAGTAATAAGATTTAAATTTGTTTTGTGGAGGTGGGGTGTTTTTTGTTGGTTTTGTTCTTTTTTTTTTTTTAGTGTTCAATACTAATTCACCTCAGTGGTCTAAACTACTGGTGTTGCCTTAACAGGCTTCTTAGGAGGGCCTTAGTGAAAATACAGTATATAATTCTCATTTCCAGAATAGATTTCCCAATCTTGCAGAAATAAAATAGTATGTAGGTTGCCTGTTGTAGTCTTTATCCTGAACAAATAAGTAGCTTTGTGTTAGCAATTTGCCTGGGTTTTGTTGATTCCTAACTTCCAGCAGAGTTTTTGTTTAAATTTTGGTGCCCTGTAGATGTTATACAAAATCTTGGTAATGCTTTTATGAGCTGTGTAAAATAAGCTTACACCATCACAGTGTGATTGTTCTTCCTCAGGAGCTGTAAGACCTCTGTTCTGCTCAAGTGGAGTGGGTTTTGTCTTACTTATTTGCTTCTATTTAGATTGTTACAGCACATAGGTGACCCAGACATGTATTTTAGTCCTGCTGAAAGAAAGTGAGTTTTAAAATTCATGTGCCATTTCCTCATTGCACTAATACTCTGTATATGCAGGTACTTCTTAGCATGCCTGCTAAAAATGTAGTGCACGTATACTGTAGCTAGAATTCCTGTACCAGACTTCATTAAATTCTGGCATTCTAATGACTTTGAAAATTCTGTTTAGATACATGTTAATACAGCATTTTAATTTTAAATTTTTATACTTCTATTAATGAAAAAGACTTTCAGGACGTAGTAAGTTCTGTGTTGACTTTTTCCTATATGAGTAATCCTCTCAGTTGGAGTAGAAATTTAGGTGCTTCATGTGTTAGTACACACACTGATCCTGGATTACATTGTATCCATCTGAAACTGCAGAGCCTGCACTCTGTGGAAGTTAGTGTTCTGGGGGTTTTGGGTTTTAATTTATCCTTGGCTATAGAGGCAAGTGCTGTTTCTCTGAAAAAGTGCAGAGATACAGGATGGGGTTTTTTCCAAAGTAAATTTCCCAGTATGTCTTGCCTGTGAAGCCCAATGAAGACATCATTAGATCAGAATTGACTTACTGAGGAAGAGCATCACAGAACCTGCAGTACAACTTGTAGGTTTATGCATAACTGTGAGTAGCCCTTAGTGTGCCAGTACTCATGGAGTATTTATAGAAAATGTACATTAAAAAGCTAACCTTCGTCTGGTGAAATTGAGCTCAAGCAATATATTTTCCTTGAGCTCAGTGAAAGGTTTTTCCTTTGAAACCAAAGAGAAGTGGAATCAAAGGCTCATGTATTTAATTTTTTTCGTTGAAAATAAGGAGTTCCTTTAATGCATTTGTGGAATATCATATTAAGTTGCAGCAGTTATAATAATAAAGCTGACTTCTTTTTCAGAAAGTGTAAGAGAGATTAATGAATAAAATTTGCTTAGTCTTTTACAATGTTGTATATGAAGTGTTTTGCCTTTACTTCCCACTTACCCCATGTCACGAGAGTAAGAGTAAAAAGTAAGTTAGGAACTGTTGAATACTTGATTGCAATCTTAGAATGAAATGTTGGACCAGTTGCTTTAATTAGCTCTTTTAGTTGATTTGATTTTCATCAAAGAAGGTGTATCTTTTTGAAGTGCACAATTCCTAGAGTGTGAGAGAAATCATGCTGTTGTAAATTTATATATTTTTGTTTAGCACAGAAGATGCTACAGCTCTTTGTCAGTGTACGTGCTTTCCATGCTGAACACTGTTAAAATCCCCAAACTATATATGTGCACAAGTGTACAGTATAATTTATTAACGCCATTTCAGGAGGTCCACTACAGAAGATCCTGGCTTGCCCTGTGAGAAGCACATTTAGCAGATAAGAGGGTGTATTCACTTGCTTCCTTTGTGTGCAAGTCAGTCTTGATTGCAAACATTCTTTTATTAAAAGGTAACATGTTACACTCCATTAAAAAGATCAACAAAACTCTTCAGTCTTTTCTCTGTACTCCTTTAGAGCATCTGGATACACCAGACAGAAAGTTTCTAGCTTGTTGGATGCACTGCTGCCAATCTACCTTTTTTTTTTTTACTCTGAGTAGTTAGACACTTATTTTTCTTCTGTTTTTCCCACTCAGTGCAATCTAAAGGTGCTGTGGAATTGGTGATAGCAATTAAATGCTAAATGTTTCTTTACCTGTTGAGTAATGTTGATTATCACCAAAGCTGAAATTTATAGTGCTTGTTTTGTTTAATTGGAAATATTTTGCCCACTTGTGACTGTACTTTGTCTAGCTCCAGAAACATTTGGATTTTGGTCCCCAACATGGAGTATGTGAGAGGGGAAAGCTGAAAGCTGAAGTGCGTTGTATGTAGAGCATAAGTCAGTTTTAAAATTCTTTTTAAGTCCAGGTACAACATGACTCAGTGCAGCTGTAGCCACAACTAACAGATCAGTTTTAGATACAGTAGGCTTGTTCACCTCATTTATATTTGAAAAGTATTTTCTCTAATGATGACAGATTTCCAGAGTGTCTGCATTGGTCTTGAGGCAACACAAGCCTTAGCTGTCTCTGACAAAGTGAGGTTTTTCTGATTTTCCAAGTCCAGAAAAGTCTGCCCTTGCTGAAGGCGGGACCAATAGCTACAAAGTTGGCTTTCATCCTGCCTCTGGGCCCACAGCAAGGAGTTCAATGAGTCTTAGGCTTAGTATGTTTGGAGGAGGAGGTAAAATGTGTACTCATCCAGATACAACCTAAAGAATGCAGGCAGCTTTATGGAATGTGAGTATTTGGGTGGTCAAAAAACTCCACTTTTGCCTCCTAGAGAATAAATTTGTAAATTGGCTGCATAATTTAGTAAACTGTTATTTTTTAAAATGCTTACAAGCTTGGGTTGTGTAATTGCTTGTAGACTAGTTACTTGCCAGGGCAGACAGAGTGAGACTTGATTCTGTTCCATAAACTCACTTTTAAGGATGTTTATTACAACTTGCAGAGATCTTCTGTGTAAGCCTGAGAATATGGAATCAGATAAAAATCAGTCAAATCTACTCTGGGTGTAGGCAGATAAAAGATTTCAGGCCTGATGGCTGGTATCAGGCTTGATAAGCTACATTTCTATGCTATTTTCTTTAAAGACATTTTAGTTGCAGTTGATTCATCCTGTATTAAACTGTTTCATTTTTATAAAATACCACAGAAGCTTAAGTGACTTAAAAACAGTGTCACCTGTAAAGCAGTATGAGACATCTGAGATACCTTTAGTACAGTATATTTGTTTATGTACACACATGTATATGTGAACCTACATTATTCAAACAAAATCTTAGTTCATGTTTGCATAATTATGAAAAATCCAAGAAAATCTTGAAAATTACTTATTTAAAAAGATCTATGGTATTATGAATTACTGGAGTGTTTAGACATATAGTCTTGGTATCTGAAACCACTTCAATTGGTATTACTTTTAAAGGTTGGTGACTGTATGGCACTTTTGTGGATTGAAGGTATGATTGGAGAATGAAGATACTTTCAGTTCAGGACTACTTTCTTATTTTACTATTTATGTGAAGTGTGAAACCATTTACATGTGTATGTACTTAAAACAGAAATGTACATTTCTATATTGAAAGATCATTAGGAAGACTTTCTGGAATATTATGGAAATGAAAGTAGGCTTTTAAGACATCTAACATTCTCCAAAAGAAATGTTACTGAAAGGTTTTTTTTTTAATCAGTTGTGATTTTGCCAGTCTTTGGAAGCTGTTTGTTGCTCCAGTTTTATCGGAGTGATAAACAAAGTATATGAAACTCAATGGGTGTGGGCAAATGAGGCTTCAGAACAAGTAACGACAAGACCTTGCTGTTAATTGTCTGGAGTAGCACCGGTTTGGTTAGGTGCTGGAGTGCAGATCTGCTCTGCAGATGCATAGTTTTTCCTTAATTACTTAATACACTTCTACTGTTGTTTCTAACAACTGTGAAAGTGTTTTTATAATAGTTTTTGTAGTTCTAGTTCTCATTATAGGTATAGAAATAACTAGGTCGTTTTACAGGTCTACTAAAACTGCAAGAATATTGCTGACCTCCTGGGAAGTCCAGTGGTTTGTGGTCCACCTACTTTAGGTGGGCATGATGTGTGGGGATGGGAGTAGTTCAGCTCTTAAGAGGTTTGCACCTGGTCAAGAGATGGACCTTCACTCGCACTCATTCTTTAGACTGGGATACTGGTGGGGCTGTGTGGTGTCTCAGCACCTCCAGGCCATCATTCTGCAGGTGGCAGGTCCCCATGAGCATGTCACAGCATGGGTGGCTCACCTGGGAATGAAGCTTCTTGTTGACTCTCACTGGAAGGATCTGGCTGTTGTTTTCACCTTGCCATTATGGCTGCTTGTCCTGGCAAATACCAAGTGGGAAGGAAGAGTCTGCCTTCTTTTAATGCTTTTGTGATGACTCACTAGCTCTTGGATAGCTGTGATGCTGCCATTAAAAAGTCTGTCTGATATTGCTGTTACTCAAGCTGTGGCTTTTCTATAAAGTTGCACTATATGGTGTGTTCTGATTTCATGGCTGATGGAATGAATGTGAGCCAGATTTTCCTTTGTCTATTACTGACAGGGAGGTTTTATAAAACTCATCTTGTGCCATAGCAACACTAGCAATAGAAGTCTGTTCTCCTTAATTGCTCTCATTAAACCTGTCATGTTTATTAATTTGTTACTGTGGTACTTTTGTACATCCTCAATTTTACATCCTCTTGATGTAGGAGTTGTAGTTCCTTTTTTTAGATCACTGTAGTTTATCTTGTTCTTTTCTTCATTGGTATGAATACTCTGTAGAAGAGGCTGTGATGGTTTGTTTTGATTGGGTGTTTTTTAATTCTGCCTCTTTTATTTCTACAGTTTTCATAGTGATATTTTTAAGCAAATGCAGTATTTTGGGCACCATATTTTTAGAGCAATGAGGGGCTTGCAAAACAACGCTAATTGTGCAAACAGTTATGGGCTACTGTGTACTAATATATTATAAGTGGATGTGAGGGAAAAGGACTTGTTTCTTTTAAGGCTATGTCAAAAACTGTGGTTAGATTACATTATCTATCTTGGTCCTTTGGCTTCTTTAACAAGACATAATTTTTGTAGTTAATCAGAAAATTGTACCAGGCTTAAAGGGGGCAAATACATTTTTGGGAAAACAGGTATGAAATATTTGTGTAGCATTGTCTTAACTGAGCTTTTTTTTTTTTTTTTTTATGTGTTAAATTGACTTGGTTCCATTGTATCAACTTTTTTTTCCTTCCATCCTCCTGGTCCCAGTGAATTTGTAGATTTTTTCTTTTTTTTGAGATTGCAGTCTGTGTGACTTGAAGAATGAAAAGCCTATAAACAAACATAGTATTGGGGGGGAGGTTGTTTATTTTCTTCACCTTCAGGTTCTGTTTTAATGAGGTACTGTAGTGGTTAGTTGTCTGCTCCCTTGTCCTGTGTCAATGCCATCTTAAATATAATGTATCAGCATTCTAGAGGCTGAAGTTGTGCTTACCAGAGGTGCCAAAATTTGCTCTTTAACTGCTATGGATTGCCATAGTTGCATGAGTTCTCAGAACTCTTCCAGTCTTTCAGGCCCTACAGGAAAGTAATTCAGCCAATTTATTTGTTTGTTTATTCAATAAATTCTTTACTGAATTCCTTTACGCAAGGTAATGTGTCCTGGGATCTAGCTCAGGTTTTCCAGTTGTCCTGCTGCTATTTAGAAGACAGTTATAAGTAAAAGTCTTACAGAGTCTTTGTTACTTCTTAATTTTCCAAATATGAGTACTTAGCAAGTACTTTTCCTGAATTAGTTGAGAAGAATATGTATGTGCCTGTGTATAAGAGCACATTTATCAGTATATACCAATGTTATTTATGTATGTTTAAAAAAAAAAAAAAAGTTATCTCTCAGGTGAGATTTTAATGTTGGCTTTAATTGTTGGATTTTAATAGGTTTTTTGTTGGCTCCAGTCTGTCTGAATTCATTGTAAATAGTAGTGTTTTTTTTTTTTTAAACCCTGAAAGCTCTTGCTGAAGTTTCAGCTGGTTAACTGCTCTCTGCTCCACAGTCTTTGGTCGTATTTTTAGGTGAAGTTAGCATAGACTCTGCAAATCATGGCCTGTTAACAGTACTGATGTGAAACTCAACAATCATCATCATCCAAATGCCTAATAAACCCTCCCTCTGTTTTATTTCCATGTTTTTTATTTTCCTTTGGGTTTTTTTATTTATAGCCTTAGGTTGTAATTTTGTAAGATTTTTCTAAACATGTTTTTGTTCTTTGTGAGAAGAACTATTTCAGACTAGCCTGCCTTGTAAAAAATAAAGCTACTCCTCTTTTCTAAAAGCTTCCCTATCTTCCTTCAGTCCCACTTTAAATACTGTCAAGCCCTGTATGGGGCCACACATATGAAATAAAGGTAGAGCTAAGGGAGGTAGAACTTCTGGTGAGTTTTAATCTCTGGATTTATTGATAGTGTTTCATACCTCAGTTTTTCATTTATCCTCTTGTAGCTCCTTTTACTCTAGCTCTCAGTGAGGGAGGGCTCCTTGTTTAGATTTTACAAGGTAATTGAGTCACTTAAATATTTTCCCATATGTTCTTTTCTTCATTTAGGTTTAGAATAAAGACCTAAGTTACCATTCTAAACAGACTTCTGTATGCAGAAGCGTCCTGTGTTTATTTTTACCTCCCAAGTAGGATTATTAAATCTATTAAAATTCCAGTTAAATATGAAATTAGTCCTTTATCGTAGAATTCTGACCTGTAAATCACAGCAAATTTAGGATTAGTTATTCTCATACTCTGACTAAACTCCCAGTGCATGGCAAACTTGCATGTCATGCAAGTGCAGTATGTTAACATCTTTCAACTTCTGCTGTTTTAAAACATTTAATTACTTCTTAAGATAAGTGTGACATTGTAAGAAAACCTTTAGACAGGTATTGCATCTCATGCAAATGTGTGGCTGCTGGATGTAATAGTTTTCCTCAGTTTCCCCCATATGTTGGCTTTGTGCATCTTACAGATGAATAAGCCCAAGCATGGAGAAGATTATTTTCAAGAATCTTTTCATGTTTCGACTCAGAGACCTAATAAAGCTTTCTGGAAGAAAAGGGGGGGAGAACATGACATTTTCATCCCATTGTCCAATTACATGAATAAAAGTGCATTGTGGTTTTTAGCAGGATGCATTTTCATCAGTTCTACATGTGTAATTTATCTCCATCCCTTGCTAAAGTTTGATTTTTTTTTTTTACATGTAGAAGGGGAATGGGTGTGACTTGGCAAAGTTGGGAAGTGTCTTTTCAGTGTGTTGGCCATGCAGGCATTCAAAAGCTTAAAATGAAGACCTTTTTCCACTCTATAGTTTACTTCTCTGTGTGGGAACCTGAATGTACATTTGCAATTGTTTTGGGGCTCAGCTCCCACTAGAATACAGTTGTTTCGCAGTGTTTTGTTACTCAGCTGCTTGAAAAGGCAACAGGTGAGCTGTAGTAGGATTTAGGAATTTCAAACAGTTATTGGGTTGAAAATAATGTTATTCACCAACCAGTGGAATCAACCCCCCTTAATACTCCATGCCCCTCCTGGCAGCCCCCTTTCCTGCACTGTCAGGAACAGTCATGCTGTGCTGTAAACAATTTAAGGAAGCTGATTTAGTTGACAACAAAGCTTGTATTTGGGAGGAGGGGAACTGGAGACCGGGATCAGCTGAGCCTCCAGCCAGATCTGTCATGGGACCTGTCACACCACAGTAGTGCCTGCACAACTCGAAGTGTGAGACAACATGGGAGCAGACAGGTGGGTTTCTTCCTTACTAGTGTCATTGTAATTAATTTATTATATAATATTTTAAAAATCCTGAAATGTGTAAGTAGTGCTTTACTGCTGGCCTCCAAATGAGTTCTCTCTGCTTTATGCACTTTATTTGTTCCATAAACGTTTTTGTGTACTGATTATTTAACTAGATTGTAAAAGCACAGAATGAAGGCATTTCTCATATTGAAGCTTAGGTCTGATGTACTTCGGGTATCAGCGTTTTCAAATACCATGTTCTGTTCCTCAGTCCCCAATTCACTGTTTGTTGAGTTCTGTTCAGCTAATATCTTCCTTATAGAACTTTTTTCCCCCCCTAGGGTTCTGTTTTGGCTATGCATTGTAAAAGTAGTATCATTTGAAGGTCTCTAGCGTAGTGTTGTATTCAGTTAGGTTCAGAAATGTTGTCACCCAGGTAAACTGAAGCAGCAGTAATAGTCTAGTGAGTTTTTTCCTCTAATTAGTACTTGAAGGGAAGTATTTCCCAAATTTTTCCTCAAAAGGAAAGAGATTGTGGGAAAAAGTTGCATCAAGTGTGAAAGAAAATGGATAGATTGGTAGCACTAGAGTGTATGGTACAGTGGATGAGGCTTTTTAAAATGTATAATGTCTTACATTATTTTTTGAAAAACACTCAAAGTTTTGGGGATTTTGTATTTGGTTATGAACATTTGAGAAAACGTGCTGTAGGTTCCAGTATGTTAATCTCGGGGAGAGAGAATAAGCCATCTCTTTATGCTTACTGCATTCTTGCTTTCCACAGTCATCTGACTTCTTTACAGTTGTGTTCTTCTGTTTGGACTAGAAGTCATATGGATACACATGCTCCTGGTATTAAGGATGGAAAAAATGAAGTGAAAAGAAGGTTTATCATATTCTTTTTTTTGTTTGTGAGGGGGAATAGTTTTAATTATACTGACCTTCACATTCCTTTGAAAGAAAAGCAGTTTTAATAAATAGTTCAAAAAGAAATCTGTTTTACTGTAATGTCAGTAAATAATATCAGGAAAATTCATGTGGTGTGTATGAGAGTTTTGTTCACTTTGGAGTTCAGTATGTGTGGCTACATATTAAGAACCTTTTTGCATTTCTAATAATTGTATATTTCCTTCTAATGCAGACATCTGGAAGGTAGAACTAAAGCAAAATCAAGCCTGATTCAACAGAAATTAGGAATTTGGAGTCAAGTTATTGTAAAGCTTAGGGTAAAAGTTGAAGGGAAGGTGAGGAGTTGATTTTAAGGATATTTAGTTTTCCCAAGCTTGTGAAAGCACATGCATGTTGTTAGAAACATGCTAAATGACACGTGAATTAGAGGAGAAGCTCATTGGTCCTGATAATACATGAGTAGATGTGGTAGCTGATGATGGGGTTTTTTTAATGTAATCTGAACAGAGATTTATTTTCAAATAATTTTTATGCTTTCAAAATTCATTAGTTTTGTATTTAAGTGAGAACTTGGAGCCAACACATCTGCTCATAACTTCCTTTAAAAGAACAGTTAAGAGATTGACAAACTGTATAGACATCATAAAAACATGGGAAAAGAAGGAATGAGGAGTAAAATGTCAGCTCCTTTGAATCATAATCTAGAATTACTGTCAGGGTTAGAGTATAGGCGCAGTTAGAGCAAAAATCCAAGTGATATGGTAACTCTTCCAGCTGTGGTACCTTTAGCCAAAGAACATAACAAAAACAAGTGTAAGATTTTTCTCTTCCATGAGGAAAGGCTGGGAGAATTGGGATTGTTCAGCCAGAAGAGAAAGCCCCAGAGTAACCTAATTGTGTCCTTCCCAATACCTATAATAGGCCTGCCAGATGGCTGCAGGGGAACGAGAAGGGCAAGACAAGAGGGAATGCCTTTAAACTGAAAAAGAGTAAGTTTAGATTAGATGGTCAAAAGAAATTCTTTACTGTGAGGGTGGTGAGGGATTGGGACTGTGTTGCAATGGGGAGTTCTTGCAACAAGTATTAGACAGCGACGCTCGTGGGAAGGAAATATAGAACAATATTTGGTAGATGTTCAGAGATGTTTATTCTCCCAGCTGCATGGCATGGGGTCTTGCTGGTGATCTCTTTGCCCAAGAACTGCCCAAGTCACTGGACTACCCTGGTCCTTCCCGGGCCCAGGGAACACAGAACAACCAGTGAACAACAGGATCTGGGAGCAGGGAGACCCCGTACATCCACTCTAGGGTCCCTCCAATAAGTGGTGGATGCCCCATCCCTAGAAGTGTTCAAGACCAAGCTGAATGGGGCTCTAAGCAACCTGGTCTAGTGGAAGGTGTGTGTCCCTGTCTGTGCAAGGGGTTGGAGCTAGATGGTAATTAGGGCCCCTTCCAACCCAAACTGTTCTATGGTTCATCCTGGTTTCTAGCTTTCTTTAATTTCAGAGTGTGTTGTATCTGTTCTGGGGGGTTTATGTTGTTTTTTGTTCAGTTTTTTTTTCTCCGAAGCCTCAGAGAGCCCTACCAAGAATCTCAGATTCTGTTTACACTTTGGCATCTACCAGCAGTCTTGTTCCTGGCTGTTTACCAATTTAATTATGAAATCCTATGGAAAATGTTTTGCAGGGTGGAGGTTTGTTGCATTTTGTTTGGGTTGTGTTTGTGTTTTACTATTGAAAACATGCTAGATGTGATAGCAGAAGTAAGAAAGTGTTTTGTATTGGCTGGTTTATTTTATCAGTGCAACTCATAATTCCATTGGCCTTCAGTTCATTGATCATTGCTGAGCTGAGGAGCCCATGCCTGCTTAGTTGGTTCTGTCAAGAAAGGTATTCCATGTTTCTGATGATTCTTGTTATCTCCTGAACCTCATGGTTCTGTTGATGTAATTTTGTAAGGGGGTAATCAGAATTCTAAACAGTTTTCCAATTGTGACTGTTTTAGATTTTTAGTGACCATGGTGGTTTCTGCTTTGTTCTTTTCTGTTCTGCTGGCTTCCAGATTTCTGAGCTGATATAAGATGGCTCTGAAAACAGTGACTAAACTTTAGGAGTTCAAATCAGTTTAGAAACCATTCTATGGGTATTTGTGCAATTGAAAATGTTTATTTCATCATTATCTGCATGCCAATATAAGCCACATAGCATGGGCTTATACAGAAGGTTTCAACTTCATTTAATGTGCAATAAGAGTCATAATGAAGCACGAGAAAGATGATGTATATGGATGACTATAGTGTCTGATGCAATATATGAGTACCAAAGTTGCTTGATTAATGTGTGCACTGTTTTAAGTGGCAGTGCTCTTCCAAAGGTTTGCTTGTTTTTACCTAATCTTTGTATTATTCAGATCTTTGTCTGAATTTCTGTACCTAAGGGGAAGAGATTCCTGGTAGCATCCTTTGAAGTTAGGACAATAAAAATGCTGTCAATTCCAGGTGGCTTCAGAGGAATCTGGTTATCCTTGGTCAGTCTGGCCCCCAAGAAAAGCTGCTGTTTGGTCCCTGCAATGACTGATGTGATGCATGAGATTATAACTGCAAGGGTGGGTGGGTGAGTGGCTGTTGATTCTTTTGCCCTTTGGAATTCAAGGAGCTTGCTTTCAGGTATGCTTAGTGGCTGGAGGCAGAGCAAGGGACATATGAACCATATCATTTAATTTTCAATTCCCAACAAGGGAAGGTGGTAACTGGTTCTGCCAACGGTGCCCTAATGGGAACCAGCGCCTTAGAAGGTTGGAACATTACTTCACATTTGGACCAGCAAAGTACACCTTCACCCCATTATTGCTCCAGATTTCAGCATCATCTGATCCTTCTCCAACTCCTGGTTTTGACTTACTTGATGAATCTTCTGTTCGGTACACTTAGTTACATTATTGTTTGCCTTGTTTTTGGAATGCTTATGTGCATAGTGAACAGCACATTCATTTAGGGCTCTTCTGCGAACTTCCATCCTTGTGAAAATGAACAACATTCGATCCATTATGGAACCCATTATTAATACACAAGGACAAATTCTCTCTCTCTGCATGTCACCTTGAAGTCTTGAAGAACTCCTGCTAAAAGATCTTGCATTGTCCATCTTGGAAGTCTAGATGTTCAGCTAGAGCATCCTTCCTCATGTACATCTTGGTTGCTTGAGGGAAAAGATTTGTGAAGTACGATTTCATTTTCCATTACATTTATGTAGCTGTCTTCTGACTTGAGTTTCTCATAACTTTAGACAATTTTTCTGGTATAAAGTTAAAGTTATTCTGCAGTTACTGCAATGTTTCTTTAGAACTCTTATTAAAAAACACACCAGAAAGCAACTAAATTCTTTGAATTGTCTTTATATTCTTTCTAGTCAAAAAAGTATCCGTATTTCAGTTATTTTTCATATTTTTTTTCCTTTTTATCCATGAGTAAGGCTTAAGCAATTATTATGAAAAATTAAGGCATGTAGAATGTTAATCTGGAATCATAAGACTTGAAGGAATTCTTTTTCTGTGGCCTTTGTGTAAACATTTTGGGATTAACCTAAGATCTAATGAAAATAGGTCTTTCACTTGGTTAGAAAACCATGTCTGTATAGCACTAGCTTTGAATAATCTTCACCTTGATTCTTTTTTTACTTTATTATAACAATGGGAGCAATGCATGCTTTTGCTGCCAAAAGAAAAGAGTTGAAAAGGAGGGGTGGGGGAGGGAAAGGAGGAAGCTGTATGTTCAATATCAAAGCAACTTGGGGGGTTATTTTAGAAAAATGATGTTTCAATTAAGACTGTGCTCTGTTGAAAATGTACTTAGCACTCTCCTAAGTAAGTTGCAAAGTAAAACAATACCATTTGCTGTAGTAGATAAATGACAGGTAATAGTCTTACATTTTAAGAGAATTTAAAGGTTTGTGATACTAACATTCGGACTGATTCGTGTGGTGTCTTGTACATTGGAGCATGTGGATGATACAACAGCATGGCTTGAGTAGATGCTTTCATTCTTGTATCTTGGTATCATTTGGCTGTCTTGCAATAAGTTCACTGTTAACAGTCCTTTCAAAATGTAGCAGAACACTTTTGAGAAAGATGTTTCATGAACAAAATTGCATGATTTTGCAGTAGAATTAAATATTGACTCTGTCAATTCTAAAATATTTATGTGTGCTTTACTTGTTTATGTAAAGCTAGAGGCATTCTTCATTCCTTTACACTGACTCCTTTACAGTCCTAATGAATGTTGAAAACATTTCTTTTCCTTCTTCCTGTAATCTGCAATTTACCTTATTTCATTGGGGTACAGTGCACTCTTTTGAAACATAATACAAAGAGGTATAAATAACAACATCTGTAAAAGTGCAAATAAGTATTTCTTATTAGAAGGGAACTAGAACACAATTCTAAAGTATAAGTTTTAGTTAATGTATTTTCTTTCTTATTCAAACTTGCATTAAGACCAAATATTCTTTGCTTCTAACAAAGCTTGCAGTTTTGATAGGCCTAATAATAAATTTTTCATATTACTTTAATTGAATGTAACTCTTCACTGTATAATTGTTTTTTCTCGAGTTTGAAAATATATAAAAATCATGAGAAAGTAGAGGTTTACTTAGCCATGTAAAATTCAGATTAAAGTTTGTGTAGTGCTTAAGAGATCAAATACAAATAAAATTAATGCCTCTTTCTCTGTAGGGTGCTGGTCAAGACAAACTTGGAATATATGTCAAGTCTGTTGTGAAAGGAGGTGCTGCAGATGTGGTTAGTAATATTCTTAAACATCAGATTTCAAAGGTAGAAAGAGCCTTTGGAAATGCTTTAAAATCCTTTGTTTACTTATGATCCAGTTTTAAGGTTCTTAGAAATGCCTCTGCCCAAATTAAGGTGCAAACAAGACCATATGCCAGTGACAATAGTAAAGGTTTTATTTGATGGTAAATATGAGAGAGAAAGGAAGAAAGAAGTAGCAGATAGGTGGGGGGGGACAGAAAGAGTGACAGGGACAGAATAAGGAAAATATCACCACTCTGTGGATCCTGAGATGTTCCATTGATCCTCTCCAGCTGGTCTCCTTGGCAGTGAAGGTCCCCCCAGAAGGCACAGAGTCTGACAGGTTTATATGCTCAGGCTAGGTAGGAAAGTCTGGCCATGTCCCACTGGAGCTGGGGGATGCAGTCTCTCACAGCAGACTCTGGATCTGTTGCGTCCCCTGCAGTCCTGTGGGGCCAAGCCTCTGACGGGAAAGTCCCGTGGATGTGCCCTGTGGGGTTGGGGGTTCCACAGCTGGGCCACTTTGTGTGATGGAGGATGGGTGTTTATTGCCTCTCACCAGAGGCTGCACCATGCACCCAGAATCTCCTCCTCCCCCTCGGCTGGGGGGAGTCTGTGTAACCCTGGCTTCTGTGAGCTGAGCTCTCCCCCACCCCAAACTCAGCCAGGGATAGTTGCAGCTGGTGGCTTTGGCCATTTGTGGATGCATACCTTTCCCTCAGCCTGAGGTGACTGAGCAATTGGGTTTCCCTTTATCTAATAAACAGTTTGACTTTCAGTTCAAAGTCCCACTCTTCAGGGAGGTTTCTTCCGTTGTAGTTTCTTTATAATGAGCAAAACTTTATATCAATGTTTGAGGAATGAACTATTTTTAATCTCTTGACAAATATTTTGTGTGAATGATTGTTTTAATTGAGATCACGTTAGCATTGGTGTATGCTTTTTCTTCTCTTGAATATGTATTTAGGATGGACGTCTGGCTGCAGGGGATCAGTTGCTTAGTGTGGATGGTCGAAGTTTGGTGGGCTTGTCCCAGGAAAGGTACGGAATGCTTTCCTTGGTTGTTTTTATGGGAAGAAAATGTTAGCTTAATAGTGTACTGAAAAGGACTGAAGCTAACTTTTTTTACACTTTAGGCTTTGTCTTGTGTTTTGATAACTGCCTGTGAATAACCTTGGTTACAAATCCAACTGTTTGTGTACTGTTTTTCCATTCTTTTCGTACAAAACAGGTTATCTGTATAGAAGAGATTGTATTATACATTTGGGGTTTGGTTTTGAGCAATTTTTTTCAGCTCTAATTTTAAATATTTTGGCTTCTGACCTCTAAAGCAGAAACTAGGAAGAAATAGTACTTGCCAGTAGTTATTGTCTGTACGTGTAAGCCTATCTTCTTGTCATCATCTTGTAATTTTTTTCAAAGTGATTTTAAGTACTAGTCAGAAAAAGAATGCTTTGTAAAGCAACAGATTACTAATAATAAGGGTAACAAGTAATACAGTGCTAATTTAATTTTGTTTTATTTGCTCCACTTTTTATTGCAGGGCAGCAGAACTTATGACTAGGACAGGTTCTGTAGTAACACTAGAAGTAGCAAAACAAGGAGCAATTTACCATGGTCTGGCAACCCTGCTTAATCAGCCATCCCCAATGATGCAAAGAGGTAAAGATACTAATATTACTGATGTTAAAAACAGTTTTGTACGTTTGCTTTCTGCATTTTTAAGAATGCAGAAAATAAAATAATTTACTATATCTTACCAAGTATTACTGTAATATTAAATCAGAAAATAAATATAATTGCACAGAAAACCAGAAATTTCTTTTCTCATCAGAAGTTCATCTGGTTTTAAATAACGCTTGAAATTTCCCTAGTTTAATAATTAATAAATCCTTTGCAGATGTACCTTTCAAAACTTAATTATGTGTTTAAACACAATTCTGATTTGAATTATTTTTTTGTCCCTTTTGTAAGAGCTTCTCTCAGAATATGTCTTCTATGTAATAACAGAGTGAAGTGTAATTAGTAGGAGAGAAATAAATGGAAACAGAAGCCCTGGAATATATTTTGCCATTAAATTTTAATTTTTTTTTTTTTTTAAACTAGACATGTTGAAATGTATCTCCTCCAGTTTCTGTGTCTGATCATAGGAAATTCTTGGATGTTTCTCCAGTGTTACATTTTATCATCCTACTTCAGTAGGATCCTAACTAAAGACATATTACAGTCCAATATAAAATAATATTTTGCCGGAAATAATTTTGTCAGTGAAGACATTTTTTACATACAGGGTAGTACCACAGTATAGAAAAGAATGAGTTAAAAGAACAAATCCTTATTATCCCAGTTTACAACACCATCCCAGATGCCATATGCTTCAGTCATCCAGAGACCTTTCAGTATAACACATTTGGCTTTTCCCGATAGTGTGGTACCTTGTCAGAAGTTCTTTTGAAGAATACATATTGAAAGAATTCTATATATTTGATACAGGATTGGGATTGCATATTTGAAGAAGTAAAGATTTTTAAATCTAGTATTTGCTTTAGTGGGAACTGAATTTTTAAATATAAGCTCAGGGTAGCTCTGGTTTAAAAAAAAATACACTAGACAGTAGTTAAGTGAAAGGAAGAAACTACATATCCAACTCTTACAGTTTCTGACCACTGTGGCTCAGGTAAACCCCGACCAAAGAGTGAAGGTTTTGAGCTGTATAACAACTCCACACAAAATGGATCACCTGAGAGTCCTCAGCTGCCGTGGACGGAGTACAGTGAACCAAAGAAGCTGCCAGGGGATGACAGACTGATGAAGAACAGAGCCGATCATCGTTCCAGCCCCAATGTAGCAAGTAAGAAAAATTATCCTTCTTTAGGGATAGATGTTTCCTCCAGTAGTTTTGGAGGCTGTTATATTCAAAAGGGGGTGATTGTTTTTAAAAATGGATTATGTTTCAGATACCAGAGTAGTGGTAACATTTGAAGCAAGCCTTTTGCTAGAACTACTTAAAGAAAAAATCGTAGTTATTTTTTGAATATTGTTATTTTATTAAGTCTTTATTAAGTTTTGTAAATTATTATTAACAGTCTTGTAAATGCTTCCTTTAACTTTCCAACAGATCAGCCTCCAAGCCCTGGGGGAAAGAATGCTTATGCATCTGGAACTACCATCAAAATAACGTCAGTCTCTACTGGAAATCTTTGTACAGAGGTCAGAAGTGGCAAGCAAAATGCTGGCTATTACACTTTATCTGTCAATTAGTGTCAGTGTGCTTGACTCAAACCCGTGTCTGACTGAACTGACCACAGTGCTGGCACTTGTGACTGGCTGGGGTTTTGCTTATTACAGCTAATGAAAGGTTGAGACAATTTTCAATGATTTCATTAAATTTTGTTCATGAAATTGTCCTTGTGATTTCTTAGGTTTGTACAATATTGCATATTCACTTTGAGACCATAAAAATATGAGTCATAGCCACAGTTACATTTGATACTAGGCAGCCTCATTATGTCCTGTCCCAGATGAGTAATGCTCTTATGGGCCAAAAGAAAGTATTTGAAACATGCATGTTTAGAACAATATTCCATACAGATCTATGTGATTAAAGAATTCTACCATACTTTATTTCTCCCTTTTTCAGGAACAGATTCTGCCACCACGACCTGAAGCTTATCCCGTCCCAACACAGACCTATACTAGAGAATATTTCACATTCCCAGCATCAAAATCCCAGGATCGAATGGGTCCAGCTCAGAATCAGTGGCCAAATTATGAAGAAAAGCCACAGATCCAGGCAGAAAGTAATCATTCTATCAATACTACCATGCAGGTGAGAAGTAACTTTTTTCTGCATAAGGAAACAAAGCAGAAGGAAACTGCTTGCTTTCCACTCTCAGACTGCTAGAGACTTTTTTCAGAATAGTTGGCTCTCTATAGCTATACCATAGATGGTAACAACTCTACTTTGCCAAGATGGGCTTGGGTTCAGAATCACTATGCTATATTTTTTTTTTCCTTTCTCATTTTGTCTTTTTTCTCCCCGTTCTTTCACAGAATTTGTTATCATGTTCTGCAGACCTGTTTTCTGAGATATTTTAATGCCCTGTTAGAGGTAATGGGGTGTAAGTGGTATTTGGGTTTGTCTTGTAAAATATTCTGTGGTTTGCTGAAAAGCAAACAAAATCTTCCATTCTTCCAAGAAGGTTTATGTGGAAGAATGTTTGCCTGAAGGGTGTGTTAAGTGATAAAGTATTAAAATTCAAATAAAACAGTACTTTGAGAGCTATCCAAGGTCTTCACTGAAACACATTCCCTGCTCCCAGTTAAAAAAGAAAATAAATTCAAGTTGTATCTATTGTCAAAGTGAAAATACATCTTGACATGAATTTACAGTCATTGTACTTTTAGAAATTCAGAAATAGTGTTGTTTTGCTCCTGTTAATGAGACCTTTACTCAAATCCATGCAGGAAATTAAACCTAGATCTACTAAATCTAGTTACTGGATGATCATCTTCTCTAATCCACCAGACTTAAAAATAAAGAGAGCTTTTTTTTTGCTATTTTTTAATTAGTGATAGGAGCAGAGAGTTACACCAGGCTTATGTTTTACTTTTGGAAAAAGTGTCATGTAAATTACCTTGAGATTCTATCCAAGTAAGCAAAGTAAGAATTGTTTACTGGTGACTCACACATATATGGGCAAGCGAATTCAGTAAAAGCTTGCCTTTTTTTTTGTTTGTGGGGGTTTTTTGGGGTTTTTTTTTGGGGTTGTTTTTTTTTGTTTGTTTGTTTGTTTTTGCTTTGTTTTGGGGTTTTTTTTGTTGTTGTTGGTTTTTTTGGGTTTTTTTTTTAGTATTATAGAGATTAAGTGCTAACTATTTGAGCTGTTAAAGAAAAAAAAGGTGTTTTGCTCGAAGTTGGACAGTAGTTTTGAAGGGGAGTGTGCTGTAAATTGAACGACTGTGGCAATTAGATACGGAAGTATTTTGCTGAAATTCCGTGCTTAACTCTTTCACGTTTCATGATTTCATCTCACTTAATCTTAGCTGCATAGTTAAAATCTAGGTGCTCTCTGTCAGTGGTGGGAGAAGGGGAGGTGAGTGCCTCCGGAGAATGTTCTTACCCATTTGTCTTAACTGAATTCTATGATAATTGCTGCCTAGACATGCGTCTCTCCCTGCTTAAGACAAGCTTAAGTGAGTACCTTAGATGAGGTGGTTAAAACTGGTAAAGATGAAGCCCAGCTATTAAAGTTGTTGACAGACTTTGAATTTGAGCTATAAGCCTTAAGGCTGATGGCAGTGTAGAACAGCATTTTGCTAAAGCAAAATAGACGCTTTAACCCCTTACAAGCATTGAAAGCGTTCGCAGTTTTTCCCTGCCATACAATAGCTCTTTTAAGCTGAAATTAGGGGAAGATAGACTTTTTACAAAAAATAAAGAAATACACTTTAATCTTTGCAGTGAGAGCTGGGCTTGTAAAAAAAGCTGCTAAAATGTGTGTCTTCTGTTTTGAAGGAATTAGCACTGTTTGGCTAGGTGCATCTTTACAGCAAATCTAACACAAATAACTGTGTGTTCAGTTCTGTTGGACTAATAGAGCATAAAAAATACACTTGTTCTTCTCAAAGAAGGCATTCTTTAGAGGTCATAGTTAAGGTCATTGATGGAGGAACATAAAAGGAGTTTGCTTTGTTAGTCTTCTCTCAGTTGTTGATAATTGGTGCATTATGTGTTCAGTGCTTAGCAGTTCCTAACATTCAAAGTATGAATATTTGCTTCAAGAAAATCATTAACACATTTCATAATCCTAGTTTATGGTCCAGTGTTCCTTTTCAGGTGGTTGTTCAGTACAACGAGACCCTTAGGTTGTATAGAAAAAGACTTGGTGTTTGATGCACTAAAGTGACAAAAATCTCAGACCATTATACTCATGTTCCAGGAGCAGGTAGAATTAGACTGCCTGCCTGGATTCTGTACCCTGAATGGCATTAGTGATGGGAGCTTCCTGTGGGGCATCTTGCCTGTTAATGGAGGAGGGTGGGCAGAGGCGCTCCTCTTCTCTGTCTCTCTCTCTGCAGCCTTTCTGTTTGCTTTCCCAATAGGAAAGATGTTCAGTGAAGCCAGTTGAAGCCTGAATGGCAGAGCGGGTATGACTGAGCTTCTGCTTAGAGCTGCCAGGACTCTGATACTCACATGGGGGGAGGGGGTGTCAGGGATAGTCCTGAGAAACTGTGAGAGCTGGGGAGGTTTTCAGCTTAAACTCCATTTTGCATTCATTCTTTCTCCCAGTCCAGTTACCAGGCAGTTCCCAGGAGCTTGCTAAGTCTTCCATCACTTGATTGAGTTAAGAAGACTGAGAAGAATATTTTATTTTTGGTTTTGGAAAACCTACTGGGCATGGAAATGCTGAAATTTGTTAAAAGTAATTACCTTCAGTAATAAGAATGTGTTTTGTAAGCCATTTTCAAATTTGTTTTAATGTAGATGGACTCTAATATACATGCCTTGTTTCATTTTTTTTCAGCGTGTAGCTCGTTCCCAGGAAGAGCTGAGAGATAAAGTTTTCCAGCCAGAGAGGAATCGTTTGGAAGTTGTTATACGGAAGGATGTGGAGTACATTGATCGGAAGTCGGACAGTGATCAGTGGATGAATTCATCTGTGGATTCTAGCACATCTAGCCAGGAGCACCTGAACCATTCCTCCAAACCAGTCTCGCCTGGTTCTTGTTTAACTAAAAGTGGACCTGGCCGTTGGAAAACTCCAGCCACTAGCCAGCAGACTCCAGTGGCCATTTCCCAGCCGATCAGAACAGATCTTCCCCCTCCACCACCACCTCCTCCAGTGCATTATGCTGCCGAATTTGATGAACTACAAATGGATTTGCCTCTGCCTCCCCCTCCTCCTCCAAATCAGATAGGAGCACAAGCGTCCTCCCAGGTAACTGCTGCTGAGCGTAAAAAAAGAGAAGAGCATCAAAGGTGGTATGAAAAGGAAAAGGCACGTTTGGAAGAAGAACGAGAAAGGAAACGTCGTGAGCAGGAGAGAAAACTGGGTCAAATGCGTTCTCAGCCCCTAATTCCTGCTCAGCCCGTGGTTCCTCCCGTCTCCCTTCAACAAGTGAAATCAGAAAAGCCCTCAACTTTGCAGAGGTCTCAAGAAACAGTTATTCGAGAGCTGCAGCCCCAACAGCAGCCGCGGACTATTGAGCGGAGAGATCTGCAGTACATTACTATCAGCAAGGAAGAACTGTCCTCTGGTGATAGCCTCTCTCCAGATCCTTGGAAACGGGATGCTAAGGAGAAACTGGAGAAGCAGCAACAGATGCATATTGTGGACATGCTGAGTAAAGAGATTCAGGACCTTCAGAACAAGCCTGATCGTACAGCGGAAGAAAACGACCGCCTCCGAAAACTGATGCTTGAGTGGCAGTTCCAAAAGCGACTGCAAGAATCAAAGCAAAAGGATGAAGATGATGATGAAGAGGAGGATGATGAGGTGGATACTATGCTCATCATGCAGCGACTGGAGGCAGAAAGAAGAGCAAGGGTAAAAGGGGATAATCTTTTCTAGAAAAAAATACTGTAAATTTCTAGCTTGGTGGGTTTTCATACTTTGAGTATTTTGATGTTCTTAGAGGGTAAAGGAGGATGACACTTTCTTAAATATCGAATTTTAAGATTAGTAACTTAGAGTGGCTTCACCAGTTAAGTAATGTGTTATGAAAATATCAAAGCTGCCTTTTATAGCATACGATTTAGCAATTGAATTTACTTTTCTAGTTTTGGAGAGATAAAAGTTCCCTTTGGATAAAATATCTTTGCCGTGTACCTAGAGTATGGTTAGAAGGTAAAATATGGCATAAATTTGTTTGTTGGAGAATCAGCTATAAAAATAGTGTGATTTCTCCCTCCCCTCCCCCAGTGTAATTACCTTTAAAAGGTTTTATTTATAGTCTTGGGACATGAACACAGACACTGAATACATACTGTTCCCAGGGAACAGTGAGCTGAACAGACATTCCAACTTATTCGTCTGATCCAGCTGCTACCTCTACCTTTACCATCACCTGAGTGCTGACCCCAGCAGTGGGGGGAAGCATTGGTTGAGCCATGTGGTTTTGGGTGGTGTTACAGCTAACACCTTGTCTAGGGCTCCAGCTCATGTATGCCTGGATATTTCATGGTGTCCAGTTTAATGAGCATCTGACAAGGTTTGCTTGCCTTAGATACAGTTTTGTGAAAGCTCATAATATATGTAAAAAGATAATACAACTGAATTAGTATGATGAAATTTTTAATCCCTCTGCTGGTGGCTGTTTTCTCCCAAGACTCTGCTAAATCTACTGGTACCGAGAAAAAGTTTCTGTAGGAAAATCTCTTCTTTTCTCAATAACAGCATGGATTCCCAAGTTACATACCAATAGCTATGCTTTTCCAGGCTTAAAAGCTAGCTGTGTAATATGTTCAGTGTCTTCTGTGTGTTTGTCTTGAAAAGTTGACTTAATTCTGTGATAAGCAATGTTTAATTCCTGAGAAATGTTTGAACATGCTTGTTTTGACATTCAGAAATAGCTAGTGGCTTGAGTAGGATTTCAATTCAGGATAGTTTTGGCAGCTTCATTTCCTAACTTACTCTTCTCATATTCGCTGCAGTCTGCATTGCTTTCCTTTTTTTCTTGTGCCTAACTTTATTACTGTGTAAAACAATAGGTACCTCAGACTTGGGAACTGAAGAAAGGAAAAGCTAAATATATATTTGGCAAACAGGTTGCCCTAAAGTCTAGCGTTGCTAACAGGCAATATGTGGCACGTAGGCAGTTACCTAATTCATGTAGAACTGCCATTTTAACAAATATCATCTTTAAAATTTTACTGTAGCAAGGCTAAGAAAGCCATGTGTCATTAAAAAAAAAGCCAGTTGTATTGCATAACAATATTAGTCTTCTCTGCAAGTGCTGGCTTTAAAACATTATTTGTGCATAAAGTTCTTCCAGCTCTTTGGAACATTTTGAAACTAAAAAATACCAGTTTTCTTGAACTGATGTTTGCCTTTTGGTTACATTTCACTTTCAGAGATGCAGTTAAGTAGCATCTCTGCAGAACTACTGAGGTGTTGAATGAGTCAATACTGATAAAAATTTTGGATTGTCTGTTTTCATTTCTGTATTTCAGGTTTATATCCATTCAGTTCCTTGTTCTAAAGCAGCCAACTAAACAAATAAAAGAAAATGTTTTTGAAATAGCGCAAGTCTAACCTATCTTTATTTACACTGTGCATCTTTCTTTTTTTCCCCTTTCTTACTACCTGCAGCAGACTGCTGTGCCAGCAATCTCTGTTCTAGATTTGGTATGTTTGTTTCTTTCTCTTCAATATCTCTTTCCCATTTCCTTATTATTATTAATAACAACCCTATGTGCTTTGGATGATGATTTGGCATCTTTAGGTGTTCAAAGATCATTATGATACAGTAAGCAGTAAGGTAACTGCAAGCATGCATTTGAATGTTTTCAGATGTGGTGATTCCTTTCCGTGTGTTTCCTTCCTCTTAGATGTTGTGTTCTGCTTGCAGACTTGATTTGTTTGTTGCAGCAGTGGTCTAATATAAAACTGTGTATCTGCTGTTTTGTGCAATTTTGTTTATAAAATCTTACTAAAAACTTGGAATGAACAGGCTATGAGGTAAGATTGCTTCCTTTCCCTTTCCCACCCATGCTGGTTTGAGAAGAGCTCTAAGAGCACTATTCTTTTCCAGTTTGAGGTGAAGTTGTACTGAGAGCCTAATAATACAGCATACTTTTTCAGCACATACTGAAAAATACATACCTTGTTGTTTGCAGGTGTTCCATGTTATCTTCCATCATTAACATAAAAATGGATTGTAAATTCAGAAATTTCTTCTGAACTGTTATTTCCAAGTTAGTTGCATAAACATGCAGTCATTAAGTTACAATATCATTTCAGTTTCAACTGGTTAATACTATTCTCTTGCATCTAAAACATGATAGGCTTTCAAACTGGAGCATTAATTGCTATAACTCCAGCTAATTCTGTATGTTATTGCACTCATTGGACATGGGGACATGGAAAAGGAGTTTTGTAGTCTTCTAGAGCAGAAATACATCCCCTTCAAAGTCAATTTCTCTATAATTAGTGTACCAGTTTGAAAGACAGGTGATACTTGCAAGTCCTGTTAGTAAAATTTAATTTGTGCTGCCTGAAAAGACTGTAAATGTGGTGGTTCAAAATATGGATTTGGATATTCAGCACTGCCTTATGAAAAAAAACCCCCACATTTTAAAATGCATAGTTCAAGTAACTTATAAAATCAGTTCAGTTTTGTATCTGTGTGTTATGTGAACATTAAGCAGTTTACAGCAGTGGAACAGGTGAAGCATTTCATCTTTCTGAATTGTTGGACAAGCCAGGAGTCATGGAGTTTTCAGACTTAGTATCTTATCAATATTTTCTTATTACCCTGACTATATTTTTTTGCTCAAACCTTGATCCCTGGAACTGCAGCTAGATAGAAAAGTACTTTTCCAAGCAGACTGCAAACACCTGGATCTTTCTGCGACAGGAGGTTGGTGAAGGCAGACGGTATCATCACCTTGAAAAATGGATTAGACAAATGCATAGACATCACACCTGCAAACAGCTACTCCGAGCATTATATGGGGCTGTGTCAGCTGACATCTCTGGTAGTGAGCTAAATCCTGGGGGAATACTAGAAGACAAGCCCAGGCTCATGTGCAGCTTTTCTTGCCATCATTGGAGACAGCAGAATACTGGGCTAGTTGGATGCATGTCCTACATCAGTTGACGATTTATGATGTTTATAAATTAAGCTTTAAAAAAAGACAGCAAGCTAATTTTGAAATAATTGAACACTACACCCAGCAAATACTGCTTTTTCATAATTCCATCATTTTTATACCATTCGCATGACTTTCCAGACATAAACTCACCTAAAGAATGCCACTTCATATACCCAAGTAATTGCTACTTTGTTTCTTAAAAAAACCCAAAACCAAAACATAGAACTAAACTTTCTCATGTTTGATGCTTTTTTTATATGTCTAGGGGTGAGCATTGGTGATAGCTTTTCTGCTGATTACAAGGCTGAAGGAAGGTGATGACAGTTAATGCATGAAGTGTCAGCTTAGCTACTCTTTGTTTTTTAAATTTCCCGGGCCACTATGAGATCTGACCCAGCTTTTTAGCTGTCATTAAATAAATAGATATAAATTTAAAAGTTCTCCTGGAACATCTTTTAGAGTGTTCTAAGCAGTGCTTGGAGAAATGAACTTTGTCTGAAATCTGAGATTTCCGGGATGCCTGCCAGTCCTGTGAATATCTTAACATTCCTGACAGGATCAACCCACTGGCCCCTTTACAAGGAGCAACAGCCTGGGAGAAAGGTGGGCTTCTTTGCCCTCCTCGGTGTAGAAGTGCTGCGAGTATATGTGGGAGATAGGGAGGCAAAGTTGTGTGGCTGAGCAAACGGTTGGCACTTTGCAATAGTGCTGGGTCAAAGCAGGGGAAAAGAGCTTGTGCTTTGTGCTCAGCTGTTTTGCTCAGTTACAGCTGGGAGAGTGCTCTTCTCCATCACTCTGGCTGTACAAATTAGTTGTTCTTTCCTGTTACGATATCAACAGGCGGCTTTGGAGGAGATGTGGAAGTAGAGAAAATCAGGTGAAAATGTGCCTTTTAAACAAGAGAAAAACTGATTGGGATAGAGAAGCATCCAATCAAAATCCCCAACCTGGGGATTTTATAGGCCTCTTACTAGAAATGGGACACAAAGCTGATTTTTTTGTGCATCTTGAAAATTTGGGATGAAGATAGAATTGGGCCCTGTTGTACACACAGAATTACAAATGCCTGCCAAGTGCTCTGGCATGCGTCAGCATTCCACAGCTCCCTGCCTTGGTCTGGGAATGCCTCAAAGTAAAAACTAGTTACTGATCATAAAGAAATTAAATGTCATCTAATAGTTGCTATATTCTCACTTCTGTATTCTGTATAATTTTTAGCCATTTTCCTATAGGTATTATTTTTACAGTAGCCTCTGATCTGGATACAGTTGTCTTTGAAATTCATATGACCCAGATGTTAACAACAGTTCCCAGGTGGGCAGCTAGGTCACTTTTGCCTTCTTTAGTTAAGGTCAGAAGACAACTAAACAAACCAGTCCTATTTTCTGATTTAGTTGGAAATTCTTTCTTGTTTAAATGCTTTTGAATAGGAATATTTGCTGCTGAGCAGTAAGGCATCTATGCTATAACCTGGGAGCAGTAACTGCCATGTTCAGAGTGGTTTTTTAAATGTAGTTGAGTCAGGAATTTTCCTGTATTTTCTCACCATGCAGTTTTTGCTTGCCTTTTCTTCTTCCTTTTTTTTTTTTTTAAGAGGAAATGACTTCTCATGTATAAACTCTTGTGAATTACTAGCTGTCTTTCCTTTTGACAACAATATTATCTCCTTTGCTAAAATAATGTCTTTATAATAACTAAGAAAAGAAGTCTTAATCCAAGTAGGGAGTTGGTTAACTACTCTGTCCCCTGCTCTACAGTGCAAACTGAGCTTGATCTTTGTCATTTTCAGTTGGAATGACAAAATTTTAGTCCTAAATAAGGGGAATTTACTCAGAGGTAGCATCCTGTAGAATACATTCACCAAATTTGTGCCTAAATTAAATGAATTAATTTTGTTCTTCAGCTTTCATGCTCAAAAATAAACAATGGGGGGAAGTAAATGTAAGAAAATCAGTCAAAAATGTTTAGACCTTTTTTATTAAATAATTGGGGAAGAAGATACTGGCATGAAGGTTGTCCTCACAAAGTCTATTAATACTTAGTTTCTCTTTCTCTCTTGTACTTCTTTGTGTCTTAAGGGTCTTCTTTAAGTAAAATTGGATTGTAAAATCAAATCCAGGAGTAGAAAAGTATCCCTGTTACATGCAGTTTATAGCAAGACCAAATCATTTATTGATTTATACCAATAAGGATAAAAAGAAA
The DNA here is from genome assembly GCA_020086605.1 of Lanius collurio. NCBI lineage: Eukaryota > Metazoa > Chordata > Aves > Passeriformes > Laniidae > Lanius > Lanius collurio. The sequence goes on along the minus strand of JACBWW010000002.1, from coordinate 20,615,351 downwards.
AATTGTGTGGAGGGAAAAAATTGCTTTAAAACATACGCTACTGTAAGAAATAACACAGCATGTAGTCCAGTTAATTTCTACTTCAATTTTTGTGCCAGTGAATATTCCTGTCCATCAAGGGCTTATATACTGTTAGCTTTAAAGAATCATGCAGAGTTTGGATTGTGCACAGTTTTCCTAGCTGTGCACTATCATACACATATATAAACCAGTACTGTTTGTTGGATGCGAGTTGTTGTGAGCTGTTTAATCCTAGTAGTCAAAAGTTTTCTTTCCTTCACTCTCTGCTATTTCCAAAACAAATCTGCTGCAGATACAGTGGGAGACTTTATTTATCTCCTGAGACTATTTGCAGACTTGCTGAATGAGCCTGTTACTTTAAATGGATTGACCCTTTGACTAATGAGTCATGATTTTCCGGTGCTTAAATTCTAATCCAGAATGAAAAAAACAATTGACTGCTGGAGCTATGGACTGTTGTTTCCAAGTGTTTAATTTCACTTTACTGTACCTATGAGACTATGGGTGTTGAAGCTCTTTGCAACATGAGTCACCTCAGTTTTCTGCTAAGGGTTCAGATATGACTGCTAAAAATGTCTCCCCATGTACTTTGTGCTTTCATGTATGTAGTTCTGTGCACCTCTCTTTGGCTTTTTTTTTTTTCCCTGGAGGGATTTGAGGCAAGCCAGTGTAACAAAGCGTACTCTTAATGGCTGGAAATTCTATTGATGTATCTGTAGCATAGCATTTTCTACTGAATGAGTTATTTTTAGATGCCAGTATTTGGTTACGTTTTTCTGACCCATCTTGCCCATACGAGTGACCAATTAAAATTGTGTCTGTTAGTTACAGGATGAAGAGCGCAGACGGCAGCAACAATTGGAAGAAATGCGGAAGCGAGAAGCAGAAGACAGGGCCAGGCAGGAAGAAGAGCGCCGACAGCAAGAGGAGGAGCGGACCAGGAGAGAGGCTGAAGAAAAGGTTGTGGTCTTCTGAGTGCCACAGGGGTTCTTGCCGGCCTTTCCTCTTCAGCCTGGCCAGTACCAGCTCAGTGTTGGGTCAGCAGGGTTTAAACACAGTAGCTCTGGTGATAAGGGGGCATGGCTCAGGGCTTCAGTTTGTCCAATCTAAACCAAAAAGTAATTAAACACACAGCCCGTTCCTGCTGGCTGGAGTTGACTGGTATTGCAGAAATAGTACTGTGGGCTTACTGGCTGAAGGTTTTTATCAGCGGCAGGGCTCTTACCTTCAGAGCCTTTCTGAAAATTATGGAAGAAATCAGTTACCTCCTGTTTCCCTTCAGCTCCCAACATAACTTGCATACCTTCTTTATTATCGTGGCTCAGTAAGTAGTGTTGGGTTTTCCCATCCTAGAGATGGCAATGGCACTTGAACATTTCTGAAGTATTTTTTAATATAGATACAGAAATGAAATACAGCGAAGTAGTGATGAATATTTCATATTGTTTTTTATGTTTGGATGGCAGGAAAGAAGAGAAGTAGTTTCTAGAAAGCAAGTAAATAATTTCACCAGTTAAGTGTGCAGTCAAATTATAAAAATAGAGGGTTGTAGGTTACTTTGAAACACTGTACGTGAATTTGAGAGGCTTTACTGATAAAACTAAAAGACAAACCAACTTACTTGACTCAGCATTTTTATTAAGACCTTTTTGTTCCTAGAGAAAGTAGTTACTTTTGTTCAGTTTGCCTGTTTGTAACACTGACTTCAGAAAAAAGAAAGAAGGCTAGCTTCTAAAGTTGTTCATCTTGGAAGGTTGAGCAAATACATTTAAAAAAAAAACCCCAAACTGTAAATATAATTGCTGTGTTCATTTATTTTTGTTAGATTGATTTCAAACTTAGTTAAATTGTTTCCCATAAACAGTATGAGTTGGTGAGTGGAAGAAGTGGTAATAAGGGAGAAGTGAGGAAGATGTATCTGCAGTGAGGAAAGTATATAAAAGTATACTGTATGGAGCTTTAAAAAACCAAGAGAAAACAACCATTCTAGCTGAATGGCTTAACTTGTTTGCTGGATTTGGCCACTTCTGACAATGATGTGGCCAAATGACATTTGGATCATACATTTGGATCAACAGATGTTGACTGAGATACTTCTACCAACTCAGTACCATCAGTAAAACAGTTTTATAGAGTAGTACAAGGAGATGAGTTTCACATTTTTGCTGTCAATGAACAAGATCAGATTTATTTATTATTTTTTTCAGGATAACTGACTCAGTGTTGGACAGATAAGCAGATAAGGGGGATTAAAACCAGAAATGATGGTTGTTCAGAATGCCATATATTCCCAGCAGAAGTTATACTATGCTTATACCCAAAGGGGTTTGTAACATACATACAGTTCCCAAATACACCTTCTCATTTGTTATCTAACTGCTCAATAGACCCTTGTATTAATTTACAATGTGTCTGAGACAGGAGCTGAACAGAATTAAATCCTATTTAGTTTAAAAACAGAACAGTCTTTTAAAGTGGAAAAATACATAGAAGATATTACATAACTTTTTAAATGGTTATTAACCTCATATAAATATAATTAGCATCGTTTCTGTTTTAAATGCTTTTTAACAGCATTTATTTGATGTCTGTTTTGGAAAAGTTCTTTGTAATCGATTTTTTGAATGAAAGTAGTTTTCCTGGTGTTTATACTAGAAACTTTGTTAGGAGTCATCTATTCCAAGGCTCTGTTGACTAATTTACATTGTATAAGCATGAAACAAAATTACAAAGTTCCTTTTTTAAGGTGGTAGGTAGTTTTAGTTATTCTCCTCTCCCACAGATTCTTTACAACTTTAGCAAACCTGCCCCTTATTAACTGTACTTACATTTTGAGTAATAGATGTTGGAATGCCCTTAGTTTACACAGGCAGTTGCCTTAGTGACCACAGGCAGTGGTAAATCTGTAAATAACAGCTACATTGTGTTATTGGATGGTTGCTGGTTTTCTGCATAGTAGTAAATAATTCTTTGTATGAGTCCATATAGATGCTATGCATATTTCCAGAAAAGGAGACAAGAAAGATTTATGGAAGATGTTTGTAGCTCAGTGGTGGAAAGCTTAAATCTCGTAGATTGAAATGTCTGACCACTGTGTTTCTGTTTCCTCTGGGCTTTCAGAGGCGCCAGGAAGAGGAGTATTACAGTCGCTTAGAGGCTGAAAGGCGCCGGCAGCACGATGAAGCTGAACGAAGATTGCTGGAACCTGACGAGCCTGGTCTGTACAGACCTCCGCTTCCACGGGAATATGAACTCCCATCCCCAACCCCTTCATCTAACGCTCCTCCTCCCCCACCTCAGCGAAACACCTCTTACCTCAAAACACAGGTCCTCTCCCCTGACACGATTTATACTGCCAAGTTTGTTGCTTACAATGATGATGATGATGAGGAGGAGGAGGATTCCAATCTAGCAGGTCAGGATAAGTACTCCAGCACAAGAAAATCTTATGGTGACTTTCCTCCTGCCACCCTTAAGCCACAGCAGCCCTCCCGCCAGCCTCGCCCAGTTTCAGATGGCATCTTTCTTTCCAACTCATTCCAGTCATCTCCTGTCAATGCCAACAGTACTACTGTCAAAAAAAGCCAGCCCCCACCCCCATCAAACAAACCAAGTTTCATCCATGCCAGCAGCTCTAAAGGTAGAAACAATGAAATCAGTCATCTCTACAAAACTATCCTCATATTTTCAACTCTGGTGCTCTAGATTGAATCACTTATTTTGTGATTTCCCCTCCCTTAATTACTGTTTTCACTCTGGTGATCTAACTTAAATTCTGATATTAATATAAATCCTTCAATTTTTAATTATTTAGATCTCTCAGATTTTCTTGCTCTTTACCCAGACTTTTCAAAAGCAAAAATTCCATCTTTCACGTACAAATCAGAAATGATTTTAACTGCTACTCAATCAATTCGAAGTACTGTTGGTTTTGGCTTTCACTCTGTATCTTTAAGTGATTTGTTTTGTATGATTGACCGCTGTTTACTCAGGGCATCTGGAAGTGCACCTTTCTTGAACACAGGAAACCTCTCCTAATGGGTTCATGGACAGAACTTATCTTTTGCTTTGTTATTGGTACCAGGGTCTTCTCTCTTTCAATAGTGTGTGCAAATGGCTTTAAAAATTACATTTATAGATGTAGTTCTTAAATACACAAGCACCAAGAGAAATACAGGTCTTGCAGTTAGTTTCATGTATTAGGCACCATTCCTGAAGTTCAGAATTGTACAGTGCAGTTTCCTTGCAGGGAGACAAAAATCTAAATTCCATCTTGGCACTGTTTGCTTTTCTCCTTCCCTTCCCTTCTACACGTCTGTGTTTCTTTGACTCCTCATCTTGTTGTTGTAGAACTCCAAGTGGCCAACCATAAAGGAATTTAATTTCAGTTAGAGCTCTAGCTGCCAGTAACTTCAGCACCATATTTTACTTGCAGAGTACTTAGCTGAGCTATACTCCTGAGTTCAAAGCTAATTCAATCCAAAGTTTTGGGATTTTTTTTTAATTGCTGCTGTATAGGAGAGATCTTGTATACTTGATTCTTTGAGTATGTCTCACTCTGATAAGTTTGCTCTTTATTGATATAATACTTTGTCTTTAAACAGTGGCATCTGCTGGTACTTCTACATTTGTTTTCTTCTTTTGGAGGAAGTTGTGGCCATGACATTCTCCTAGTTTATTCTTTTTGCTTATGCTGGATGTTAATAAGTGCTTTGCAACCAACTCCAGGAGATCAAATCATCCTTCTAAAATGAAAAGGGTAGCAAGTCACCTGAGATCCCAAGGGAAAGTGTTTATGCTGGCTTCTAGCTGAATGGCTGACTTGTTTGCTGGATTCAAGTCTTAGTGGCACAGGTGGAATCCTGCAATATGATATATCCCTCATCACTTTTTTGGCCATGTAACAAATCAGGAAAATTGCTCACTTGCTTTATTCAGCAGTGTGCCCTCTGCTTAGGGAGGACATGAGCCTCCAAATAGGTTCCATCTATTAGAAGCACTTCTAATCCAGCTGCAATAGTATGTGAATCTGATTTAGGACATATATGAGGCCACTGAGCTTCTTGTCCACATCCTTTTCAGCTGAGGCTCAAGTCATCGTTTTCCAGCAAGGCATCCTTTCCTTTGCTGGGTAGATTAGCTTCTGCTACAGTTGGACTGCTTCCAGTGCTAATGAGAAGCTCTGCACAGGATTGTGTAGCTTTTAATACTGCTGAAGGGACAGTTTAGCCGAGTTACAATTACTTGGTTGATGATTAGTAGTTCCACTGTTTGGGGTCAGCACAACACCCAAGTTGCATAAAAAAAGTATCCACACTGATTATCGTGTAAAGGTGGGGGAAGCCTGGTCATTTATGCTGGTGTTGCCTCTGAGATCTCAGGATGTAGTAGTCTCTGTGGTAATAGCCTCTCTCCTGCAAGCCCATCTGTCACTCCTGTCTGGCACTGTAATAAGTTCTGAATTTTAAAGGAAGTTGAGGGAAGGTTTTAGCTTTTCAGTATGTTTTCATTCGACTGGAGTATAAGCAGACATTCGGGATGCTACCTGCTCTGTGCTACCATTATGCCTATCCACCGTGTAGGTGAAGCCACTGATAAACCCACAGCCAGTTTTCTATCAGAAGGACTTCAGCATTTGAACACTGGATATCACAAAGAACTAAGAATACTCTAAAATGGCAGGCTTTGACATGAAACTTTGGTACTGTATGTCTGTACTGAACTTTTTCTTTCAAAGCACTTTATTTTCTAGAAATTCTTATTTGAAACTAACTGTAATAAAGAGTAAAATGTGCCTTCCATCACAGCACGTAGGCTTCCAAAAGCCCTTTCTTCCCTTCCTTATTTGTCACTTTGAAGGCTGTACACATAATGAATTAAGCAACCCTAGAGCCATCAGTCACTAGTTGTCACCACCACTCTCCCTGCCTCCCATCATCCACAACCCAGAATGCCATTTCATATATAATTGCATTTCTAATCTTGCTTTTTATTACTTTCAATTGAAAAATGAATCTCAGGAAAGTGAAACGTTTAGTGGTATCATTTGTTTTTCCTGGAAAACAATCAAAAGGACAATTTACAAAGATTTGGTCAGGGTTTTGGTAACAATTAAGGAATATTGTAGTATGATGCTTCGCCTTTAATAGCCGAATTCATAAACCATACAACTAATTCTGAATACTCTTATTTCATAATTTTTAAAATAGCCATGAGAACAGGTTAACTTCACTTGATTGCTCAAGCTTCTATGAAGACTGCCTGCGTAACGTACAAAGCCGTTTGCACAAAATGCAGAATTCACTGTGCAGTTTGACCATCTCCCATCTCGCTGACTCTGTTACATTCCTGTCCTTTACAGCTCTTTCCTGTTCTGAGTGTTAACTCTAGTAAACCACGCTTCTGCAAATTTTGCTCTCGTGCCTTCTTCCACTGGGTCTCTTAAGACCACTGGGTCTGTCAGCTTACTAAAGAAAAAGTCAACACCCAAATGAAAACCACTATCCTAATGCAAATGAAACTATGAACCACAGCTTGTGGATCCAGCCTTTTCAAACAGGGAAGGCAGTACTTACAGGAATCTTAAGATTCACAACTGAGAAGAAAAAAATCTTCATATGCTTGGCATACTTAGCATGATTTAGTTGGCTGCAAATTTTTCGTGTAAAAAATCTGGCCTACAGCACATTAGCTAAATTGGCTTTTGTGTTCCAGCCTCATTTGCATATTACTGAATATTTCTGAGAAGTTAGATGTACCAGTGGAAGAAGCAAACATCTCCTTTTGTACCAAAGAAGGTTCACAAGACATAACATGTACAATATTGAGACCAGAACTGACTGGAGACAAATCTGAGTAGTGTGCTACTCAGATGTGACACTTCTTTTTACTCTTTTCTTGACAATTAAGAGAAAATGGTCTTAAATATAAATTAAATTATTAAACTTCTGATTGGAAATAAAAGGTTTTGTCTTGTGGCCTTTAGAAAGAATTAATATAATGTGTAAAACCTGTGTGTTGTATCAACTTCAAGGTGCAGTGCTGCAAGAGTTGCTTGAAATTTAAACATAGGGACTGGAGGAAAGAGGCATCTTTTGAATGATTCAGTTTGCTTACTTAGACTTAACAGAGACTAAAATTCTAATTCTGCTGAATTGCAAAGATGTTACATACTAATCTTTGCTTACTTTTAGCCTCAGAAAAAGAGGAGCTGCAGCTAACTCACTTTCTGTGGAGCTTGTCACAGGATAATGAAGCGTGTTGCTCTTTCTGTTCATCTCCTTGAACAGCTTCTAATGTCTGTTTTACAATAAGCCATAATAAAATAAAGACCATGATTTGTTATGTGCTAGATTATCTAAACAAAATGGGTTCTGACTCAAAATTAGGAAACAAAAAAATTAAGCTGTTTAATTGAGGGTTGGAATTAAATAATACTGGGTTTAAATATTCTAGAGATCAGATGACCTCTCATTATTTATGATTCTTATTTGAGATTGTTTCTTGAAAGGAGCACTGCACCTTTTTGAAGGAATACAGTATAAAATTTTTGTGTTGTAACTGCTGTCCTTAAACTTACTTCTTTCTTTTGCATAAGGAATAAATTCATACACTGGATCTACGGGAGCAGCTGCTGGGGAAGTTTATCGGGATCCAAGAGACAAAAGATCTAAAAGGTGATACACAGGAGTCTATTAACTTTTATACAACTTACTTGGCTAACTTCTGCAGTATTTTCTGTTGTCATTGTTGTATCTCTGGGGGCTGCTCAAGAGTTCTGCAGTTGGCTCTGTTACAGATTACTATAAAACACAACTAAGTTCTCTCCACAAGTCCTTAGATGATCTGAAGCACTGCTGGACAGCAACAAATTTTGGCCCTACAACTAAGTAAACCAAATGATGACTGTAAATGAACAACTTCAGCTGGTTTAGGTGTATTTATAAATCTGAACAGTACCTCTCCAGTGGAATTCTTACCAAACTTGTAATAAGCATAAATAATACAGGCTGTATATATATATATCTCACACAGGCTTTACCATGGAGCATCAGTATGCTGTGGGACAAGAAAAGCTTTGTGTTCCAGTGTCCTTTCTTAAAAATGTGCCACCACAGAAAAGCTTGCTAGTTTAGCCAAAACAGCAATGCAGAGCCTTAGTTTGTACCTGCCATTCATATTGAAAATTCGCCAGCATTTCCATTTATTTTGACATGCAATAAATGGTCAAGTCATAAATTTCTCTTAAGTGATAGCACAATGTCAGAGTTAAAGGTATGTGTGAGGAACAAAAGCTTTGAGAACAGAAACAAAGACTCTTTTGCTGTTGTTAAAGAAGCTGTCATTACATGTCATCAAGAATTATTATGTTTAAGGATCTTGTAGATAAGAATTATAAAAAATACTTTTTGTTTCCTTTCCAGTCAAGATGCAGATTTGCCTGGAGCACCAGAAAACTTGACATTCAGGGAACGCCAGCGACTTTTTTCACAGGGTCAGGATGTATCCAATAAAGTAAAAGCTTCTAGGAAATTAATGGAACTGGAAAATGAGTTGAACACAAAATAAGATTAAAGCACCTTATCAGATGTAACAGATCTCCAAATTGAGGGATTGAGATTGGGGGCACACTACTAAGTATGAACAGAAAAGGAATGTTTTCTGAAAGGACTGACTTTGATTCCTCTATATCTAAGACTGTTAATTAAGACTTAGAGATGTTGCAATAGCAAGAAAACTGATTACTTTGCCAGGAGCTTGTGGTTTATACAATGAAAGCACTGTAAAATTTTAAAGATATGAATCACGTGAAGGTAACTTTTTTTCTGTTTTGGGGGTTCTTTTGCACCAGACCAAGTAGCACTTGTCAAAGATAAGTTCTGTTTCCTGGTGTTTTACAGACACACTTTCGTTTTAGCTGCTGAGCAGAGAGAGTGAGAATAGCTTGAACTGCCTAAACTAAACTGTGCACTAGAAATTAGTATTTTAGGTTGTTTGACAAGAAGCCAATGTCTGGGCCACCTTAAATAAGATTTCATATGCAAGTTTTACATACTGTATGGTGTTCATAGAAGGATCAGCATATCAATACAGATCTTACCATTACTCAGTACTGGCCTAATACACACTCTCTAGATAGAATCTTGGAATAAAAATGTTTCTATTCCTATGTATTTGTTGGGTCTAAAATGGATGCCTAAGATTTCATCTGTAGTTATGCAAAAGTCTATGTTGATGCATCTCCACTATATGTGCTTCAGACTTTGAAAAATGTGAAGATAAAAACCTTTGGATAACTGTTTCATTAAAAATTACATAAGCAATAGATAGTAGGCTACACTTAGTGGCCCTTCATCAGCTAGGACCAAAATGTTAGTAGTGTGTTAAAGGCAAGGATTCCAGTTACGAGGTGAGCAGAACAGATGGGTATGTTTTCTGAAAAATTCAGATTAGAAGTTATTGGGCAATTAGGCATGGAACATTGATAAGTCTGCTATTATCAGTTCAGCAATAGATTATTATTTTTTTCTATGGATATACAAATTGGCATTAGACAAGAAGACTGAAGTGTAAAGCATCAAATACAATGCTGCAGTCGGGAAGTAGTAATGTTTGTAAGGTCATTAACAGGGCTGGTGTGCTGGCAAGGAAACATCTCTGCTCACACTGAGAAGCAGTGCTAGCAAGCTCTTCTTCAGTCTAGCTGCTTTACTCACATCCTGTTACTGTTGTACTGAAAGCCTTTTTGGCAGTTCAAGCTATTTTTTCACACTGTTATAGCCTTATTTAATTTTAAATTGTTAATCTTTTTCCTCCCACTATTTCTTCAGCTATGCTTATGTGGCTGATGATGTTGGGAATAAGGACCTCATCAGAGTCTTTCTCATTGTGTGATGTTAAGACAATATATATTGTGATTCCAAACAAATTTTCTATTTGACAAAGCCCTTTACTGGCTTTAGATGATTTTTTTTTCCTGTATCATATTGTTCTCTTATAAATATATATTTAGGGATTTGTGCACACTTCCAAATACAAAGGGGTAGACTTTCACTGCCTTAGGAAAGAAATCACTTTTAATAAGAGTTGTATGATAAATAAATGCAAGTTAATGAAAATTGGAGTGTAAATATTTTTTACGTATTTCAGGTTTCTTATTTGAAAGTGTGCTTTTACCGTTTCACCTGTTAAATATGAAGTAGAAGATTAAACTGGTTCAAAGTGTTAATGAAGGATCTGCATGCTTGCTATGTCTGTTCATCAGGAAAAGCAAGCCTCTCCCAATTTATCTTGAGAACACTAGCAGCCTTACAGTGACAAATTTTTCTTGAGGAAAAAAATTTATGCTGTGGCTGAATTACTGTTGCTGCTAGACTCTGAAAAAGGCTTAGCAAAAAAATACCTATAACCTTCAGTTGAGTGGATTTGGCCGCTATTGGGCATTCGGGTCAAGTGTGAATATGTGTAAAAGTGCTTTTCATATTTGTCTGTGCATTATTTGAAAAAACATCAAAACTGCTGTAGTTTCCCATTTCTACTGTATTTCACTTGCAACCTATTTTTAATAAAGTTTGTATTGTATTTAACTTTGCATTAAATGTTTTTTGTACTCTTATTTAATTCTGCATTCCTAACAACTTCATCATAAACCAGAGGGGCTCTTGATATGTTTTGCCTTGCCCATCTTTTAAAATGTATTTACAGGCTAAGTTGGTGTATCTCATAATAAGTAGATGAAAACTTCAAATTAATTTTACATGGAAGATCAGCAAAGAAGGCTGACCTTCACTAACCAAGAGGAGAATTTATTAGCCTAATGTTGTTTAATACCTATAGCACTGACTTGAAAGAGGTGATTTTTACAGCTTAACCAGCAACTTCTGAAGCAGTAAATATCAGTGGGGTCGATTATACAGACTAATCATGCTGTATTTTATCCTTCTCAAGTGCAAAGTTGTTTTCTAAGAGCAACGAGGAACCTAAAACATGGCATCTTTTGGAAAAGTAAATAGTATATGAAGGGTCTCCACTGGGATTGCTGTGGTTAGTGGGATTCAGCAGTTCAAGCTCTGCTTTGGGAGGGAGCCAGGCCCCAGTGAAATGCTGTAGATGCCTTGTGCTGTAGCTCTACATCTGCTGAAGATTGGATTGGGAACCACCTATAATCTCAAAAGAACTCCACTTTTAATTTTCAATGTAAAATGTCTAGCGTAGAAGAAAATGGAAACAATCCATTGCCGTTCTGTATGAGTCCCTCAGTCTAAACAAGAGAAAAGAGCCAGTACAAGTAAAAAGTGGTGTACTTGATGAGTCTGTAGTTACTGCAGCTGTGAACTCTGTCATAGAGCCTTTTATTTTCAGACCAGAGTATTCCAGGGGGTTTGAGAGAGGAACTGTGTGTGATATGCAGAAGAGGTAATGCATTCTCAGTGGGAAAAAGCTTTGGGCTACGCCTTAGGTGAGGTTTGCTCAGTGAGCACACCGGTGTGATGCTGTTGGGCAGTGCAGCACCCGCTTTGCTTTAGGGGTGTGAGCTGGCAGCCTTGGCAGCACAGCTCTTGGTGTTTCTACTGACAATGGCCCTCACGGTGATATCTGTGAAGTTATATTTACAGATGCAGTCAGCTCTCTACAAAACTAATTATTGTAAATGTGTGTTAAAATTCTCCCTTCTGCCCTTATCATCCACATACACTGTTTTTCAACTCTTTTGGGTACTGTCTGTACTACAGTCTTGCTGGTTTTTAAGGAAAAGGCAGGGAAATGAAGATGTTGACAAAGTCCATAGTATGCATCCTGTTCCCTGAAATAAGCAATATATTTGATCATACAGATTACTGTTTGTACCTCAAGCAATGAATACACAAGTGGCAAAATAAACAGGACTGTTCTTTACCTCCTAATTCAATTAGGTAACACAAAACATAGTGCTGGTAAAAAATGAGCTTCAGTAATAACAGTCTTAAAACACATGCAGTGAGTGACTCGTATGTGATGGTAAGGGTTGACTCTTCCTCCTATTTATCAAAAAAGGATACTTCTGTCTTGGGGTCAGTTACTGGTTGTGTGGCCCAGAAGGCAAAACCTCACAGGTTAAATTTTGGAGCTGTAGTGGCAGTAAACTTAAAGAGACCACAGTGCAATACACCTGGCCAGAGAATCTCAGTTTATTGTTACTGACAGGGGCTCAGAACTGAACTACAGTTACCAAAAATGTGGAATGAAATATTTAGAGCTTCACCAAATAATGTTTACAGGCTCTGTGCAGTACAGAAGTCTCAAGTTACCATCTGCTGAGTATGGAGAATGCCACCTCATACAGGCAGTAGAAAATGCGAAGGCATACAGCAGAATCTCTGTGTTTGGAAGAGAAGGATAACGGCCTTCTCTCCTGGTCTTTTTCCCAAATTCTCTTGTTACTGCATTTAGGAACGCTGTAATGGACAACTCATCAGAAGCTGCCAAAACTGGAAGCTCTTAGGTCTTGTTGGTTCCACTGCTGGGGTTAAAGGGAAATACATTACAAGTATGTAAGACAATACTTACTTAACAGTATCCTAAGATTTATAATCCACTGACACTTTTTATAATCCACATATGGTATTTCACTGATGCTAAAATTAATAGAGCTAAATGTGGATTTAGACATTTCCATTAAATTTCTGGCCCTGAAGTTCCACAGAAGGATCTGTAATATGGCAAGGCCCTGCATTTGCAGGGGGAATATGGTAAAAGTTTGGGGGAAAAAGATTATTCAAAGCAGACAATGAGTGTAGAAGGGTGTGCTGGAGTACAGCCTGGCAGCCTTTCCAGAAGATAGCTGGATTTTATACTTGTTTCTTGCCTAGGTCTCACCAACAGGCTGTTTTGTTACCTGCCCATCAAGCAACCTCTCCTGAGCTTTTGAAATAGAAGGAAGATCCCTAAGGAGATTTGCTGCTGTTGTGATGAGTCACACATCATACTGTGATTTTTTTGTTTTTATACTGATGGGACAATTTTCAGTACTATTTGACCTTCAGAGGTGCTCAGAGAAATGATTAAATAAGAGTAACTGGATGCTCAGTTTTAGGTTACTACTTGAAAGAGTGATAGTAAATTAAGTATTGCTACAATCTACAGAGACAAGATCCTTAATCTCATTAATAGTGAGTAAAATCCACAGTAAGGGAGAGATTAACTATGACACTTCAGAGGTGATCTTTCTGAGATGAAGTTGAGTTTTGCTGGAAAATAACATTGTTCTGACTTGATTGCTGCTGCAGGACAAGCATTACATATAAAATCAGAGCTCACTGTCAAGAATTGTGAGTCACACCCTGCAAGCAACTAAATCATCCTCCCCAAAATAGCTGATGTTGATTAAAATCCTGTCTGCCTTACTTAGTGCCAAAATCTTGTAACATCCACAGCATTGCAGTACTTTTGAACTCTTTTTAGCCTGTATCCATTTGTCAGTTCTCATTTTTCCGTCAAAGCAGAACTAGTTGCAAGGAGGAACTGCTGAGTTACACTTTTGTGTGCCAAACCCAACTGCAACCATTCAGATGGGTCTTTTTTTTTTTTCATGGAGGCTACAGATTGTAGCAACTTGTTGAAGATGCAGGATCCCAGAAGATGGTGGATAGAGCTGCACAGGGGTGTTTGGTTTGGTCTGTGATAGATGGGCTGTATCTGGGTTCCTCTGCAGAGGAGTGCTGTCCCTTTCGTGCCACACATGGAGGGATTCACTGCTGTGTGTCTTTGGATTTTCTACTGCCTGTATGAGAGCACGTCTGCCATGTTCAATAGAGAGTAACTTGAGACTGCTATTTTGCAGAACCAGATTCCTCTGTAATTATCATGTTGGTTTTGGTTTTAAAAAAACGTCAAGCAACCATAGTGCAAAAATAGAGCTATTTCCCACTTCCAAGAAGCTGACATGTCTGTATCTGGTATACTTACATATTTTATAGCCAGATAGTATAATGACTGCTTTCAAGACCATGTAAATCTTTCCCTGCAATACAGTAGATCACTAAATAATATTACTAATGTATGTCATATTTTCACCATGGAAACCTCAGTGTGAGACCCCTAGCCATAGCCTGGATGAATAGCTCCTGTTGTGGGCAGCCTCTCAGGACTCCCACACCACCTGAACCCACAGGCTTTGTGCTTCCAACACCGGCTGTGTTCACAGTTACTAAACAGACTCTGTGGAGCACTGTCCAGTCCACTGTCAAAACTACAGCTGCTTGCCCAGGGCTGGGTCTAACTGGGGTTTGAATAGCTCCAAGGGTGGAAACTCCATCATCTCTCTGGGCAGCCTGTGCCACTGTTTGACTGCCCTCACACTCCAGCTTCTTTTCCTGGCCACTGGGCACTACAGAGCACTCATACTCTCCCCTCAGCTATTTGCACATATCGACCGGATCCCTCTCAGCCTTCCCTTCCTCCAGGCTGCACATCCCCCAACACACTCCATCTAGCAGATGTCCCTATCCCTTAATCTTCTTTGTGGCCCTTACAGCCTTACCCCAAAGCTCACATCACTACAACTGCTTAAGGGGGAAGTCCTGTAGCCACTGTCGGAACTCTCGGCTCTGTCCTTCTCCTCCTCTCCCTTTGTGCTGGTGTGACATTTGTGCCCCTGGGCCCCGGAACCGTTGTAGCCGTACACCAGCCTTGGGAACTCTTGGCTTTCCTTCTATTCCTGCACTCCCTGCCCTAATCCTTGGCCCTGGTCTCTGGCATCACTTATCCCACGGGAAGCTGCAGGCGGAGGGAACCCCCAGCCCCTCTGGATAATGGGTAAAGACCTCTGAGGTCACTTGTCCCAGGGGCCGCTGCGGGCAGAGGGATCCCCCACCCCATGGACAGCACGCCCGCTCCCTGCTCAGCCGCGCTGCTGGCGGCGCTCTCCATCACAGGCGCCCGCCATGGCCCCGCCCCATCCCCGCTCCCTGCTCGCGGATTGGTTAGCGGCCCTGCCACTCAGGGATGGGGCGTGGGCGGCAGGAGGAGGCGCTCGCTCAGCCAATCATAGCGCTGAGCGGGGAAGAGGCGGGCCCGTCGCCATGGCAGCCGCGCTGCCGCCCCAGACGCGTCCCGGGTTAAATCCCCGCTGGAGCCGGCGCCACGGGAGTTCTTGCTCCGCTTCGACGCGGGACCCGGGAGGATGATGCGGCCTCGCCGCGGGCTCGACCCGGGTTCCGTGTGGGCACAGCGCCTGCGGCAGCTGGAGCAGCGGTTGCGCGTGAGGGGGCGAGGGGCGGGGCTGGGGCGGGAAGGGGGCGGGGCCTGCGGGCGGGCACGTGCTGCGGGGCGCGCCTCGGCTGCCGGGCGGGAGGGCCTGGAGGGCGCTCCCAAATCCAGCGCCTTCCTAGGCGGGGATCCCGAATCCGGCCGCCTGTGGGGGCTTGTGAGGCCCCCACGTGTTGGGAGAGGCTGCTCCGGCTGGGATGGAAGTAGAGAGAACAGGGAGCGGCTCTCCTTCCCTTCGGCCCCGCCGCCGGCCGGGGCGGGCGCTCAGCCCCTGTGCCGAGGGAGCGTCAGGCCGCGACGCCGTCGAAGACCTCTTATAGTGCTGCCTTGGAAATGGAAACTTACGTGCTTATGTATCAATAAATAAAATAATGCTTTTTTTAAGAACCACCGTTCTGGAAAATGACAGGAGGAGGTGGTTTTGCAAAGCAAAAGCAGTTTAAAATGTGTGTACCTATGCGTTCCTACACAAGCAAGCAACGTAGCAGAAAGGATAGAAATAAAGGAATATTAAAGAGTTTATCTTAGTTTTTACATGCATGTATACAAATACTGGGATTAGGAGATGGGGGTAGGTAGTCCATTGATCTCAGAAGTCTGAAAAACACTGGAATATGATAATGAAGGCTATCAAAATGAAACTATGTTAATCAGACTCGTATTTTTCTTAATTTCGGTGTATTTGGGTGGGTTTTCTTCCTTAGACCAAAGAAGAAAGAATAGTTGTCCTGGAAACTGAAAATGCTGCTCTTCATCTAAAACTTGCAGAGGTGACTGTTGTTTATTTTTTTCAATAAGAATTCTTGTGGAAATAGAAAAAAAAGCCACCAAAATCTGCCTTCCTCTTTGCAGGTTTTGCCCTCTTCACCAGTTGAAGGGATTAAGGCTCAGCATTTCTTTCTTTCCTAAATCATGAATGGTAGCAGTAATGATAGGCTGATTAAGTAATTAGAAATTAGCTTAAATTTAAATATTTGCTATTGTTTTAAATCTATAAAACTGAACTGAGGGAATGACTCTGGAAGCATTAAATAGGGAATATTTCTTTCTTCCTACAGGGAATATGTTTATCTAAAAGACAATGGCAGATTTTTCAAGAATACTTTTTAAACACAGTTAGGATGATGCTTTAAAAGAACTATTCACAGGGCACAGGAGAGACATTTCATTGTGAGTAGACTTACAAGGGATGCCCTGCTGTGTGTTCATAGCACTGGTGTTAACACTTGTCTAGAAAAGAAGGGGTATTGTTGCACATGTACCTTGGCACTGAGCATACAACTGGATGCCTTCATTTCCTTATATCCTTCTACAGAAGCACAGGTTATTCCTAGGTCCTCACTGAAATAAGGAACAGCCTGTGATAGTGTTTAGGGCCTTCAAAGGGGGCATCCAAGAGATTTAAAGAAGTTTGAGTGTAGCTTTAGGCTGCTAGAGCAGAGCCAGCAGTGTGTATTAGTAGGGATACAAACTGTTGGCCAACAGTTTCTAATGTGGGCTGGAACATTAACTGCTTGGGTGACCTCAGGGAAGCCATTTGCCCTCTGTGTGGGTTTGTTAACACCTGTGGATAAAAGTGGGTTTAACATTTTTCAAAGTCTAACTGGAAACAGGTGGTATATCTGAAATGAGTTTTGCTAGGTATACACAAGAACATTAATTTATTCTGAAGAAATGTTTTTATTATCTTTGTTCTGCTTTACAGTATTCGCTGAAAGCCTTAAGTATTTCAGCTGGTTATTTTTTATCCTCACAGGCACAAGAAATAAATTATTCTAGTCAGTAAGGTATATCAGATGTAGGAAGGAGTTGCCTGTGTATTAGAGAATGAAGCCTTGTTTTTGAAATACAGCACTGCTTCATTTTATTGAAAAATGTGCTGGAACAAATGGGTACCTATTGATGCACGAGGAGTGTGGGCAATGTTACCACCAAGAGTCTGAAACAATGTCAAGTGAAATCCTTTGCAATTAACCTTTCAGTGATGTTTCTATTCAGGCAGGTATTTAAATACACTTTAAAAACTTGCCTCTTCTTATTTAATTTGCCCCAGCAATCTGAAAATATGAGTTTAACTGAGATCTATGAAATAATTTTACCTTAAGTGAAAACTCTCTATTAAAAACAATACTAATTGAAATTAGTACTATTTAAGGTTGTGCAATATTGCACCATATGTCCCAATATTCTACCAGCTGTGCTGGTGAGAAAAGCTGCTGCCCTTGACTGTCTTTCCCTGATCCTTCAGATCTGCTGGTGAAGCTGCCTGAGTGATTGAGCTGTAACAAGTTCAGTCACAGGGACCAGGGTTAGCAGAGGTCTCATTCTTTACTTGTAAAAGCTAATTGGATTTGTTTTGGCTGGAGTGAGTTGGGAAGCTTTGGAGACAAATTTATGAGGATTGGCATAAATTAGGATTTGCAGTGTAAATGTTTATCTATAGGTTGCATCAGTCTAATTAAAATGTTATCTCCTGCTATAGACCTTCCCTTACATCCTTGAGACAGTGATGAATTTCAGCACTTCTGCTGTGTTCTGTGGCCTGGTATATTGTTATGCTTTAAGGGTGTTACTGAACATAGAAGTCAGATTCTCTCTTGGTAGACCTCCTTTTGCCCTGTTTTTTCCTATTTGGAAATCTGTTTATCTACCTGCATAGCCCTTGCTTTTATTAGCAGTTTTTGAGGTCCTGACCCTGCAGCCTTCTTTACATAAAGCCAAGTCTGCCAGAATGGATCTGATTGCAAAACTGAAATTTCACTTTGGAGAGCACTGTTGAGTAGTTCAGTTTCATTTCTGCTTATAGTACAGCTGACTATAAAAATGTTTTAGTCCATTTTTTGCTTCTGTGCACAAGCACAGGTTTGCAAGTTCTGGTCTATGAACAACTCTGATGACTATTAAAGCTATTTTAGTGGAGAAAATCAAGGCAACATTTGCAACAAAGATGAACTTGATAGAGGAAGTGATGAGGGGGTGACTGCAGTAACAGTAGCATTAACCTTTCTTCTTTTATCATCAGTGCTGAGAAATGTGGAGGGTCAAGGGGAATCTGTGCAGATGGTGCAGATTAGGTGCTAAAAAGAGGTTTTAACTACCCTAAGCTTCCCTAACCACAAGGCTTGAGTACTCCAATTGCTTATATACATATGCTTAACTTTTCTTGTGTAATTAGAGATACTAATTCTGGTGCACTACTCATGTGCATTTTTGTGAAGCTGTTTGTAAATTTTGTATCTGAGTAACCTGAGTTTTGAAAATCCTTACATTTTCAGAGCCTCTAAACACTGTATAGAATCAGTCTCAATAGCTTAAAGCCTGTAAAAAATTTTTAAAAACCGTCTTCCTGCTCTTTCTTGATAGAACTTTTTATGTTAGTGCTAAGGTGATGCGTTGTACAGAGCTTCTGGTTGCATGTGTAAATAGAAGATTCATGCTTTGTGAAGATGCAAAAACCATGTGTAAATACTGGTTTCGATAAGTGAAGTACTTTTTTTTTGGAAATACAATCTTTCTTTATCCCAACAGCTCTAGGATGTTGTACTGTTTTTGCTGATATCATCTGTAGTTAAACTGCAATTAGATGTTTGCATTTTACTTGTTGCTATCAGATGATTGGAATTAAATCAAATCTATTGTGTGAGCAGATTTAGCTCTTTCATGTCTTTTGTTGTACTCCTGTGTGCTTTGCTAATGTAAATAACAGGGAATTGCAATCATGGAATGTATGGTGTGAATAAAGCAGGAAATAAGTCTGTGCAAGAGACAAGTGCATTTCAAGAATAAAGGAAGAGGCAATTAGTACTGGTTAAGGAATAATGGATGTCAACAGGTGGCAGGGGAAAGTAGATGAAGAAGTTGCAGCTCATTTTAAGCACCAGGACTGTCAAAAAATTACAAAACTACATTAATTTTTTTTTAGTATAATACAGATTCTTTCATGTTGCGGAATTTCACAAGAAATCTCTACAGAGATGCCTTATTTTGCATTCATGCCTGTAAATATTTAAAGGTGTGTTATTTCTATTTTCCTTTTGATTTCAACATCTTAAAAAATTCTCAAGTTGGCCATAAAAATTGCTCTTGCATAATAGGTAAGTTTAGACTGTTAAAAAGCATTCTTCTCTACATCCTTTAAAAATTGCTTTGGTTGCTGTGATCTCTGAAAACCCAGAGTAGGCTTTATTGGCCCAGTTTGGCACCATTGCAACCCTACTGATTGTAGTGGAGTTGGTGTTGTCAGGGGGAACAAAGTTGGGGGATGCATATTACCAGCTACTTCAGGACTTCAGCAGTTAACACATGTACGTTTGTTGTGTTTCATGTCCTTCCAGAGTGCTTTCTGCATTAAATCTAGGAGACACTTAATCCAGCTGTGCAGCCAGACCTTTTCCCTAAGTGAAGGCACAGCTGTAACCCTTTAAGTCTGCCTCAAGCACAAGTAAGAGGGTTTAGGTTCTGGGAAAGCATTTTAGTAATCTGGGGCTCAGGTTTATGACCCTAACAAAGAATGTTGTGATGCTGGCCAGTTATCATGAGGTGATTCTTCACATGACTCAGAAAAAGGTAAAAGCAAAGAAATTACATATTGGCAACATCCTATGTAATCAGATAGTTGAATTACAAGTATTTACAGAGAAAAGGTGGACAGAATGCAACAGGAAACATGAGTGTTTTAAGTGATTTTTTGGTGATTTTTTTTAATTTTTTAAAAATTTTAAATAGTATCAAGGGTTGGCTGGAAGAAGCACTAAAGAAGTATTGCAGCTCTATGCTGCTCGTGGCCAGCAGATGAAGTTGCAGAAGAGTTCTGTCGTAACCCAGCTGCATGGAGCAATAAAGGTAAAGACATTTAGTAATAATGTAGGCATAATCTGTGCCCTAAACATGTACATGTTTATCCAATATAGTAAACCCCAGAAAATGGTGTGCTATGAACCTGAACTGTGGCTTTATTGTGTTCACAACAGAGCTTACAGTGAGGTGTAACAATGATTTCATAGTGGTTTTGCTGTAATAGGCTGGTAAAAGTGGATGCTCCTGAGCTCCAGGATCTTACATATTGGGTGTTATTAATACCTGAGCTAGATATTTTTGTAATCAAAACTTCACAATTCCCCATTTGGCTGTCATACAGACATCACTTAAAAAACAATAATTGTGATATACTTTAGTCAAATGGGCAAATTCTTTAAAAAAGGCATTTGAGAGCTCCACTGATTACCAAGAGCTCTCTGGCAGATCTCACAAGAAGAGTAGTTTGCTGTGTGCTCACTCAGGTTTTAATTTTGCATCAGAGAGACTGAAACTGTTCTCCCAGTGCCAGTACCCTAATATTTACCTTTGTTGAAGTACTTATTTGTGAAGTTACTCTATAGAATACTGAGTTCCTTTTAGGGACACTACCAAATACCAGCTTTTCTCAGGGCAGCAGTGAATGCCTGCATAAAATGACTGACAAGTATCTTGGGAAAAATCTGATTGTTAACAGGCAGAAGGATGCAGCTTAACTTTACCATTGTTGGACTAGTAAGGGATGTATGTATTACGATTTTTCATTGCTGCTTCTGGATATGACTTAAAAGTGGACAGAGCCCACACATGCTCACACACTTATTTTTGACTGATGAAATAACAAAGAGACTTGGTTATACCTGAAGCTGTGTTACAGTCAAAATAGGTATGATAAAATATAAGGATCCATAAAGTCATACTGAAATTTTTCCAAAATTACGTTGTTAAATGTTGTGCAGGATCCTTCTCTAAGCATGCTGAAAGATAGGCTCCTGAAGGCTTCCTTCCATCAAGTAGAAGGCTCTTCCTGCCTGTGATATCTCACCATAGTAGTTTGGATTGTTATATTGAGTATTCTTAACTGCTGGTTTTGTGTCTTTATACTATATTTTCCTTCTTGCTGAGAAGAGGCTTAAGCAAGACCTGAAGAGCCTTCATTCATTTGCTCTCGAGCTTTCAAAAGACTTCCAACGTCAAAGCAAGACTTGTCTTTACCAAGTTCTGGCAGCAGTCCATGGGATACAGCTGCAAAATGAAGCAATGCGAAGTAAGGCTCATTGCACTTATATTTTGAACATGTAACATCAACAATGTAATTGTTCAATGTTACTAACATTAAAAGGTTGAGTTTGATTTTTGGGAATGTAGCACTTGTTTCTTGTTTGACCTTAAATCATCAAGGAGTTCTGAAGCATTAGAAGAAGTACAAATAACTGCAGAGATTATGAGTGATAATTTGGATTTGTATTTTGTGTGGATTACAGCTGCTATTAGACTGAGTTGGCTCAGCTGTAACATTTTTGAACTGAAATTCTCAAGCTTGTTATCTTGGCTATTTTAGAAGAGCTGAATAAGGAATGTGTTGCATTATAAAGTTGAAATTTGTCTGCTTTTGACTGTATCAGAAAAGGACTTGGCTGATTTCAGAAGTTTCTGAAAATACTGTCTGAAATTAGGATAGACTTGATTTTTAATATTTCTGTGTATTTATTGAAAAAAAATACTTCCAAATTATAAACTAGTTGCAGTTGCTGGACTGTATATACTAACAGCACATGGACTGCTGTTTTGGAATTCAGGTGTTTCCTTGTTCATGTATACATAGGAGGGAGAGCTGGTGCACTGGTGCACTCTACTCATCACTGAGGACTAAGTGCATTGATCCTACACCTGGATCCCATGGTATGGACCTCTGCACCTGCTTTCAATATCCTTGATTCTGGTGAAGGTCCTACCAGGCCTGAGAACCAAATAAGACATGAGCTGCTTAAATTGTTTGAAGTGTAGTAGCCTGATGGACTACAACAAATACACGAATTTACAATTGGAGACCCTTTGTGATGCTCTGATAGCCATGTGTTGCCATTTAAAAGGTACATTTTCTTTCCTTGAGTTATTTAATTTTCAGACTGATTTGATTCCAGTGAGACTCCTCTTGTCAATAGCAACAAACAGCACTCTTGGTGATGGGTGTTTTTAGAGAACTTATTCCTGTATGTTATGTACAAAGTTATGATTAAAATGTATTTGATTACTCTGTTGTCCTTGTGGAGAAAATGCTCCATCAAGGTGTCTTTAAAACAAAAGAAAAACCCAAAGTGGAAAATTAAAAAGTGATTTTTTTCTCTTGTTGAAGCAAGGGGCTAAATGAACAGATAGGAGATTGGATTTGGCACTTGAGCTATTGTGGTGTAAATAAGTAATAATTATTCATTTGGAGGCCTGGCAAAATTCTGTTGACTGTTCTCAGTTTGCACTTCCTGATGTATTGTTTTTTGAAATCATAAGCAGGAGAAGCTTCCCTGGCTATAACAAAATAGCATGTTGGTACTTTGGTGGATGACTTTGTTTTGATTTTGGCTGGTTTTCATTTTTTTGTTAAGTATTTTGGATGGTGATTCTATTGTTAAGGTTAAATATGACCATTGGAATTGCCATCCTTAAATTATATGTAATCTTTTGTAGACAGAAAGCCCTAAGTACATATATCCTGGAGACAGTATATATTACCAGTTTAATTTTAAAATAGAGATTGAAAACTATGGAGAAAATTACAGAAGAAACATTTGAGTAGGTAAATTTCAAGGTTGTAGTTGACATGCAACAAACTATAAAACTTTCCTATAATAATAGAGTAGTCCTTTGCTTAGAAATATTTATTCACAGTGTGAAAATCAGGCTACTGCCACCTTTCCCACTGGAATTTAGGTAGTAGCAATTCATAAGAGAGAGAAGTGCCCGTTATTCTGTTATTGTAGGTCTGTTTCCCTCATGAATAAAGCTGCTATCATTTTTGCTAAAAATATTGGCCACCAAACTGCAAATGATGCTATTGAGAGAGATGCAGTGATTCCGCAGATTTTTGGAAAGGTGGGAATTTATAAAAATTTAAGATTACTTTTTAGATTGCTTCACCATGCAGATATTATCAGAAAGAGGAAATTATGGTTACTTATAAGCCTAGTGACTTAGATATGCTTTGCAATTCCAAGACACTTTCTCTCTGGGCTAGAGAAGATGAAAAAAGGAGCTTGTTTCCCATTTTGTTCATATGCTAGCACCTGTGTGCTTTGCCCCTGTTGGAGAAAGCTGAGCTCTGCACTATACTGATGACTTGTATGTGTGGAATGTGAACTACCTTCATCTTTTATCCTCAACTCCACAAGTGATTTTCACCAGCTCAGCTGACTTTTGAAAGCATTTCCCTTAGTGTAGAGTAGAGAAGTAGGAGAGGGACCCTGGATCCAGCAACAGACATATTGTAGCAGCCCAAAGAATAATCCCAGAGCCATAGAATGGTTTGGAAGGGTGCTGGAAAAGTTGTCTATTTTCATTTTCCCTGCAGTGAGTAGGGGCATCTTCAATTAGATCAGGTTCTCAGAGGCCCATCCAATATGACCTTGAATGTTCCTATGGATGGGGAATCCACCACCGCTCTGCACAACCTCTTCTGGTGTTTCACCACCCACATTGTAAAAACCACCTTTCTTATATCTGATCTAAATCAACCCCCTTTAAGTTTAAAACTGTGACCCTTTCAGCTATCACAACAGGCCATGCTAAAAAAAATGTTACAGTGTGGAATACAAAACACAGCTGAACTCAAAAGAAATCTTGGTATTAAGTCTTTTGCATCATAGCTGCTAGAAGACATGATCAGATTGATCTCCTTTTTAAACTGGACTCTAGACTGGCAAGAAACATTAAAAACCCCAGGGAACTGTGGGGACAACTACATGTCCATATCTCAGATATGCTGTGGCTGTGCTGAGTTGTGCTGCTCCTGTTTTTCTTGTCCCTGTTAGGGACGTTTCTGTTATGTTTGTGTAACTCTGTGAAACCACACACAGACCAGATCAGGGAGCTGATCCAGGGCAGAATTTGCTCAGAAGGAGGGATTGCTTTTAGACCTCTGTGTGACCGAGGGAACACTTGTGCGAGCACAGCAGAAGGTCCTCCCCACTGGAGGGGATGCAATGGAAAGCTCCTTAACTGGGACTGTCACTTAAAGGAAAGGGACTGTAACAATTACAGTCCTGAATATGCTGCAAGACATCACAACTGTTAGAGTGATGTTACTGTGATCAGTAACATTTCAACAGAAAAACTGCTGGCATTCCCAGCTCCCAGAAAATTTCCATATAGATCAATGAAATAGACAAAGGATGGGGAAAAGGGATGTCTATAATGGCTGCATTCATGTAGTGAGTACTTCTCTTGCATAATGAAGAGTGTTATTAGTATTTTTTAACAGATGTACACAGTGTCTACCTCTAGGTTAAGGATGAAAATGTTATTCCTGTACAGCTTGCATCTGATGTCAAGCAGAAAACTAGGAAAATGTTAAATGAGTGTTTATATTTGTTACTGTATAACTCTACTTTCAGAAAAAAAAATCAGAAATAATTTTTGCATTAGGAAACTTTTTTCTTTCAAGACTGGAATAATGGAAGAGTACCCTCAGCATCTATTTCTTTGCCTTACTGCTTGTTTAAGAGACAGGGAACTCAAAGTGTGTACACAAATTTGTAAATCAAGATACTTACTATGGAGATTACTTGAATAATGGATTTTAGCCTTGTGTTTTAACAAGTACAGTATGATTAGAAGTCAGTGACTGTAAGTGGCCCTTTTGATAATTTATGGTAACGTATTTGCATGGGATTCTCCAGACCAAAGCATGCTAGTGTTACTTCACATGCAGAATGCAAGAAGATTTTTTCATAGTGAAACTCCTATACTTTGATTCCCCAGCTATTAACATCATGTTTCCCCTGTGTGCATGTACTTGAAGAGGAAGACTGTGAGCTGGAGGTGAACAGCATGGGTATTAGGAAAAAAAAGATCTGAGAAATCTCTAGTGTAGACAAATGGCCCATGAAGTTATCTGATGTTTAGTCTATAGCAGAGAGAATAAATTGTATGTGTGACCATGCTGAGATACTGAGCCTGATCCTTACTCTTTAAGGTAGCACACTGAGGCTGGTGGCCATTGCTAACTCAGCTCTCAGACCTTGGTTTTAACTGCTTGATACTCTACATCTCCAAACTGCTCACTCATTGCTGGGGACCTTGATTTCCCAGTGGGGCTCCTAAAAGCTTGCTTTTTGCACAAGCTTAGCAGTCACATAATATGTCTTCTGGTCTGTATGTTTGTTTTAGGCCTGCTCAGTGTTAGTGTAATTGGGCTGAAATAAAACCATTTGTGAAGCTAGAAAGCTTTCATAATAACCTCTATTACTCTTCTCAATTTTGTGAAAGAGACTCCCTAGGGTTCAAATGATCAATCTTTCCTATGAATTCCTCATGGAGTGGTGGACCTATCTTAAAGGGGAATCTTGCAACAGTTGTAAAGGATTAGTAGCACTGTAAGTGAGGCTGAGGATAAGTGACATGTTAACTTCTTGTAAAGTTAGCCCACATGAGTCTAATAACTGCAGATGTGGTATGAGCCTTACAAGTGACAGCCCCAGCTAGCAGCAGGCTCCTTCAAGTTTAGGTTTCAGGCTTTGCTGGCAGGTAACATCACTTTAACTAAACTGACACATTTGAACAGCCTTTAAATATCTTATAATCTTGATTCTTTTTCAGGACTTTACATGTATACTTGTGGTAATTATTTGTAGCTTCACATAGCAAGAACTATGATGCAATTTTTCATAGGTATCTAGTAAATCAGAAACTAACCCTCCTAACTGAAATTTGGTAGAAGTTGAGAAGGTTTGTACTTGTATTTCATGAGGTGCTACTGGACAATTCCTTTTGTAAAGTCATGGAGTTTATTTCTCTGAAACTGCCTTCTTGTAGTGTTTCAGATAAAAGCTTTTGATCTTGAACAGTCTCTACAAGAGGTGACAGAGAGATATGAGAAAGAGAAGCAGAAGAGGAAGGCTCTACATAACAGCTTAGTTGTAAGTATGTTTAATAACACAACATTGACTTATTTTATTGAAATTATTCCCATAATTTCCTCACCAATAAAAGTAAAGAATATACTTCACATGGGTATATCACCTCCCCCAGCTGTCCATATATGATGTGTTTATTTGCTGAGGCACATTTGTCTTATAATAAACCCCACCCCTTTCTTTTTACATGAGATCTTCCAAATGCACTCATGTGACCTATTGTCCTAAGGAGTATCATCCATTTTGAATAGTGGACAAAAGCTGAGTTTCTTAATCCTCTTCTCTAAATTTGCAGCTTTTGAAATTGTTTTAAAATTATTAAAATTATTGATTTGATACTGGAAAGTAGTCATCTTTTATTTTTCCAAATATCTCTACCTGTATCCTGCTCACCCATTAGTGATGGTTAATTTAGGATTGATTTTTTCCTGTTTGTACTTTAAATTTACTCTTCCTCCTATCTGCACAAATGACTGGTTTTGGGTTTCCTGATTTAGGATCTGATTTTTGGAAACACAAGCCTCCTTCACATAAAATTTTTAAAAGTTTTTCTGCCTGGGACAATGAAGCTCTTCTTTAAAAAGTACTTACCTTCTAAATTTTGCCTTGTGTTGCAGTTTATTGAAAGGATGTTCCCCAGAGCAGTGGGGCATTAATGCCAGTGGTCAATAGTCCTCATAGGCAAGCTGTCTTTAGTCACACAAAATGAGAAGAACTGATCACCGACAAAAAGGAAGAGATAAACTGGTCTAAAATGGACTACAGTGAAAAATCAGCTACTCGCTTTTTAATCATATAAGAACATAGTGGAGAGGAAAATATACAACATATTTTATATTCCACATTGTCCTCAGGACTGGTGGAAGAGAAATGGAGTGTGTAATCTTGTCTATTGAGTTAATACAGGTATCTGAAGAAGCTCAGGTAAGGAGGAGGGAGAAAAAAGAAGGGAAGGGAAGGGAAAGATGGCTCAGAGGGATATTATTTTGTTCATATGAACTGGAGAGGGCTATACAATT
This sequence comes from Lanius collurio, assembly GCA_020086605.1. Taxonomy (NCBI): domain Eukaryota; kingdom Metazoa; phylum Chordata; class Aves; order Passeriformes; family Laniidae; genus Lanius; species Lanius collurio. The sequence goes on along the minus strand of JACBWW010000002.1, from coordinate 20,588,143 downwards.
CCAGTGGTCTGGAGATTTCATACTGCCTCGAGTATTTTCTCCTACTTTACTTTAGACAAATTATATTGATTCTATTTTGCTCTCCACAGAGTCTAGGGCTGTGATGTGGTAAACACCTGCTTTCTTAAACACGTTCATGTCTTTTGGTAAATTTCAGTGTATTTATCCTTTCCAGTAACTTGCATTAAATACAGCTTAATATTCTTATCCCAGGAACTGAGAGGAAATATCAGAGTCCACTGCAGGATTCGACCATTGCTACCTTTTGATGATGCTGCTGGACATTCAGTATCACAAGACAGGTAATCTGTTTTGGTTGTGTTAGATCCTACCTGACTCAAAATACAGAGAAAACAATAGTTATATTTATATGAAAACAACAGTGTCCTTGATTTTTTTCTGGTTTTATATATGTGGGGAGACATTGATGGTATCATAAAAACTAATTGCTGTTTTCTTTCTCCTGCTAAATTGGCTCTAGCCAACCTCATCCCCCTGTCTAAAAGTATGTCGACCTCAATAGAAAGCCATAGCTGTCTGCCAAGCCAGGATTAGCCTTGGCTTGACAGAAGTAACACAGCTGCAATCAGTTTAGAGTGTATTCACTATCCTATACAAATTCTGGGATGCAGTAATGTGAGCTGCCAGAAGTCGTGGGTAGAGAAACACACTCAGCATTACAATTGTTTTGTGCTGCTATAGAACACACTGGCTGTTCGCACAAACATGGCTAATTCTATTTCAGTCCAATTTGGCTCTGCATACCTTATTTATAGTACACTTACTGTAACTGACGTGTCAAAACATTCCAAGATCCAAAAGGAAAGAGGGATTAGATGCAAGTATCTGCTTAAAAAGCTGAATTCTCCATAGATGACTAACATGAAAGAAAGTAGGGATTGAAGTGTATACAAAGAAAGAAAGAAGGGGAAAACTCTGTGGGTGGCTAGAAACCAGTAACCATTTGCTTTATCAGTAAATAGTTGATTTGGGGCTTTATTTTACTTTTCCTGCCTGGTTATTTTAAAAGAGTATATTCAGTGTTTTAAAGTTTATTGATTTTTGGTAAATCATAGAAGAAATAAAAAAAAATATTGTTTTAATTAAAACAACATCAAAAATAACAGACAAGATATTTCAAGAAGCCTGAAGTTGACACTTGCATTAACCTGTGCTTGGGATACCTGGGGAGGAACTCAGTTCCTTTTTTCATTGCAGTATGAAATAGTGCAATCAGGTGCTGACTTGCAGTGTAAAAGAGAATGGACTGGGCTGAACAAACAATTGTCAAGAGTAACTTTTCTTAAGGCATTAGAAAGTAATTTAAATAAAATTTATCTCTAAAACTATGGACTGATTCTCCAAAAACTCTCACACATAAATAGATTTATACACCTCAGTAATCCCAGTCAGTATTTGGACTAATCATGGGTTCAAGATCAGGGATCTTGAAAAAGAGGGTGTTTTTCACTTTAATGTTATGAAGTGAAAGCCTCTTGTTACAACCTCATGCAACAATCTCAAAATAATAGAATGGCTTGCATGTGAATTCTTCTTAATTTGGTTTGTTCTGAATGTCCTTTCTAAAGCAGATTATTTTGCTTGAATGCACTTTAATTTGTTTTTTATTCACAATTAACTGGTGTTAGTATGTACATAGGGTACAATAATAGTGGCAATTCTGAAAGCTACTCTTCAGACAGTGTCTAGTTAATTCATAGACACTTTAAACATTGGTTTTCCTCAGCTAAGTGGAACACTTATGGTTTGAAAGGTACCTATTTTTCCCCTATTGATGCTTTTTTCTTCCCTTACAGGCAAAGAAACTTTTCAGAAAAAGTGGCATATGCAGCTGATGATGTGAGTATTTGATGGTGGAATTCAAAAAGCACATTGATAGATACTAGAAGAAGAAACAAGAGGGGCATGAGAATCATGAGTTTAAAAAAAAACCCAACAAGGTTAGGTGGTGCTCAGATTTGATTACCCATGGGTGCAATAGCAGGTGGTTTGTGCTGTTTTCATCCTGACTCTGTAGTGGTAACAGCCTGGAGCTTCTGCTGGTGCAGCCATCCTTTGACTGGAGGTTGAATGTTTGCAGCAGACCAAGTGCTGCTGACTTCCTGCAGTCAGTCCCTTTGAGCCCCTTGTATGTGCTGTAGTTATTTCTAAGGTTATGTCAGCCTTTCTTAAAATTTTACTATTGCAACACAGGCAATGCATTAGGACAGAAATATGATACCTCATGAAGCACAGCAGCCGATGTGGTGCTGCAGTCAAGCGTGTTAAAGTATCCTGGCTTAGATCCATCGGAGGAAGAATGGGCATTGAGGCTGCAAATCCAAATGACGTCCCAGCATTAATTGAGGCCATTACCAAGATATAAAATTTAAAAAGGCACAGTAGTGGGGGCTAAGGTCAAAGTATTAAGTTGGGTTCTAATTTTCTTAGCTGCCATAGTTCTTTTCTGGCTGCTCACTGTTACTTACGTGGTGATGAGCCAAATTCTCTTTTACAGTGTAGTGCTTAAAATATTGCTGAAATGACTGGCAGTATGTTATGCATTTAGATCTCCCAAATTATAGTTTCATTAGGCAGATATCGCTTGCATAATGTGGATACTTATATATCCATATCTATATCTATATATGTGCAATTGGGTAGCTAATGGAGCACATGAAGAAAGAGTAAATATGTCGAGAGATAAAAAACAGGGATCTGTAATGGTAGACATTGTATTTTGGATATCCTGACACATTTATTGTACTATAAAATATTACAACCATTTTTGACCTATTTAATTTTATTGCATAAGGATGAAATTAGCCAATATTTACATTTTGGATTATTTCATATAGATAACTGATGTATTACAGTATCTATATCTTTACAGGCAAGGTTTGTCTGCATGTTTATGTCAATTTATGAATTTTGCTTTGTATGAAAGAGTGACATTCATTATGCTAATCTTATGAAATATTTCATGAATATAAATATAAGCACAGGCTTGATTGAGAAATGAAATTTGCAAAATACTAACTTCTTGGTTTTGGAAAACACAACATAGGCTTCAAATGTTTTATTGATTTGCCTTGACATTTCTTTAGTTAAAATATTTTCCAGTTTTGATCAAATACCTGAAGTCTTCGTGTTAGATTCTTAAGATGAATTTATCTTTAAGAAAAATAATATTGTTGCAAGAATCCTTCTTACAAAAAACAGTAAATTTAGACTAATCTTACAAAAGTAAAGGAAAAAAATGTTTATTGCCTGTTTACTTTGCTATTAACAACTGAAGCAATTATGCTTGTGGCTAGGATAAATGTGCAATTTTCAGATTAAAATATGGGGCTTGGCTTGTAATTGAGCTTTTAGTTGCAACACAGTCAAAGATTATATTTCTGAAAACAAGTTAACCATTGCCCAGACAATAATTTAAAGGAAATTTTAGATCAAGGTGAAGAAGACTGTGGTAAAGGTGCTGAGTTTATTAGTTTTGCTTTTTAGATCATGACTGTCTCTCAAAGTTTTTTTTTTCCTGAAAATACATTGTGTGTAACATAACCAGGCAGTTATTTGCTGTGATTGTGTTAGAAAGCAGAGCCACACTTGAGAACCAGATCCACGGAGACACCATGACTTCCATTTAGACTCCGAGTGTTTTTTCTTTTGTTTACTTAGAGATTCATATCATTCTTAAGACACCTGGGTTTTTTTATTGATCTTGCTCATCTTGTCTAGAAAATCATTATTCTGATTTTAAGTCTGAAAAAGCTTAAAGTTTTACTAGATGTATGGAACAGTATTTCATTTCAGTTTTTGAGGTACTTGGAGATTTTTGAAGTTTCCTTTTTGCTGTCCTGTGCATACTCAGCTCCTTAACATAACATTAACCATTGTCTGGCTCTTTCTTCTGAAGCTTGTTGTGCAATAACTGTGGAGGGTCAGTACACACCACACATCAGGTTGAACCACTCCACACAGATTAGGACACTGAGCAGTGCTAGTATTGTCACCATCAGAGGAAATGAGCAGGTGAGGAGGTACTGAAAGCACAGACTCTGCCTGGTGATGACAGCCCAAAGGGAAACGAGTGCAATCTGAAACACAGCCTAAAAATGAGAAGAAGATGTGAGGGTAGTCAAACACTGGCACAGGTTGCCCCGAGAGGGTTTCGATCCTCATCTTTGGAGGTATTCAAAATCTGACTGGATGTGGTCATTACAAATGCTTATGTGAAACTTCTGCCTGTTAACAGTCAATTCTTTTGTTTCTCTGTTATGCAAATTGAGTTTTTTTCTGTCCCATTTCTCACCTTAGAAAAAGCTGGTTTGCAAGTAAATTTGATATCTAAATTAGAAATGTGTTCCACCATTCTACATCCCTTTCAGTTTTTTTCCTTTTCCCTTGCCCCAGAGCCTGTTGGTTACTGATCCTATTAGAATTTTGTGTCAGGCCATTTTGTAGCAGTGTTGTAGTGTAGTATCTGTACTCAGCTAAATTTGCCAGTGCTGGAGTGGGTGACATAGCTCATTCTGTAGAGTAAGTGTTTTGTCATCATTAATTTGATAATGATACATTTATTTTCTCCAGAAGTAGAAATACTCGTAAACTCAAAGGAAGAAAAATGATGTTTATTAGGCTTTTGCATGCTGGACATACTGTTACATGATTATTATTTGCTCAGCTCTTTTAACTTCGATCTTTGGCAATACTTATTTGAAGGCCACTAGTTCAGCACTCTAAGCTACTTGTCTGAAGCACATTAGGAATTTCAGCACTCCCATCAAATGCAGTAATGTAACCACAGGTTAGTAAGCTAAAAAATCTTGAATTGATGAAGTATTTTGTGTGCTGGAGAGCTTCCACCCAAATTATATAAACCCCCCATCTTTTTTCTTTGCTTTTCTCGGCAACTAAGCAACATTTGCCATGAGGAGCAGAAGAGCACAGAATTTACTACATAATCCACGTCAGACTGCTGTGATTGTACTCTGGTAATAGTTTAAAGAGCTGCTTACATATTTGTCAGACTTACAAAGTTACTGTATAACTCATCTGGAAAGTGGATTCCACTCAAAACTCATGGAATTCTATGAATTGTTGTAGTGCAGCTCTTTCTTTTAGTTGTGGACTAGCCTGTTATTTAATGAAATGTACACCTTCTGCTTAGTTCTAGACATAGCTATGTATGAAATAAATCTGAAAAGGCACTTTTCAGTGCACTTTTACAGAGAAAATTTTCCTGACAATAAAAGGAAGAACTCTTGGCAATTTTTTGTGCCAGTGGTGGCAGCTGGGGAGCTTGCATTTACTTGCTTATGACTTTCTAGGAACAAACTAAGTTCAGGTAAGGGTTTGGATCTTTCTCTTGAACTTAAGTGCATGCTTTGTGTTGGTTGTTGTTTAATAACCTGAATGGGTTTTGAGAGCCTTTCTTATGGTTTTGCAAGTTCACTGCATTCTACAGGCCTGAAGCCTTGTGTATTGGTGACTGCTGGAGAAGGGCCTCGGGCTTCCTGATCCTTAAAGCTGTCACCTGATATGGAATTGATGCACATTTGCTTTTCTGTCTGTGCCTTTGATACTAACAGTTGATAATTTGCTTTTTTTCTCTTAGGAAACTGTCCTTGTCAAATGTAGCCGTCTTGGTCATGCCTCAGTAAACAAGTCTTTCCAGTTTGAGAGGTGGGTATTCCCATGTAGCAATCCGGAAACCTGAATTGCTGGAGGATTTGTATAGTGAAGACTATTTTTTTTAGTAGGTATTAGCTAGAGGATAATGCTCCTTTTGGTTGGGTTTTTTGTGTGGTGGAGGTGTGGGGGGAAATTCTTGAGTTTTTTTTAATGTGATAATTATATTCATCCCAGGACAGAATAATCAGTTTCAGGCAGTAGATATCAGTCTTCCCTCTCAGTAAAGACTACTGATATGGCTAAGTTTAAACCCGTATAGAGAATTATTTGACCCTTTTCACAATCTGAGTAGCTGTCATGATCCTCACAACATGTTGCAAGGTAGCAGAATGTTTTAAAGCTAAGGAAGTGTGGTTTGCCTTTGAGTACTTAAAGGGAGCTCATGAGAAAATAGGGCCAAACTTTTTAGTAGGGCCTATTGCAATAGGAACTAAGGTAATGGTTTTATACTAAAAGAAGGTCAATTGAGACTAGATATAAGGAAGAATATTTTCACAGTGAATGTGGTGGAACACTGGAATAGGTTTCCTTGAGAGGGACTAGATATCAGCTTCCTGGAAACATCTGAGGTCAGGTGGGATGGGACTCTGAGTAACCTCATCTAGTTGATGTCCCGGCTTGTTGCAGGGGGATCGGACTAGGTGAGCTTTAAAGGTTCCTTAAAACCCAGACAATTCAATAGTTCTGTGAGTTGAGGTGGAGTGCATGATTTCAGTGTTAGACATAGAGCATGACTATGGCAGAAACTGGACTGAGCACTAGTATGAGTTGATGTTCAACAGCCTGAGCATAGGCAGCAAGGCAGAGCAGTGGCATGGGTATCAGTGCTCCCCAAGGAAAAGGTACAGTGTGACTACTTTCCATATTAGATGCTGAAAAATCCACAGAGATTAATTGGATTTTGAAAGCACCATTTGTGATAAAGGCTTTAATGGGACACCAGAGTCACTGACAGTTTCTATCAGTGAGACAGAAAACTGCTGGGAGTCAGGCTGAAGGGTGCCTTCTGTTCTTTCGAAACAGGTGCTGACCTGGACCTCTGAAAAAAGGAATCTTCATTCCTTTTAAATAGTACAGTGAGAACTCTGTAAACAAAGAAGTACAAGATTTTACCCCAATGCCTTTTTCTAATGCAAACTTTGCATCTGTATGTTGCAATGACTCAGGAGACTGTCTGCTCTGAACCATGCTCCAAAACCCTCTGGAAATGGAATACAAGAGGACAATTTCATGTTTCCATGCTTGAAGGCAAAACTTGATTTAAAGTCATATGTACCCAACATGAATTATCTGTACTGTTTAAACTTAATGTCTGAGCCTGTTCAGCTGAAATTCATGTAGGTTAGCTAAACATTGTTAGTCATAGACCCTTTCCTCAAGGAGTCCTTCTAAGTGCTGCAGTTTTCTACTCACAGGAGAATGGGGATTGCTGTCATGTAGGCTGTCAATCATCTGAAAAATCCTGAGATAATGCAGATCTTGGGAAAGCTTTACTCATCCCATAGGTTATAGGACTCCTTTGATTTGAGGCATATGAGATCTCTTAGGGTACATGGCCCCCTCATGTGTCTTTTAAGCTACTCAAAGTAATTCTTTTCACTCTTCAGCTGTACCTAACCCACCCAGATCAGTTGAAGCACACAGAATAATGCTGGAATTCAACTCTGTAGAGCAGCACAGTTAATGATATTGACACAGAACTCCAGAGGTGTTGTGATTTTGGAAATGTGGTGTAGATCCTGGTAATCAGAAAAAGGGTTAAAAAAATGTAAATCCCCCAAAGAATGCAGTTCTCCAGGAATGTTTTTTTAGTGTCCCAGTACAGCTATTTTTTTATAAACAGAAAAGCATATGGTTCTTATGAACTCTAAAATGTTTATTTTTTTAGCAACACTTTATGGAACTAATAAATGTCAAAATATTTGATTTCAGCTCAGAAAGAAAATTCCAGCTTTCAGCATGTTATGCTTTTATGATTTTATTGGCAAATCAGTTAGCAAATTAAAAAGGAAGCTCAGAATTTTCAATGTGAAATTCACATTAATCAGTACACAGAGACAAATCTATCATTTTGGTAAAAATACATGGGGGTTTTAGAAAGAGACTCTTTGGATTTGCAGCATCTTTCATGGTTTCAGATTGCTAATGAAGTGGATGTCCATGCTTCGAGCCGAGGCTGTGGTTACAGTGTAGCATAAACTAGTTCAAGTCTACTTTAAATCCCTTTATTTCAGTATGGATAGCATTTGAACCACAGCAGCTAAGTAGTGGCAGTAAAACCCCTTTAGGGAGCTGAGTAAATATTTGAGTAGTTACTGTAACATGGAAGCCAGTGCCTTTCCTTGGGTCAGCTACTGGAGCCTGACCCTGACATGGCTGTACTGACCCCAGCTGTGGCTGGACTTGGAAGGAATGGCCTCAAGCTGCACTAGGGCTTAGGTGTGTGTCCAACCTGTGTTCAGACTGCACATCAGGAAGATTTTCGTCACAGAAAGGGTTCTTAAGCACTGGAAGGGGCTGCCCAGGGAGGTGGTGGAGTCACCATCCCTGGAAGTGTTCAAGAAATGATTGGATGTGGCACCTACTGCTATGGGTTAGTTGACAAGGTGGTGTTCAGTCAAAGGTTGGACTCGATGGCCCTGGAGGTCTTTTCCAAGCTAATTGATTCTTCGAGTCTTCTTTGCTGTGCAAATTAACTGCTAAGACTGATTGATTCTAGCCCGGTTGTGTTTGCTTTCTTAGGCAACAAAAGTCATTAACTATGAATGTTTTAATCTTTAAAAGGCCTTTCAAAGTATTTTTTTCTTTTTGCTTTTTTTGTATTTATGTAGTATCTCTGAGATGTTTTGGTGTGTGAAGAAAAAATATTTCAACACATACTGAGTTAGAGACCTAGTTGATTAAGATGGAGGACTGGGTGCTAATGAATATTTCATCAATTGCAGATGATAGATGAAGCAGAGAAGAGTGTTTGGAAGTGCTTTTGCTCTTTTATATTGACCTTGCAGATTTGATGTGCAAAGTTTACTGAAGCATATGCTCGTGTGCATGCAAAGCAGGGACAGAGTATTCAGTGCCTGTGTCCTCCCGGTCCAAACTGTGCCACATCCCTGCATATTTGTTGGTTTCTCAGTGCACTATGATGGCACATCAGTGGAATGGCAATACAAGCAGTATTTGTCTATCAAGCCAGACAAGTGCTCCATTTTTTGATTAAAGAGAGTACATTTTCATGCAGCTTACAATTAGTCTGTGGAACACATTGCCACAGGATGTTGCTTCGGGCCAAGAATTCAGCAAGATGCAAAAAAACCCCTGAATGCTAATTCTAATAATATTTTTTTTTTAAACAGAGATTCAACTCATATTTCAGTTTTGAGGCCAGTATACAACTTTTAAGGATAAGGATGAGGAACAGAGATGAATTATTGTGTCTCTGGCGACCATATTGTTCCTTGCTCCTTCCTCTGGCTGTTGTCAGCAAAAATGCTGAATTCAGTGCATTGGCTCCAATTCTGTATCAGTTTATCAGTGATCCCCCTGTACAATCTTATTTGTGGAGAGCATGAATACAAAACCTCTATTTATGCAGTCTATAGACTAGCAGACAGATCATGGTCAGATATAAAGGCTTGAACAAATGCTGAAGAGCGCGCTTTGTCTTCATTCAGTTAACCTTGTAGTATCCTGTACAGTCTCTGGGATGCTGTTAAGTGAACTGTACTGCTGTACTGTATACACAGAGACGTGACTATGCTTTGTAATGGTTGCTGCTACCAAAGTTCCTGTTTCTAATTAGCCCTTTTGCAGTGAGCTATAAAGAACATATATCACCTTTTGGAAAACAGAGCTAGACCAAAAAAAAAAAAAAAACACCTCACCACAGAAAGTTGCCAGAAAAGGAAACCTTTTCAAAATATAAACATTCATACCTCAAGTATTTAACTGTGGGTAATGACATTCATGTTTTAGATTCTCTTCATCTTGTATAAACAATGGGTGCTACAGGCTGTAATCTTGGGGAGGATACATTTTTGGTGTGCTGCAGAAGAAATGAATGAGTTAGGATATCCACGTTTTATGATCAGAATTTCCTCTCCCTGATGATTTCCTATTTTCAGGTCTTGATTTTATGTTGTACAAACCTGAAAGGGTTGGAGAAAAGATTTCTTTGAAGATAACTGTTGGGGTTTTTTTTCTCCTTGCATTCAAAAAACATATGGAGTTATTTCAGGCGTTGTTTTGGCCCAAGTATTGAACTGTCGTTGCTCTTTTCTAAAAGATGGAATAATTCATGCAATTGAATTGTCTTCCATTCTGTTTAAAAATAGGCCTGCACTCCACATCATTATGTAAAAGGAAATCTTCCCTTGAGTGAGAAGTATTGATTTCAGAGTAGGTAGTTTATCAGGGGTGGGGATGGAAATACCTTCGGTTGATAGCGCATCCTTAAACATGACATTCAGGAGCATTCTGATTTCTGCTGTGCCACTGAGTCTTCTGAGACAAGTCCTGAGCAAGTCTGCAGCCTCCATGCCTCTTTTTTTCCCTCCCAAACGTTACCCCCATCTAAAGGGCAGTAAGACTTGACTGACCCCTGTCTTCTATAACGTGATACAAAGGAGGCCCAAGCAGCAGGGCTATTTCACATTCTAGTAGGTGGGACAAAGTAACAGGGATCCAGTACAGCCTTAAAAAGGACTCTGTGGCCAGAGAGACAGGCAGGAGGTTTACGATGAGGTCAGAAATCCACAAGTGTACACCTATGGGTTGTTCACTCCAAAACACAACAAAGCTGCTCCCAAAATGTGAGAGAGAACTTTGGAGTTCTAATTTTCAGTTCTCTGACACAGAAATGTCAGCAGGTCCCAAGTTTTATGTACCTGGCCTACAGTTTCTGTAGTCAGTGTTCTTGTGACAACATTTTTATTTTTTCTTTGGTTAATCATTGCACTTCGTTCCTCAGAGTTTACAATGATTTGGAGTCTCAAGATGCAGTATTTGCAGATGTGGCCCCTTTGCTAACATCTCTCCTGGATGGGTAAGTTAAAAGCTTGCAGTAAGAAAGCTAAAGCACAATAACCTACTGAAATCTATAAATTAAAAAAAACCCAACCTAATAGTGGTGATCTAGTTAAGTTTTATGGCTTTGCAGTTCCATTTTCCTGTTTTCTTTCTACTCAGCCCCAAGTAAATGTTGTTTCCCTGTATAAACAGTGAAAATATGGTTTGCAAAATTTAGCAGAGGAGACAAATTTGTAAAAATAAAAAAAACCCAGTTTTTTTCCTCTGATCTTCTGCTGAACTGATGCTGCTAATGGAGGATGTTGTCTTTTGTTCTTCATGTTCTTGTAGGTTATGTTTTGTAACTTTTTCAGCTGCAGACATTGTATGACACATCTTTTCCAGCAGTGTGTTCACTGTGAACACTGTGTTTAATGAGAAAGGCAGTCCTGGTTTTGTGTCCAACACAGGCCATAGGAGGTGGTGGGATCAATTAATTCCTGGTTGAACCAGAACTGAGCATTCTCAGTCATTCTACTGCTCCTTCAGGCACTGGGGTAAAACCAAATTCTGGTTTGAATACAAAACTGATCAGTAACAAGCACTAACAAATACATGAAATTACTTCTAGCTACTGAAGCTCATAAAGTGTGATTTTTCATAAGTCCTGAGCCAATTTAAGCTACTCTTGTGAAGAAGCTTTGAAGAGCATATTGTTATAATCCTTGAGGCTTGAACTGAGATTTATACATAACTTCCTTTCTGCTATTTTTTCATCCCTGTTCCAATACCACTTAATTATATGGTAGTGCTGTCATGGACCTTTCCCTCCCTGTAGAGGAAAAGACAGTCCCTTTCCATCCACAGTGGCATAGTTGAATGGTGGCAATCCTTGTTCCCAGCAACCTGTGCATTGAAGTTTCCAAGACTCCTTTTCTTAAAAGCATCCTAGAAGTGGTATCTAAAGATTCTGTGAATATTGGGAATTCTATATGCCACAGAGGGGCCCCCAAGGGCTCCCTGGCTGAGGGAAGACATAGATTGCATTATTCCTGTTTACCAGTGATGAGTAACCACAGTTTCTTTAGCTGAGCAACCTAGGGACCACTAGGTTGCAGGATTTTAAAGAAGTCTTAAAACTACTGCTTTCTCCCCCTACTTTTCCTTTTGCAACAATCATAGTTCTGCCTTGGTTCAATATGTCCTTAAGTGTCTTCAGACCTATGTGATCTGTACCTTGATCTGCTGTACTTCCCACTCCTAATTTTTACATGGGGAGAATCCTGTCCTAAAAGCTAAGATTTTTGTATTCAGTTAGGAAATGTTCTGTTATTGGAAACAAAAGACCTGTCTTGTTCTTCCAGAAGTGCTGTTTAAACAGAAGCAGATTCTCAGGAAAGGCGAGTCTGTGCATCTGAGCACAGCAGCCTTCCCGCTATAAATGGGAAACAGACATGCTTAGTCTGAACCTTGAACCTCTTTGCTGCTCCTGATTGTTTTAGTCTGGGTTCCAAAGTGGTCTGTAACAACTTCTATCTTGAGTAGAAGGGAGTGTTCTCTCCTTTTCCTTATTTTTTCTATGTTTTTCTTTCTTAATGGATTGTTTCATTTTTCAGTATAAATATGCAGGAAGAAAAGATTGTCCCATATGTAAAACAAAGTTACAGCAGTCTTCAAAGTTTACCATAAGCCATACAGGGCCAATAAGGGAGTAAGATTTCTTTTCTTTTCTTTACAGCATTGAAGAATCCAACTTGTTTGTTTATTTTAAAGAATAAATTTCTGCTCTTTTCATTTCCTTTAACAGTGTTCTCTCCTAGGGGTAACTTTGCTAGAGTGGACACCCACAGTCTTTTCTGGAGAGAAGTGCTACAAAACTATTAGTATTTTAGCTTGACAATGAGAACTTTTCTAAACAAGAATATAACTGTTACATATAATAATAAACAAAGTGGAGAAGGAAGTATATCAGGGCACATAGGTGAATCATAGTCAAAAATCTTCAGACTTCTCCATTTGAAATCTTTATGCTGGAGCTAGAACACCGATGAAATAAATGATACTAAATAACTATTATTATATAGTAAAAAAGTACATAAAGTAATCTGCTGCTTGTTTTCTTGTTGAATCCCCCAACAATTCATTATCTCCTGTATCTACTTAGATATGATACTACTTTGGCCCGTTTTAGCTCATTTGGGCTGACTGAAACACTATTTTGGAAGTTACCACTGATTGATACCTGATTTGCATCTCTATCTTCAATGTTACAATCCTCTGCCCACTTAACTTCTAATCATATCATCTGTATCTTGTCAGAACTATTTTGTCCATGATTCTTCCTGTCTTATAACAAGCAGCAATTAAGGAAAATTTGAATAGCTGGACTATAGCAAAGTCCTTTAGGAGAGACTTCTAAGGAGACTAATTCTGTTTTTCCTAAGGAAAATGACCACTTGCAAAGATCTGGCTCCCTTTTTGGTTCCGAAGATCTGTTTCATTTTGAAATAGGGATAGAAGTCTCAATAAGGTACAGGCTGGCCAGGAAGTGTGCATGAGGGGTGGAACTGTGAAAATTACTCATTGTTAGTCTAGCTAAAAACTACCAAAATTAGGGTGAGCTTTTCTACTGAGTTATGTCAGCAGTGAATAGTTCAAGAAATCCCTCATTTCAGATTTACAGCCCTAATTTCTATCACATTTCATTTTACTGTAGTGCTCTTTGTTTTCAATTACAGTTATCTCCTTTACTTCATCATATCTATGACTAGACTTCTGTTCTATACTCTGCAGTGCATTCTAAAATCTGGAGGGACCTTACTATAGATTCATTGACTGCAACTTTTACTTCACGTTCTCAGAAAGGGTACCCAGGTATTTTCCATGTGGCTTATCAGCCCATATTTCTTTCTAACAAGGAAAGCTTTCAAAATAATCCTCCTGAAATAATTGCTTCCAGGCATGTTTAATATGCAAAAAATCACTAAAGTAGCCATATAAGTATTTCATTACTTGAAACTGTACATTTAAAACAATTGGCAATAGATGAGGGGTGTTCATTGAAATATGCTGGCATGGGATTGAAACTACATTTTTGATACGAGGAAAAGCATCAGGTAATCAAAAGCAGCTTTTTCAGGTCTGCCCACAGAGGAGGTAGCTTAGGCAGTGACATTTTATTCCCTGGCAGAAGAGGAGCAAGCTCATTTTTGCAGCTCTCTAGTAGAGCAGATATTTCTGCAAACTGTGAAGCACTCCTTGTGCATGAAGGTTCTGCTAGTGTCGTATCTCTGTACGAACAAGGTAGTCCAGGAAGAGAGAATAACTGCATGTCTTCCAAGGGTTTTGCTGGCACAGTACTGTGGTCAACATCGAGGTGCTGGCAGGGGAAGCAGAGCAGGCGCAGCCAAGAAGGGATGAAACTTCAGCTACACAACACAGTGTTGGTCCTCCATACAAAGCAGTACTGTGGCTGGATGCATCTGTGTCCAACCACTTACTTTGCTTAAGATGTTGACTTTGATTTGATTGTGTTAGTAATAGATAGGATAGGATAGACTCTAGATAGGATTCATACGTCTCAGTTCAGATCTCTGTGGCACAGACCACAACAGTGCTCACAACTGTGAACAATTCTTTTTCTATTATTATTTTCAGTGCAGTGAAAGAGGCTTTTTCAGAGTTCTGTTCATTAGACATGTTTACTTGTCTGCTTCAGAAGATGTTTCATAGGTGCCTGTTCCTCTGCACTGACACTGAACATTTTAATTTTCTACTTGTTCTTACCGAGCAGTTCCTGCCACCTTTGTTCCAGAGTAGTCATAGTGTGCATGCTCATTCTGAGCTGGTGCTGTTGGTTTAAAATTTGTGCCTCCTATTCTTAGGGGGCTGTCTTCTCTGACTGAAGGCTATGACTGATGAGCCTGCCTGAAAAAGGCTACGAGAGATGAAGAGTTCCCAGCTGTTAAGATACAAGTGCAGTGGGGTTTGCAGCACAGCACTGTTTCACAAATCAAGCCCATCAATTGTTTACTTTAAAATGCTGAACTGTAAACTGCAGTGTTTCAGGAGCTGATTAACAAGCATCTTGGTAGTGCACAAGCTGGAAGCTGGGCGGGCAAGGAGGTCTAAGAGCATCAGTCATTTCAAGCTAAGGATCCCTTAAACGTCTTCTTAAAAGCATCCGTTCAATTCTGCTTAAAAAATAAAATCTGTTTAGGTGATGTTATGAGCAGTAATTACTGTCAAACTTTGAGACCTGCAGAAAGAAATCAGGGGCAGTGTATTTATTTTCTTGTTTAAGTTTGTGTTCCCAAATTGTTTGGAGTTTGACTTCCCACCAAACAGACACATTTTGTAATGGTAAAATAAATTACAGCACTTCTATTTTTCAGGTACAATGTGTGTATCATGGCTTATGGGCAAACTGGAAGTGGGAAGACATACACAATGTTGGGACCACAGTTAGAGGGGAACTTAGCATTCTCCATAAAAGAGGAATCAGAACTTGGAATTATTCCCCGAGCTACCCAAGAAGTGTTCAGGTAAAAACAAAGTAAAGGTTTGCTGTCAGTGGCAGTCACTTTAAACTGTATAGAAAGGGTGAAATAATGTTTGTAATGTATTTATCATTATAGATTTCAGCTTCACAATGGCTAATATTTATAGCTTCTTTTACCTCCATTTGATATTTGAGGCTTTATATAGGTTTCTAGTCTCTCTCCTGTTTAATCTGATTTTCTAAGACAATAAGATTATGCAGTTTAACTGTGTGTTATCTGTCCATCTGGCTTTCAGACTCTTAATTAAACTTTTGAAAATATTTTAACCATAATTGTGGGAGTCCAAAAGATTATTAAGTTCCCAAAAGTTTTGTGAGAATTGACAACTGGAATACATGAAGAAGATTAAGATTAGAACCCAGTCTCAAGGAAGAAGGATAGTAGAATTTTTAACTGCAATCTGTTCTTAAGAGTTCTTAGATTTTTATGGTTGAATCTAATACAAGATTGAACTGATATGCTTCTATGTTACAGTAGAAGAGCCATTAGAATTTTTTCCAGTTAAGCCTGTTTCTTTTGGAGAAGGGTCTAAGATAAATCAAAGAACCACTTTTCTTTGAGAATAACTGTCTAACTGTAAATACTCTCCTGAATAGTGAAGCCCTTAATTTATGGGTTTTCTGAGGCTGTGAACAGATAACTTCTTACAGATATAGTTTGCCATCTCTGTCTGTTCATTGCTTGCACTCTGCCAGATTTTGTGCTCTGAGTTCTGAGTGCAATAACTGCCAGCAGAGAAACGGTATAAAATAAAATTCATGAGGTGGGAGGCTAGTGGAAGAAAAACAAGCCGGTACAGTTGTTTGGGAAATTAAATTCTATTTACTTCTTCATGTATAAATAAACTGTATATTCTGATTCTTCAAGTTAACATTAACATATGGATGAGGCAAATCCATGGTTGCAGATACTTAGTAAACACTTTTATCAGATTGTAATTATATTACAATTAAAGAATAGATCTCTATTTACAGATTGTTCATCTGGGGTTTGACATTTTTGGGCTTTCTTCAATTTTTTTTCTTTTTTTTTTTATTTGCCAGGCTTATTTCAGAAAAGCCACCAGGAAGTTACTGGGTTGAGGTTTCTGTTGTAGAAGTGTATAATAATGAAATTTTTGATCTTCTGGCCAAAGACAGTTATGGAAAAGTATTTGGCGTCAAACGTGATGTTGTCACAACCAGAGAAGGGAAGAGCGACGTGCCATTGCTGACGCACGAGTAAGTACGTGGCTTGTTCCTACCATCCAAACATGATCTGGTGTTAATGCCATGCAGATCTGTCACAAAGCTGCATTATAGGCACCAGATTGCTTCTAAATAATTTGTCCTTACCATATGTAAAAGAATAGTTCTGTTTCTGTTAGCTCAGTCTATTAGATTGCTGTTGGCTGCAAATGTCAAAATACTTCCAGAAATAACTGTACAATTACTTTGCATTATACTCTGTTTTAAATGCCTTCCACTCAGAATGCCTGAAGATAGCTGCATATTTTGTTGTTGCTGGATTTAGGGCATCTTGTCAGCTGTAGAAAAAGAGGAGGTAATCCAGTCACAAAGCACTTTCCATTCAGTTTTACTGAATTATAAAATTGACAGATTATAATAGAAATTTATGTACTAGCTGCAAATTTTTAAGCAGCTGTAGGGTTTTAACTTTCCCTTTATGGGCTAGAGTTAAAAAAAAAAATATAATAAGATTGTAAGTGATCTTTTAATGCAAATACCCATCTTAATATTGCTTAATGTTCTGTTTTCATAACCGGAGGTGTTAAAGCTGGAATTGTTGTGTTGGCATTTGAACTGGTAGGTCTTGAAAATTGAGGTTCTTCAAACTAAAACCTAAGAAGCAGCAAAGCTTCTCCACATTCACTTTTAAGATGTACCTTGCCAGCACTGGTGTATGCCAGGTTTGATCCTTATTTACACAACTTGACAGTGTAGGGAGAGGTAGGGTATTTAAGGCTACATCTATACTTACTTTAATGCCTTCTTTTACTTACTAAGCATTACAAAGACTTGTTCTAGTACTCATGGGAATGATTCTTGGCATTACACAACTGTGGCATACAAAGCAGATGTACAGTGCTTTCTTGTTATATATAAAAAGCTTACCTTGGGTAATTAGGTGTTAAAAATTGGGTAATCGTGTGTTCATAAAATTTCATCCATTAACACAAAAGAATCTGTTTCAGATGCTTCATTTTAGTAATGGCTGTGTTGTTTATCACAGAATGTCCTGAGTGGGAAGGGACCCACAACACTGTAGAGTGCAACTCATGGCCCTGCACAGGACAGCCCCAAGAATCACATTCTGGTATCGGGCCACCCTCTGGGTGAAGAACCTTTTCCTAATATCCGGTGTAAGCCTCCCCTGATACAACTCGAGGCTGTTCCCTCAGGTCACCAGAGAGAACAGATTGACTCCTGCCCCTCTGCTTCCCCTCACAAGGAAGTTGTAGCTGCAGTGAAGTCTCCCCTCAGTCTCCTCCAGGCTGAATAAAACAAGTGACCTCAACGTGTGCTCACATGGCTTCTCCTCCAGGCCTTTCACCATTTCTGTGGCCTTCCTTTGGGCCTTACACTAGTAGTATCAGCCTTAGCTAGGAAAAAACAAAAATTAGGACAAGCAGTACAATGGCACCAGAATTGTGATGGTACCCAGTGGAATTAAACTGGACATCTTTCTGTGAGCACCCAGCACGAGAACAGATTCCAGAAGGAAGCATGTGCATTATCAAGATGTCTAAAAACATAAAAAAGTGTCCTGCTCCTTGAGTAAATAATGTTTAAGAAAAGGAACATCTTGCTCTATTGAAATGTTTAGAAGAGCCTTAGTGTTTTCTATGTTTCTGGGGAAACGTGATGTTTTTCTTCACTTCTTTATAATAATTCTTGTCATGGTCTAATCTCTACTTTTCCAAGGGGAATTAGTCAGATATGAAATGCATCCCATGCCAATTAAAATAAAATGCACCCTCAGTGGAAATAATTTTGTCCTGTGGGACTTAGTCATAAGCAGACCAGTAGTTTGCTTATGTGGGTTTAATGCTATTCCCAGCAAACCTTGATAAAAATACAATAATGTACTGGAGAATTGTGCAAACATACTTTTCTTCTACCTAGTGATACACATTTATTGATTTGTACTTTCTCACAATTTAATAGAAAAGTCGGAGCCCAGAGAAATTGTCAAGTGGTTTTCTTCACTGTGGGAGCTATAGAACTTCTTGTTTTCTATGAAATAGTAAGCTCTGCAATATTCTTGGGGGATTAACATTTGTATCTGGGGTATGTCTGCTCTTTGGTCTTGAGGTTAAATACAATTTCCATAGAAATTCTGCAAGCTTGATTGCACTCTGCATGCTCCATAAGAACATGGAATGTATGAAAAATGACTGGAACTTAAAGTGATGAATCCTCTTTCCCTTTCTGTCTGTATTATGCTGACTGGTGGGTTTCTCTCTGTCTCTATTCTTGGATTTCCCCAACTGTGACTCTACTCCAACTTCTAGTATCTACTTAAGGCTCTGCTGTCAAGGGAATGAAAAACTCCCGAAAAGGCTGGGAGTAGAACTTAACCTGTGTGTGCTGACTCTTTCTTGGAGAAGCTAATCTTTTTCCTTTGACTAGACAGGAAAGGAGTCACATGACTTGGAAAATGAAGATGGGTGCATGTAATGTAAGCATGATGGGAGTTGAACTTTTCTTGTTTCATCAGAACCTCCAAGTAGTTTTAAATTATGGTATTTCAGTAACTAAGATGCTGGCCTGGCATAATTTTATTCCTAAAAAATGCTCGTTCCACATCCCAAGGGAGCTTTGGAGCTTTGGATAGTTAGTGGGTGACCCATCTCTTTTCATAGGTTTTGGGAAAGGAAGAGGTGAGAAGCAGTGGGACTTGTGCCATAGAGACAAAAAAAAAAAAGGAGCTGCAATAAGTTTTCATTTGTCCTTCTAGTTAATAAAATAGCTGCTCTGTTTATTTCTGTAAATTTTAATTTATGGCATACGAACCTGGTGCCTTGAACTTAAACTCTTAAAAGCCACTTATCTCAATCAGTTAATACTAAATTCTAATGCAAATATAAATAAAAATATGGACTTATATCTCAGTTACAATGCAAGCAGAGAAAAAAGTCCAATTCATAAACAGGTTATATTAATAATTACACAGAAAGGTTAATAAAAAACAAACCCAAACAAAGTAAGGGAACCATTGAATGAGGCCACCCAGCTGCCCAAAATCTAAAGTAAACATCTGGTGCTTTGAATAAAAACACATCTTCATTTATGATAATATTTCATCTAGAATATATTGGCCTGCTGGGTCTCATTGGCTTCTCCATATATCCATTAAAGTACAGTAGTCTCTTTCCTGCTAACATGTTCATCTTACTGAATCACAAAAACCTCAGTCTCTTTTTCTTTTATAGCTCGGTTGACTTTGGAGAACTTTCAGCATCAAATTTTTAACATAACCACAACAGGGCTTCTCTTTGTAGAATCTGGTCCTGGAACTTACAGCACACAGAGCATGATGAAGTTGTAGATACTATACAAAAATATTATTTCTGTCAATCCTGCTGAGGAGCTACTGTGCCAAGGTTGCCACACTGGGTTAGGGATGTTGCTTGTCTTCAAAGCCAGCTGCAGCTTCCCAGCAGTAGGTGACCAGC
This sequence comes from Lanius collurio, assembly GCA_020086605.1. Lineage (NCBI taxonomy): Eukaryota > Metazoa > Chordata > Aves > Passeriformes > Laniidae > Lanius > Lanius collurio. Next base: position 20,568,202 of record JACBWW010000002.1, on the reverse strand, counting down.
ACTGACAGCACACCCTGAGCCCTGTCTTACTTGGCAAATGCAGGGATGGGGCAGCAGCTTGAAGCATTGACCCTTTGCCAGCTGCCAGCAGCAGTTTACAAAAGCTGACAGCCTGGTGCTGCGTCCTAGCCAAGGCTGCTTCCCTGTCAGGCCTTTCAGTCCTGGCTGACCAGCCACTGGAAGATGCAGTTCGAGACTTGGGAAGGCAGGATGTGTGCCTCCTTGGATGTGAGGCAATAGTCTGATCACCCCAGTGTGAGGCTCTGACTGTAGGAACTAGAGCCACTGGTTCTCTGCTGGCACCAGGCCAGACAAGCAGGAGACATCCCCAGTGGGTGCCCAGAGGCAGAGGTGTCACGGTGGAGGCTGGCACGTGTGGCCCAGGATTGATAGGGGAAGTCTGTAGTGATTGTTTACCTCATGCAGCCCTGGATACACAGGGAACTGTGCTGAGGTGGCTGCTTCTCCTAAGTGCCTGTAGAAATGATGTCGCCAAATGCTTTTCTGTTCTTCAGATGCCCTTGCTTTGTTTTTTGAGGAAATTGTTTTAGTTGAGTATAGTTTGTTTTCTTTTGTTCTTCTGTCTCTAAACTCTTCAAGTATGGCTCTTAGCATAGAATAAGTTTTAGCCCAGTGTGACTTTTATTGAAATCAGCCAAATCTAAGTCATAAAGACCTTGCCTGAAGACATGCTCGCTTTTGCTGACTGCAGCATTGTGGAACCAAGCCTGAGGCCTGTCATGAGAGTTATTAATGGTTGTGCTGTTACAGAGCATTCAGTGACCAGGCTATGATACACAGTCATAAATTATAGCTCCACCTAAAAATAATTGTTTAGGTGTTCTACCTTCAGTGATTATTGAAGAAGGCAATACTGAAATTCAGAGAAGAGTAGTCAGTCTTAACTCATTTGTTTTAAACATTGCAAACCTAGGGAAATCATAGTGGTTTTTTCCTTTACCTAACCAGTTTGTTTCCTTTTCTGTGTTTAGTTCACTGTGTGTGTTAGGTCTTTGCCCTTTGATTGATCATATTTTCAGTACTTCCTTTAACAGGAAAACAGGTAGTAAGAGATAAATAGTCTATAGAAATTTACGCCTATCTATTCTGACATTGTGTGCATTGAACAGTGGAACTGAAGTTTTTTCCAGCGATTCTGGATTCAATTTCAAATGTGAAATATGACTTCCAGAGGCCCAGATAAATTTTGGGGGTTTTGCCTAATTCTATACCTAAGAAAATGAGCTACATTAGCATAACTTGGACAAATCCACTTCTGTAAGACCAGAGATTCCAGCAATGTCTTAACCTGTGTCTTTTCTTCCAAAGTGTGAGATGCAGAAATTTCCATTGCTTCAAGAGCTGAGCTACAGTACCTCTGGACCTGCAAGGCTGGCAGGCCACTTCTGCAGCACTTTCAGGCTGCATCACAGCTTTTATCTTGAATTTTCATCTTTATTCCACATGAAAAAGTCTAAATAGTTGTTTGTGCAGCTCAAAACTGAGAGTAGTATAAGAAGAAGAGCAGGGAAGTGGAAATGCTGAGATTCTCATTCAAGTTGTCAGTTTTCTTGTGTGATTTTTCCTGCAAGTCAGTTAAATATCCTTTCTGTTTCTTTACTTCTTAGGACTGTTGAAAATGCATCTGAATTTTTGCATCTAGTCAAAAAAGGCCTACAGCTGAGAGTCACACACCCAACACTGGTGCATGCTCATTCCTCTCGTTCTCATCTGGTAGTGACATTGACCATAACCACAGTTGTCTTTGGAGATAACTTTGGTAAGTAGGATGTTACTAAAATACATCTAGAGCCAGTTGTTTTTAGAAAAACAGTATGTGGACTAGGAGATTTTCATATTGCTTTTTCTTCCTTTTTCCAATGTTTGATACATTTCCTCAGTTCTTTTCCATTTTTCTAACTTCTACGTGTCTCCTTAAATAACAGACCATTTTCATGTTTGAATGCTACTTTCAGCTTAATAAAATCTTAGCACTTTCCTTTACATGTCTTGACTTAGAGTTGGTGAAGTTTTACTGCATGAGGCAACTAATAAATAAATATTATCAGAAAATCATAAGATATAAGATAGTAAAGATCTTCATAAGATAGATACTAAAATAAAGTAGTTAAATTACTTGGAATTACTAATTACATGACATACAAAGTTTGTGGTTAAGCTAACCATAAATTTTAGAGATCATCATATGCTTTTGGTTGAGAAAGAATTAAATTTTTTTACCCTCTGCCTTGCAAAAATGTCGATCAAATTCAGAGTCCTTTGAAGTGTTAATAATAGGCCACTGTATGAAAGGACAAAATACTTGTCTAATTTACTATGGAAATATTGATATTTCTACTTTTCACTACTACACCAAGACTTAGCAATTTATTGGTTGAGGAACAGCTTCCTTTTGGGACTCTGGGGGGAACTTTGTTTTCTTTTTCTTATAATTTTAGGCTCTCTGCTTTCAGTGCTGTGGCCCATCTCCTTCATACTCTGCAACAACAATATGATTTTAGAAAGTGGGAAATATTTAACATTTTTTACCTTAGATTGCTATCAAAAATTAAACCAACTGTATCAGCAAAGCAGAACATACACTGCCCTCACTAACTCATGGACCTTGCCAAAAGACACAGTTACTTCCCAAGTAGCTCCAGCATTCCCGATGTTACCTCTAGCCAGCTCCAAATTCTTGTCAGTTAGAGTGATGGTACTTTTCTAAACTCAGAGTTTGCACCATTAGCACAGCAGCCATCTTGTCTAGTCCAGAATTCCCTTTGCCACTTCTAATTGCAGCCACCCTACTGTGCCATGTTGCTTGGCAGCAAAGCTCCGCAGAAACATCTAATTGTTGTTGAATGCAGACTCTGGCTTTCGACTCACAGCCCATGGGTGAAGATGTGCAGTGTAAGGGAACAGAGCAGCACTGCAATTGGGACCTCACTGCAGCAGTGGGTGACAGTGCAGCCTGCCTTCTTTAAAAGAAAAGGATTCTGATTTAAAAGCCATGTGCCATTGTCAGATACCTAAGTCACTACATAAAAAGTTCTAAAGTCTGTGATGAGTTCTGCACCTAAATCCAGGGTTGAAAAGCCAGCGCATTTTTAGGTTTGATTAAGGTAGCAGTTTGATCAGTATTATCTCTTGTTTAAGGAGAGCTGTTTCTTAATTTCATTGTCTAAAACTGAAGAGGAGTGAGAACACTTGGTTTGACACCCATTTATTCTGTGTAAACCAGCACAGCTGCTCTGCCTACACTGCAAAGAGCCGGGTTCATGGTTTAGCAGCAGCCTACTTGGAGAAGTACAGAGCTCTGCAATGCAAGTCAGTCTTCTCCTTAGTCAAGTTTTGTAGTTGGAAACTTGCTACTATTCTGACTAGAACTCTTTAACCACAGAAAGAAGTCTGCTGTCTCTATGACTTGTAGCAGAATATGTGCCTTTTATTCTTTCATGTCTTTCAGAGAGAGAAAGAAAGAGAGAGATGAAAACCAAAACAAAACTGCTTTGGGAAATCCATTTTGCACATAATCCTGCTAAGATAATGTGAAAGCAGCTTTCCCAGAGAATCTTTACCTTCCTTCCAAGCAAAGAGAGAAAGCTATATGCTTCTGCTGAGGAAGAGGAAGGGTATTAGTAGGTAACCAAACTGAACATGTGGGAATAATACTATTGAGGGTAATAGCTGATCACGTGGAGATCTTGCAGTGGGATATGAGGGCTGAAGGAAGTCTAAGGGAAGCAGCAGCAAAGGACAAAATAGAAGAGGCAGGATGAAGATTTTTTTTTTTTTTTTTTTTCAGAGCACCAGCAGGTGATGTTTCTAATACATAGAGCCAGTTTAGAGCTACTGCTCCCAAACATTTGAAATCTTACTTTGGTTGCAATCAGTCTAAAACTTCAAAAAAAGCCTCTTTAAAGTCATTACTGGTCTCCCATTTCTTGTTTTCCACACGGATATGTGAACAGTGGGGATATTGGATACAACACAATCTGCACCAAAACTTGTTACCGACTGGTACAATAAGTTTGATGAGTAAAGCCTTAGATAAACAGAAAAAGTTGTTTAGCTTGCCTGTGGCATGGATTCTGACTTATATGTTGCTTTTGTTAGAATAGCCTGAAGCAGCAGATACCGTACATGCCCTTTTGATGCCCCATTATTTTTCCCATCTCAATTATTAGTGTCAGTGAGAAGCTCTTGTTTTTTTCCATTAACCAGGTACTTTATGGGAAGATGAACAAACCAGTCAGAGACTAAATAAAGAGCCTTCCTGCACTTTTCCACAAAAAATGAGAGACAATAAATCCACCTCTTCTTCCAGACCCTCTTCTCCAGTGCAGCTTGAAGCAACTGAGAAAATGAAGCAAGTCAAAACGAGACTGCAGCTGGTGGATCTGGCTGGGAGCGAGTGTGTCGGTAAGCGTTATGTGTCTGTTCATGGGCATGGATCCTCGCAGATCTAGGTTACAATAGTTGCCTTAGTTCTTTATGGAGGGATACATGCTACCCTGCTCTCACACAGGGGTGTTTTGAACCCACAGACCCTGGCATCAACAAAATTTTGAGGGCTGACTGATCTGGTTTTACACTGGTATAGTTTAACTCAAAGTATGACCGTATAAGCTTGAAATAAGCCCAGGACGGTTACCCATAGCATAGATATCCTATTTGTTCAGGCTGCTTTTATTAGGCGTGTTTTTCTAGTCTGAAAATTAGCATGTCTTTGGTACAGAAATGTTTAAAGGGCATAAATTATTTAAATATTACAAATATCTGTAATAATTGAAATCACCATGTGTGGAGTTTTCTGCTTTATTATGGAAAAAGTCTTGGAGGAAATTAGTGTTGAAAAGATAATATTGTTTTCATTGTTTCTTCAAAGCCTTTTCCTCCTACCTCTTCTATGCACACAATAATTTCAAAAACTTGATTATTTCCTAAAGGACAAGCTTTCTTACCAAGAAAAACCATGCAGCTAAATGTATCATTCCAGAAATAATGTTTTGAAAAGTGAACCAGTATTATGAAAGAGTCTTTTACTTTACTGCCAAGAATTCTTACTGTTGCTCTCTGTTAAACTTTTGTTCTACAGAGAAACCTAATATAATACATTATTTTTTCATTTGCCCTAAATGCTGAAAACATGTAATTGAGCAACAGGGTGTGTGTTTGTTCTCTCAGTTAAACCAGGACAAACATTTCCTTGGTTTGGGGCTCGGCAGGCCAGATCCTCCAGTGAAGCCAGAAGAGCTGTGCTCACATCAGTGTTAGATGTGGCCCAGCACATGCAGTAGACTGACCTCTGCTATCAGCTGTGCTGGTGGACATATTCTGCTGAAAATGAAGGCAGTGTTAACTTGTGATTGTTTTAAAATGTGGACAAATCTAAGGGAGCAGCAGTACCTCAGGCTTCTCACACACATCAGCACCCGGCCCTATTGGCTCTATAGCCAGCCTGGGTCATTTGCAGCATTTAGAAGCCAAACGGTCCTTTTCAGCAAACTATGTTTCACTTTGAAAACTCAGCTAAATGCTTTGTCAATGCTCATTTAACCAAGTGTAGATAAACAGCAGTTTCAACACATATCCCCTCCCCTATTTGCAGTTTTCTGCTTTAGGAGGATAGCTGTCCACTTTTCCTTGATATACAAGAAGCCTGGGGACGGCCGTATACATAATGACCCCAGAAAACTTAGCCTGAGATTCATCCTGTCTTGGATTGTAATCCACCCTTTGGCAGGGTCTTCCAAACTGTTTTGTTTTGTCTCTCTCTGACAAGATACTCTACCTCTCCAACCTCATCCTCTCCCACAGTCACAGTTCTTCAGCCCTCCCTGTGTAGACTCCCTGGGGTTTTTGCTATTACTGTACCTTTTCACATTTCCCTCTTGAACTCCTCATTTGCTCTCTCAGTTTGGAAAATGCTGGGCTAAGGGGAAATCAAGATGTCTAGCCACTCCCTGTACCTGGCTATAGATGGGAGAGTAGGCGGTAGAGGAAGTTGTTGGTCCCATCTGATCACCCCGTGGCCATCAGCTCTGCCTGACATGGAGCATGTGCTCTGGGTAAGGAGGAGTGACTGAAAGTGCATCTGTATCTCATCCACTGTCCTGAAGAAAGCTTAAATTTGAATAATGTGATGCTAAATGCTAACAGCAAATTTCTCTTTCCCAAATGGCAGAGGTAAGGACAGCAGGAATTAATTACTCTTAACTACACCCTCATCCAGACTGATCAAAGAGTTGAACTTGCAGCACCTCTTTGAATTGGTGCAATGTGTTGCATAGACCAAACCTTTACAAGTGTTGCTCAGGGGCAGCATAGCCACATACAACCATGCCGGGTGGCAGAGGGGTGGAATTTCCTTTATACATTTCCTTACAGCAATTCATGCCATAAAGCACCACCTCATAGGCTTAGGTGAACACAAATAATTCACACTTGTCACTGTTGTACAGTTTTGTTTCTGCAGCTTGTGCCATCAGTGCCTCTCCTCTTTTTCCTAAGGGAGGCAGCTGGGGCAGCTAACTCTCATAAAAAATGATGGAAAAAGAGAGGCTTCTCTTTGGGGCCACTGTGGACTCACGTTTTCAAAAGCAGTGTTGTTTTGTCTGATCTTAAGGTGTTTCTACTTTCTTGGTTCCTTGTTTTTAATACGTATGGAGCCAAAATGCGTTGTACATCTGAAGAGATCAACTGTAACATGAGGTGCTTTGGACCATCTGTAGACAATGAATCTTTTTTAACCTTTCCTCCACATTACAGTTTCGAAGCAGCTTTGCTTAGTGTTACCACTGCATTTTTCTATGCTGTACCAGGTATGTCTGGAGTGACAGGGGCAGCACTGAGAGAGACCTCCTTCATTAACCGCAGCCTGTCTGCCCTGGCCGATGTTCTGGGAGCGATAGCAGAGCAGCGAGCTCATGTTCCATATCGGAACAGCAAACTTACACATCTGCTTCAGGACTCTGTAGGTGAGGGATTATTCTGCCCTCCTGTTTAACAATATAGATTTCTTCTCCTAATTCCCCCCCCCCCCCCCCATTTGCTGTGTAAAACTAGAAGATGATCTTCTGCTCCTCACTTGAATGTGGCCTCTATTTCAAAGACTCTGGCTCTGAATGTGTGGGTACACAGTGACAGTTCTGAACTCCTGAATTTAGCTAAACCTTGCTGTTTTGAAAGTTCATTTGAAGACCAACATCTTAATAGGATCATGTAAAGGGTAAAAATTGCATTTCGTTGTTTCACATCAGGCACAGTTTAAAAGTTAAACTTCAATCTTTTTTACTACAGGATATAATCACATACTTGCACATTCCTTACCATTGTGCCCTATAGCAGTGAGACAAAGGAGGAATACAGGACATGGCACTGTGCTACAATTTATTTTTGTGTTTGGGTCACTTCCTGTTCTTTAGCTCCTCATCTACGCAGCAGCAGTTTTAAAGCAAATGTTATTCCTGCAGTACTGCCAGGTTTGTGACCATTTTTCTTCAGCCCCCAAATATTAGCCCTTATGCTATCCAGTTCAAGGCATTGACAGTGAATGAGGTAACAATTCTTTAGAGTTTCTGAAGTACTTTTTGCTTAAGCTTTGATTTTCACTTAGTACTGAAGTCCCTACTGTGAAAAGGGAAAGCCAAAAAGAGAAGTGTTGTATGGATGCTGAGCCTGATTTTAATCAAGTTGTATGATTTTGGTGAAGTGTTGAAAATGGCAGTTTCCTCCTTTCTTTAATCATTGTCTGTAAACTTCAAGTCTGTTTTGTTTTATTGTCACACAAGATATTTTACCATTACCCCAAATTTACAAACATTTGACAAAACTTAATTTAAGTGTCCACACTCATAACATACATGCTGATTAACTGATGAAGTTAAAAGGGGAAAAAAATCTATATTACAAACTGTGAAACGCTTTGGGGCAAATACCATATTGTTAGATATAGACTCTCCATGAAGGAGCTGTCTGTTTCAACAGCCCTCTTTGAGGAGCAGTCTTCTGCTTCATGGAAGCAGTGGGACCCTGTGCTCACTGTTGTGTATATCAGTATGGTACCAGTGTACTGAAAATAATGAGGTAAATAAGTACGTTTTGTCTTTTCCCTGCTTTTAGGAGGTGATGCTAAGCTGTTGGTGATGCTGTGCATCTCTCCTGGCCAGAAGTACTTGACAGAAACAATGCAGTCTCTGGGATTTGGAACTCGTGCTCGACAAGTTCAGAGAGGACAAGTCAAGAAAAAAAATTTCCCATTGCCGACTAAAGCAAAATAAAACTTAATATTCCTGTGGATTAAAGTATCATTAATGAGTTCCTCAGACCAAAATGTATAGTGTTGTCCTTAAGCCATTCTTTTAGATATCAACTCCCAGATAAAATAAACAATCCTCAATCTGCTAATGATGTTCTTGCTCCAAAGATAATATCAAGTATTGACAACAGCTACCAACCTTGGTGGAATGGCAGAGAAATAAACTGGGCTTTAAGACTTGGCTTTGCTGATGTGTTTCCTTAGTTCTACTTGCCCTAAGGCAATAGGGCCCTGATTTAGAGTGGTTCTCTTCTGAAAAGCCAAGGGTGCATTCTGTTTTCGCAGTAGAAGTCAGGAGTCCAAATATCATTCCCGCGCTTCAAAACAAAGTGAAATACTTATGCCCAGCTTGGATTAAAATGAGACATGTCATTTTGGATTGCTCTTCTATCTAGCATGGATGGGGTCATTCCTAATGCACTAGCAACAGGTTGGAGTGAAAGAAACCAGCAGCTGTACTGAATGGAGTTTTGTTCTCTGGTTTTAGGTAGAAAATAATGGCATTAGTGAGATGGAGAAAAATGAGTAAGGGTATATATCTGTTATCCCTCTGGAATGTAGCTTAGAAAGCAAATCAGGGATTACACAACTTTTTGAAAACACACCTTGGTTAAATGGTTGGAATGAATCCCAGCTCTGCTGCTTTCATTTAACCCACAGCTCTGCCTGTTTGGGGGGTATTTTTGCTCCATGAATGCTGAGAGGCCCTGAACTACACATCCTAATGGGACCCAACTTGTACAACTGTTGCAGTAATCTGGCCCATTGTTTCACTTCCATTTATGAAGCAAGTTAAACACATCACAACCTTGAAGCTGAGCTTGCAGATTAAAAAGGATAACCACACAAATAAAACACCAAACAGCTTGTGATATGCTGTTTGTAACCTGCAACAGGCTTTCACCCTTTTACACCAATTGTGAGACAATATCATGCAGGGTTTGATACTGGGAGAAGTTTCAAGGAAGTTTAAGCAATGTTAGAGGTAAGACGCAAGTCCAAGATGAGTAATTGGGTTCAAGCAACATCTGATGTGTTCTCTGCACTAAATTATTGCTCAGCAGAGACCTCAAGATCCACTCCTAAAATTTTTCCACCAGCAATAACTTTGCCCCTAGATTGGGAGAGAGGTCATTGTTAGGTCACTGCAAGAAGTCTTAAATTGCAGTGGCCTGCCCCAAAAGCTGGAGTTTATAGTACTCCAAGTCACTTAACCTTCACAAGCACAAATATTTATCTAGACATTATGTAGAGTACTAGTATTGGAATTTCACCCTTGAATATATGACAGCTGCTGTGTTACTTGCAGTGCTCTGGTGCTCAGAACATAAGCATCCAACCAGAGAGCTCTTGCTTTCTTAAATAATGTCCTGAGGGTAAAAAATGCCTTAACTTTACCCAATTCCAGCAGTAAAAGAGGAGTAGAGAAAACATCTGGCCATGGGGACTTAGGAAGCTGAGTGGTCAGTAAAGCAATCTCAGGTGAGAAAGTGTCAGAGTGAGGAATGTCAGCCTGGTAAATGAAATGCTGGAGCAGCTTCAAGCTCACCTTAGTCTCTGGACAGCTGGGCTACTAATGCCACCTGGATTACAGCTAAAAGAGAGGTTATGTAACAAGGACTGATTCCACCAGCAGTTAAATGTAAGTTCCTCAATTATTTTAGAGATTTGGCATTTCTAAATGTTACACAGAAATGCAACTTGCCATGAGCTGTTCTTTCTTTCCTTTTTCTGAAAAACTGCCCTTCAAAATTTTGGATTTATTTATAATCTGTGTTGTAGGAGAAAAGCAGCAATGCTTATTATTGAAACAGAGAAACAAACCCCTCAAATATGAGCAAATACCAAAAGGTTAAGTTTCTACATTAACATTAACTCTGCCAAACAGAGTATGCAGCATTCCCTATTGCTGTTTTCCTTGTCAGTGTAGCATATCACTCACTGTTTGACCTGCACAACGGAGTGTACAGGATATGCAGGGCAACAAGGTTAACATTTTGTTCTAACAACTTTCAAGTTTGGAATTTCCTGGGTTATAGAGATGTGATTGCTCAATCCCCATGTCAGAAGAGAAGGGAAAAATTCATAAGGGTGAAATAGCTTTACTCCCGTGTCTAAGCTGAATTGTCTTCTGTCCCAAGAGTCACTCAGGCCTGCCAAAGGAGGATATTCAGACATGAAACTGATGTCTTGAGGAGCAAGAAAAACAGCATGTGCAAGGCCCTATACTTCTTTGCTATAATTTTTCAGTGTTTAGATCTTTCATACTTTGAAATTACATCTATTTTAGAAAAGCAGATGTGACAGATATTCACAGAGCTGACCTCAAGGTTTCCCTCGTTGACTAAAGCCTATCCTGATAAACCAGTCCTCACTATCTTGGCACTGTAAAGATGAAACACACATACCAACATGGGGAGAAAGAAAAAAAAGTTATTTTCGAAAGCATTCTAAAATATTGCGATAGAAGGGCTTAAGCACCAGGGAAAAGGTGGTTGTTCTTAAAAGTGCCCATGTAGCCAATATGCTAAAACAGCTTCACTCTCTGCTAGGGCAGGGGCACAAGCAAATGAGAGTAACATCAACATAAATTAGGAGAAGATCCTTTCAGTGAGTGCATAATGCAGCATTCAACTGGTGTATTGGTGCACTGAAGTGAGAGCACTCTTAACCTTGCTTCGGACAAGTCATTGGGTCATTGTCACAGAGTGCTGCTCATTAGAGGGGTGCTCTTTCCTGTCCATGATCCACATGCCTTGGTGGCAGTCAACACATTAACCTTCCACTGCTGGGCTCTCATTCTCCTCTCATGGGCCCCAACTTTCTCCTGTGACTGTTCAGTCAGTGCTCACCTATGCCACACCTCCCACTGTCCCCTGGCTAGCCCTGGGAAATAGGCACACGTCCATATAATGCTGCAAGGCACCACAAACCTCAGATACCCATGGAACTGGGCTTCAGGAGCTCCTCTTTAATTTATGCTGCTGCCTTCATCACCCTGCAAAGGAGCTGAGCAAATAATTTCAACAGTAGCCAGAAGCCTCCAACCCTTCCTCAAAGAGCCTGCCCACCACAGAAACCACAGCAAACACAAGAGAATTTGCTCTCGTGAATACTTTTGGTACTCAGCATCTTGGTTTAGTGTCCAACTGGCCAAGGAGTCAGTGGTGTGAAGCTCATCCAGCACAGCATCTGCCTGGGAGGCCCACGGTCTCACAGTCATGCAGATGTACCCCAGAGCACCTTACTTCAAAGTGGAAGCAGCTTCCACACTCCTAACCCATAGGCCAAGCACCCTCCCAGAAAGCGGAAACTTTGGATCCAGTTCAAAGACAAGTGTTTGAGCTTCTGTCTCTCCCAGTACATGTGAATGCTTTGGCATGAAGGTCATTCAGCTAATCTGGAGATGGGGCAGGGAAAATGGGACTCTGCGAGACCAATCCCCAAGGCCTAACAGCAGCGAGTGCTTGTCTAAGGTAATATACACAGATAATGTGTATGCACATAGACCTACATAAAGTTAGCAGAAATCTAGACTTATCTACAATCACACTATGACCTTTACAGTACAAGTCCAAAATTTAGCCCAAAAGTACAGTTTGGTGCCCACATTTCTCTGGGGATGTATCATTATGGATGGAATTTATCATCTGCGGTTGGTGGTTCACCTTGCAGCCAGAGGAAAGGGATTAACAGGACAGATCCACTTTCTTAAATACCTCTGCCTCCCTAGTCTAGCAAGGGAGTCTAGGCAAAGGGTTTATTGCCCCAGCTCTCAAATTTACGACAGCCAGAGAAACTGATCACTCAAGGACTTAATCTTGAAGACCACACAACTACTGTGGAGGCGTTTCACTTACGTATTTCAGCCTTGAACCCTACCATGCCTGCCCAGCTCTGCCATGCTGGTCCAACATGTGTCTTTCAAGCTTTTGCAAATCTGTCCCCACTTGCCTTGCAGCACTCAGCTTTCAGAACAGGGCAAAGCAGCATGAAATGAAGCAGAACAGACTACATAGCACAGGAGAAGGTCCCCATCAGTTCTCTCTGAAGATGTTTTACTTGGCACTTACAAGAAACATCTTTGTGCAGGGCAGTTTACCATTTTTTAGCTTCGAGTGCTAAACTCACACTGCAGTACACAGCACTCTGCACCCTCTCCAGACAAGCCCTTAATCTTCCTCATCACCTACGAATACTCTTCTCAGCAGAGCCCAAGAAAGCACTGTGATCCACAATTGCTTAAGAGAGCTGCATATCATCACGGGGCTAAAGCAAACCGGTAATTAAACCAGCCAGTGCCTTTTGCCCATTCTTAAACAAAACCTTGACCTGTTCTGATGTTTGAAAATTATATATTTAATTTCCATGTGTGGCTTCATGACTTGGCAGCAGCCGCACCACAAAGAGAGCCTGCTTTTAGCCAGGCTAGAAAAACCATAATCAGCATTGGAAGGTTCACAAAAATGTTTAATTTGTTATTAAATTGCTGATTCCCTTTTATGAAGCATTTTTCCAAACCCTTGCAAAACACGATGAACAGGCAGCATGAAGCGGTTGTTGGAAAAGGCTTTTGGCTCTTGCTATAAATATGCAGTCGCAAGCTGATGGGCTTGCAAGAACCTTCCACTCAGAAGAAGAAGCTGCAGCATTTGCTCGTGAAGGACCAAATGGACCCAGAGTGCAGGGATGCCAAAAGGTTCTGCAGCCTTTCACAAAACCAACTTGGCATTTGAACAAGGACATTAACCATAGCCTCAGCCAGATCAAAATACCACACATTGTATAATGGAGGGTGCAAAGGGATCTAATTGAAGGACATGAGTGAGGGGAAGCACTGACTACAACTATTTTTGCCTTCTCTTACATCCACTTTTATCAAACCAAGTTTTATCTTGCAATGCATCCTCCCCTTTTTATTTTTATTTATTAAAAAAAAAATCTAAGATTAAATTTGAGCCTTCTTGAATTCATGCAAGTATCTCATGAGATTAGCACATCTTATTCACAGATTTGCAGGCCTAAGGTTGCACCTCTGCTCATTTCCCTGAGGAACCTCAGTTAAGTCAAATTATCACCCCCCTTCTACTCCCAGCTCCTCTGCCTTCATGTTTGCAAGTATCTCCTCCAACATCTATCCCCCCCTCTTACTCTTTTTGTGTTACATGAAATTGCTGTCTTGGCTGGGATGAGTCAGTGCCCAGCAGTTTTCTTAAAGGCAGCACCAGGAGTGGTTTTCCTTTTAATTTTCCTCTGGGGTTTACTAATTACTTGTGTCCCTCTTCTACATAAAACAAGACAAAACAAATAAACCCAAAGCACCACCAACAAAAACAACCCACCACACTACTATAAAAAGTTTTGGGAGCCACACCAGAGGCTTTGAATTTCCAAGAGACAGAAGATGATAGCTCCTCCCTCACTTCAGCTGTCTGGGTTTTTGGTAGCACGAGCCTCCTCCACTTCCTTTTGAGCATGCACACACACAGAGAAACTTTGCCCACTGCATTTTCTGAGCTGCCGTTTTGAATTATACAAGCTCCAGGAAAAACACGCCACTGAATTCAGAAATGGGAGCATTTTGCAGGGCTGCCAATACACTAGTGAGCACTCTTTCTTTGAGCTTTAGTCCTGGGCCTCCAATAATTCCAGCCTTTTGGCTGAGCAGCACCAGTGTTCCTGTCACAATGCGCATTACACATGCTCTGATAAGTTTTGGTTGCATTTGAGATCCAGGTGTCTGCAGTGCTTTTCTACTGACCTGTGTCTCACGCCCTCCCCAAGGTAAGTGGCTCAGTGTGGGTGCATGCACGCAGTCATCCATGGGCTACCTAAAAAGGAGGTAGATGAGAAACCCATGCTGCTCTGGCAGGCTCTGCTGCCAAGGCTGAATCCATGGAAAATGTTTAGCAGGTATTTACCATGCCGATGTTCAGTGTCTCCTAATGCAACCAAGCGTAAGCAGTCAGATCTGACAAGTTATTTCACAGCGTCTGACTTGTGGGAAGCAATTCCCAACAGAGACAGGACAAAGTTCACAAGAGGCACTTCAATATTGCAGTATCTAAGCAGGGCCACCTCATGGGGATGGCACAGGGCTCAGCCCAGAGGGACAGCAACCCAGGTGTTTGGAAGGTACCAGGCAAGGCAACAGCCACTGTCTGAGCTATCTCCAGCAAAGGCAAGGGGCCATAAAGGGCATTGTACCTCTGGACAGCCCCCACAGATGCTGCTTTATGGAGAGATTCTCCCAGTCCACTGCCCTCCCAGTCTCCATCCAGAAGAAAGGCTGACTTCTACTTCCTTACCAGAATCGGGTTTCCCTGCTAGATTTGGTGTAACACTTGCAACAGCGAGGGGTAGGATGTAACAGTGATGCCTGAACACAAGCAGCTGTACCTGCACATTCAGCAGCATCAGCTCTTTTGTTTGCCCAAGGACAGAACAAGGAGAGAGGACTTCGGATGGACACATTGCTGTGGGCACCACCTGGTTGTAAGCAACTCACAACAGTCACTTTCAGGACATAGGATGCAAGCAATAGGCTTATAGTTTTCAGTATATGTACGTCAATATTAAAGCCTTCTCAGGACCTTAGTCCCATAAATCCAGACACATCAAAATGTCACAACCTTTGCAGTCCCAGCTGCATGCCATGAGCTCAGCTCCTGTGGCATACAGACAAAAGGCAGGAGAGTTGGTGAATAACAAAAATGTTAAAATGTGCAGTTGAATGGGGACATGGAGAAGACAGTAAGCAAGCCAGCTGCACAGTCCCATGGAGGGTCCTGAAGTCCTGGTAAAGAAACCTTCCCTGGCCAAGTTACATAGCAGGAAAATGCAACACCTGGGGAAGCTGAGCACATAGGTACTGCCCCTGGTTGTGCAGCTTGTATGAGCTTAGAAGTAGCTACAGGGATTACCTCAGGCTGTATTCAGGCCAACAGAGCAGCTGCCCTCTCCACTCATATTTTTCCATCCACTTCCTCTTTTGGAGGGGAGTACCCATGCTCATTCCTGCTGTATCTCATCCTGATGTGAGCCCTGCACTTCCATGGGATGGAAAGGTGGTCCTGCTGCAGAACATTCCTGCCAAGCCAGGGAACAGGCAGTGCTACAGAGGACACCAAGGCCTGTTTGCAGGCAAGTCTGGTGCTGCACAAGGCAGGACCAACTGCCTTCAGCCAAGACAACTTTTTGGAGAGACCAGCCAAGCATGGAGGATCCCAACACCCCCAAACGCTCTGGGAGAGCCAGAGAGGGTTACACACCACAAGGTCAGGCATGGGCAGCACACAGGAGTCCTGCAGCCACACACAATGTCACAGTTACGGGGTGGTGTGGTGATTGGAAGCTTGAAGGCAAGGAAACACCTCGCCACAAACACAAGAAAACAAAAGTATCCAGGCTCAAAAAAGGCCAGGGACTTTTGGACAACATCTACTTCCCAAAAGGAGTGGAAAGGGAAAAAGAGAAAAGGGCAGAGGGTCCTGAGGGAGCTCTGAT
The DNA here is from genome assembly GCA_020086605.1 of Lanius collurio. Classification (NCBI taxonomy): domain Eukaryota; kingdom Metazoa; phylum Chordata; class Aves; order Passeriformes; family Laniidae; genus Lanius; species Lanius collurio. Next base: position 20,552,373 of record JACBWW010000002.1, on the reverse strand, counting down.
AAAGCAATGGCAGGCATGAGATACTGGAGATGTTGTGCCACTGACTCACACAAATGCTGACTCACTGAAGTCCTGAAAACAACCCTGGCAGATCAGATTTCATTGGCACTTTGCACCAGGCAGCTGAGGTCCCATCCATTGCTGAGATTTTGCCAGATCCTGGCCAGAGTCTCAGCTTAGCGACCTGCTTTTGACAGAGCAAAAGAGAGTCCCCTGGAGAAATGCCCTGGTGTCTCCCACCCACTCTCACCAGGTGACACTGCCACCAGGTCAGTCCCTGCAGGTGTCCCACAGATACATCCTGCTGTCCCCTTCACCCAGCTGCTCACACTGCCAGGCATTTGTGGCCCACAGCTGGGCAGGGCTGGTCTCAATTTGGACTCAGCAATCACAACACACGTGCCCTGGGAGAGAACACTGTTGGACAACTGACATGTGTGAGGCCAAGGTCCTCTGCAGCTCGAGAGACCAGGACTGCAGAGCTGCTCTCCCAAGAGAATCCCAAGCTCCAGGCAACATGAGAGCCACAGACGTGATAAAATAAGAGCAATCAGGGGTAAGATAAGCCAAGTTACTGCTGCCCTCACCTATGCCATTCCTGCCTGTAGTCCTTGCAAGTTACTCCTTACACCAGCACATCCCAGGGAAGAGTCAGCAGTTTCACCATTAGGACACACCAGACAGGAGGAAGGTAGAAGCAGCATCTGATATGGCTCTTAGAGTGAACAACATTTGGAAAAGGAAGCAAGCCAAGCCCTACCCCATCACCCCAACAAGTCTCTCCTTACTTCTCTCCTGGGCAGTTCATCCATAGGACTGCAACACTGGAACCTTCTCATCACTTCTCCCAGAGCTTCTGCTGAGCCCTTCTCTCTTGCTTGGCTCTTTGTGTCTGAAGACAGCTGATTTCCTGTGCCTTGATTGCCTTCCTCTGGAGCACTCTCCTCCTGGACCTGCTACCAGCTGCAGCAAGTTAAACACCTAGGAGCCCTTTGTGGTCCCTGCTGTCAGGCAGAGGAGAGTGGCTTAGGGACACCAGAAACCACTTCTTGCTCCTCCACACCTGGGATGTCACCACTTCACCACCTCTGCTGTCGCCATGCCTTGGGGGGCTCTCAGTTTTAACCATTCATCCCAAAATGGGAAGAAATTGTACCTTGGAGTTTGTGGGCACCTGCCTGGAGTTAGAGAGGCAGCTCTGAGCTCAGGACAGCGTCAATGAAGCAGGGCCAGAGTGGTGGCAGTAGCAGTTTGGGGCAGCATCTTTGAGGAGTCTTTAAAGTTTGTCAGCCTTAAAGATATTAGTGTTGTCCAAAAACTCAGCTGATGCTCTGGCAGTGTCCTTGGGAAAAAGAAGCCTGTAAGAACTCCTATCCGCCTGTTTATCCTGAAAACAGGATAAAATCCACATTATGGCTGTGGACGTCTCCCTAATTTTGCCTAAACTGACCTATGTTTTTCAGTAGTAATGATGAAAATTTTGGAGCTCAAATGGGTTTGTGCTGAAGCAGATTGGAAAGCAGTGGTTTGTGCCCTCTCTATTATTTGCAGAGCACATGTTAAGCAAAATCGTACCCAGCTGCTCCCACAGCAAACCCTGCTGTTCATCCTGCTGCAGGATGTGGCTAGCTGAATGCCAGTGCTGCCAGCCAGCTGGGGCTGGGACTGGCCAGGGGCTCAGCCACTCCAGGGGAGCTGTCCACACTCCCATCCTCAAGGCATTGTGTAAGTGCAGGCTTGAATCTAGATGTTCCAAAACACACCTGTACTTGAGGCTCTCTATTGCTCTTCTGGCATGAGCCCCTTGAGCACTCCTATTGCCAAATTTTCCCTTCAGCCAGGTATGCTGGGAAACATTCCTTGTTTTCCTTCTTACAAGCTGTAAGCCTTATGCAAAAGCATGATTCAGGGAGCTGGGTTTCCAAAGAAACCCTAGAGCACTGCAACACCTGCACACGCATGCGGACAAAATTGCCAATACTAACACTGTCCCCGGCCCCCAGGTGCCTCACTGGCCTTAATGCACCCAGTCTGGTGACTGGCATGTCATTCCTGACCATCCCAAGAACAGGAGCTCCCAAAAATGCATCACATAACCCATTAGCACTTGAATGTAGGAGGTATGGGAGCCCTCTCTTCACATCTGACTAAAAAGACAGTAGGCAGAAAGTTTGCATTAGCCACAGAAAGACCGCATGGGCAGAAAACTCTCCCTGATATCAGTAGTGGTGCACTGCTGGTGCCACTGCTTCTGCAAACACAGAGAGTTTAAGGATCCACTGCAGGGGACAATACAGATAAAATCCAGGCTGGCTTTCTGCGCCTCCTCCATGCACCTGGAGAGCCATTTAACCCTAGAGATAGGAGTGCAGCTCATAAGCCAGACAGGAAAGATTTCAATACCACTGCCACGAACAGCAATAAACTGCATCTCAGACCTTATTTCCAGCAGTGAGTACCTCAGAACAGGGCAAGAAGCCTCCTTCCTCCCTCTCATCCCTGGAAGTTATGTATGGAGGAGAGAAAAATACTTGGCTCCGTGCAGTGCAAGTTTTTGCTCAGGAATCTCCATCCTAATAGCTACAGCTCTCTTGAAGGCATTGGAGTTTGAGAGGGTGCTGAGGGAGGGTAAGCCCTAAGCCTGCACCCAGCAGAAAAGCGGGGAGGGGCTGCCTTGGTGCAGCTCTTCCAGTCTGAAAGCCCTTGATTTGACAGAGACCCGTAGTCAAGGCTTTCTTTTTCACACGGGTGGAGAGCATGGATGTGGGAATTGGTCTCCATTGCCACGACAGTCAAACAGCTCAGGCTGTTTGTCATCTGGTTGTATCAAAGGGGCTGAGTGATTTCCATGGCTAATGCAAAATAATTTTTCCTACACTGAATGCTCTGCTGTTACTAAAGTGGTATTTTCCATGTGGCAGCTTGAGACTTAAGGCTGCTAGCACATGCCATATCCAATTATCTTATCGCATATTGAGAACAGCATCGATTGGAGAAAGAAAAACAAAGACTTGTATAAACATATTTATGAGATTTAAAATAAAAATGTGATGTTTATATTTCCAGGAATAAAAACAAAGCAGAACAGTGAAATACCACAGCTATGCTCTTCAATAACCTATACTGGGCTGCCTACCAGAAAGGATAAATATGATTTTTGATCATTACATCTCTGCAGTAGAACAACAGACTTCCCATGCAAGGCTTGCTATCTGGATCTTATTCCAGCAACTACAATCTTCTCCTTGTGGAGACAAACTCAAGGTTCAGAAGGACAGATACAGCCAGTATCTGGCTGACTGGCAGCATGAAGATGCAGCATGGCCATGGGCTGGAGTGTGCCCCCAAAAAATGAGCCAACAAAGGAAGGATGGGAACTACTTTGAGCTCGGTTTATTTTATAAAATGTTTGGATGAGAGAAGTGGAACAAGATCCTTTCTGTACATTTCTCCATCATCTCAATTCTTCCTACAGCCCATCCCTGCTGACCAAGGGCATTCTTGCCAACACCAGACTCACCCTCTCCTGTGCTCCCCTCCTGCTGAAGCCCTGCACCAGTTAGGGCTATCACAGAGTGGGCCATGCCAGGAGGGTGTTGTGCAAGAGGCACCCCATACCTGTGCACTGTCTTGCCAAGCTGTGGGCTCAGCCACTGTGCCATCTGCCCTTGCTCCAGCTGGGCTGAAGGCAAAGGCAGAAGGGCCCAGCTGTGAACAGACAGCAGCCCAACTCTAATATTCAGCTACCAAAGAGGGTCATGGAGGCGGAATGGGATGGCAGGCAAGTGATTGCAATGGCACTCAGATATCATTAAAAATTCAGTATGGAATTAAAAATTCGGTAAATCTGATTTCCTGGGTGCACCTAAGGGAAATACCCAGCGGTGCTGCTCTGACACTGCAGCGCTTCTGCAGAAAGGAAGCTCGCTCCAAGATGAGGCAGCTCAGCATGGAGACAAAAGTCGCTTCCCTGAGTGGTACTCGGGGCTCCCCTACACCCGTCCTGTCTACAACCACGGCCCGTACGGGACACTGAAGGCAACTACAGGCACAGAGCTGGCTCAGCACACACACACAGCCGTGTTGTCCCAGCTACAGCATCCCAGGGTACAGCTGTCCGGGCCCCTGCGACTTCTTATCCCAGGTCTGCCTTTCTTAAACCAACCTGTTACAGGGGGGAAGGTTCTGAACTTGTATCAGCGTTTCACGGCTAAAACATCCCTTGCCAAGGATGACCAGAAGCTAAGGAGCATCAGCTTTCGCCCCAGTGCAGTTTGAGTACACATCCCTCCTTGCAGGAGCTGGACTCCCGACACCTGGAACGACTCCATACACTTTCTGTGCGGGATTCAGTGAAGACCCGCCGACTACCGATGCCTTTGGGCTCTGCTCACTCAAGTACCGATCACCCCGGCCTGCCCCATGCCAGGTGCGACGGTCAATCTGGACCCCGCGGGGTGCTGACAGAAGCTGCCCAAGGTGCATCGGCACCACTTGGACACCCGGCCCCGGCCCGGCCGTGAGGCAGCAGCGGCCCCGGCCCCGGCCCGGCCATGAGGCAGCAGCGGCCGCCGCGCTCCTTGGGCGCCCCCGCGCGGCCCGGCCCAGCCGCCACAGGCCCGGCCCGGCAGCTCCCGGGCTGCGCCCTCGGTGCCCCACCGCCTCCCGCTGCCGCCACGGGCCGGGGAGAACCTTCAGGGGACACGCTGGGTCCCTTCCTACTCCCCACGCCCCAGCTGCTGGGTGTCCAGGAGAGGCATGAAAGTAGGAGCCAGGCCTTGGGCACTACGAACCCGGGAAGACACTCTAAGAAGGGGGAGGCGTCATAACAGGGGTGCCGATGTAAAGGCAGAAGACAGGAGCGTAGGGATGAAGGAACAGAGATGCCACGAGAAGCCTGGGCAAAGTAACTAGCAGACAGCCGACCCAGACAGAGGAAGTACAGTTGCTGCTGGGCAAGGAGCTATAGCTTTCCACTGAGAGGCTTTAGGACTAGTTCTCGTTCAAGTGTTCAAACTCTTAAAACCCTCTATCAGCCTTCATTGTCTCAGAGTTTGCTGCCAAAAAATCCATCAAAGAGCTGCTCTCACCTCACCCAAAAGACCTGGGCTGTTTTACCCATCAGTTTTAGCGCACACCTGCAGGCCTTACCTCCAGGCAGCTCCCACACGTGGCACGCCTCAAAACAGATCCAGTGTAGTAACCACGTTGTCCCCGCCCCACACTGCAGCACTTGACTGAACCCATACAGGATTTGCTAGTACCATGCTAGCCCCAGCTCCTGAGACAGACGCATACTATGAGTTTTGGTCAGCAGTAGTCCACCCCACAAGGCAAGAAAGTGCTATTACTTGCCAAACAAAGAAACAAAGAGAGTGACAAAGTCCTTTGAATTTGGGTGACTTAATATTGATTTGTTACTTAGTTTCACCTCCATACTGATGCGTTGAAGTGGTCAGCTGAAAAGAGAGGCTAGACAAAACTAGAAGAAACTAAGAAAATAAAAGTAGGTATTTACTTGAAGGGCCTTCAAAGGTACACCTTGGGAGTGTAAAGCCTACAAGGGGCTCCACCTAAGATGGACACTGGGTCACAGGATCTTCACACTTTTATAAGCTTGGTCCATTTGCATAATTATTTCTCCAATTATAACTTCAGTTAAGCATGTAATTACCCAAAGTTTGCTCCTCCTCTCAAGGCCTTAGTTTACACATTTAGGGCCTGGGACAATCAAGGTGTCCTTGAAGAGCAAACCTAGAGAGGCTTGTTATGTCTAACCAGCATGAGTGAACAGTAGTTAACAGGCCACACAAAACTTTAGAGTAACACACTAGGCAGTACAGGATTTGAAAAATATTTGAAAAAGCTAAAACCTAAGGCATCATACAAAGCTCCATGTGTAATCAAACCACCCTCTTCCAGCATCTCCAAACCAAAGTTCAATGAGCTTCTAAAGTCCTTGAAAATTTATATACTGGAAACATAGCAGGTACTGGACAAAAATATGAAGTACAAGAAAGGAAATCATAAGAATAGGGACAACACTACAATATCAAAATACCTAAAAAGTAAATTTCTTCCAGAGAAGAGGAAAAAAAAAAACTACAAGAGACTCCCTAGTAAGCAAAGGTCTTCAAAAAGAGATCCAAATAGTCGTATTGTGGCATTCCTTCATAGATTTATGACCCAAGAAAAGAAAACTTTCCTTTATCCATGCCAGACTCCAGGCCAGCAGGTTAGGTGACTTTGGTGGAGTGCTCTTCAGCAGCACATGGGCTGGTGGTTGTCCTTGGATGCAGCCCCTGGGAGGATGCTGACAGGATCTCTCTACACCCCCCTTGGGAGTTTACACACTTGGTTTTCTTGACTAACCAGCACAAGCAGCTTAACTTGTCTCTTCAGTCAGATTCAGCCTCCCTCTTGTGTCCCGCTGACTCCAACCTGCTCAGCTGTGTTCGCAGTACCTGACAAACACCTCTTTGGCATTGAACTACTGAGAATGGCAAGGAGGAACAGAAGTTTTTCCAGTGACTACAGTGCCTGTGGGTTTGTAACCACAAGATGAGCTCATATGGATTACAGTCTGGCAGCAAATTAATTTCTACAACCCCTCTCAAATGGAAGACATCACTGGCCACAGTCTTCCTTGGACACAAAAAAAAGCTACACAATTACCTTTTTCTATCCATACTTTATTTCAAGTGTACATATAATTATTTATATTTTATTTTAAACAAGAAATTCCTTTCATGGAAAGGAGAAACTTTTACCATTAAAATAGAGTGATTATTACATGAGTACTTTACAAGTATGTACAAATATGGCAGCTAGTTTCTAACATCAGCTGATAAATGCTTACACACTAACATCTACCAAACTATCAAACCCAAAAATAAGAGACCTTCTAAATCCAAACAAAAAATAAATCTATTGCTAGCAGGAACAGGTGTTTTTGTTTTGTTAATATGTATACAAAAGTTGCATAATAGATATTCACAGTGCTTGTAAGACATTGATTCATTTTCAGTCTATACACTAAAGTGTCTGGTCTCCCCTTCATATGCATATGTCACTTAACAGTACTGGAGGGACCTGCACAGACCACTGAGAGAAGATGGTCAGACCTGTAGAGTTTGCATTCCCTACCAGCCATGAATAAATACAAGAACCTCCTGGGTATGTACAAGGCAGTGGATGCTCATGCAAGATTCAGTTACACTCTTTGCAGGCATTGGTGTATTTTGTAACCAGCGGCAGCAGCATTACAGTGCCTCACCAAATCCTTTGGACACCTGGTAACTGCAAAACCAAAACAGTGAGCTGCCTGCTGGCAATAAACACTTCCATGATGTGGTTAGGCTGAAGCAGATATGGATGTGATTGTCTTTGAGAGAAGTGTGCACATGGTGCACATGCATTTTATGATATTTTTCCAAACAAATATACCCACTGAATTTTGACCTTTTTTTTCCCCTGTTAACCATTCCCAGAACCATGAGTAACTGTACATCTGCATGGGTGGGAGAGCAACGGGTTAGCAGGGCCCTCACTCCAGACTTCCCCCCTCACCTTTTTCATGGACAGGCATTGCTGCAGTAAGAGCCACCCCTCCAGCTCCGTGATGGCTTCAAGAGCAAGGCTCCTGCATTGCTGCAAGGCTGCTCCCTGCAGTACTGGCCTCCTGGATCCTGGCCATGCCCATCTCCCATGGCTTATGGCCAGATAGCACCCAGGTAACAGGGAGTGACTGACAGTGGGAGGCTTAACTGGACTGTTCAAGAGCAACCAGCTAGATTTCCTTTATCCGTTTAGATGCATTTAGGATAATTCATTTTGGATGCAGTAAACATACCTCAAGTACTTTGCAAAGGCATTTTGGCTTTGTTTGGAAGAAAGGAAAAGAGGCTGTAGTGAACACACAGCTCCTAATTGTTCATTACAAAAAGAAAGAACAGTGTGATCAAAGAGGGCACAGTCATTTAAGTTGTGACTACAGTGAGCCTGAGCCCAGCACTCATTCCTCAAACACACAGCTTGGGTTTGGTACTGGTTCATCTCAGAGGATGTAGAGCTGCTGGTCCCACTTCAGTAAATGCAGATGCACCTGCACAGCTTGTCTCTACATCACACTCACACAGAAGTAGCAAGATGATGGACTTCATGGATTTGCTGCTTTAATGACTTATGGGAATGCAATTTACCAGACAACTACTGAGCTTGCAAGCCCATCATCAAAACAGCAGCTCAAACCTTCCTTGTCATGGTCTGGCTTCCTACCCTTCCTGAATTAGGCTATCTTCAGCTTTTGATGACCAACACTACACAGCAGACACTTCCCCAACCAGCAGAATAGTATTCCTCTGCTTCTAGAATTTGCCAAAACACACCTAGAAGGCTGTCAAAGGCCAGGCAAAGCTGGGCCTTCAAGTACAAGCTTCCAAATGCTGGGAATTGATGAGGGGAGGAAATCAAACATATATTTATTTGCATCTAACAATATAGCAGGATGTTTTCCACACCAAATGCTTGAATCAAACAGCATAATTATGATTATTTTCCCTAGCGAGAGCCAGCACAGCCAGCCCCACCACTCTCAAGATGACCAAACAAGTACCCTTGGTCTGGCACACAAACACCCTACATCATCCCTGCAGCACCACACACATGTATTTGCATGACCTATCCATGACTAAGTAGGACACAGTCTCTCTGTCTGTCCTTACAAAGTGACTTTCTCCAGTCCTTACTTGCCCCCTAAGTAGAGGGGAAAAAAATCCAAGTAACAGATTTATTAAAAACAAAGAAAAGAACAACATTAAAGTACGAATCAAATAAGGGGTGATCATGCCTGGACAAATTCTCCAGTCACACTCCTCTCTTCAAAAGCCAGTCAACTAATGCTCTTGCTCTCTGTACTCTCAGAAGAAGCCATTTGCTTTATCTCCTCCCTGTCTCCCTAAGGATATAATGCCAATCTGCATCACAGCAGTAGTAGACAGCTGACAGTCAGTTCCATTTGTTGCAATAAAGAAAAAAAACCCACCGCACATTGTATTTGGCTGGATGCTTACAACAAAGTAACAATAACAAAAGAAGAAACTCCTGGCAGAGCAGGTCTTGCTCCCAGTGCAGCAAATAAACAACAACTTAACATTACAACTAAAACAGGCGAGACCCTCCCATGCACAGCCCTCCAAATGTGCTAAGAGTATATCCTGGCCTGACAGCTGTTGGCAATGCTGCAGCAACACAAACTGAAGACAATCACAGCTTCTATACACTAGCATTAAGAGACATGGACCACAAGAGAAAAGCAGGAACATGGCATAGACTTTAAATTTCTTTCTGATTAATCCATTTAGACACAGTTCGCTTTACTAGCTCAGCATTGTTTTGGTCCACTGTTTTTTGGTTTTTATGTTGGTTGTGTCATAGTTAAGGGTGCAGGCTACTTCCATTTCCCGCTCAGACAGACACTTCCAATGCCAGTGTTAAGTGCTACACTCCAGCTGATTTGCCCTGTAGCCAGGTCTGCAGAAGTGATGCCACTCACTGATACGGAGCATAATAACAAAGCCACTCACCACCTCCTGCAAGAACCAGAGTGACATCACATGTGTTAATGAGGTATATATTTCCATGATGAGCTGTTTCCTGGTATGGAAGAGCTCCAATCTCATTACACCACAAACTCCTCTGGGACCTGGTCCTCTCCCAAAAGATCCAAGGAGAGGCAGTTCATGGACCGCTTCCCATAAAGGGCAGACTTGGTTTTGCAGTCCGCTGTGGAATACACACAGCCGTAGATAGACAGCTTATCCTCGAGGCTGCAGCCGAAGGTGTAGCTGTGGGACGTGTCTGAAGACAGCGTGGCACTTAGTGACGGGTGCCGGCGCTTGTACAGGCGGATGTCATCCAAACTCTGGCTGTGCTGGTCCGTGCAGCTCCTGCTTTTGGGCGATCTGACCTGCCAGTTCAGCAAGACACACACGAATAAAAACAGTGAGCTCGGATACAGCCTAAGGATGCTGGCTATGCCATGCTAAAAGTTTCCCAAAATTGTTCTTCTGCTCTTTCAAAAGAGCCCCACTAGCCTTCGAAAGGATGTTGGCTTAAAGAAGGAGCTGGGAACAATTCAGAAATTACAAGTGCATTAAGCTGTCCTGCCATGTGGAGCCAGATCCTGATCTGTCTGCACTGCATCCTCAGTGTCCAGTACAATGGAGGAAACACCTGACAGATACGACACCTGAATGACCTCACACTTCTTTGCAGATCCATGCAGTTGTCCTCAAATGGACAATATGCACTTAACGAAAATCTACCCCAAGTGCTTGAACACACTGAATTAAATCTAATGAGCTGAAAGGAAGGTTCAGAAGGCAACCATGCAAACTAATGGGTTACAGTGTCCAGTAATTGCAACAGTTTCATCTACATAACACTGTCCCATAAAGAGCAGCAACAAAACAGCAGTAATTCCCAGAGGCACCAGCTTGCTACACAAGTTCTGTGAAGGACTTATTGTCCATTTGAGAATATTTCCAGCTTCACCACTTGTATTTTTTTTCCTTCTCTACCTCCGTAATAATCACCTTTTAAATGCTATTATTAAGGCTAATTTCAGGAGTATAATTTTGAAACCAAGACACTTCTGTTGGCATCACAGAAAACTTCCTCCCAGTATCACTTCTCTCACTGCCATGGGAAGGGAATTAAAAAACTACCCTGAGGAAATCCTGTGCTGGCTCAGCTGTACTCCCAGAAATAGGAATATGTTGCACTGTCTCGTCAATGCTAAGGAAACCCTGCAGCATTTAGTTACACAGCCTTGTAAGGAAGGTTTTGCTAGTTTTCTAAGGAGGCACCAAGTGTGTGATATTCTAAAGTGACAGCCAGGTCTTTGCAATCATATAGATAGTTCTGTGTTGAGCAGAACCATTTTTAAAAAACAGATGCCTCATGATCAGCGTAAGTATGATAACAGCAGTAACTTCAAAAACATTACAGCTTTAAGCAAGATGCCCACTTCCAGCCACGAGCTCTTAAGTCTTCCACCCAAATAGAGAAATAAATTAATTATGATTTGTTCTGTATGGTTTTTAGCTTTGGAAAAAAATCCCAAGATTTTATTCAAATGTCCTATAGCACTTCATGGACTATTTTGCTGAATAGATGAAAATGTCTTATCATTTTTGACTCGGTCCAGAAAAAAACTTGAAAAATTAAAAAAAAAGTCCTAAGAAGTGACTGAACTCCTTTTTAAGTGTTTTAGAATTCACTCAGCAGATAAGGCCAGTTTGGATTAGAGAGGAAAGAAAGGGCAGAGGTGCATTTTTTCTGGTTTTTTTTTTGTTTGTTTGTTTGTTTTTTCCCAGAAACAACATTTCTACCCAGTGGGTACAGCTATACTTTGAAAAGAGGTCTTAAAAAAGACATTTTAATAATCTTCTTCCAAATATAATTTCTTCTATGATGTACTTTACCATATATAGTTTTCCCTTTCTCAAGTGTTTGATGAAAAGAAAACCTTGACAACAAAGACTTCAGTACACAGAGTATAATCACACAAATGATACAACAACTAGAGCTTGAGCATCTGGTTTTGAGCAGATGTTAGCTACTTCTGGCTTCAGGAGCAGGAAGATGATCAAGTTTGCAACCCACATCCAAACTGCATGGATTGTCTTTGCTCTGTATTGCACTGAAAATCTGGCAGTGGCTGATTTTCCATGTCCCATTCAGAAGACTAAGGCAGACAATAACTGGCTTGCAAGATCTCCCTGCTGATTGCTCCAAACCTTTTTATACTATTTTGAACCCAAATGCTGCTCTTATCTTATTCCTGAGAGCAGTAGCTGGCCAGCAGCTAGTTTTGATTACACCATGTAAAAATCAGTCAAATCCAAACTATCCAGATGTCCTGATTTATAGCTGTCTCTGTTACACTAGACCTTGGTTCAATGCTCACACAGACCCTCCTGCTGAGCAACCTCTCCCTTACCTGGTGAAGAGATTCCACACTTTGGCCCCTCATTTTGATTAGTGTGACTTGCACCACAGACAGAGAATCCTGATTTATAGCTGCAAAGGAGAAGCAGAAAGTGAAAAGCATTGCAAATTTGAGGTTTTGTGGGCTGTGGAAAAGGGAAGTTTTTCTCACAGGCTACACTCAAACAGTGCTATCCTCTAAAGATAAATATACATCATTAAGCACCCTCAGTACTACAGGACTTTTGCTCCTGAGTAGTCATTTTTGGCCCTAAAGATCAATGTTCAAAAACTTTCATGAAAAAAGTTTCTTCCCAACTTGTCCCATTTTCACCCTTCTTGCTTTGCTATAATGGCTGTATGTAGCAAGGCCAGACAGCTCCTGCATGGTCCTGTCACCTACCATTCCCTGTATCACAAGCCACAAAATTTTACCTAGGAATTCCTGGGACCATCCCATTATTCTGTGGTTGAATCCCTTGGCTGTTTTGTGGCATACAAGATTTTAAAGCATATTCCTTCCCTACAAAAAGTTTACCTCAGTTATCTTTTTGTCATTAACGGAATATAAGCTTGGCATATTTAGAGAACGGAGACTTTGAGGAGCACAGAGGAGAGCAACACTGTACAATACAGAATGCTGGCCTTTAAACTTTAGATCAGCTGCCTGCAAATCTTGTTGCAGAAGGACAGTAAATAGCACTGGCAGCTGTTTGGAAGGAGATAGCAGTTTTCTTAGATCCCTCAGATTATGCCTGTTGCTATAGCCTTAAAGAACAGCATTGAGCAGCAGCAGAAAGCCATCTCACCTTGGCAGCTAGCAGCATCTAGAGGCAGGGATTCAACAGATTCTCCCACAGTGGCCTCCTCTAACTGGTCTCCCTCTAAAGGCTCATCTACAGGCATCTCCTCTGGCTCATCTACTGCCAGCTCAAGTTCTAGGAGGAAGAGAGCAGCAGGAGAATGGTTAGCATTACAGTTGTGCTCCAAACTGCTGTATAGTCTCTTACTCCCTGTTCTCCTGCTGAAGACAAAAGCAGGCTTAGAAGTTGCTCCACCTGTCCAAATTCTTTACCATCATCCTGAGTGTCATCTTCAGCCCGCTCTTTGCTGCCACTGTCAATGCCAGAGCTACCGTAGCTGATGGTTGAGCTGCAGGATTTCTCTTTCCTATGCACCCGGTCAATGCTGAAGGGCTCATCCACGGACATTTCCACAGACACGCGGTGCCTGGAGTCAGCCTCGATGCCCGAGGTGTGGGAGCTGCCGTGACTCCCCGTGGACTGGCGTGAGAGGCGGTTATCCCTGCGGCTGCCGCCACTGCTCCCGCTGCCACGGGAGTTCTTGTCGCACGGGTCCAGGTCCATGTCTAGAGTGTCACTGATATAGGACTCCTGGTAGCGCTTCTTCTCTGAGGAAGAAAGAAGGGAGAAACCATATATTTGCTACCCTTAAGGAAGGGTAGCAAGTGTATTCAGGCACAAGCCAACAACTAAGGAACAACTGCTGCAGATACTGAACAAATACAGGGACAGCTTTGTATTTTGTTTGCTCAACAGATGGATGTTCAGGTGCACGTAAAAGAATTAGTCATATTCGCCGTAAACCCAGAATCTCCTAAATTAGAAGAGGCAGTTATGAAACAGAAACCAGTAGGTTTCAGAGTGAAGGTCAATAACAACCAAGCAAAACAAAAGCAAATAAAAAAGGAGAATTACTTAGTTAACTTCAGTGCTCTATCTTTAAAACCAGATGCACTGATTTGTTCTGGAAATACTCACCACTGTGTGAAGTCAGCTAAGAACAAGATTCCTGTGGCTGGGATTTATTAACGATTTATTTTTTCTCCCATGGCTTGTATGTGCTGAGGGTGGTTGAGAAATCCATGAGACTCTAATGGACACAAAACAACTCAGTGCCTTTAGCCCAGAGGCACTTGATCAGTGGCTCATTGATCTACAGGGGACTGGCATGTGCCACTAGTAGCATCCATACAGCTCAAGGACACTTGACAGAATCCACTTAAAGGGAGATATTACCAATCTACTGCTCTCACACAAATACACTTCCTGATCACAGTCTACAACATGCGAGCCATAAACATTTCTTAGGAATGGACTTGAATCGTATCTTACACCTCTGTTTCTATTACTGATTCCCTGATAAGGCAGAAACACCATTAATTAGATGAGAGCATCCACCATGAAACAACAGGAGAGATTAATACACTGTACTCTTCCCCTTTCCAAACTCACTTGGGTGTTCCCTAACATACCTTCAGCTTCCTCCAGTTTTTGGATCTGCTTCAAAACTGGCTGAATATTCAGAAAGAGCCTGTGGCTGTTGCTGAGTAGCTGCAGCAAATGACGTGACCTGAAGGGGCAACCCGTGTAGTAAACCAGTTTCCGTGCAGAGGGCAAACCATCTGGCTGGATTTCAAATTTTTTCCCCTGCACAAAGAGGAGAGATGCCAAAAAAGTGAGCAAGAGCATGTTTTCAGCCACATAGCTACCAGAGATAGCCGTGGTCTTAGGTGTGCAAGTGACAGGACCTGACACGGCAGCACGGGCAGGCCGACAGCTTTGCCACGTCCCAGTTTGACAGGCACTGGCAGATGGCCTCCATTCCGTCATACTCACCAGAAAGGCCAACTTCCCAATGTGTGACCAGGGAAAGTCGTAGAGGAGCTGCCGAACGTGATTCACCTCCTGCAACACATCAAACTCAGAGTGACATAGGGACTGGCAGGTACAGGGTGGAGCCAGCGATGTGCAAAGAATTTGCAAACAACCAAGAATTTGAGATATGTGAAGCCTGGTGTTTGAAGGGGAGGCAGAGGAGCCATGGTGAGGGGGGAGGACAGGGGAACTGGGCAGAGTTAATGCTACACCAGAAGGCTTTCACAGCAGTCTGTTACCTGATAGATGTGCATTCCTCTCAGGGTCAGGCCCAGGATAACTGTCGGTCGATCCTCCTTCTTATCCTAAAAGAACAGAAGAGTCAAAGGTTAATCTACAAAGACCATGCTCTTGTTCTGGCACCTACTGCAGGAGAGGTAGCAGGACTCCTCATCGGGCAGATGCCATCAGCTCATTTGGGTTTTATTATGTTTGTAAAGTGCACCTTGGCTTGTTGACCCCTGAAATATCTAAAATCCCCTCATGCTGGGAGGCTCAGGCATGTCACCATGTCGTAGCTGCTCTGGACAGGGAATCCTGTACCTTTAGTGGTTTGAGAGTATGGACAATTACTGCTCTCAGAGGTATCTTGTAACCTCTCTTGCAACCATTTGCTGTCTCTGCTGTCCCTGTGAACATGCACCACTCTTGTTCTCCAGGTGACAGAGAGCCCAAAACAGAAGACAAACCCATCCCTCTCTCCTTGTCACAGCTCTGCTGTTCCAATCCAGCATTTACTAGATCTTAGGTGTCCCTTGGCTGAGGGGAGCTAATCAATGCCCAGTTACGGGCACTTTCATTCTAACATTCAAACTTGGTGTTGGGAGCAGGTACATGTTTATTACCTGGGCTGAAATACTGTCTGGCTTTTAACTCATGCTGCATCTTGGTATGACATACTTTGTCTCTAATCATATTCTTTTGCTTGAAGACCAAAAAATATCATTAACTAATTCTTTCAGCCTCTCCTAACACAGCAGAGTTAGGGAGGTGAACACAAATTTTTTTGCTAGGAGGAAAAGTAGGAAGAAAATTTTGGGGTAAAAAGGTATGGGCCCACAGAGTTCAAACTTTACATCATAACTTTCCTCATCTGGCTTGCAAGATACAAGCTTTGTGCCATCACGTAACCTCACCCTTCACCCCTGGTACCACCCCTGTCTTCAGTTCAAAGTATTCAGAAATATTTTTTTGCCTCCTAATGGCAAAGAGCTTTGTAAATCAGTATTGGTCTGAATGAGAGATGTGGGTGCGTTGTCTTTTCTTTTGCAGTTCTCCACTTCAGTGGAAGCCATAAGGAGGGTGTTAAGATAAAAGTGACTGCTTTTGAAATCTCAGGGCAGTCAGCACACCAACACCTTTGCCTGGCACCCCTCTGCACTTGATCAGTCACTTTGTGACCCAAGTGTCACCTAGAAGGAGGATCTCTCACCACAAAATATGCTGTGTCACTCAGCAGGAATAAGAGCATATTATGGATCAAACACATGGAGGAGTACATGATGCCTAAGTTCAAATCAGACAGGAATTTGGATATTCAGAGCAACCAATTTCCCAACCTTGATGCCTTCTGATATAAAATGTATCATGTTCTGCCAGCTGGATTTCCTATGGCAGTCAAGTATAACTAACTCTCTTGTGATTGTGTCATTAACAGCATTGAGAATCAAAACAGAGGACAGCAGAGAGGTAGGTGAGCATCTATGGTTTGCAAGCATTTGCTCAAAGGACATGGATACTTCCCAGACATAATTCCCACTGAGCACAAAAACCCAAAAGGTTTAATTTTGAGTCTGACAGAGTAGAATATCTCCATTTGGAAAAAATGGCCCAAGCCATTCCTAATTGCATAGGCAGGTTTCACTGACCTAAGTGGAACACAAAACTTCTCCTTAGTCCTATTTCTAGATCTAAACATTCAGCATGTGAAAATTAAGCACCTTCTGTTTAAGGAGGCTTGGGTAAGGAGTCTAACAAGCAACAATGCAAGAATCCAAAACTGCCATAAACAGCATACAGCTGAAAAAATGCCAACCACTCTGGCAGGTTTGGAGAAGGAAGGGGATATGAAAGTTGGAATGACTCAATGTCACCTTTAGTTACTACGTGACATTTGTGTGAAAGCTGGCCGATCTCTTGTCATTATTTCAATGAACTATAACAAGAAAAAGAAGAGGCTTCACTGATTTCCCTGGTGCAATTCTACTGACAGGCAGGGACAAATATGAAGTTTTGTCATTCCTGTGGCCTGTTTCTTGGCCGAGGAACAAAACTAAATTCCAGCTATATCTGTGTATTGGCAACGGATTTGTTTGTGGGGACAGGCCTCATTGGCTGAGCATTTTAGATTTGTTTGGCCTCTCTGAATCAGAGGCAACCGTCCCTCAAACAAACAGAAAGAGAAAAATGCAATGGTGCGCTCAATTAATGATGGGAGAGAAGTTCAAAATAAGAAGCTCTTTGTTTAACCTTCTGCAGCCTGTAGAAGTGGACAGGCACATCTTCCAGCAGGCAGGACTCCTTAATGAACTTCAGCACCGCTTCCTTAGCGCTCAGCCCTTGCTGTTCTCGGTGCATCTCTGGGGCATGTTTCAAGATGTAGTCGCTCCCCCTCTTCGCAATTATCTACACCGCAAAGAAAACAAGCAGGTCAGCAACTCTTCAGCAATCCCCACGAGGGGCAGCTGTGATCAACAGCAAAGCAGTGGCTGGAGGTGGAGTAGGTTCATATATTCCCTCAAGATATTAATTCATGTTCGCCTCTACCTCTCTGGAGGATAAGCATTTAAAGCAGCCCAGATGACACTGGTATCTCCAAACAGATCATAGTGGCAAAACTGAAACAGACAAACACTATCGAGGTTGTGTCAGCTCTTTTAACTTTTACATATTGCAATTAGATTTCCTAAGTCTTAGCATCCCTAAATGTTTATGGGCTGATAACAAATACTGCTCTGCATGCCAGCACAATCAGCAGCAACATCTCCAAACAGACAGAAATGCTAGGTTTTCCTTTTAAGACCAGAAACTACACATTAGGCTTATTTAGCATTTCCATCCTCAAAGGGGTGGATAACACTATCTCAAGGTATTTTTTTATCTATTGGGAGTGGTTGGCAGGCACGTGGCTTCACTAAGCAGTAGAAAAACCTGCACTGGGCCTTTTGCTCCTGCTCTGCAAGTGCCCAGTTCCCATGTTTGCCCACATGCCCTCTCCATACAAGGCTACTGGGAAGCTCAGCCCTCTCCCATGCCCAACTGGTTCTTTTCAGGGTGTAAGTGGCAGTGACAGGTAAGACAGATGATTGTCTGAATTCACTTCACAACGTCCCTCACCACCAGGGGCATTTGAAACTGGATTGCACCAGGTACCTGAGAACATCCTGCCAGGAATAACCTGTCCGGGCTCAAACCAACCAGACCCCATCACCACTCAGTTCCCACTTACATTTTATATTAAACACCTAGTTTACTCTGTTTGATAACACCTCTGCATGCCTTGCCAGATTAGTTACCCTCCCACAAGGAAGGCTGGCCTTGGTGGAGGACAACATCAATGCCACCAGCTGTGCAATGTCAGCAGAAAGAGATGTGCCAGCTCCATGATTCAAAGCTGGGTGGGTCAGCCCAGGGCAGCCTCTCCTCACTGGCACGAGACTTGGGGCAGCCCTGAAGAAGCACGTGTTGAAGGAAGTGATTGTGTTGGGGGAGGAGATTGCACACTATCTCCCCATGGGAGCCCAGGGGCAGGGAGAGAAGCGTCCCCATGCCTGCCAGATTTTGCTGTTTAGAATGATGTAATAAATCACCCACATACTTGCTTGGGGTTGTGGCTCAGCGCAGGTGAGCAACAGTCTGTGATAAGCCCTTTAACTGCCTTGGAAAGAGCACACAAGAGCCACCTTTTCCAGCCCTCTGTTAGCTACCTGCTGACTGGCACCCTATAACAAGGAATGGCATGGGATGAGGGCCTGCTATCTGGGAGAAAGGCACACTGCTGCACAGCAAAGCAGGTAGGCTAGGATTTGTGCATTAAAGAGACTACCAGCCTTCAAGCCAAGTCCTGTCACTGTTCTGAACCTTCTCCCCAAAACAGGGGACAGTGGCATCTTACAGGGGAGATGCAACTTGCCTGGGACAAGCAGCCAACTAAGAGAGTCTTAGCTAATTTGCCTTCATTTGACAATTAAATCAATTCTTGTTTTTTAGTCTTGAAGGGCACAAGTCACATGCACACGCTTATAAACAAACGTGCAAACCCTTTCTCTTTCCTCTTACTGAGGAAACTTGAAGGCAGAGATTAATGACAAAGCAAGCACCAGAGGCATTGCACAGCAGTACTACCCCACAGGGTTTGGATCTACCCATCCCATCCATCCCTGAGGCAAGCATTACAGAGATGGGGACAAAGGGCAATGGACTTGGCTGTGCAGCCCTGAGGTTTTCTAGAGAGCTTGGGTTGTGCAGATCTTGCTGATGTACCACTGGAAGCACACAACCCTTTAAGCCATAGAAGAATTAAACAAACACAGCTGTGCTGTCAGAGTTATTCATGTGACACCAACATGTTCCATCACCAAGGAAGGAGGTACCACCCACCTCACTGATGAGTGAGCCCAGGAACATGCACCTACATCCAGTGAAAAGACAAGAGATATCTCCTGTGGGGACTTCAGGAGGGCACTCTACCTGTCTGCCTGATCGTTGCAGTGGGAGATGGGGAAGTCGCATGGCTGCAGTTAGGCATACCACCCTGGCATAGCTCCTGCTGCATGCATAATCTGTTGATAGAAGGATTCTCCCCCAAACTTACCCATTGCGGGAAATAAGCCTGAGGTTCAAAATATTTGCCAGTGTGGACCTTCTCTCTGTAATTGCCCAAGTCTGCCTGTAAGCTGTAGGCAGCCAGCAAGAAGTAGATTTCTTCTTTGTGGTTGCAATGAGACATAAGTACTTGCTCTTTGAGATGGCAGTAGTAGAGCTGCCGTGCCACCTTATCGCTGGAAGACAAAAGCAAATTTACTTCAAGAACAAAGTTCACTTAAGGCCCCTCAAAAACATCATCTTGCTGAGAAGAGATTAAACTTTGACACATCTGATGTATGCCAATGCCAGCCTGATACAGTTGTGTGTATAAGGAGTACCAAACTGAGATCAAGGTCTTCTCCCACTAAGTGTTGTACAAACAAGAGAAATGGTAACTTCTACTTTGAGGAGCATGAGATCTAAGAAGTTAGGGCAGAAGGTAGATGAAAGGAAAATCACATCACAGCTGTTTTGGAGACTGACTACAATCAAGCACTTCTGTTTCCCTGGAAAGCCTGTAGCAGCCGGGAGAGTCAACTCCCTTGGACTCCCAGTCCTGTTTCTTGCACACCTGTCCTCCTTTCCCCTCTAAACTTGGCACTGCTTTTTTGTTTCACCTTGCCTTAGGCTCATGATACTTTTCAACAGCTAATTCCCTGCAAGGTAGATCAAAAGACATGGGAGCCCTGGGCTTGTTTTTGTCTTCTTCCTCAAGCTGCTAAACAGGGATTGTCTGATAAGACATAACTATGGTGCAGCCTTGATAACCCACACACCCTCTGCCCTCAGAGATGATGGGAAGCAGGCTGATGACATGTACATGTAGATGAGGTGCTGGACACTACAGTCTTGTAAAAGTGTGCATGTATAGTTTCAAGGGGCCAGATAACTATCATCTGCATGGCTTCACAAACCTCTCCAATTAAACTACTAGTGCAAGAGAAATATGTCTGTGATGGTGAAGGATATGTACCTCGGGAGTGGCAGAATTATATGCAATCTCCCTTTGTACAAAAAAAGCAAAATGAAATAAACACTTATCAGCCAAACAGACTCCATAAGAAAGAGTCCCCTGTATCCAAAAATGAAAGACTATGGAGAGAGAAAACATAGAAAACCAAAATCTTTGTTCAAGACAAGAACAAATGCCAAAAATTTGGTAAAGATTTTAATCCACCTAAATGATCTCAGCTCCTGGCTTGCCCTGAGGACAGAGCCACACCAGAAGTGCTGATGTAAATTAACTCTGTCAGTTGCTCATTTTTAACTACCTCATCCTTTGTTCTGTACCATGGGTGAGGGTGGTGCTGTTTTGAGTGCAGCCCATATTCCATGTGAATGGCCTACAAATGCAAAACTCTCTAACTTATGAAGTAATTTCTTTTGTCCATGTACAAAAGTCCATTTCCAGGAGTAAACTGCACAGAGCACTGCTCAAATACAAAACCCAGATCCAAAGTGTGTACTTTGGAGTATAAATAACTATTTTTGGTATATTCATCTGGTGCTTTTCATACAAGCAAAAGAGTGCTAATCATGTTTTGATAATGTTGTCATTCAACCTGCTCTTTCAACACAGATGGAAAAGCAGTCACAATTTTCCTAGGGAATATGGAGTATGATTCAGGCAGAAAACATTCGTAGCTGAATGAGGAAGTCTGTGAAGGTCTTCAAAAAAATTCAAGCAGATTTTTTTAAGCTTATTTCAGTGAGCTTACAGAGATGAGCTTAACAAAGAAACATTATTTTTTTCTTTCATTTTAAGAACACACTGAATAATTCAAAACACAGTAATTACCACAGAAGGGAACTTACCCTATTACTCTTCCATTTTCTACGTAGTATTGTACTCTAAAGAACGCAACAAATGGAGGGCTGAATTTCTCTGTCCCCTAGAGCAAAGACAGAAGACGAGTTAAATTATGATCAGCATCCAAAATTCCTGTTACCCTATATAGTACTGTTCTCTTCTCCCAGGTTCACTCCCCATACTGCTTTTCATTTTCTACTCTTAGCTCTTGGCAAGTTTCAGGGGTGAGTCTGACTGTCTTGGAGGCTCGTAACAATGAGGCATCACAAAACATTCAGACAGGCTGAATGACAAAATATCTTAGGAAGAGCAGAAGATTTTTGGATTGGAGAGATGAGCTGGTATAAGTCCCAGCATAGCCTGAGGACACCCAGCCTGGCCCAGAGTTTCCTAGCTCAGCACCTGGCAGCACCACAAACACATTTGTGCTGAACACAGCAAGTTTCACCCAGCCTCCATCAAAGCGCCAGGCAAGGTGGCAGGGCAATGTGCCACACTGGCACAGCCCTGGCGTTTCCAGGGCACTCCTAGGAGCAACCATCCATCCCTGCACCACACCACTCAGCACGCACACACGCGCTGCCACGTTCAGCAGTCGCTGCCTGGGGCACCAGCCTGGTATCAGCTCCGTGCCTGTTGTTTGGCAGGGCTCGTGGTTAGTTATTCACACCTTCCTGCAGCCACAGACCAAAAGGCAATGTTGTTGTCTGCTTCACACTGAGGAGTGCTGTTAGAAGAAAGCTAGCATGAGTCCTATTGTTTTAGCTACAGCCTATCTTTTCAACTTACAGCCTTGTTTAAACAGGAGAGGAAAAAAAAAGAAAAGGGGGAAAAAGAAGAAAGGAACATCTACCTAGCTCATTCTCTCATCTTTCCTACTTTGCCACTTTAATGTTCACACAAATGATTTTGCTCCCACAGGCACTTCCAAGGCTTTTCTGGTCAGACCCATTTCACTGGGACAAGGTCCATGGCATGCCCTCCACATCTGATGCAGACAGCTTCTTGATCATGTAAATATCTCCATTTTATTTCTGGAACTTGTTCACAGTCACCCTATTTTATCAGCTGGACTGGGCTTTCCACATGAAACCTCTTCATAGGAATTAAATCCTTGTCAGTTAACCCAGTCCAATAGGCTATCTTATCTCAGACTGTAGTACTGCCAATGGCAACTCATTCAGTCTTTTATGATTCGCATCACACCAGAGGTTCAACATTATCCTGACCAGAAGCTTTGCAAGAATCCAATCACAAAGCAACCTCAAAGCCCACCCCATCCCGAGGCAACCAGAAACACCTGCTTTGGGAAGCTCTCACTGGCAGGACAGGCAGCCCTCCGAATGACTCTGGCTGTCTTTGAAGTAACTCTCGCTCATTTGGGAAAAGCAGAGCACATGCTTGGGGATAAGAGAGACCCCCAAACCTCACTAGTCATCTTCAAACTTCTCTAAGCAGCAGAAATGTCAAGTGTGCCTACTCTACAAAAGAAACCCTTTAGCAAGATGGAAAAAGTCATAACGACCCAATCAAGACCTCTGAAAGCAATTGCATGCTATACTTTGTTCTAAACTATGGCTCCCCCATTAATGACATGCATCAACAGGAATTATCATATCTGAATGAATAGCATTAAACAATTACATAGGCTTGTCTTTATTCCATGTAGCTTTTCCCTCCCTTGTCAGGGTTAGCTGGCCTTAAAGAACTAGGACTCTTCTCAAACAAAATATCCTTCCTCTCTCTCCACCGTCCTTTAGCACCTACTCTGGGAAGAGTAACAGCTCCAGTCATTTGCCTCGTATCAGATTCAAGTCACAAAAGGTTATTTTAGGTTGTTTTGCTTAAGGATAAAAATGAGGTCTCCAGACTAAGATCCAGACTAAGTTCAAATGGAAAACTGACCAACTGACCTTCTCCACTTCTGAAGCAGCCAAGCAGCAACCATGCGGTTACTATTGCTCAGGTAAAGTTGTGTAAGGGGCTGTTTTAGCTCTTTTAATTAATTATATGGCTGTGCACAAGTCACTGCATCTTGCTACTGAACAGTATCCTGCAGACCATCTTCAGGAAATGCTCTATGGACCTCAGTTTAAGAGTTTTCATTGCACTGTGTAGTCCAATAAAAAAGCAGCAGCCTCCAAAATTAAACACTTCTCTTACTTTGGTGGTCTCTTTCTTCCATTCCTTTGAAAAGTATTTGCTAAGCTTCTGCTCCAGGTCTATAAAAACATACTCATTATCTGAAAGATAAGAAGAAAGGAATTTAATGTTAAATAATTAGAATTTTTTAGTCATTAAACATTTAGTTGACTCTACAAGTTATTTCCAAGCAATATATTTTAAAACCAGGGAATAGACAGGGCAGTGGGGGGGGGGAAAAAAAAAGTATTCTTAAGTACATGTGCTACTCCAGACAGTGTGGAATGAAGGTCAGTCACACCTTCAAAAGATCCTGAGCTAAAGGTTCCCAAACACCTTAAACAGAAATGCAGAATTCCTGCTTTATAATCAAGAAGCCATTTACAAAAGGGAAACATCATCTTACTGAGCTAATTGTACTGTCAGTTTACCAGATTCAGTTTTTTATTGTTATTAAACAAGCAAGCCCTACCCAAGCTTGTATTCTGCCATCATGTAAAAGCACCATGGTCCAACATGGCACAAGTAAGTAAGCAGAGCTGGGTATTTGACAGGTTTCATCCTCTGCATTTGAATGGGATCCTCTGAAAGGGTGAGAAACAAGAGGACCAAACAAATGCCTTCCTCAGAAGGTCTGGTGTCTCCTGCTCACACCCAACTTCTTTCATATAGAAAAAAGATGAATGAAAGGAAGGGAAACCTGGCCTGCCTCAAAAGACTAAAGGACCAGGACTTGCTCTCCACCCTAGTGAGAGTGAACATGACACAGCCTGAATGGCATAGCATCTTGAAAGAGCTTTGTGCTGCTTTCAAAGCTGATGCTTCATCCCACTGCTTACCAATTATCAAATACAAACAACTCAGCCAGTGAAAGACTTTTTTCTTGAGTCTTCAAGTCTCTTAAGGAAAAAAAAAAAATAAAGACAAGACTTGACAGGTGTTTCAGGCTGCAGCAGCAATGCCAGCTGAGCACATTCACCTGACCTCTACTCTTTGATCTTGCTTAGGACAGTGTTTTGACAGGTGACACAAGGGCCAAGAAGCAGGAGAAAAAAGGGGAGGGGAAAAAAATAAGGAAAAAGAACCTTTCACAAAACAAACTTCTTCCCCTTAAGACCAGCCCAGATTTCCAAATGAGAATCTGCACTAGTGTTTGTGTGAGAGATGCAGGCCTAGAGTGGTCAGTGTTAGAGCAGGTGTTGAAGGGGCTCTGAGCTACCTTGCAGTCACCCTTCCAAAGCATTCCAGATCCTTAGAGGGGCAGATAACTGCAAATATTTTCTTTGCTAACTTTCAAAAAACAAGCAAGCAAAACAACCCTTTATCACCACCTCCTTCACCTCCCACCTCAAGCCAAAGAAACCACACCTGGTGCTATCCAGAACTGGCCCACACATCACCCTACTAGGAAACCTTCTGTCAAATATCAATAACACTGGACACAAAAAAGGACAATGTCCAAAAAAGTCCTGTTTCTGTCTCCATGCTCTTTCCTGTATTGTACTGATTGCAGCTGTACTTTTAACATACTTACATTTCTGTTTATCACTTTACTTGACATATCACATACAAAAACAAAACAGTATTTAACAGAACCATTGAAACGGCTGCATGGAATTACTGAAAGGGCCAGTGGTGGGAATTTAAGGGCTGTAACACACAGGATGGCATAGAAGCTATTTTTGCTGTTTTGACAAAAAGAGGAAGAGTTTTTATCATCAGAGAGATTGCATCTTGTACCTGCATCTTCACTTCTGCCTGTAAGATAGGGAGGCTGGGAGGCTACACTGGCCCTAGCCCTTCCTTTTCTAGGTCCATTAAGATCAGATAATACTGCCTTGAAGAGGCTGAGAGGAGTCCTAGTCAGTGAGAGAGAGAAGAGTTTGTTCATGTTAGACTTGTCTCTGTCCCTTGTCAGCTGCCAAGCATCACTCCATAAAGCTTTCATTGAAAAAGAAGTAAAAGCTCATTTAGGAATCAATTGCACAGCAAGCGACAGGAGTGGGGTAACATGAGCATGGCATCCAGTCCCTTCCTGGGCTCTGATAGCCCTGGAGCAGGGCAAGTGCTCCACTACTGGCTCCCCACGTGGCACAGGGCCAGTCCTGATGGCACAGCAGTGCTGGGTAAAGCCTGTATTGGCTCTGTCAGCACTGTGGTCTTTAGCTGACACCTTGTTAACAAGTTGAAGGGTCAGTTTTCCTTTCTAGCTCAAGAATGATCCCGTGCCCAGAGGTATTTAGAGACACACATTAACTATTCCTCAATCAGGAGGGAAAAACTGCAACAGCAAGCACAGTGATATACCCTAAACCATCTCATCACACCCAAATACTAAGTCAGAAAGGGAAAAACTGTGACAGAACAGTTACACTGCAGTAAAGCTATTTGTTATCCACACCCCACAGCCCCTACTCATCTGTCACATGCTCATTAGGTTAGAGATGATTTTGTGAGGGCCCAGATGACATATGTGAGGACTCCAGGTTATTATCAGGCCTACTGAGAGGTGCACATAAACCACAAGAATAAGCCAGGCTACAGGAGGACAGCCCAATGTATCATCTCTCCTTGGGGGTCCCACTCCTCCCTTGCCCAGTTCAGCTTCCTCCCTCCTGTGCGAGAATGCAGCACTGCATTCCTGCCTTAATGAAGTTAATATTGCTGGAATGTCAACCTGCAATGTAAGCTTCCATCTACAAAAACAAGCAGGCATTTCCCTCTGCAGCCCTACTGGTTTCTGGATGGCTTTGTTTGTTTTTTTTTTTTTTCTTACATTGGATTAGTGATGAAACCTAAGAGATCTTTTGCCAGATGCTTAAACTGTCTTCTTTGAAAATAAGCATCTCTAATACATATGAGGGCACCAAACAGCAGCACCCCTGAGCAGTGCTGTAAAGGACAATACAGAAATGCACAGATGGCCCCCTTTCCAGGGAAGATTAAATTTGATCTGTGGATCCAAATGGGGCTGGATACTCAGCAGGTACAAACTATCATTGCTTCACTGGCCTCAGCTGAAGGACAAGTGAAAGGTACTAAGAAGATGACTGAGAAGCATGCACACATAGAAATACACTCTCATCCACCTGCAGCTACTGACACTGAGTTCATGAATCTCATCTCAGCACTGCAGGTGATCTTACAAATACATCAGCTTCTCTTGAAATGTTCCCCCATGTATGTGTGTACAAATACCAGACCTGGAACAACTCAGCAGTGCACTGCAATCCCATGAAATGCATCTGGACAGCCCCTTGCAGTAAGGCAATTTACATATTTCTCCCAATTTTACCTTTAAGAATTCTCAAATGAGATTTAAAATTTATGCTGTAAAAGTCACATTTCAAAATAAGCAGTTACCAGAAATGAAAAACACTTCCACTCTGAAATATTAGCTTAGCACATCTTATGTACTTTAAAAAAATAGAGGACACGCATTGTTGCAAAAAAATAATGGGCCAGGTCCCCAGTTAGAAAAAAGTGACACAGTTCCAGTGAGTGATGCAGACTTACAACAGGCATTACTTACACTGAAGGAAAAATGGGAATAGAAAATTATGGCTGTAATACAGGGCCAAACCAGTTCCAAGTCATTGTTAAACTAAAGGCCATTATTTTGCATTAACCAGTTCCTCCTCATCTCATTTTTTTATGAAAAGTGAGCTCTCTGCATAAAAGCTAAGTAATGGTGAATGCCAAAAACCTGTTCTCCTACTGTGCCCATTTTGGCCTAGGAGCACCAAGAAATTCCACAAAGGTGTCCTACAAAGAGTCAGAGCTTAGGCCCCAAAGGCAGCCAGGAAGATCCCACTAACAAATTTGGCTGAGTCAAGTATATTTTAGTAATGCAACTAGACAGTCCAGAAGAATAGGATTCGAACAAAATATGAATCAGTGCAAAGCCAAATTTCCACATAGCAAGCATTTTCTGCCTAAAAGAGAAGAGAAAAAATTATCCATGGCTATTGCACTTAGCTTTCCCCAGATGCTTCAAGAATCCTCATGGCAACATCACTATGTGCCTTGAGGTGCAACAGGAAAGAGTAAGAGTAGGACAGAGGGATGCTAGGATTATGGGAGAGCTGAAGCTTAAAAAACCCAAAAACCAACAAACACCCCCACTCTAAAAGATACCTCACAACACATGCCATAGACCTCACATAACCTGAGCACCAGCATGGATTTTTTTGTTTGTTTATTGAAGAACCACTGACTACACACTCCTTTTGCATGTGGAGCTCCCCAAGCTTCTAAGCCTTAGTGATCTGGGAAAATCACTATCCACATGGCATCTGCTCCTACCACCTCTACATAGCTTCTTGATGCTCCTCGTGTTACTTTTCAAGCCAACAGAAAAAAATGCTGTCCACTTTCTGATACCTGGTTGATTAGTTTACTAAAGGGTCTAAAAACTTGGTTCAGGATAACCTTGTGTTCTTAGCTTTAGCTGGAAAGTACGTGTATCCCAAGTGAAGGGGAAAATCACAACAGAGGCTGGAAGTACAGCAAGGGAGGTTGTAGCCGAGGTCACTTTAGCTGGGATGGACATAAGGCTGTGGAAGGTAGCATGAAAGGAGACAATATCAAGAAGCCTGAGATCATGTGGCTCTTAGGAACTGTTGAGGTCTGAACACTGAGCTAAAGGCTCTTTCATTCCTGGTAATGGATAGACACTGCAAGAATTTTATGTTGGCATCTTACATTTAGCAACAAGACATGCCCAGGCAAAGATCTCCAGACTTCAGCAGTGTCACAGTGGAACAAGAAGAGCTGCAAAACTATTTCCAGCACTACTTATCCAGGGGCAAACAAAGCCCTTGCAAGTCCCAGGCAGGAGAGCACTTGGCTGGATGTTGTACTGATACCGAAGGAGAAATGATTGACAGTGGGTACACACAAAAAATTGCCTTCATAGGAGCAGACCATGCAAGTCCTTCCAAGGAGTACTTTATACTCTCTGGACATCTGAACCCCTGCAATTCCCTTTAGGTGGTGCATTTCTGCATGTGTTTTTCTTGGATTGCATTAACTCATTTGAGATGCCAAAGTCACTGTAATAGAGTTGTACCTTAGGTTAGAATACAGGAGAGATTCATAAAGGAGACTCAACTATGCAAGCAGATTTAAGAGAGGACAGGCAAGAAGCAGGGATAATGAGGAAGGATTGTGTGTAGAAATCATCATAAGGTATTTCAGATAACTCTTGTTTTTTGTCTCCAAAGAGACCCTTTGTTGTAAGAGATATCCATGTAATAGAAAGATAACGTGGTAGCATATTCTGTCCATGAACTTCAGCACTGGGGATATACAGATGCAGAAGAGGTAACTGGAGGCAGAGAGGTTTTGGTGGAATTAATCACTGAGCTCCTTGCTAAGCATGTGCTGGGAAGCATGGGCCTGGCAAGGTGAACAGCCATAGCTGTAAAAACCAAAGTATCATCCTTGTGGCAGGGGATTTGGTTTTGTGAGAAAGCCAGCCTGACAAACTCACAAGAGGACACAGAGACAGTCGCAGGGTAGAGGAGCTGCAGTCTTGCTCCTTCCCAGTTGCAGGCTTCCATCTGCTTAGGTCAAGCAAGGTTTGCTTCTAGAAAGGCATCACCCAAAACTCAGGATTGAAGGGATCTGGGTTATAACAACAAAGGAAGGCTAGCTGTTCTTTGTCTGCTGACAATCAGTTTTGTTTTAGAAGACTGAATGTGTTGCTGCACACACTTTCTGATAACAAGAAGGAAACCTCCTGCAGGGCACTAGATAAGGTTGACCCCGCAGAGGATTTGCCATATAAGACCCAGCTGCTGAAGCCTATGGAACCAGATTGAACCTGGCAGGGCTGCAGGACCTTGCACTGAGCAAACTACAAGGGGAAAAAAAATATAAAACACTTCAGCAGCAGGAGCACACAAGGTATAGCCTGCGTGATGATCCATGACAAAACTAGAAGAGCAACATGACCCAAGGTTTGTGGGACCTCCCATTAATGTACATTCCTGAACTTGATTTTCAAAGCGATCAGCTTCTTATAGAAACAACATTTTTTCTCCCCAAATATATTGGGTTGAAGTGGTTTTCCTCTTGAGAATAAAAAAAAACAGTTCAAGAGCAGAAGGGATGAAAAATTCTGCCCTGACACTGTTACTGTTACCTTTAATCCTGAAACTTGCCCTCAGCACCTGCAACAGCCAGAAGAGAAGGCAACATATTTAGGCATCAAATGCTGGGTAACAGGCTCCAAGACCTACAACTTAGGTCTTACAGCATTCATGGCTTAGACTTTGCATGGTGCTTTGCAGTGCCATTTTATTTTTTGCCACACTTAGAGGTTAAACTTCTGTTTATGATTAAGGACCCCAACCTGTCGCCCTCACACACATACTTAGTATGAGACCAACTGAGCATTAGTGTATCTGTACAACGTCTGCAGGTCAAATGAGCTCCTAATCCAGATAATCCATGCAGTGTGATTGGCTACAGTTCTGTGGAAATCCTTTAATTTTCATTCTGTTGCTACTGCTGACAGTCAGGGTTTTGTTGACAAATTAGCAGCAAAGTAATGGATGCAGGTGCATTAGAATACCTTCTTTTGCATGTGGCAGTATCAGGCTGCCAAAATGAACACACACTAAGAAACCAGGAAAAATATCATTATTAAAACAGGGTAGCCATTCTTTAAAAAATGTCTTCTTGGAGCTGCAGCACAGAGGTGAAAGCATGATGCAGAAGAGGATTACCTTGTTCAAAAATGTTGGATTGTTTGGATACCTAACTCAGCCTTTCCTCACAGACCAGGCCCAGGCCTCCCCTTCACAGCCTCTATGGGATGTACACTGACTTGCTGCTCAGCCAGGGCAGTTGACTTAAACATCCACAAGGCAACCCTGGGAATGCAAAACTTACCCAGGTCATTCTCCAACCTGACCTGAGAGCTCCCCTTTCTTGAGGTGACAGCTTGTTGTGAAGTCAAAAATCCCTGAGAAGCAGGCAATGCCTTAAATACTACTTCTAAATGCCAGACTCAGAGTGCTACATTTGCTATAGGAGCAAGACCTCAGCTACCACAGACAGCAAGGGAGATGATCACCAGTCTGTTGACCAAAACAAGACCAAGAAAAAAATCATGTTGTAGAACAGAAAAGGTATTTCCTTTCAGGAAACTGAACAACCAACCCCCCTCAAAAAGCAAAAAAGAGTTGTTAATTCAGGCTGCTGGACTCTTTAAAAGTCAAGGAAAAGACTTACAGGAGCTTTCTGGAAGAATTAGCTGCTCTAAAAAAGAAGAATACCTTTGTGAAGTGAGAAGACACTTTCCCCCTAAAGATGTGGACAATATACTCTAAAGTCCAGTCAGAACAGCTTTATTGTGCTCTTTGGGATGCAGTGGTTACAATGCATTTGAAAGGCTGAAAGGCATCTGCTATGATAGGGTACTTTGGGGCCAGAACCCCTGTGCTTGACAAGGAAACTGCTTTACAGGAAAGGTG
This sequence comes from Lanius collurio, assembly GCA_020086605.1. Taxonomy (NCBI): domain Eukaryota; kingdom Metazoa; phylum Chordata; class Aves; order Passeriformes; family Laniidae; genus Lanius; species Lanius collurio. Next base: position 20,521,462 of record JACBWW010000002.1, on the reverse strand, counting down.
TGAGGGAACAAAAAAGCAGGGTATGGAAAACACCTGTGAATGGAGCAAAAAGGGAAAGAAGGATGGGAAAAACAGGAGAAATATTAAAAGAAAATAGGAGTGAAATTGCCCTGTCTTCCAGGAGAGGAAAGGGGCTCCAATTTCAGCCAGGATGTCTTGCAAGTGGAATAGACAAAACCTGGTGTTAAAAAATGTCCCAAAGGGGAGGACTCAGAAACATAGATGATTTGTGAAAAAAGTTAAGAGCATTCAGGTGTTCCTCACATTAAAAAAAAAACTGCACTGGTTTAAAGCACAGGTACATTAAATTTAAGGAATCTCTCTTAGGGAGATAAAAAGCTTATGTTCCTCTCAGTTTGAATGCCACACTCAGAAAAAGCAGTTCTTAGAGAATGAGAGCATGAAGGAAATTAGATAAACTTAGAAAAAGACACTGATTTTATCCCACATATTTTAAAGAAGCAAAATAAATCTTTAGAAGGACTTACAAAAGACTCCTGTAATTTCAATGAAATTTCTAGAATTGCAGTAGTAAATAACACACTTGAGAAAGTTTTTGGAGAAAAGTCTTTCAGTTCTTTTGGAAATGTGGGGAGGTAAGATAAACAAGACAACTCCTAGTAATTTCTAATTACTAGGAGTTGGGGTGTGGGAGAGAACGGCAATGCTCATACCATACCAGAAATATGATCTCTCATATCAATTTGCTTCTTTAAGGCACCATCTTAACACCATTTCTTGGCCAATACCAAGCCATAGGACCAAGCAAACTGGACTTTAATTCACAGACTAAGAAGTTCTGTATTTCTCATATGATATTTCAAAACCCAGTGTGTCCCACATACGCATTCAGTCCCTTACACCTCCCCACTGCCACATTATTTGTGTGTGACTTCAGAAGATAAGTAATACTTCCAGATCCAAGGTTCTTTTAAAATCCACCTCCTGTTCAGTACCTGTAGTTTTGCATATAGTATCAAATATGTTGACTAGTAACTCCCACTACAGGAGAGAAAGCAAGCCCCACAAAGAGGTGGAATCTAAGAACAAAGGTGGAGAACAAAAGCCCCCCCTTTACTCAATTTGTCTGCCCACATAGCAAAGATCAAAAGAGCTCTGGGAAGGCTCTGCATAATCTACATACTTTGTGACCTTATTACAATCAAATTCCCCCCGCAGGCACAGCCACTGTGTATATATGCACACACTGTAAATACACAAGCGGGTCTGTGGATGTTTGCCAAGTCACTTGCTCGTGCATTGAGTTTGCTTACTTTTAACAATGCTGAGGCCAAAGAAGTGAGGCTCTTTAATCTTCACTAAATCACAAACTTGCTGAAAGAGCTCCTGTCCAGTGGCTTTGACCTGAAAGACACAACCAATCCAACATTACAGATGGCTTACACACCTGGGTGGAGCAACTCTTTTTTATGTAGGCCAATACATTTTTGGGTACTAAAGCAAAATAACCTAACACAACCACACCAGAGAACATGCTTTGTTTTCAGTATTATTGCTATTATCACAATATAATAATCATTACTAATTATAGAAATAAAAATACTGCCTTGCAGATTTTTTTAAGACATTAAGAGGAAAAAAAACAAACCACCAAACCCAAAAGTTTTCATTCAGAAGAACAAGGAGCAAAAGTACCCAAACAAACACAAGACTGAGCAGCACGCAGCTTAGAGATGTGGTTTCTCTGTACCCCACAGAGAAGAGCTTGCATTCTGTCTCCTGCTGGCTTCTAGTTACACAGCCATTAACATCTTCATCTTTGGCAGCTGTCACCAAGAGCCTGTAAGCCCTTGCCTGTTTCCCAGAACACTGAGACCTTCCAATACCCCTGCCTCCTGTAATGCACAGACTCTCCCAGAAGGTGCATGGTTCTGGTTAACTGCATGTGCAGACCTGGATGTGTACTGTGGCTGGAAGATTCCCCCACTAAGTGTCCCCTCATTCCTAGCCTCATTTCTCCCTGTCCTGCATCATCCCAGGAGTACTGACAGACAAACCGCAGACATAAAGGGAAATCCCTCAGCCCACAGAGGCACAGGGGAAGCAGCTCAAAGAAAGAGCAGATGGGGAGAACAGAATGCCACTGACACAGACAACCTCAGCTCAGGCCGTGATGCAGCCAACTGCAGCTGCAAAATGCGCCAGGACCTTGGAATTTCACTACCCCACTACTGGACAATGTGGATTAGCAGTGCCTGGAGGGGTATAGTGCAGTGCTACCTACTGAGCAACAAAGATGACAGGGCAGGAGTCAACTGCTTAACTCTCCTACAAACCAATCACCATCCTAATTTTTCAAGCTCTTTTAGTGTAGGTATGCCACACACCCCAGAAACTGGCTTGCACTCCCCTCCCTGCCCTAGGACGTACCATGTCACTAGACATGGACAATGGGAAACAGGAGGTCATTTAAGTACTCATTTTCTTCTACTTGACAAGGAACCACCAGCCAGATGCTCTGTACTGTTTTATCAGGAGCTTTGAAGCCTGCACTACACTAATGCAAATACGTGTAAGCTTTGAGCAGGGAGGAGGTAGTGCACAGTTCTGATAAGACCCAAACCCACACCTGGATCATATCATGAGTCTCCATGTGAGACTGCACTTGCCTTACACCTAAATGCAGTGTTTGCCCAGACACCAAGAACACACACTTGGAAGGTAAAGTTTCGTGCAGAGCAGTCCCCTTTGCCAAAGATGCAAGCTCTGAGCACGTCCTCCTACCTTGGAAGGATTTGCTAAGAAAGATGTGACCTACCTCTAGCCATAATGGTTATGGGCATACGAGAGTCACTGGCAGCACAGGACCTCCTGTAAATGCTACACAATGAGATGAATTTTCTAAGTGGCAAGCTTTCCTACCTAAGGGAAGAAAAATCTGCTTTAAGATACTTAATTCTAGGGAACTGAGCACTTCAAGTGACAGTTTTGTGGCACTCAGCTCTAAACAGTGATTTAAGCAGATTTCTTTCATAGCAGGTATGTGACTACCACCTTGTCCATTCTCCTCTTGGCACTTCCCTTCCGTATCAAATTCTACTCCCAGCCTTAAAGGCTATGCAATACCAATTACATTTGCAATTGCTGTTCCCTCCTCCTACTTTCCCCTCTGCTCAAAGCAACCAATACTTCCCTTTGCATTTTTCATTTGGGCACTTCTCTTTGGACTTTCCTCCCTATGCATACGGTTCCTGTGCCAAGATTGATCCCAGAAATGCTATGACTCATTCCTTTCACTGATACTCAGCTTTGCTCCACCTCAGGCTCAGGGCCTCTTTACACGTGAAATTTAGTCCAAATGAAATCAAGTGCAAGTTTACAGAAGGTAACTGCTACTCCAAGGTCGTTCTGTGTACAGATACTCAAGTGCATTAGTTACCTATGCCTATTTTTCTTGGCACATATCACATGCTTTGAAACATCAGCTCTCCTGTTCACAGAACAACTGAAAGGTTTCAGACCTATGCTTGCCATTCACCACACCATTCACTGACTTCCTCCACTCCAAAAATTTTTCCCACTTTGCCTTGCCCTCCTCAGAGCAGCTGGCGACTGCAGCACCCATTAGTTCCCCTCCCTGCTCTGCTTCTCCTCATGTTCACAGTCGGTCCCAAGAAGGCAGTTTTACTCCTCACCATCCCCCCAAATTTATTGTACATTCAGAAAGGTAGGCATTGAAGTTAATTAAGAGATACTTGATTGTGGGGGAAGATAATTTAAAATGGCTCCTCCTCTTTTCTCTTCAACAGCACTACTTGTCAAAGGCTTAAGAGAAATCAATTTTAAAGAACAGGCTTCAAATCTATATGTTACCACATAAAACACATATAGGTAAACTCTCATCTGGAAGGGTGGAATTTATATGGGAGGGGGGAAGGAGGAATTACCTTCATAAACACTGTGCTTATCATGGGAAGGATCTATAATTTATTCTGCTGGAAAGATAACCATCCCTACCTACCTCACGGAGCTGCAAGCTTGTTTAGTATTTGCATTCCACACTGAAGAGGTTAAAAGGCTTTGGAAATCTTTAGTAGTGGCATTATTATCCTAATAAATGCACAAAGTATCATCTGTGGTTGTGCTAATTACATTTGGGTTCTACCAACATCACTAGAAAATTACCTTGATGTTTCTTAAAAAAAGAAAGATCTCTCCAGCTATGAAATCTTAATTTTTGTTGCTATTTTGAATGAATGTTGTGGTAAAGTCAAAAGCCAAATGAAAAGCTGTTTCTGGTGATTTGCCCAGCTGTAACAGGTCATGTTTCACTCTCTATGCAATTAGGACACAACTGTGTGTTGAGGTCTCATGTTTTGGCCCAGGCAGCTATTCCCTTTCACACTCGAGCATCTCCAAGTACATAGTTCCCTATGTAGCAGACATAAAAGAAAGGGGTATCAGAAATGACAAGGGTGAATGTCTTTAAAAGGAATACAAAGGGGTGTTGTGGAGGGTTCCTCTGCAGCACAACATGGCGATGCACATGGCACTCCAGCTCTTTGGAATGGCAGCAGGCTGCGACAGGACAGGGGAACAGGAGGGGACACGGCACTTTTCCTCTGTCCCTGTCAGGGCTCAATGCAAAAGACCATTTCTTATGCTTATTAAATATTTTGGAGGTATTGAAAAAGACATGCAGATGTAGCATTTAGAAACCTGGTTTAGTGGTGGACTTGGCAGTGTCATGTTTATGCCTGGATTTGATCTTAAGGGTCTTTCTCATCCCAAATTTATTTTACAATAAACTGCAGATTTTTGTGATCTATCTGAGCATGAACCATTGGTGAAGGAACAGCTGCGTGCTCCGTTCAGGCACAGGCAGTGAGGAGCAGTGACACTGTCAGCCCTGCTGGTGCACTGCCCTCCTGCATGCCAGCCTTCACCTTCCCCATGACCAGCAGCTCCACTATCTCCCTTCTTTAGCCTCCCTGATAAGAGCTGTAAGAAGGTGAGATTTAGGGTCAGCTGCAACAGACCATTACCCAGGCCTGTACACCTGCTGCCAAGAACTTAATTAAATCATCGTTTTCTGCCTTGCACAAAAGCCAGCAGATTGCAAAAGCCTTCTGGGGCCAGTGGATGGGCTGGGTTTGAACCAGTAACCTAGAAGCAGAGCGTCCCAGATTTTGCTGTTAAAGCTTTATTCCATCCAGCCCCTGGGGCTGTTTCAGTTAAGGACGCTACACTTACACACAGCAGGTAGGAAAATTCTGGCATGGATTTTGAAGATTAGCACACATAGTTTCAAAAGCCACCATTTCAATCAAGTACTTAAAATAACAGTTCACCTCAACTGTCTTCTCCCCCTTCTCATCCCAAAGCAGAGGAAAAAACCTACCCAAAACAAAGCCAAATCTCCCCAGCCCACACATGAGTGCATGCACACGCTCACAAGAGAGCACTTATCTCTGAGACTTGCTTGTCCTCTGAACGCCAAGTGCCTCTTGTCAGCTCAGTTTCTCACAAGTTCAAGGAGCAGCAGGCGTTGCACAAAGAGGCACTGCGCCTGCAGACACTGTGCCACCCTGGGCCGCCAGCTGAGCTCGCCCTGCTGTCACTCGGACACCCTTTGAGGCATTCAAGGCAGCAATCAAAGAAATGAAGTGACTTACCTTGATTTTTTTTTTGTGTGTACGAGTACTCGAGAGAAAAAACCCCACCCTCAATGGCTATTTGCCTTAGACTCTTTGAAGGGATCTGCAGGCTATCAAAACCAGGGATAGCTGGATTCTTTACAAGAGTTATGTGTTGGGTACACTTGCTAAGTACTCAAGGTATTTCAGGTTCAATTTTTAAAAATTTTGGGATTATTACAAGCAGCAAAACCACTCAGGGTTAACAAAAAGTAAATAACAACAGAAAAAGAGCAGAGGAGACCCCCGTCCTACAACACAGCCGTGACTTTTAATGAACTCTGCGAATGAGTTGAAGCTGCCCAATTAGAAAATAGAGCACCAATTACCCTAAGCTGGCTAATAGCCTTTCGGTCAGCAGACCAGCACCAGGCTTTTGGGAGAACAATGGGAACTAACAAACCTGAACTGTGGCTGCGATGCAGCGACCTCCCAGCCCCTCTCCCAGCCACTCACCCCGACGGCCAGGCTGAGCTGCTCACGGGTGGGCAGGAAGACACAGACGTTCCGGACCTCTGGCTGCATCCTGCCTGCCAGCAGTGCCCTGCTCATGGTGGGCAGCTCCACAGGGGCTGGGGTCTCCTCTCCAGACGGGTGTCAGGCTCCCTTCATCCCATGTACCTGTTGAAAAGGTGAGAGCATCAGTGCTGTGCTTCTGTTGGCACTGGGAGTAGCTCACAGCATGCATGTGATGAGATGTTTAAAAACAAAACACTCCCAACAGTCACCCATTTTCCAGGGACAGTCAGTGTTTCCACCAGCATCACAGCACAAACCAGGCAGCGTTAAGCTTTTAAACAGCTTGAAAGTCCTAGGAGAGCGCCATAAAGCAATGAAGGTTCCCTGGAATAACAAACCAGACTCAAGGTTTCCAGACTCATACAAGTAAGTGATAAGGCAGGTGACACCTTGGGCCACTGCCTGAAAACACCCATGCCACGGGGGAGTGCCCCATCCTTCAGCCAGGGACCTTGCTCTCTCCCAAAGCAGAGATTTCAATGGGCTATCAGCAGGCACATGTCAGTGCAGAGGACTTAATCTATGCTGTCCTCCCCCTCACTCCATCCCTACTCCCTGGGAAACCATTGCATGAAATACTCTACACCTCAACTCAAAGGAGGAGGAGGAACAAAAACTCACAAGGCTGAGCCGTATAACACCTTTTGTGAGGTAAGCACTGCCAACCTCCTCTCAAGGACTGAGTGCAGGCTGCACTAGCAACTCACAGGTGAAGTTCAGATATTAACAGAAATAAGAGATGAGTTTTATTTGCAGCCAAACACACAGTAGCCAACACCATCTTCACTTTACAGCTAGGTTAGACAGTTTCCTCAGCAACTTGTTCCATTTTGTGTACAGCCCTCTCCTCTCCAATGCTCTCAGCATTCCTCTCAAGGAAGTATCCTGTGACACCTGATGAAGCCTTCAGGAAGGGGAGAAGCTCCTCGAGGGTGGGTTAGGTATTAATGCCTGCAGAGACCCGAACAAGCAAGGTACCAACCACAAAGTTCACCCCATCCCCATACAAGATTTGATGCAAGTCTACCCTCAGCTGCCCTGAGCAAAGGGGCTGACTCCCTTCCACCACCAACATTGGGGCACTCACCACCAGCACAGCAATAGATGTGCTGCTGGCTGATACCTGCCCCCCCAAGTCCCCACACACCCCAGGACAGTGGCAGACACCAGCAAAGGCAGCCCCACGCACTGGCTCTGGCAGTGCCACCCTCTCCCACCTCCCACAGCCCAGCCCACTTTCAGGGGACAGGCTGTGAACGGAGCCATGGGCTTTTGCTTCACCCTCCATAATGGATAAAAGATGAGGGATCATAAGCAGCAGGGAAGCAGGCCGTGTTATGCTAACACATAACACACACACACGTACATGCATGAACGTGTGCATGTGATTATAGGTAAGTTGAAGAAGCATTTTTTGTTTAAAGTCATGTTTGTCCTGGTTCAGGAGAAAATTATGGCAGAATTAAATTATTGTGTGGGAAATGGGAAAAGCAAACCATCATATAGAGTATAGCAAGTAAAACTTACATTTATGCCTTTCCCTTCAACTTTGTACTCAAGTTATCAATCATTTTTTAAACTTTTTTTTTTAAGCAAATACAAGATAGATCCAGGAGTGTCCTTTTGCAAATATAGAAGCTGTTCCATGCACCTCCTTCCCTGAATCAGCATATACAATTCTTCTTAATAAAGCAATTTTTGATTCAAATTATGTAGAGCATTACTTATAAGATAGAAGTGCACAAAAAATGCAGACAAGGAGGTTATTAAAGTATATTTTTCAGAACAAGTATTTAGCGTAACAAGACCTAGGAGTTTTAAAAAGATTGCTATTAATTAAAAGCAAGTGAGAAAAACACATTTGACTTTCTGGACAGGTGAAAGCTGCTATTAACTGAAATATTAAGAGGGAAATTCTGATTTATCTTCTCTTATTGATATAATTATACTGACATGCTCTCTTAGGCTCTGGACTACACACTAGTAACAGCTGTATATAAATTACAGATGTCTGCAGAATGACTTGAGGGCAACAGGTCACCACTATTATTGCCAGCTGATGTAATTTGTGCCATAAACTTTATCAGCAGCATAAAGACCTCAGAGTATGAACTTTTCAACATAAGGAAGTTTATCTTAATTGTCAAACGGCTGCACTGGCCAGTACACGTTCTCTCTCACAAGGGGATACCACAGCCAGTGAAGACATTCATGGTGCTCAAAACAGAACTGAAAACAGGACAAAAAAATGACCATAAAAAAAAAAAAATAACAAACCAACACATGCACACAGATTCCTTTGGACAGCTGAAGAAACTGACTCCCACTTCACCACAGCCTCTATAATAAAAAGCTTCTGGAAAGTTTTTTCCCACACCTGCTTTTCCCATTTGAATTTTTAAGAGAACAGCTGTGGACCCTCAGAACAGAAAAGTGAGAAAGGCAGGAGAGAAGGTGTTTTTATTCTTATGAACCAAAACAAATGAGCTTGTGGACCCTCCCATGACAGGTAAAGGGTTAAAGAAAAAATGTCCTTAGTCTGAATGGGGAGGTCAAACACAAGCCCAGCTCAACCTTCTCTTCTTCAGAGGTATGCTAGGATGTGATAAAACATCATGAATCATTAACTTGCTAGCAATGCATGTTTACACCTTTTTTTTTAAAGTTGTGAGTCAAGAGTAACTGCCCAATGAAAAGAAGTGACCAGAAGGAATGCTCTTAAACATACGCTATTTCAGACTGCCCATATGCTATCCTTTTGTTTACCATAGATTCCAACCTCTTAACCTCAATTAAACCATAAAAGCTCCAGCAAATGCATTGCAGATGAATTAATAAAAGCTGAAGTCAATAATTAGCCTCTGGGACACCTTACAGGTAGTTTGTTTTTACTGTGTTGCTTTTTTAAACTAACATCACTTCATGTTTTAGCTCCTGCAGAAGTGCATTTTGAGGTATAATTGCTTGGTCAAAGGCCCAGCAAGTCTATCAATTAAAATAGTCAAAAGCACTATTTATTTGTATTCTTCTGGTATCAGACAGGACTCTTGTTAGTGCCCTGAGTGGTGGCACAGCTTATTTAGCAGTGTTTATTTTACCTAAACACACATGCAGAGGGTCTTTGGAAAACATGCCTGTCATTAACTTCTCTCACTCAGCAGCTCAAACATGGTCATAAAAACTCAATTAAATCCTCCCCCTCCTCTCTCCACAGACGCTCAAGTTGCCTCCCAGCACAGAGCCAGAACCTCAGCACTTGCTGGGTCAAAGAAGGAATGGATGAGGTTTGCCCCAGCAAGGCAGATAAAAGCAGCAGAGCCCTCCACAGGAGGAAGAAGAGGAGTTGAATGAGAAGGAAGGAGCCTGTTTGCTTCAGGTATCAGCAGGTTGCCTCACTAAAACACTTCACACCCCCCATACACCCAACAACACAAGGATGTCCTGCCACCACTGAATTTGGGGCCATGCCACTGACAGCCTGTCTGGAAGAAGGTTTCATCCAGACAGAATATGGGTTCACATAATGAATGCCACTGTATTTTACACACTAGTTCATAGCACCACAGCGAATTGGGTCCTAATTCTAATTTCAGCCTCTAGGTACAGCCACAACCATACCTCAGGGGGATAAAGGGAATAGATGAACGAGCCATACCTTACCAACTCAGAGTAGCAAAGCAGAACAATGTTCTCATTTATCAAGAAAAAAGCACAGGTAATTCTGAGCTTCTCTCACAAACACCTGGAAACAGGCTTTTTAAGTTTTATTACAGTAAAACATCTTAGCCTTTGCTAAGCTGATAGAGAATGAGTACTGAGCATCTTCCCAATGAGACCTTACCACAGTGGCCCTACGGCCTCTCAGAAAAAATTGTCCAGAAACGTTAAGACTCTTCTTAATATTTTCCAGACATCATCTAGAGATGTCTTAGGCTTCTAAGAACACCAGACTCTTAGACTGCAGTTTCACAAACAGCTTAAGCAGCTTTAATCAAGGCAGTCCTGCAGCAAGACAGACAGACAACTGCCTGGAAACAAATCTGCCTTTGGCAGCAACCCACACTTGGGCTGCCTTGTACTCACGATGAAACACAGTCATAAAACTGAAAACCCCCCTCACCTTCCAGGTATTTTGTCCCCTCAGATGCACACTGTAGGGCACCAGTACTATTTGCAAAAGAGAGTAATAAAGTGCCTGAGCAAGTAAAAGCTGTCATGATAGCACGCAAAAGCCTTTCTCAGCATTTTTAAAAAAAAAAACTCCTCCCACCTCCTTTGACTAACCCCTGCGATGATGAAAATTTCTCTGAGAAGATGCATCAAACAGGAAGGAGTGGAAACAAAGTTACTTGTCAAGGCAGAAAACAAGACTGAAGCTAAATAGCTTTATGTCATGGCTGTAAGATGATTTCAACAGTGCCACCTGTGACCAGCACGCAGGACAACTAGGTCACATCCTGCAGCAAATTCCCAGAAGCACATTGACTTTTCAAATGTGTCTACCTCAGCACCATTCCAAGACTAGCACAACACAATCAAGGGCAAAGATGCCACAAGGAGCTAAGGTAACAAATTTGGTATCCACACACTGCTTTTGGGGTAAAATACACACCTGTTTTCAAAAACTGAGCGCTACTTAGTAGGAAACCCCTATTCAAAGGAATACCAAAACATCTCCCAGTCACTTGGGTGCTCTGAAGATCCAGATTCCAGAACCAGTGCAGCTTGGCTCTGGACAGCAGAGACAACTGTCTTCAGCCTACAGAAGTGGGAGATGCAACTGCAGCAGGCCTTCTGCATCTGGTCAGATCTGACCACAGCCCTCTCACAGGGGAGGCATGTGGGCCTGGCTGCCACCTTTCCTTTAGGATTTTCATGAAGTGCAATGCAAGATGTCTTCAAAAACTCCAAGGCTGTGAACCCAAGCAGATGCAACAAATGGGGAAATCACAAGTATTGGTCTTAGATACCAACATCCTTTTTTCTTTTTGTACAAGCAGCACTCCTTAGTGACACTGAGCTTTAACAATAACAAGGAAAATGCTTTCTCGCTAGTCTTCATTGCAGGATTAGACGCAGCTCTTAGTTAGGCATGACTGCTCACACCCCCCACCTTAGTGCTACAAAGTCTTACTGCCCCACATCAAGCAGCACCAGTGAGCTCTAGAACAGGAAGCATGCTCTAGTGCTCGTAACTCTTCTGCTCTGCACCCCCCAAAACATGATCACTGTGCTCAGGAAGAAGGGATCTCCCAAAATTCCGTGGACACCCATCCCCAACCCAGGACCATGCTGCTATGCTACTGTCTGTAGGCTGCCCTAGCCCTTAAGCTCAAAGACAGGCACGGCTCTCCTAACCCAGGGATGGTGGCATTCTCTTGCAGCCAAATAAAAGTGACTCATGTTTTTGGGTGCACTACCTAGTCCTCAAGGAGAGGAAAAAATGCTTAACAAAGGACAGAGCACCAAAGGAGGTGCTCCTGCAGCACATGGAAGCACAAGGGCAGGGCAGTGGTTACAGGACCATGCAGGTAGCTGCCACGCTTCCATCCACCTCTCCCATGGGATGGAAAAAGCTCCCCAGCAGTTTGCTCCCTTTGAGGACAGCACAATATGAATCACTTTATGAACTTAATATTTACCTGAAATCAAAACTGAGTCCAGGAGCTCTTTGAAAGAAATAGACAATGAGTATTAAAGGCTTCAGGCAAAAAGGGACAAATTAGGATCTCACAGGGATTATGTTTTTCCATCTCTTCCAAGTGATGGAAAGTGTCTTTGAATTTTTATACACAAAACCATGCAGACTTTTAAAATACATTATTTTATCAGAAGCACATACAAAACTTAGTAATGTACATGTTTTAAAGAACACCCAAACAGTAAAGTCTGCATCTAGAGCGTGAAATTCTTTCCAGCATGCTTTTTTTCCTGGGAAATCAAACAATCTTCTTGTGGCAAGATCAAGGCATCAACTGATCCTTCCTTTTCATTGACTGGTAAAAGCAGTAGTATGTACCCTATTGCATCCCTCTACCAACATGGAGTTTCTCATTGCAATGAATTTCTTTACCCCTGCATAATTTACTAATGGACTTGTTTATTCAATACCAATCACTTATAAGTATTCCTCTTACTTCATAAATCAAGCGCATTAATTAAAGTTAAAGAGTAAGTGGAAGTTTAAGGTATCAATTGGCCTAGGCAACTGAAGAAACACAAGAAAGAACCAGCAAAACACGGGATTGGGCACATGCCAGCCTCAGTATCCATTACGCCTCACAAAGAGCAGCTGCAAAGGAAGCCTGCTCAGAAATGCCAAGCTCCATTTTCTCAGCTGGATCCCCAAGACACATCACATGACATCTTGCAAAAGTTAAGAGAAGTGAATTTCTGGAATAGCCATTCAGCAACAGCAACCTTGCCACCCCTCAAACACATGGGCATGTCTCTTTTCAGATGAACCACAGGAAATCTCATTTATGGGCATACATACACACAGGCAGGAGAGCAATGCTGGTCCAGGACCTTGGTGTGAAGAACAAGAACAGAGATACTTCAATTTTCACTCCAGTGCCTGGCAATTCTGCCATGTAGTGCAATCTTTAGTAAAGACCATTCATCTTTTCTATCTATGGGGAACAGGAGAAGCAAAGTACAGGCAGTAATTTCTTTACAATAAGGGAAAGTGAGGCTTCCTTCACAGCCATTGCAACTGTCAGAAAACTTAGGAAGATCGGGGAGAGCAGCAGAAAGACCTGGCCTCTCTACTGGCAAAAGAAAAGCACCTTCCTACAAGGTACAGATTGCAAATGCATGACACCTCCTGACCCAAAAGCCTATCAGTTAATTCTTCAACTGGAAACGTATTCCATTTTTAGTCTACCAAGGCTATAAACAGGATTTCTCTCAAGGGGATCTATTATACTCTTGCCTCAAGCACAACAGATGAGAGATACTCTTCTACAAGCCTGTCTTTGCACAAGTTGTTTTACAGGGATAGTATTTTTCACTTGAGCTAGGCTGGACTGATTTAGTACGTATCCCTAAGACTCCAGAAGTATTTTGCAGAGCTGTCCAAAAATTTCTTCATTTATGTTCTCATCAAGATCTTGTAACAGTTACAGAAGCAGCAGATTACAAAGTCTTTATTAAATAAATAAATAAATAAAGAGCAAAGCATAATTATTACAAGCAATACCTTGAGTAGCAGGACAAATAAGGAAACATGATTATTTTAAACAATGTAACAAATTCTTCTGAGTAGGAATAGCTTTGCTGCCAGCAATAACCAGGTAAAAAAATAGATTGGCTTGCTTCCCCTGAGGAAGGGGAAAGTCCACTGCTGATCTCATTGCATATGAATCACTATCTAAATATTCAGACCAACTAGGCACCTTCACATCAGTTTGCATCTAACTTTTTCCCCCTCAAGTGTACAGCTAGCCATAAACATATTCTGAGCAGAGAAGAGTGCTGATTTATGTGAAGTGGACAAAAAGAATAGATAAAACTCCATTTGGAGCACAGCTTGCCTCTTTACAAGTGTGAAAATGCCAATCTGCCAATACCTTGATAAAATTAACACAAACAGTAGGGTCTTTATGATCAGATGCAGTTTCAGAGACTGCACACAGCACTGCCAGACATCAGCTTCAGCAAAGCAACAGGGAAATGGGAAGACACAGACAAAAACAGAAAGAGAACAACAACAAAAAAAACCCCACAGCCTTACAGAGTGCTGCATTTTTGAGACAACACAGAATTGTGCAAAAAGAGGAAGTACAGGGAAAAAAAGAAAAAGCAAACATAAGAAATTGTTAAAGAACAAGCAAATCATCTTCTCCTGCGATTCTCCAGGGAGCAGCTCCTCCTTGTCAGAGGATTTTGTTTGGGCCAAGCCCATCGTTTGTCCACACTCAGTTACTAACCACACACCATGAGCTAAGGTACCACTGCTTAACACCAGTAAGATAATCAAGCAGCAGCGCAGTAACACGGGACTTTCTGCAAGAAAAGAAGCGTAACCCTGGAGCACAGTAAGCATGCAAGTCATTTACTTTGTCCCACACCGGAGGAACAGCGCGGCAACGACTTTACTACAAAAGCCAACTGATAGAGAGCTAATCACTGGATTCCTATCCTTTTTACCTGCAGTGTTGGGAAAAGTGCTGTAGCTTTTAAGTGCTATCAGCTTTGATTTAAAAAAAAAAAAAAAAAAAAAAAACAACCAAAACCCAACCACTAAAAAAAACTCAAAAAAAAACCCCCCAAAACAACCCAAACTCTAACAAAAAAAAAAAAAAAAAAAAAAACACAAAAAAACCCAAACCAAAACAAAAAAAAACCAAACCCCACACAAATTCACCCATAAAAACATAAATGACATGGCCCTCACCTGCTGTCTAAAAACTTCTATTAAAAAAGTCTTACAAGAGAAAACCACATGTATATCCAAATATTTTTGGTGTCACAGGTGTATATCCCATTTTATCAAGTTTGTTTAAAAATCCAGCTAACAACAACAAAAATTCTAAGAGGAAAACAAACTGTCCAAAAAAGCACGGACAGTATTTTTTTGGTAAACAACTGGAAAGATTCACTACAACTCATGTTCTTCAATAGCATTGTGTAGACTTATTTTTGTCTTTTTTTTTTGTTTTGTTTCCTCTCCTCTTTTCTTCCTTAAGGTGATCACTACAAGGAACACAATCCCTGCCTGCCTTTTGGATTATTTTTTTTTTCTGATTTGGCTCTTCTCATCTGAAGCCAAAACACAGGCTACTACACACACTCCCATCATCACCAGTGCTGAAACCAGAACGCTTTGATTAAGAGTGTTTAATTGCACAACAATTAAATAGGAGGGATAAACAACAGTGAAGCGAAGGCATTCTGTTGTCATTCCAAGTTTTCCAGGAACAAAAAAATTTAAAAAGCTAAACAAATTAATGGGTCACCAATGTCCAAACAGTTGTGGTTTCTTGGTTTGGGTTTTTAAAAACATTTCTGAAATATTTATTGTCAGGGCCCAGGCATCACAGCAGTACTCCAAAGAAGGGACAAGGTTCAGACAGTGTGCTAGTTTTCTGGTGTGGTGGAAAAACACAGATGTGCATTTTAAATGCCACAGGGGATTTAACCTGAGAGCCTGTCACTGCCGAACAGCAGGAGAAACATCTTTCGACGCAGACGATGACGACTTCTTAGCACAGGAAACCCAAAGCCTTTCTCTGTAAATCGTTACCAAAAAAGAATTCCAAGAGGTGGAGAAACAGCGAGGTATGGAGACTTTTTCCTTTCTGACCCACCCCTTCTCTCGCTCGCACACACCTGCTGGGACACTCTCCTCCTTCCCATCCTGCCCCGTACGGGCGCATCAAAGTCCCTCACGGCTGCCAGACCACCCAGACCAGCCACACGAGATGCCTCCAGCCCCTCGCCCCCGAGGCTGCCCCACGGAAGAGGCGGCCCAAGTGCTGCACCAAAGCGGGGGGGACCCGCGGGCCGTGTCCCTGTCACTCTCCCATGGCACCTGCGAGGCAGGTGGCAGCCAACCGAGCACCAGCTGGGACACGTCCCACACTTGTGCCGTCGTACGGCCCCACGGGAGCTCTCTGGGACACGGCCAGCCGCCTCGGGTGTCTCCCGTCGCGCAGCTGGTGTATTGCTGATCCCGCCCCAGCATCATCCCGCACCGCCGAGACCCACCGGCAGCACCTGATCCACGACAACGAGGGCCAGATAAGTTACCACGACTCCAGGCTCCTCCAGAGCCCCGCTCGCTCCTGTCCCCAGCCTGTGCCTGCCCGCTCCCGCTGCCTCCGTCCGAGAAGAGGAGCAGCCACGAGTGCTCGGGGACACCCGCGGCGGCGGCTCTGACGGGGAAACCCCTTGATAGCGTGACACAGCCGGAGATCTCTCCGGCCGAAGCTCGCACCGCCCACCCAGCCACAAAGTTGTAAATATACTTTCGCAGCGGCTGCCGCGCGGTGGGACCGACCGCCGCAGCACCGAGACTCTCCGGCTCGGCGGGCAGCGCACGCCCGTCCCAGGGCCCCCGCCCCACCGTGCCCTCTCTCCGGGCGGCGGGCGCAGCCGGGCGCCCCGCGGGGCTCTCCGCTCGCAGCGCCGTCCGCAGCCGCACCGCGCCCTGGGGCTCCGCCGGCACCGCTCCCCACGGCCGCTCCCGCACCGCACCCGGGACGCGTCCCCCGCGTCTTTGTCCCCTGGCAGCTCAGCGGGACCGCCCCCGCCCCCCCCACTGCCGCCGCGGGGGTCCCGGGGGACGCGGGAGCCCTGGGACACCCCCTCGCCGCTGTCCTGACAGCGGAGCCCGCGGACTCACCGAGGGGTGGCCCCGGCCGCGGAGCTCTGCCGTCCTCTCCCGTGCAGCATCCAGCACCCACCGAGGCAGCGGGGCAGGCAGCGGGCGCACGCCGGAGCCCCGGAGGAGGACCGGCGGTGGGGCGGGGCCAGGCGGGGCGGCACACGGGGAGGGGAAGCTGCGGGGGCGGGACGGACGGGCCGTGCGTGCAGGGGAGGCTGAGGGGGCAGCAGCTCGGCGTGCAGTGGCCCGGGTTTGCTGGGGGCAGTGGGGTGATTTTGTTCTCGGAGCGTACTCAGTGCACCGTACTGGTAGCAATGAAGTTTGCGTAGGGAAAAATGCAATTAAGAGCGCAAATTGTAGAGAGGTGCAGTGTAAGAGTCGGGATCGGATCTGGGAACTCCGCGCCTGGAGTTTCGGGCGCTGGGAGCCACAATGCTCGAGAAGGAGGTGCTGTGCTGCACGCATGGCATAAACCTTGTTTCCCTCCCTCTTCTGTATATAATCTGCTATAAATCTATAATCTGCTTTCTAATGTAGTAATTTTCTGAAAGAAGGCAGACTTCATTTCAGGTTCTGTTGTGTTACTCCCTTACGAGTAGGTTATTGCTCAATTTCCCCACATATTCAGTTGCATGTGGAGATGCAGCCGGCATGGGAGCTGGGCTGGCAGCAGGAGAGCCGGTGGGAAGGCTTTTGAGCAGTATTGCACAGCTCCATAGCAAAGAAATTGAGATTTGCCCGGGAGGAACCACAAGAGTGAATCTGACTGCTGGTCTGACATTGCCACCTGACAGGGTGAGGGAAGCAGGGCACCAAGTCACCTGTACTTACTCCCAGGTTTTAAGCTTGCATTTGAGGATGGACACGAGACTGGCTAAAATCTCAGCCTTGGTGGCATGGATGATAAAGAGGACAGGTTACTTTTGCCTCTTCCCTGTTGGACTGTAGCAGTGAGGCTGCTCTGTGAGCACAGGGCACATCTTATCCCACAGCAGTCTTCTGAGATAAAATATTGGTGTCTAACTCAGTATCTCATACCTGCAAATGGGCAGGAACCTCATTTCAGGGATGGTTCCAGGGCTGTGTCTCCTAGATGAACAGAGACAACTGCCAGTGGCCTAGGTGAAGTTTTTCATGGCTTGTCCTTTTGTTAAGCCAAGGCTGATCTATGTAGTTGCCCTCTCAGCATGCCAGCCTTTTCTAATGTTATGATGAGGTGGTTTCATGGGCAGCTGAGTTGGCATGACATGTTCCTTCTCTCCATAGAAACATTTTTATTCCTTACCGTTTTCTGTCTCCTTCACTCCCTTTACTCATAGTTGTAGTACCTTCCTTAAACCATAACTGGAGCATTTCAGATTGCTAAACTGGTCAATCTTACTAAATGGACAGAAAATCCCAGATTTTTTTTTTCTGGAAGAGGGATCTCTTTTGTTGGTGGACCAGGTTGTCTCATGGAGTGGTCCAGCTGGTACTGGAGTCAGCATCTTGTAACATAACCTACACTTCCTCACTTATTTTCTGGCATGGGTTGCAGGATTGAACACAAGGGCAAAAATCAAAGTGTAGGCTCTGTTGTTGAACCTGCTCTTTGTTAACCTGCCCTGTACCATACATAAAGCCTGCAGTGGAGTCAGCACAGTAGTCTGGTCACAGTAGAACTTTTTGTCATGCTCTGACAGATAGTGGAGAACTTGAAATGTTAGCAGACATCTCAGAAGAGTTGCTGCATGCTTCTGGGTTTTGATCATTTGAAAAAGAAAATGTTACAGTGGCTTACAAACTCATGGCTCCAGTTTCAGTGACAGGGTGCTTTTTCTGTCACAAGAGGGAAGCACCATGTGTAGGCTGTTGAGAAAGGTATGTGCTCCATGGCACACCAATTTGACCTGCTCACCTCATCATTTGCACTAGAATTCTTAGGGCTATTTCCTCCACAGAAGGAGAGTAAGAAATGTGTGGGTCATGTGCAGGTGATGTTCCCAATGTAGCCATGATCATAAAGGAATATAGTACAGAATGTCAGGTACAATTTCCTTAACTGGAAGTATAGTAATTATCTCACATAGCTGGTCTTCTAGGGTTGTGTGTCACCCTAGAGAAAACAAGCTGCATTTTGAGAAACATCAGAACTGCAGGAAAATTGAGATAGTGTCAGCCTGTTTGTTTTTGAAGGAGACATCAAAGTGTTGGAGACTGAAGATATCTGTGTTCCAAGGAAATACCGCTGCAAGTTTTCAAAGCATCAGCTCCAGCTCTCCTTCTTGCAGTGCTGATAAGCAGTTTCATCCAGCTTGCTCTGTAAAGTGGAAGCTGGAGAGGGGGATTGGTGGGTTGGTTCTTAAAAGTCGGTGTCTTCAGAAAAAAGAGCAGCTTTTGTAAGCTGATGTCTCATGCAGAGTCATGCTGGAGTCAGAGGGACCCCATGCAAAATAAAAGTTTGCATAAGCAGATGTCTTTACTCATGGGCTTGTCTGCACTGCATGTAGACAAAGAGATCTTCTAGTGCAAAAGGGAAAGCTGTGCCTTGCCTTCTCTGTCTCAGAAAAAGTATCCGTTTCCTTTTCTTACAATAATTACTGCTATGTGTTTAGGAGATAATTTTGTTGCTGCTATTTATTGTCTAGTTCTCAAGCAGCACCTCAGCTTGGAGAGAAATGGGTTGCTTGTAGAGTTTAAAAACAAAAGGAATTTTCACTAATGATGTCGGAGAGCTGAAGCTGGCTTCAAGCTGTTCAAGTCATGAGAGGATGACTCAGAAGTCAGAAATTTGAGGCATTCCTATGTCTAGCATTTAATCAACAGGCAAAGCTTTGGGAGGTAAGCAGAGGAAATCAATGGCAAATCAAAGAAGAATAGGTCAGCTATTCATTAGAGAAAAGGATTGATCTCAGGGATATTAAGAGAAAGGAGGGCATGAAATGAATCCTAAAGAAAAGTTTGAACTAACTGTGTCTGCAGTGAGCTGGCACTCAGGGAGCCTTAAAAAAATTACTTAACTGTCTTGGATGAAAGGCTATTTGCAGAACTGCATTCTCAGAGTCAGATTTAATCAGCTGCACACAGAGTCTTTCCAGCCATAGTGCAGCTCTTGCAGGAATAATAATAATTTGTGTACTTTTCATTGCATATACAGTCATCATAAGTATTACACATGAAATTATAATAATCTTCTTTCTGCTAGCATACATGCTGAAGCAAAATCATATTTGGTGATGTTTTCAGTGCATGTTAGAGCTTGATTTTGCTGGGTCTTGCCTTATTCCTAGAAAATCATCAATAGCTTCAGAGTGACTATTCATCATGCTGTGGCTTTCATGATTAACATGTTGCAAAATCAGGCTTAATTTTGAGCTCTAGGGTAGGAGATTTTTATTTTTTTTTTACATGTGAAATATCAAATTTATCTAAAATAGCACATAAACAGTAAAAATAAAGTTGCAGTGTGGCTTATCTGCTAGTAAAAGTATTGGTTATATTATTGATAATAATAGTCATCATACCAAGAGCCTGGTACAAGGTATAGATATAATTGGTGAGGTTTAAGCCACCAGTTTACAATAAATATAAGTCAAATGCTGTTGTGCTGATCATTGACGACATTATTCTGCAAGTGAGGCCAAGGTACAGATCTGAAGCCATAAACTGCTTGTGCCAGGCATATGCCATGTGACTGCTGAGGACATGGAAGATTTTACTTTATAGTTGTTGTCTCTGGAGCCATATATGTCACTCTGTACTGTATCTTTCATCCCAGAGGATCCCGATGTACTTCCTCAATAAGTTTTTCAGTTGACATTTCAACAGAGACACCTTCAGGTAGTAAGGGAACAGCTGCATAACGTTGCTCCATCAGCAGCCTTTGGAAACCAGGTGGGGAATCTGGGTAGGGAGAATGGGTTCATAAATCAAATTTGGCCCTAAAGCACAGAGGCTGTAACTCTTACCCTTGGCGGCATCTCTGTGGGACTGTATTTACTAAAATGGTCACAAGCCACATTTTATTCTAAAGAGAAACAGAGTTTTTCAGTAACATGAAATCATTTAACATCATTATAGGCTTATGAATTTATTCTAACTCTGACCAAATTCCCAGGGCCCTTGGTTTCAAGATTTCCTAACCCAAGCTGTAATCAAGCTCAAACCTGCATTCCTTACACAGCCTCCTGAGAACCCAGCTGGTGATGGCACAGCCACTGGCCATGAGGAGTTTGTCACGTTCTCTCTGACAGGACCCATCTGATGTATCTTTGCCTATACAGGTACTCTGGCAAGTTGGTATCTTCAGCTAAGTACACTTAAAGGGCATAAGCTGCTGGTACAAATTCCTTTCTGGGGACAGCAGTTGTCTACTGATTTCACCACACACTGAAATTCAAACTGTGATGTTTTGGTTACTTTCACATGACTTTGAAACTATGCCAGAGCTGTTAAATCCCTGCCCAGGGTTTCACAGTGTTTATCATGTCTCTGCTAGGTTTCCATCACAACACTAAAATAATTTCATGCCCTCAGAATGGCAAACATATACACATATTGTCATTCACTGCTTAATAAAGAATTCTTTCTGGCTGTCTGTTCCCTGCAAGTTTTCTTCTCTCAGCCCCTAAACACAGCAATCCTGCCAAAGCCATACCTTGCAAAGGAATGAATGACTTCTGCCATCTCTGAACATGGGTTTCACAAAGGCTTTTCACTTCATTTTATTTCCTTTCATCTATGTGTTTTGATTTTTGTTTTGATTAGAATTACTGTATGTAATATTATTTTGCTATTTTTAACTTTTTCTCTTTAGCTAACTTATATATTCTTGGTCCGAAAGAAAGAATAACACCACTAGATGATGGGGAAGGGGGGATTGTTTTTACATAAACTAATCAACTTTGGAAATATTTGGAAGAATATTCCATGGTTAAGCTTTTTTCTAGTATCAAATTGAGATTTTCCCCTTTTTTTAATCTGCATTTTTCTGTTCTTTCCTAGATCTAATAATAGAAATGTCTGCAAGTTTAAAGTGTTAGAGTATTAATAAAAAAGCAGTAGAGCCAGGAAAGATCCATCTAGTAGAGCCAGGAAAGAGTTTTCTACAAAACCACAGATTTTTTTCAAGCCCAAAGCATCTCCCTTTCCTCCTTTTTGAAAATCCTGTGTGTTCCCTCTGATCCCCACCCCCCAGCAAACTGGGAAGTGGAAGAAATGTAATCTTGGCTGCTGAGGTCCTGCCTGCAGCCTCCTGCCTGGGGAGCACCTTGTGCCGCCACACAAAGGAGAGATGGTGTTTCTGCAGGGGGAATGGGGAGGGGGCTGGAGTGCATGGGGAGGGAAACGTGCCTGGGAGCAGCTCCACCAGCTCTGAAATCCTACGTGCAGGAAACAATTGGCTGAACAGAGGCCACTGCTTGCAGATGCCCTGGCGGTCCTCTCTCTACCTTCTGCTACCAGGCAGCGCTGCAGATTCCCCTACCTTGGGAAATCTTGTGCTTAGATAAGAAAATACTGGGGGAAAAAATGGAGAGAAATCCAAAAATAAGCATACAATCCTGCAAGTTTAAGGGAAGTAAAGGGATGCCCTTATGTGCTGTGTCATCCTGCTTAAATGAGAAATAGGGGATGAAAGCAGAAAAGAAATGGGGCACACTTAGACTGAAAATTTCCATGAAGTAATGGCACTAAGATGATTTGAATTACCCACAGGATGAATTTAGCCTGACGTGTAAAATCTATTTCTATCATTATCACTGCTAACCTAAGCCTATTCACAGATAATTACAGTCAAGTGCTTACCGTGCTCTTGCTCATCTGTTTTTCCCTCCTGCCCATTTAGTAAATGCATCAGTTATGTATTAACACTGGTATGCTGTGTCAAAGCAGCAAGAGCTTTGAAATTAGGCAGCAGGAGCAGAGTATAATATGACAGGAAAGAACCAGTGAAATTTGTAAGCAAAGGTAAAAATGGTCAATAGAAGTCAGTTATATTCTAGCAAATTAAGATCTCAGAATGCAATAATTTGAATTTACAACAACCTCTATGCAAATGGAGGTCAAATGTAGTAAGTTTGGCTAAAGCGTAGTTCCAGTTCTTGCATTACTTGGGGCAAAACAGATCCAAACATGAAGAAAAGTCATTTCCTCTACCTGACTAAAATGCTGTTGAAATTCACAAGAAGTTATCTTTTGCTGTGCAGTGTATATCTCCTGCACAGACACATTCCACAAATACTCTTCTCTCCACCGTGTTCTGGATAAAATTACTAACATGTAGGTCCTGTCTGCTTTCTTCCTCATCACATTACCTGGCACTAAGTAAGGGGTATGAATGAATTCCCAGCTCCTGTGCAAAGCCAAGAGATGATCGGGAAGAGTGCTATGATATCTGCCCATACAGGAGGTGACATTAGGAAAAGTGCCTGAAGTATGGGATTTATTCCACCCAGAGAGTACACTTTTAAGTACATTAGTAAAAGAGGCATCTAGTTCTCCCCTCATGCCTGATAAATTCCTTCTGAGTGATTGGATGGGTGCCCAAGGGTGGAGCTAGTCAGGATGTGCTCTTGCCTCTGAAAATGGGAGTCAGGTTTAAAGGTGTTCCACAAGCTCCATGCAGACCCCCTTTTTCTCACAGATAACCCTTCACAGCAGCACCAGTCTGGTCAGAGGTTTGCTTACCTGTCATAAGAGCTCCTGCCTATTTTAGTATTTTTCTTGTCTCTGGAGGGGGTGGTGGTTCCTTTAGTGCCTGAACAAAGCTATTTACCTGTAATTGAGTGTTTCAACCTGTCATTCTTCAGGAAGAAATGTCTTCTTCCTGAAAATAAACAGAGCTGATATGAAAGCTTATATCAAGAAATAATAATCACATTTCACCAAACTTCAGTTTTAGAGGCTGCCTGAAGGTGTTAAAAAGTCTGCTGCAACTCACCTCATTAAAATATTTCTGTATTGAAAGCTATTTCATCACATTATAAACATTTCATCAAGTTACAAAAACAAATATAAGTTTAAAAAGTCTTGAGCACTGAAACCTCCTTGTAAATAAAGAATGTGGCTGTGAAATATAATCCCTGGTGGGATTGGTTTCTGTCCTCTAGAAAGGACATTACTTTGAGACAGGCAAAAATAAAGTAAAAGCTGGAGATGATGGCTGGTAAGTGGAGGAAAGGCAAAAGTAATAAAAAATGTACACACAGGGGCTGCTGATCTACAGTGACTGTAAGCATGTCTCACTGACTTCAGTTCTGAATAAATCATGCTATCTATACCAAGGTTATCTCCTTTAGTCATCATACATCAAGTAAAGATGAGAAACACAAGTCAGACTGGTTCACTTAAAGTTACTTCCAAAATGTATTCAAAATCCATAAAGGGTAAGAAGTGTTCTCTAATTCTTTGTATGCATCAGTTATGTCCCATAAAAACTGTTACCATTATTGAATTTTTCAATGTTTTATTTCAAGGTTGAGAACTGAGATTTGGGCGTTTGTATGACTGTTTGTTTTTTCCATGGGGAAGATATTCACAGCCTCTTGGAAATGATCCCATAAAGGAGTCCTACTTTTTAAAAATAGCTGGTTCTATTCCTTCCATTAAAATGACAGAAGAAATACTCATCTCAGTAACAGTAAAAGCAACTTTTAGAGTTGCCTCTTGCCATCCCCAGTGGTAGAGCTGAGCCCTAGAGAGGGAAGACCCCTTGGTACTGAAGAGAGTTCCTTGGGGGTGGGTCTCATTCTCAGGGAGTGCAGTGGGCTCTGGACACTGCCCCAAACATAGCACTTGGTTATGTAGATTTGAGTAAGCTGCTAAAAGAGGGCTTTTCTGCAGAGGTCAAAGCACTTCAACCAGGCATCTTATGCTGCAGTATCTTCCTTTTCAGGCCATTGAGAAATTTCATATTAGGTACATAGAACTTTATAATGCCCCTCCCATATTTCTTTCAGTTGTTTGACTTCTTTTTGGGTGACGAATATACTTTTTCATCAGTTTTTGTGTTGAAAAGAATTATAAGAAAATTAGAAATAGGTAGGTAATTTCCAATCACCATGCACGTGCCGGTTACATGGCTGTCTCTGCTCATCAGCTTTTTTTGGTTTTTACTTACTCTACTGTGACTCTGCAGGGGTAAAAATAAGTAGGGTAAGTACTTTTAAGTAAATAGAGATACCTTTGTCATGTTTTCAGTCACATGTCAGGTGTAGAAAGTCAGTCCAGAGTCCCTGGACTGACAGGTATAAGGTCATTTCAGATATCTCCACCATTTTTGCTATCTAGCTGCTCTCTCCCCTGCAAGTTCACCTCTCTGAAACAGAAAATAGTATTCCCAGAAGTATTTGAACTTGATCACCTCATTTTACTTCATCCATAAACATCCCTGTGTGTGCATCCAGGCCTGTCCTCCATTTCAAAGGAGAGGAACATCATTGGCACTGATGCACCTGTGATGCCCATGGTAAAGACTGGTGCCCACACAGAACCTGAAAGCAGGGATGTCATGACCTGCTGAGGAGGCAAACAGAGCATGGCTCATGGCTGTGTCACTGCCTTGTGGTCTAAGCTCCTGGGTGGCAAGGGGCAAATTCCTGCTCTTTGTGTTTAAGGCACCTAATTTATTATAGGGTTTCAGGTTACAGCTAAACTGGTCCAGCCAAAAGGAATGTTCTGCTCCTCTCGCTGTCTGTGTTCTTCTGCTGCTTCTTTGGAGTGCACCCTAGTGATGGTACAGCTACAGGGTGCATTGGTCCATTTGGCCTACCCTGGAAAAACTGACCTGTTTTTATAACTCTGCACCAAATTGAAGAACCGTGCTCCGACAAGATACAGGGAGGAAGGACAGGGACTGCAGCTGGAATTGCTGCAGGGACAAACAGCCTTTTCAGCAGAAACCCACTGCTTAATAGGGTTTACTGAAATGTCCAATGGCACCTCACTCAGAAAGAAAAGGCCTAAATCTTAAAATCTCATGCTTTCTAGATCTAATGTGCAGCAAAAGAATGGGAGTGGATAGCTGAGATAGCTGCAACTGGGAGATAGTCTATCCATGTTTCTAACAGAGAAGCTACTTAGCAGAGGGAATTCTCCAACTTTTCATACCATGCCTCTTCTCTTCTGGAAGAGATTGGGGCTTCATATATACCTGCTTTTCCCAGTGTACATTCTCTTCCCCTCATCCTGGATGGGGCACATCAGCCAGTTTAAGAAAGAAAAAAACCCCTATGTCTGACTGGCAGTGGGGGGGCCCCTCTCTCCTGTGACTGTACAGATCATCCCACCTAAAATTAGGCAGCATAAATAGCTCTCAATAGTCCAGGTATGCATAGGCACCTGAGAATGATTTGAATGAATTTGGGTGCATAAATAAGACCTCAATTGTCTGGACTTTTAAGTATTTGATTGCACTGCTAGCAAATAAAACTTGGAATTTCTTGGTTAATTGTAAGTGGGATGAGAGAGAGGTTTGGATTGGAGACACATCTGTGACACCTTCAATTTTGGGGACTAGAAGCTTGCCCAAGTCCAAGAAGATATGATGAGCCATGTGTACATTTGGGTCCAGCTTGGGTCTGTAAATAATATTTGCAGATGTTTGCAAGGACTTGGTCTACAGAATTCCTCCTAAATGGGACACGAGTCTTCCTGAGGACAGGTGTATTCCCTTATGGAAATTGTCAATAACTGATTGCTCATGCTAATTTACTAAAGGCAAATGTACTGTCAATGCTGGTGCTCAAGCAAAGTGCAACCTCTTCTTTGTTAGGACATAAGCTAAATAACATCATCCATCCTGTATTAACTTACCCTTAGCCTTACATGGGATAAACTGGTGAATGAAGCCAAATACAATGAGATAGTGAACAAAAAACAATGTCAAAATTTATTTGCGTTTAGTCAGTAGCCCAGGAATGAGAGCTGGGGTGGTTGTGGTGATGAGCCGGAGGAATGTTGCTGGTATTAAGAGCTCTTTGCTGTGTCACACATTCCTGTATTTTGCAGGATCTGAAGGAATTAGCCTCAGGAAACCTCAGAGTTTATTTCAGGTGGGTAAACTCTGTTTTCTGGCCTTTTGGTCAGTGGTGGGAAACATTCATAGCGATTGAAGGAAAGATCAACCGGCTAGATAAGAATTTGTTATCTTCCAGATGGCAGGTTATGAAAGCAGAGAAGAGGGCTGCGTCTGTCAGGTGTAGGCTAGGAATGACAAAGAAATTTAACTCCATTCCAAAAATGTTAACCATATTGTTCACGCTCAGCAGTGAGGGGGCCTGTGGCTGCTGTGAGATTAACCTTGTGACCCCGACAAGAGTTTAGACCAGCCTGTCAAAAGCATTATGCTCGAAGGCAGTAATCGTTCTTTATTAGAAGAACAGTTACTTTGCCTGGTTTCTGCTGCCCACTTATGAATTGCGTTTTGGCTGCAGCACCACCTTTAGGAAACGGTGTGTAGTTTAATTATTAACAACAGCAGATTCCTAAAGGCTGTGGACAGCCTCTTCAGTGTGGTTTAATTTGCCCTTAAAAAGTAGCTCGATGTAAAAATGTACTTATCTGGTATAACAGTGATTTTCCATGGGGCTGCTGTGGGGCTGGTAGTACACTGGAAATTATTTCAAAGCATGTAAATATTTTTATTAAAGGAAATTTGGAAAGTGTGTGCTTGTTATTTTCAAGCAGACTTGAGAGCTAAGTTTTTAGAATGGCTGTGCCTATTTATGGCCATCAATTTCGGATCATCCTGTGAAAGACACCTGTTTGAAGAGCTGCAGCACTGAAACCATTACAGCCTCGGTGGTCCAGAGGCTATTATGTGGCATTAAGAGCTCATACAGTTGTAAAAAGTGAGTGAGCTTTTGGGCCCAGAGGCTCTTCAGTAGGTTTGTAGAGAGTCAGCTGCTCCTAAGTGCTCAACTTCCATGGCTTGGTAGAGCTGTGACTGCTCTGCCAAGTCCTCAAAAAAAAAATTACAGTTGTAATAGTTTCCCACAGTTATGGGATTTTTTTCACATTCTCTGTTGACAAGCTCTTTCAAAGATAAAGTGTGAAGTGATTTAGTATTTTGTTCAGTAGGCTGATTCACTCAGTTTCACTCTGTAGTGGTTAAGGCATTGTGTCACAACTGTATTACAGCATGTTCTTGTAATAAATATGCACTGAACAAGAAAATAACTAATTTAAGCCACAGGATATATTCATTGTGGTAATAAAAAACAGTTTCAAAGTACATGAAAAGCATTTTTTAAGGAAGAAATACTCCTTTAAAAATATCATTTTATATGGAAACTGCTGCAGAAACCTTATAGCCGCATCAGACCACTTACACAGTTTCTTGCAAACATCTGGATCCTTATTGCACCCACTTGCCTAACTTTTCATCTTTCTGACCCCTCAGGCTCTGTGGATGCTGGCAGTTACATTTGGGAACATCTTCACTGAACACACCTCTTGCTTCTTTTTCTTACCTTTAAAACATAAAGGAGATAGACAAAGGATGTAATTTCTATTTTTCAGGAGCACTGTGGCTGATCATACTAGTAAAGCAGCCTGGAAGTACAAACTCCTACTGCTGTGGACTACTTATACCCTAGAAGAAGCTAAAACAGTGGTATTCCTCTAAGTTCTCCTTTCCCAGTTTCCATGCTGCCCACTTGGAGGTGTTTGATTTATCCCTGTGTTTATTTTGATGGGGATGCTGTCACCTGCTTTTTGCATTCAATAGATGCTGCCAGTGTGATTGTAATGGGGCACGTTCAGCTGCAATCTGCCTTGGGACTGGGACTATCTCTCTCCTAGCCTTTCAGGACAAAAAGCTGCAGCAAAGCCATTCAGCTCAGGGTATGGGCATTACACCACAGGGGGAGGTGCAGAGTTTTTAATGCATGAAGTCACTGCCATTCACAGTGCGCTAATGAAAACACTGTCTTTAGCTATGTTTAAAATCCCTTGGATGCCTCTGTGTGTGTGTGCGCACTGAGAAACAGATAATTGATACTGTGAGGTCTTTGATACCTTTTTCCAATGAGGCTGATTTTCTCTGCATAATTTTTGGACAAGCCTGCAGTAGTGATGTTTGGTTGCTGCCCGGGATTAGCATGTTTAGCAATAGGAGAAGGAGAAAAAGAGAGAGATGGCATCCAGTACCTAGGTGATGGGCCCGGCTCAGTGACATGCATCTGAATAAGACATGCCTATTTAACCCTAGAATCATTTTTCTAGCTAATCATGGAATGTGCATGACATTTGTTATTACTGACATTATAATGCATCCATTCACACTACTAGAACTGCTAAGCTGTTCCCACTGAAAGTAATGGAAGCTTTGTATAAGCTGAAGAGAAGCAGAATTGGATCCCACTAGAGCAGATCAGGAAGTTTCTCTACTCAGCTTTATTTTGAGGGAGCTGGATAATTTAAGCAGAAGCCCTCCTGCTGCAGTTTTGGTAGGAGCACGTTGGACAGTGATATGCTTTATAGTAATTTCTGTTTCTACGTGTTAAGGTTGCTTTAAGAGTATTTTTGAACTTCTTGGCTTTCAAGAATGTAGTTTTATTTGATTTTGCTTTATCTTTATTACAGGGTACACTGTAATTCAGTTTTCATTTCCATCAGAAAAACGTTATGATCATGAAATCACCTCAATGCATGGCAGGTGAGCTAGAAAGCTGAGGGAGCAACATTGGCCCCACCCTCCTGGAATCAAGAGGATTTCTTGTCCCAGTTTTGTCACTGAAGTGGCCAAAGTGCTAGCCATTTTTCTTGCTGATTTTGCACCAGGTAAAAAACATCATTGGTACACTTGACTTGCCTGCCTCTCAGAAGTGTTACAGAAATGGCTGAGATAATGTGACAAAGTCACAGTAGCGAAAGGCAAAAATAGGAAGACACATGGTCCAAAACATTAGACACTTAACTCACTGATGCGTATGTGCATGTTCTGGCACCCTATGTATATTTGAAAAACTGGGCCAAAATGTACTAGGACAAGACTTCAGTATTAAAGCACTCTGCAGTCAGCAAATAGGTGTGGAACTGGGATGCCTTTGGTTCCCAGGCAGGAATTTTCTCAGTCCTAGTTGTAGTTACATATTGGTTTGTTATTGCACAACCAAAGAACACCATAAAGATTGTTTTGTTCACTGCATATTTTCCACTTGCCATTTTATTTAATATCCTTTGAAATACCTCCTCCACTTTTTTGTTGAGAACAGAACCTAGGCTCACAGAACAGGCAGATTTCTGTTGTTTCTCAATCAATCTGGCAAGTGAATGGTCTGATGCCGACACTTTCATTAAACCCAAGGTTGTGTTAAGGAATTGATTTGTCCCTGTAATGCCCTGATGTTCTGTTTCTGCACATAATTAGGCAGCTATCTAATAAAAAGGTTTTAAATGTAACAATAACATTGCTCTATCTTTTTGTATCTGGTGGCAAACCTCCAATTCTTCTCTCAATATTCATTACCTGTAGAATGCAGTAGAATGCAGCAAAGCTTTGGGAACAAGAATAATGTTTAACATTTACACAACATTAGATCTACATCAAGTCACGACTCCCTGGAGCCTAAGCCTCTAGTCAATATGAAGCCATATCTCTTGAGGATACAATGTAATAGAATTAGTTGAATTATTGAAGGCAGTGGATAAGAATGCAGCTGTGTCCATAGCTGAGATATGGATCTGAGAGGACAGTTCTTCTTTCTTACAGTACAGCACTCTTCTCAGTCCCATAGGGAAAGGGACTCCAGCATCATGAAAAAAAATATTCTGTGAAAAGCCTCTGAGTGTATGCTAGAGGTCCATGTGGGGAGATAAAGGTGAGCAAGTTAGGCTGATAAACTGATAGCAACACCTGAGTTCTGTCCACTGCAGAGCTCCTGCCATACTTCTGATATGGCTGTCGTAGAATAGAATAGTTTGGGTTGGAAAGGTTTAAAGCTCATGTAGTCCAACAACCTTGCAATGACCCGGGACTTTTTCAACTACATCAGGTTACACAGAGCTGCATCCAGTCTGACTTTGGATGTTTCCAGGGATGGGGCATCTGCCACATCTCTGGATAACCTGTTCCAATGTTTTACCACCTGCATTGTAAAAAAAGGTCTTTCTTAGATCCTATTTAATATGCCCTCTTTCAGTTTAATGCCATTTCCCCTCGGCCTATCACTACATGCCCTTGTAAAAAGTCCCTCTCCAGAATTCATGTACCCTTTAGGTACTGGAAGGCTCCCATAAAGCCACAGAGCCTTCTCTTCTCCATGCTCAACAACCCCATCTCTCTGAGCCTGTCATCGTAGGAGAGATGCTCCAGCCCTGGGTTCAATTTAGTAGCCCAGTGTGCTGGTTCAGATGGGGTAGAGTTAATTTTCCTCAGAGTGGTTAGTACAGCTTGGTTGCTGGCATGACAGCCCTTCTCTGAGCTCGCTCCAACCGGTCCATGTCCTTCTGATGTTGGGGGAACCCAGAGGTGGATGCAGTACTCCAGGTGGGGTCTCACCAGAGTGGAGTAGACATCACTCCCTCAACCTGTGGGTTGTGCTTCTTTTCATAGAATCATAAAATCATTAAGAGTGGAAAAGACATCCGAGATCATCAAGGCCAACATCTGACCAAATACCACTGTGCCTAGTAAACCATGTCACAGAGGTTTGTGCAAATGACGCAGCCCAGGATACTGATGCTGTGACTGTAGCAGCAGGGTGGGAGAGGAGGTGAAATTCAGCGGTGGAGGTGCAGGCTGGAGTGAGGCAGCCTTCCTGGGGGCCAGGCAGCCCGCCCTTTGAAGTCATGGAACAGTTTCCAAGTGCCATTTGTGCCCCTGGCTTGGTTTGCATACACACGGCATTACCTCACCCAACAAAGCCGCGTCAGCCAGGGCTGCACAATGGTGGGGGCTGGCTGTGCCCCATGGGGGGCTCCCAGTTGCCCTGGGAACGCCGCATTCCAGCATCAGCTGCTAATGTGCAAAGCATGCTGCTGGGGGCTGGCATGGGAACATTCTTGCATACTTTATGAGACAGAAACAAACCGACTTTCAACAGAACAACAGCCAGGCATAATCCCCCCCCCCACCCCTCGCCCCACCGCCTTCGCCCACCCCTCTGAAACCAAAGCACTCTGGACCTTTGTGTGAGAGCTAGGAGGTTCATTTCCAGGGTATTTTGCCAATAAAATGAACCAAGGATATGTTCTGATCCAGGAGTGAATTTTCCACATCTTGGGAGAAGAATGGCTTTAGTGTTTAATGCCTATAGTGTAATTTCCTACAGTCTTTTAGGCCAGGGCTCCCAGGCATCCTTGGCCAGCTAATTCTGTGGCAGGTGAACATCTGGGACAGCTGGGACACTAACTGACCTACTACCATGAGCAGCCATCTGCCTTTCTGAAGCCTCCTTTTTAACTTTTCTGCACGGACAGGTTACCACCTGCAATAAGAGCTCCAAAACATGGCTTGGCTGCTCCCAGAGCCTTTTCCACAGTGAAGCAGCCTGATTATTTACCCCAAGGAAGTAGCTCTGGATATCACCACAAGGCTTTTGGGGGAAAGAAAAGTTAGATCAAAGGAAGACAAAGTGGCACTGAGGACAATTTCCTACTACAAGATTCACTAAGGGTGAATGCATTAGTATGTGATTTGTATGGAGTTCTCACCTTAGCCCCCACTTACCGACAGAGCTGGCTTCAGCAAAGGCAAACCTAGTTCATCTTTGTTTAAGAATAAGCTAAATAGTAACTCTATTGAGTAAGTAATTCAAGGCACAGCCTCTGTGTCTCTGTAGCACATTGGGGTAACAGAAGGAACAGTGATGTGGAGATCCTCTTAGCAGGATGCATTAGTGAGTCCAGTTTTTATGCTGGTCATGGACCTCTAGTGAATCAAGGCATCCATGTGCAACAATTACTTGTGGGGTTTTTGTTCTATACACAGAAAAACATGCAACATCACCTCTGTAAGGCAAGCTGCAGTTGCTCAAGGCAGCTCTCATCCTTTTGCACTGAAATATTCCAAATCCCCTCTGCAATTGCTTCAAAAAGCACCTTTAGAAGAAGTGGTGGGCAGGGTCTGTATAGCTGGTTTGCAGAGGATGGCCATTGGGGATGCAAGTTCAACCCACCGTTGACAACAGCTCTCAGATCCTGCGACTCAGTGCCCACTGATGCCTCTACTGGAAATAAATTTGGCGACAGGCCTTTGCTTGGTGGTAATCCAGTAAATAGTGTCTGTTCCTAAATCAGGATTTCAAGAGACAGTTAATGCTGCAGCACCACATGGCAAGCTCTTTAAAGGAACATGAGTTTCAAATCTCTCTCTCTCATCTGTGCTGTGCTGGTGCTAATAGCTGCATGCTGTACACAAGGCTCTTTTAACTAAAGATTTGAGAGAAGGTTTGCTTTTGTCTTCCCAGTTTGTTTACTTTGTAAACATAATGTTATGCACTGTCAGTTCTGCTATCCTCCACCCCCCTGCAGTCTTCTTCTGGAGATTCTTTACATCTTGCTTTCACACAGCATCTGAGGAGAAGAATTGCTGTGCCATATGTCTGTAAAACAGTTACACTTGGTAAGTAGACTGGATACTAGATACAGTGCTTACTTCTACTTCACACTTTTTTAAAAAAGAACTTTTTTGGCATGAGGATGCAGCATTTTTGCACTAATTAGAGTGCTACAGCTGGATATACAACATCATCAAGCTATGGCCTGGATTCTTCTTGAGGCCCTGAAGACTCTGGGGATGCATCTGTAGCAAATCCCTTACATCTCTAGTTCTGTGCTTTCAAACCATGTTGGTTATGACTGAATACTGCTGTTGTTCTCTGGCTTCTAACACATCTCTTCATCCAGTTGATCCTCAGATGAGTGGTTGCACTTCTTTGCAGGCTGCCTTCCCCATGACGGAAAGATTCCTGAGCAGTGAGAGACCCAGCCAGGCTGTGTGCAGCAGTACACAGATGTCCTACAACAAGTCTGGAAGCAGTCCAGCGATGTTTACACTGTACTGAATCTGAGTTGAGTG
Source organism: Lanius collurio (assembly GCA_020086605.1). Classification (NCBI taxonomy): domain Eukaryota; kingdom Metazoa; phylum Chordata; class Aves; order Passeriformes; family Laniidae; genus Lanius; species Lanius collurio. The sequence goes on along the minus strand of JACBWW010000002.1, from coordinate 20,487,954 downwards.
TCAGATGTCCCCATATCGTGTTCCCCACTGTGTCTGATTCTGTTCCCACGGGTGAGGGCAGACCCAAAGTATACCTTGCAGTATTCACGGCCCTCCCCAAAAGAAATGGACAAGTAGCATGCAAGGTCAGCCTGTCCCGCAGATTGTCTGCCCCCAAGCACCTACAGCTTCAAGAACTGATCCTGTTCAAAGTGCAGGCAGAGACCAAAGTGTCCACCTGCCAGTCCCACACCAGGTGTCCACGGGGATGTTTCCACGCCACCACCTAAGATACAATCAGCAAAAACATGGAGTCTTTCAAAAAACCAGCATATGTTTGCTTTAAGAAAAAGGAATGCCTGAAGACATCTGCCTGAGTGTTACCATCAGGCAAAATCTAATCCTTGGTTGAATGAAAAGCAAACTTACTGAAGAACACATTTTCTACACAAAGTACCTTTCTGATGAGCAGTCTTCCCCAGTGGCTGGGAAAACACACTGGGGTTTTCAGCTCAAGGCTCTTCTGCTCACCATGGCCTTTTTGCCTGTGCGTTGCTGCAAAAACAGCTACTACTGCTCAGAGCTGGTCCAAATGTGCAGCCCACCCCAGAGTGGGAGCTGCTGGCTGCTGCAGCTCTTGCATTTCTGAAGTCCAGCTTTGCCTGTGGTGCTGCAGGGAGTAGGGTCAGCCCAGAGAAAGCCCATCAAAATGTAGAAACAAAATTTAATGCAAAATTTAGAAGGTGCTTTGCTAAACTGTGTGGGTAAATGTCACAGCAATTCTCTGCATGGAGAGATTGGGCTGGGCCATAGCTGAGCTGTTTGGTTTAATGCCAAGTTATTACTAAGGGATTCGGCACTGGGCTGCAGGGCTGAGTAAAGGAGGCAATCCCACCAGTTCTGGGAAAAGCACTACTCCACTGGTGAAGGTAAATGCACTGTGGCTGAGAACATTGCACAAGCTCATCGCCTCTTGGCCAATAAAAGTCCATCTTTATCGCACTCTCTGGAATTTTGTAGTATTTAAATATCCAGTTCATGTAGCAGGGTCTCTGGTATTCCTGAGCTGATGACTAAAGTAAATCCAAAACAGATTTTGTTTGGCTTTCCCATGGCTCAGTAGTCCCCAAAAGGTGTTTTTATTATTTTAAGTATTAGGCATGTGCATGGGAAAGAATTTTGTTAGTTTAGCTCGACCACTCCCTAGGAGTTTTCTTGTCTCTCTCAGCGTCTCCTTACCCTCAGGCTGCTCATATCTTTCAACAGATCTCACTACTGGACTCAGCAGCTCTGCTCCTTGTTCCTTGCCTTTCCATGCAGATCCTAGCAGGGCTGGGCACCCACCACCCTCACCAGGCAGGGGGAACCCGTGGCCTTTCGCAAGGAAAAGGTCACTCTTTTCAAGGGCAGAGACTGTAAGGGTGAAACTCATGGTCTGGTGTAAAAGCCAGTGCAAAGCTGTATGCTACCTAGATCTCAAACAGATTTTGGACTCTTTCTCAACCAACGTGTAATTAATATAAAAGACTTGTGCTGGCCTTCTGCATATTAGTGAAATCCATTGCTTGCCCTTTATTCCAATCCACTGCTTCTTGCTTGATCTGTTTCTTGTCTGAATAACAACAGGGCAGTGCTTTTCTCTGGCTAAACAACAAAGAGACAATGCTGCGTTTTACACCATGTGAAATTTTTTCCCCAGCTTCCGAACAGAATAGTAGGTGAGCCACAATGGAAGTGGTAGGCATATAAATTCAATTGGGAAATAAAAAGCATGTTTGAACATTCAAGCATATTCAGGGTAAAGTTATCAAATAATTCTGGAGCAGAAGAGCCAGAATTGTTCAGGAGTTTCTTAAGGTCAGCAGGAGTCTAATATACTGAAATTGTTTGTGAAAAATGTAAGAAGAGATGCTGTAGGCAAACAGAATAGTGCAAACCATTTCCTTCCTATTTGTTTTTAATACCATTTGTATTACTTGAATGTTATGCCTCAGTTCAGAAGAAAGCATTGTGCTGATTTTCTCCTGGGCTCCAATGGCTTGTCTGTCATCAAACAGGAAACCACAAGCTGTCCTCAGTCCCACTGTCCTTTGTTGGAGCTGGCTGGGTTCACAACATGGGCACAGAGATGAAGCTACCCTCTTTTGTTGAGGGTGTCCAGGTGTTCTTTGCTCACCAGGCTCCTGCTGTGACTTTGTCTTTTGGTAGCTGAAAGCCCAGGCTCTCACAAGGCCGAGCTGATCAGGCCAGGCAGAGCAAAGAGTAAATGTGGATGAAGTGATGAGATGCAAGAGAGGGTAGAAAAGAGGGGGATCTGTGAAAAAACTGATCCTCTGGTGTTACCAGGGCAGTATGTGCAAGATTATTTGCAAAAGGTGAAAGAGGCAAAGGAAGAAAATGTCAAGTGTGTGGGGTTACTTGCAAAACAGGCTCAACTCAGGGAATTTTTACTTACTTTATTGCAAATTAACGGAAGCTTCTAATTGCTGATTTGGGTATTGAGAAAAAGAAACCATGAACAATTATGCAAACACTTGGGTAAGCAGCTTTCTTGACTCTTCCCCAGGCACAATTTCAGCAAAACACTTTTCCTCCTTCCTTCCTAGTCTCACCTCCCCTTGTTTTTCATGTGGGTTACACTGAGTAATACTGGAGGTTGGGGCCATATACACAATGGGTTTAGTCTGCTGCTTTTCCATGCATCTTACTGGTATTCCTTTGGTCATCTGTCATTCTTAGTGGTTTTCCTTTTCTGCATGCTCCTTACAGTTTTGCCTGTTGGCCACTGTCCCTCAGAGTTCTCCTTTCCCTAGTGTTGATCACCCATTGCCACAGTCCTTTAGGGTTGTCCCTGCCCACTCTGAGTTGCCCAAAAGCCACAGGCTGCTTCCCTTTAACATGGAGCTCTTTCTTCCAAGAGTGTGTCCCCATCTCAATGTCTCCACAATTATCTCTGTCTTCATTTGTCTCCCTAAAAGTGTTCTCTGTACATCTCCTACCTGCAATGGCTGCTAGTCATCCCAAAATATGTTGGAGCTGGGACGCTGTGAGATCCTCTGTCTGCCTGTCTGCAGCTCTGGTGTGTGATGGTCACACAGACTGTTTCCAGAAGTGGCTGGACCCAGCTGTGGCTGGCACATGGGTCCCCACCACAGAAGTCCCTACCACAGCCTCAGCGCTGCTGCTAAAACACAGCCATGCAAGGGGAAACATATCTTAAGTGATACTGAGAGATAAAGAAACTAATTTTTTTCCAGGGAATGGCCATACAGTGTAAAAGGAATGCAGCACACAAGGAAGGCATGCAAAGATTGAAGGTACAGCTGAAATCCCTCTCTCCTTGTACGGATAAGAATTTACTCCTCCTTGTATGGTATAGGAATAGTCAGTAAAATGGCAAAGCAGTACTTTTGAAAAAGTTACTCCAGAATTTCTACTGTAGAATAAAAAGCTTATGTGGTAGTAGGGAACAGTAAAGAGAGCAGGAAAGAGATCTCCTCCTGCCAGTGGTGGACCCTCTTTCTCTTGCCAATTTTTATTTTCTGTGAATTTGCTATACTGATTCAAACACCAAGGATCCTAGTGCAAATGATTCTACTGTCGTAATAATTCTACTGTCCTTTCCCATTTATGTTTGCCACCTGTAAGGGATGAAAAGGCAAAAAACACCTTGGCCCTGCTGCGGGAATTCCAGGCATTCCTTCCCCAGTTCCCAATTTTTGGTGAGATATTGCCAAGGGTTTTCATGGCCCTGAGGAGAAGGAGAGTGGGAATTCATCACAGGCTTGCTCTAGACTTTTAGTTCCTCACCTGAGTGAACATGCTTGACCTGTCCTCCTAGCATATCTCCTGCGTGAATGGTAGATATTGTGAGTAATGCCAAAGTCCTTATTCTGCCAGGCAGAATTTCTCTCTAGGACTGCAAGACCTGTAGGGTTTGTTGGCACAGGATCATTGCCCTCCTAGAGTAGGAACATCTGACCAGATTCCTCAACAATGCTCTAGAAAGCAAATTTTGTTCTTACACATCCTCATCCATTCATAAGAGGCCACCATCACCAAAGCCAGAATATGGACAACGCAGTGGCTGCAGCAATCCCAGCTGAGGGGGTAGAGGGCTCTTGCAATAAGACTTTGGTAATCTCTGTCCTGCTTCTCCCATTTCACTGCTGTCATACCAGCTTGTGATGAATAGTCTGTGCCATCTTAAAAGCCTTTCCTACATCACAGAATTGCTTTTCCAATTTTTTTAATGATTAATGTAAGAAGTTGTCTATGATTGCCATAAAAATGATGGAATGAGAGAAAGCTCTTGTTACCTTGGCTGTAAATCATCCCAGGGATCCTGATGTAATCACCTACCTCTCAGACTTTCCTTCCAGGGTTTGTGATACAATCATAGGGCCTGGACTTACTCAATTCCCATCTGGTACAACCTAGCTATGCCTGCTTGTGATTTGGCTGGTCCACCACTGGCATCAAAAGGATTTATCTTTGCAATTTTGTTTTTTTTAATACCTTAGAGTTTTAATCTGTCCCTCTTTATAGGGAGTCTTCTCTGCTTCTTCCTTCAGGTAGGAAAATATGTGATCAGGGATAAGATCTACTTAACTTTTGTCCTCTAAAAGTTAAGCACTTAGTCTGTGCTACTTGACTTTCTTTTTGATCAATGAAGACAAAAACCTCCTCCAGAGGGCAACTGATCCTGTTAAAATAGATGTCTAGCATATATGGGAAGAACTATCCTTTTGAGGTACTTTTAATGTTATCTCCACTGACTGTAGATGAAACTCAGATAAGTAGATTTGCACCCCAATTTTAGAAGGTTAATGAACTGTTGATGGCTAGAGGATGGCAAAATCTGCTTTTTCAAACTGTGATTTAGGAAGCAGCCAGAGAGCTCTTCAGCCATTTTGGACACAACCCTTTCCTGGGCTTTTGTGAGGATGGAAGGAAAGTCACAGAGGAGGTGGAAGGCTTTCCAGGAGCCTGACCAATACTGCAGTCCAGTGTTGGGCATTTTCAGGCTCAGTCAGTGGCTGGTCTCTCATGACACAGGAATGGTACTACAGTATGAGTAATCCATCCTACGCCACACTGGAGGGCTGAATGAATACAAAAAATGAGGTGCAAGAGGATGCAGGTCAGCTTGCAGCTGGCTCTGCTCCATACAATCTGGCTAGAGATGCTGTGCTGTAGTCTGGGAAGGAAATGCATGGAGGATAAGGTGTGTGGAGCAGTTGTTACTGGCCAAGAGCTGAAGGATTCTTGGGGATATGGCAGCACTTTAAACCAAGGGTTTCACCTGATAGAAAATGTTTCTTTTGTGCCTTGTGCTTAGTGTTTTTGAAAACTTTATCAAGTAATATTCTAAAATTATTATGAAATTTTAAAAGCTGGTGTCACTCAGTTACTTTTTAAAAATTTTCTTACAAAGTTTAGATTCTGTGGAAGTGGAAGTAAACTTTTCTTTTTATAGTCACAAACCTGAAAAACAGCAAGGTAGGTATTTTGTGCTACTTCATTATGATTCATACTTTATCGGTGAAGCTGAAGAGAATCACAACTGTTTTTGGATCTGCTGGAAAGACTATCTGTTTTGCTAACCCCAGGCTATGGTCTGCATATTATTTACATGTTCACATACTTAAGTAGAATTGTAATATACTCTAATGAATTAAAGAAATACCTGTGGTTTGACCACTAGGAACGTGGCAAATGTCTGTACACGACACTCCTGTCCCAAACCCTCTTTGCATTCAACACAGAAGTCCCCTTCTTGCCTCACAACAACAGATAAGTGTCAAGCTATGGATCCTATTTAATGGAGATGTTTCATGGCTTTTTGTTCTCCTGTCTTTTGTTTGTTCTTCAAAGCCTAAGATGAAAGCCTCCAGAGCAAGTTGCCTGCTGTGCTCAGCCCCAGTACCTGTTTGGTGAGGTCAGGGCTACATGGAGTTGGGAGCAGCATTGTTGGCACTGACATCTTGCCAGCAGAAAACTGATGCATCCCAAGTGACCCGAGTGTGAGAGCCTTTGGGCAGCTGTGGGATATCCCCTGAGAGAAATCCTGTCTTGCTCAGCCTGTGGAAAATCTCACTGATGGCAGATGGGCCAAGGTAGGCCCAAGGGCTATAGCTTTTCTTGCGAATGAAAGATGTTCACAGCTGTTTTCTGCCCTGGAACTGACTGGCACAGTCTGGACATACCCAAACTGCTCAGCTCCATGCATGCCGGGCACAGAATTTGCCTGGAAGAGTGCTTACAGGATGCTGAACTGCAGCTCTGAGCTCTGCACCAGTGTTCACGTAGCCCAACTGAAGCTGAAATTTAATAACAAAGCAGACAAAAAGACATGTAATAAAAAGATCCCAAGAACTTTCCAAATTTCTGGAGATGATCAAAGAACAGAAAAGATGACTAATTTGTTATACTGAAACTTTGGGTCCCATTGCCTAGAACTGAACTGTTGTTATCTGTGATATTTCCAAGAGTCTTCCAAACCTTAACCCTAACCCCTTTCTTTTTGGGGTGGTGTCGGACATGCACCCTGTGTCTGAGGGAGCCGTGGCTGCTCAGTGTATTGAAGCACACAATTATCAATCATCTGAGTATTAAATCTAAATCCTTTGAGCCTCATTGAATTAATATATTTGTTAAAGTGACAATTGTTTGGATTGGGGTTTTCTCAGCTGCTTGTCATCTGAGTGGTATGGAAGCTCCTGTTAGCCACATTGTGATAACTTTTCAGATACCAAACAGTATAAAAATAATGAGGCTGCAGTCAGAGTGGTTTCTGAGGCAGTTAGGTTCCAGGGCTGGTGCACCATGTGCTGTGAATCCAGCATTCGAGGTGGTGCAGATGCTCAGTCAGGAGCAGGAGGAGGAAAAGAGCAGAATCTGAATGCTTGTCAAGAGGAGCCAAATGAGGTGTGAAACTCGGCTTTGAGTTTTAACTGTCCCATTATATCTAGGGATGTGCTGAGGTCCATGGCCAGGCTGGCAGGACTGAGGGCAACTGGAGACCAGTCTTGCTGCAGGGGCTTGTGGGGACAGACATGGAGTGCTGTGCCCTGGGCAGAGCAGGAAGTGCTGGGGAGGCTGAGATCTTACTGGCACAGCTACAACTGGCAGTGCTGCAGCTCTACATCCCTGAAACCAGTGCCCTCTCTGTCCCTCTTGACAGATGGTGAAGAAAACCCTGAAAAGCCATTGCAATGGTCATTGCAGGGGCTCCAGGTTGCACCTCATAGCAGCCCCTCAGCATACACAGTTCTCCCACCTGTGTTTGCTGTACAGGCGGAAATGGATTCTCTCTGTATATTTATATTTCCTGTAAATTCTCTGCTTGGTTACACCTGGCCTCTTCCCAAATGCAGATGCAGGACATAACTGACATAAAAGTAACTTAAGAATATTATGTTAAAGATAATGTAAAAGTCACACAATTTAGAAACAAGAGATAGGGTTCTAATATTTGGCTGCTGAGGTAACAATGCTACTAAATCTGTCTGTGAGTCTTACATGTGTTAGATATGTTCACTCACAGACTTCAATTATAGTCTAAGGAGTTCAGAAAGATAGGTGAGAAGAAGCTCAGACCTGAATTTTGTCAGAATTGTAGTCTTCTTTTTTTCCTCTTTTTTACGTCAGAGCTAAAGATACAAATATTTTCCAGTGCCTTCACTGAAATCTTGACTGTTCCACTCCTCTTCACAGATGTCTGGGATTTGTGCCTGGCTCAGGGCTGATGCATTCATGCTGAACAACACTCTCTGGGGCTGCAATGGAAGAGAAGGAGAGGAAAAAAGTAGCTTCTGTGGAACGAAGAGACACTGCTGACAGCTGGTAAGATCTATGTGAGTGAGGACTAGGCTTTGTAAACCTGTGAGCCAGACAGTCAGCCCGGTGTGACTGTGTGGCCCCACACATGTGCCTGTGCACTCTGTCAAGGAGGAGGATGTGCAGACTCAGAAGCACACCCTGCTTTTGGTGCCATCATCAATATAGTTTCTCATCATCATCATCATAGTTTCTCATTTGTCTTCACTCACACAATGTTCACACAGGACAGGCACAAATGCTTTCTCTCCAAAGACTCAAAGAGAAAAGGAAGGGAGCTGAAGACCCCACCTTCCCCCCAACTGCATTCCCAGGCCTGGTGTAGGAGTCAACAGCCTCATGCTCTGGTGGCACTACACTGGGGTGACAGCTTCCCAAGCAGTCCTGGTAAATTTGGTCATAAGACCAGTACTTTAAAGCACTAATATGCATCAAATTTGGTCAGAAGCTCTGTGGTTAAAATAAGAGAAAGTGCAGATATGTTGATATAGCCATATCTGTGTAGGAGCTCTTGACCAGCACAGTTGTGTCTGTCAGGGAACCTTGTTCTTCACACCTTTGGCAGGTGTATCATTGCCAAGCAGAAGTCTGTGCTGTAGACCTGGCCTCACTCTATCCTTCATGTTTGTGCTCTGAGAACCACAGGTATTTTTCACACGAGATAAGAAGGCAGAGGAGGAGGCTGAAACAATGGCCAGTTGTTTTCCACTCAGGACAGTACTGTTCATTGGGTTTATCTTATTAGTATTTTTATCACATCACCTCTCAAATGTATCTGTACTACCTGCAATATCTCAGGAAAAAAGAGAAGAGAAAACTTGAAAAAAAAAAGGAAGGTTTGGAGTCACTTAACCCGTTCATCTACGGGACTGGACAGTCTAGCTCCTGCTGCAGCAACCCTGTTCACAACAAACTTCCCAGCTTTGAATGAGCACTGTGCAGATGGGCCATGCTGCTGTGCTGGGGTTGGCAGAGACTGTCCTGAAGCTGTGCTCCAGCCTTGGCAATGACCACTGCACAACTGGGGTCCGTGAGGATGAGCACGGGAGCAAACATGCCTCACAGTGACACTCTGAACACTGTTCCAAGTTGAAATAACTGGTGGACCAAGAGGAGATAGAAACCCCAGAAATCCCAGTTACTCTGCATTGCCTTTGCTGTTTGTGCTGTACCTGATACCCATTTCAGTTATTGGAGATGGAGTAAAGGAAGAAGATAATAAGGAATAAAGAAGTGTAATAAAATGCCAGACAGGCACAGCACATAAAGAGAACAAGGAAAGCATAACTGTCTTGGGTACAATAAATCTTATCTTTAAATACTTTAAGCAGCTTTCTCACAATGATGGATCCCTTGGAGAGACTTAAACCGAAATACTTAGTTAGAGAACTAAAGTTCTAATTTGAAATCAGCTCTTAAAAGCAGAACTAAAGCCCTATCTGTATTAAAACTCAAACTGAACCTGGTTAGGCAATAATATATGTCTCTAGGGTTACTTTGTAGCCACATATTTCCAACAATACTATAAACAGCAGGAAGTTAGAATGAAGGATTCTCTGATGGTGTTGGCATGCTGGCAATGGATAGAGTTATAGGCAATCTGAGACCAATGCTTGTCAGCCTTTGAGAGCAAAACATGTGTATATACTTCAAGACAAAAAGAAAAATACAAAACCAAGACATTTAATAGACACAGTCCCAGACTTCCCCGAGATGAATTCTGATACAGAATACATTCTCTGCCTTACATATAAACACTCAAAATGCTCAAGTCCTGTCCGTGTCTGATAATGCGTTGTGACCTTTCCTATTCCAGTAGCAAACATAAAGCAAAACAATGGAAAGGATTAGATGGGAGACCCAGCACGCTGCTGTGCCAGGAGAAACAATCTGCTGCAATCATAGACCCAGCAGTTCTCTCTGTGATATCTGGGCTGGATCTGACCTTGGGAGCCCAAACGCATCACTCCCATGAGCACAAGCAATGTCACCCGTTGAAGCTGGCCTTAGCTTCAGCTGCCTGCTCTCAGTTTTGCTGCGGAGCATCCCTGCCTCCAGGGTAGTGGCAGGATAGATGTTGTGCTTGCTCCTCAGCTAGCCTTGCTCAGCCTATTTCAATAATGACTGACTGAACTTTGAGTGGTGAATGGGGCAGTACAGCAGACAACAGGCTACCTGTTCTGCCAGCTCTCCTTCTGTGGGAACACTGGTTGCTAAGAGATTGGGACAGGCTCCCACAGTTTGTATCATCGTATCCAATCACAACTTTCTGGAGCAGAGGTCCAACTCTCTGATCAAGCCACTATGAACAGTGTTGGTCTTTGCCTGTGAGCACAGCAGGGAAACAGCTACAGGTGGTTACATTCTTGAACTTTAGAAGCTTTATCTGACAATGACTACAAATCTGAGCTGTAATTCCCACTACAGGTAATGCATTTTTTGCCTTAGGCATTACCTGAGATAAGGGTAAGACTCGAGAGGTGTGACTTCTGGATGTTTCAAAAGACTTTCTTTCTTAAAATACACTAAAAAAAAATATTTGGGGCTCAGGAAGAGGTGTTGCCACAATGTGGGCAACTTGCGGGCAACTTTTCCAACACTCCTCCCCTCACACCTGTGGAGGCGTTACCAGTAACATGAAGAACAGTTCTATCCTCAGTAAGGACACACAGCGACAGAGAAGGGGGAATGGTTTCAATTGAAAGAGAGCAAGTTTAGATTATTTATGCAAAAAAAATTCTTTGCTGTGAGGTTGGTGAGGCCACTGGAATTGGTTGCCCAGAAAAGTTGTAGATGCCCCATCCCTGGAAGTGTTCAAGGCCAAGTTGGATGGAGCTCTGAGCAACCTGGTCTAGAGAAAATTTTCCTTGCCCAGGGCAGGTAAACTGGGAACTAGATGATCTTTAAGGTCTCTTCCAACCCAGACAATTCTGTGATTAGATGATCTATGTGGAAATTCTCTGTATCAAATATAATGTATCCAGAGTTTAATGAACTGCAGCAGCACATGCTTTGAGGCACAGAATACCTGCTGAAACACTTGCACTCACATCCCTCGTTCACCTACCTGATAATTTTTGTACAACCTGGCAACATGGCAAGCACATGTACAGCTACTGTGTGTGCACATTCTGCAAATGATGTGTCTGTCTTGGTAAAACAAATAAGGCAGCTCTTTTCCATATCTTAGGATAATTATATTTTGCTATTTTTTTTATGTCTTAAGAAAAACCATCTCTGATTCATTATGGAGTAAAGTTGACCAGGAACATTAAAACATTACCTGCCATCCCCATGACTGAAGCTGAATGACTAAAATTAGGTATGTTGAAAGAAATTTCCTAGGAGACAAAGAGAGTTGTTATTAACCTTCAGAATTCAAAAGCAAATGCTCTTCACTTTGTTGCAATGGCAAAATTTATATGGTGTGCCTTCCAGAGCCATGTGGCTACTGCCCAGAGGGCTCTGCTCGTGGGTTCCAGCTGCCTGGTGTGAAAAGCAGCTCACCTGGAACTAAAACCAGCAGATTTGTTCAAAGATTACATTGTTACACACAGAATGGTGTGAGGTGTTTTTTTCCCAAAGATGGCTGGAACTCAAAGTTTGAAACAAGGGCAAACTGAAAAATGTGCAAGGGCAGCTTGATTCAAGCATGTTTGATCTGTTTTTTGCCCTTCCTTAGGCAAGATGAGTTAGTTCAGAAGCAAACCTCATTATTATCGCAAGTTGGCAGCCAAATACGCTAGAGGTATCCTTATTTGTTAAATAAATACAGGGAGTATGCTTCACTGATTCACCACACCCACACGAAGCTCCAAATAATTACAGGCTTGTTGCCAGACAAGCTAGGGTTGTTAGTTTTTTGGGGTTTTTTTGCAAACAGAGGTCTTATTCATAAGTCATAAATAACTGGCTTTGAAGGAGGAGATAATTTCTCACAGAAATGCCTAATGATTGTTCTAAGTGCACTTCTACTACCAAAAGGAGGGTTGTATTTAGTTATTGTTGATAGTCATTCACTGCTGAACCTCAAAAGATAGGTTTTCTACTGTGTGTAAACCCAACTGAGATAGCAGAACATTATGTAGAGTAGAGATGCTCTCTCCAAGCATCTCTGCATGTTAAGAGAACTTGGCTTCAGTCATTTTAAAATGACTATTAACTAATGTACCCTTCAGTGTGTCTAGCTCCTGGCTCAGAAATATCTCTGCATCTCAGCTTTCCAGTTGGCATCTTTTACCACATTTACACAAAAACCTAAAATAGTGGGAGGGATTACTTGCTCTGGATGTCATTTCCTGGTTAATGTTCTTAGCTATATCTTAAGCTGTCCATAATGGGTGGTCAGCAGCAAGAGCCTCAGCTACTGGCAGAGCTCCGAGCATCACATGGCCATGCTGCTACGGTACTTACAGCACAGCTAGAGGCCAAGAAAGTGCTTAAAGGGTATTGACACCTTCAGCTTGCCTACCTCCTACTTCCAACAAATCTGCAGGAATGAGGCCTTGTGGCAAGAAAGGGAGAAGGAGCATGTACCCTGCTTGGGAGGACACACGTTGGGCACCCACTGCTGATCAGGTACCCTCTGTGCTGTGGGACTGCAGCTGAGAACTGCAGCCATATCCGCTCAGCTCTGCTGCCTCATGCTCTTTTTTTACCTTTCAAAGCTCTTGTTTAGAATTCAGCCAAATAACAAAGTCTCAGCAATTCTCTGTCAATGCCATGTGGTCTGTGCATGCCTGCCCACGTATTGGTGCTGCTGGTGGGAATAGCTAAGGCTAACAGGCCTGGACTATAAAAGCAGCTGATAAGCAGAATGGGGTGGAGTATTGCTCTCTCATATTTTGTCCCTGTGATAATTGACTCCATGGGAATCAAAGGGGTAATATACTGTCTCTGAATCCTTTTTCCTCTTCTGTACCTTTTTTGCTTGTTCCCCTATTAATATTTTTCCCATTTTGATAATAAAGGCACATAAAATAAGTCAAAACATTCCAAAGCATTAGCACCCTTTCCGCACAAATAGTCACTTTTTTCTGCAATGCTGCTAAGGATGGATGCACTGTGCAGTGAGTCTGAGTCCCATAAACATGCACTTCTGCCTCCATGTCTGGATTCTCTTGTTTTAGAACCTTTTCAGACTTTTTGATTTGGATTTATTCCTCCCATAGTTTTATTATTCTGTCTACTCTCTCTGACATTTCATTATGGTAAATAAGAAAAAGCTGTCACTACTGTACAATAATTATTGTTTCAATCACCCTTTATCTCTGGCTGATTTATGTTTCTAAAAGTTGGGCCAAAGAAAAATAGTTGCACCAACGTGTGAGGAACAATGGCATCCTGTGTCTTACAGAGAGAGGCCAGATCACACTCAAGAGACTTGGAGGTAAGCCACTCATTAGATTAGAGTTGCAAAGTCTACAGTAGGTTGAATGGGAGAGGTGGAGGGGAAGCTGTGAAGAAATCTTTTTCAAAACCTGTAATGCTTGGCATTTTTGTGGCTTTCCCTCTCTGGGAGCTGATATTGCTAATCCCTTTCTAAATGGTGTTTGAACACCGCTGTCCTCAGGGGTCCACCCATCTCCCAGCTCCACCTCCTTGTTCCCTGCTCCTTTGTTTATGCATCCTGGTCTAAATCCTTATGGGATCGATAAGGAAAAGAACTGCCTTGGCACTGCACACTGCAGCACCAGAATGCTTGCTGGAGTTGATTAACACTGGTCAAAGAATACTTTAATCTGACTAGTTGCCAAGCTCTGGAAGTAAGCCTGGCAAGTAAGCTCCCCCTTCCTTCCAGGGAAGCTTTACAGAGAGAGACATTGCAAGAGAGTGCAAAACACAGTGCTTGTCACAGTAATGCTATAAACTATTCCCAGATTAGTGAGGACACTTCATTTTGGAGGAATAATTGGGGAAGACTGACCATGCCCCATGGTGATATCTAGCTGTGGGAGACCAAAAATTTGCAGGCTGATATAACTATTCTGCTACTGAAAGTGATCTTTTGTCCAAGGGGACAGAGGTTCCTCCTTTCATGTGTACTATCGCATCTTTGCCCAAGTTAGTGGAGCTGACCTTTGCTGAAAGTGTGGTTTATAGGCTGCAGTCTCAAAATCTACCCTGACTTTTTCCCTGTTGCTTTTTATTTACTAGTAGAAAATGAATCCTCAGTAGTATATAAACATGGTGCTGATATAAATCACCCTGAAATTTCAACAGGGCATGATGTTCCCACTCTCTTTCTTGTTATCTGTTCTATTGGGGACTCTAGTTACATGTGAGAGATTATTAACCAAATACACATTGTCCACCCTCAGCAGAGTATAGTGACAAATAAATAGATTACTAATTATTTGCTTCTTATTTCATTTTGCTGTTCCTACAAGTCTTGTTTACTAAATGGAAATATGCTAAGTATGTTAATATTAGCAAGATACAGAAGTGCGATGGAAATTAGGCAGGTCAGACAATGAATATATTTGTTTTACGATAACCAGTGGGAGCATATTATGTAGGCAAAAAGAGTTCTCTTCAAAACAGGATATGAGCATCTCCAGAGATTTACTGAAGGAGTGCCCATGTGCTGGACCACTCTTCTTAGTTGTAAAGATGGTTAAAAGCATACATTCATTATAGTTTCCTTTTATTTTATAGCCTCACTCAACAAAGTGATAAGACAGTAAATAGCACTGTATGCATTCAGCTCACTGGCAAACGACATGGGGTGAAGTCAGTCAATAAAGCCAATTGTACCTGCACAGCCTGGTTAAAAGCATCATTAGCCAGTTGTCAGATTCCTGCTTTAGTCAACAGGCTCAACCACTAGATTTAGAACACTTGGACATCTCTGAGGTTTAGGATTAGGTCTGTCTCTGCAAACCAAAGCTGCAGATGTCTTTCAAATGAACAAAAACACAGGCTGGCTTGCGCTGTCTGCAGATGTGTGCTCTGCAAGGATATGCACCCTCATTTAAACTAATGACAGTAACAATAGCGATGTTAGCAATAATAGTGATGCCAACATATTTAAATGTGAAAGAACTGACCCCTAAGCCAAAAGTTACTCTGCTTACATAAGTATGTAATGCATGTGGTTTTATTTGCCGGGTCCAGACATTTCTAAACACTTTTGATATAGTCTTCATTAAACATAAGCTGCTATTTTTGTCCCGTTAAGGCCTGTGTGAAACTGAGGGACTGATGATGTGTAATAAGATTATTGAGGGCAATAGTTATTGATAGTGCTCCTGTGAGGGAGGCACTGGAACAGGTTGTAACACTGTGTGGGTGCCACATCCCTGGAAGTGTTCAAGGCCAGGTTGGATTGGGCTTTGTGTAACTGGGAGTAGTGGAAGGTGTCCCTGCCTCTGTGGGAGAGGTTGGAACTAGAAGACTTTACAAGTTCCCTCCCAAATCATTCTGTGATTCTATGTTTCTCTGATTCTCTGATAATGAGTGTTTTGGAAAAGATAAGGCAAAAGAGATACATCTTCTTCAGGGGATGCCAGTTTTTCAGCCAGAGGTTGGATGGGGAAGAGAAGGCAGTGTGTCTGACTGCTGAGGTCTCCCACAGGCTCCTTTGGGATGTTCTCTTCTGAGACACCACTGAGCACAGCATCTGCAGCCTGACACAGTCAGTCAGTCCCTACATAACAGTACTTTATTACTAGTAAATTACTGAAGTTGTTTCCTTCATTAATTTAACACTAGACCTTCAGGCTTGGCTTCGACCCCATAATCTGTTTAGAGAGTTGAAGGGGAGGCATGACACAGAGAAGTAGAGCGGCACTAAACCAGAGATGTTATCAACAGCACCAGATAAAGTCATCACCTGCTCTGGGAAGCAGCACAACTACACAGTTTTGTACTCAGGCTGGTCTGGGGATCTTCTCTTGCCATGTTCCCTTTGCAGGCATATCCTGGCCCCTTTGCTTTCTGAGGTCTACCAAAGTACTCCAAAATGATCCAGCTGTGGGATAATGTAATGAGGGCTGCTGTCCTGGCTGTGACAGCTCTCGTGGCTGGGGACACAGGACAGAAACGTGGTCTGCTGGAATGCAGCCAGGCAGCTGGGGCTGCTATTAGTCTTGTCTTGAAGGCCAGAGGAAATTTTAAATAAATATTCTCTTCAGGAGGGCAAATGCCAAGGCTCAGATTTAATGGAGATATTAATCCCAGAGGGAAGTGTGCATCATGTGGGGCTCTGACAATGAGACACAGGCTTCTGAAGATATTTCTTAATGACATTATTTATGTTTACTTTTCAGTGCTGTGGTAGCTCCCAGGAGCTATGAACCAAGTGCCTCTTAACCTTGGGACTCTATAAACACAGGCTGAAAGGGTGATCTTGTTCCGGAAAACTTTCTCTCTTTGGCAAGCTGACATCTGAGCTGATGCTGTTTTACTTAAATTGAGCTGGTAAAATATCCAGTGAATGCCTGTTTTTCCAGCTGGGTGCTTACCTAGCTCTCTCTCTCTCTGTCCTATGCTTGGCAAAGTCTCTCACCTTTATGCACTGTGGCATTCCTTGTGTGGCTTCATCATTTCTATTTTCAAGTGTGTGCTCTGATTCAGTCATAACTGATAGCCACTTGTAATAGTGTAAATAATTTTAAAAAGGGAAGAAAATGCTTTTTTTTTCTCAAGTTTTCCTGACTTTATTTCATTACGTTAGGAGCTTTCCAATAGGGAGAATGATGGTCTGTGAAGGAAGGTATAAAACATTACTCTGAGCCCTGCCTCAGCACAGTCCCTGCCCTAACTTGAAATGGGGCAAAAGTGAGTAACTTATAAGTGCATCTTTTCTGGCTGGATATGACTTCCTTTGTATGAAGGGCATCTGGCAGGTTCTTGTCTTTCCACATTGTTTATCACACGTTTTCCCTGCTACACACAGTAAAAGCTATGAACATACAAGAGGCAATTTCTGCTTTGGTCAAAGTTTCATTCCTTAGAGAAATAAAAAGGTCACATAATTTTGATGAAATTAGGTTCCTTGTCTGTATAATTAGGTCTAAACTACTAGTTATGGTGGCTGGAAGCACCATTGTCACTAATAGAAACATCTCATGGAGAAAAGATATTTAATTTCTCTCAGTTTATTATGTATGTAATTGCTCTAGCCTGGTTTGGCTTGTTATATTTAACCTGGAATTAGTAATTTAGAGGTTAGGCTTTAAATTAGTGGTTTGAGACAGCTGTTCCGTGAGTGTCTGAGCAGTGCTTGTGGCCCAGCTGACGATTTTCAAAGCAGAGCTGGGGTCAAGCATTAAAGGCAGGAACTGTTTCAGACATTCTCAGCAAGCCGGACCCTCCTGGTGGTTTGAGGGCCTCCCAGCAGCAGGTCTGTGAGCACCGCTGTGGTCCTGCCCATCCACCTCTGGGCATCCCTGCCCTCCCAACTCTGCTTCTCTGCCCCTTAGTGGCTGAGTGTGGAAACCCGAACAGGCTGAAAAATAACCCCACAAATAAAGCAAATAGTCTGCAGTTGGTTAAGATCCCTGAGCAGATGGCAACAGACGGTGTGGCCTCATGGTGAGGGAACAGCAAAAGAAAGCCAGTGACAGAGAGAGGGATTACATCAGGGCAGATTTGGATCAACCACAGGTGCTGTGGAACAGCACCCTTAGACACCCAAGGCAGGGATGAGCAATATGGAGGAGAAAGACTGTACTGCACCCAGAATGAGCTGGAAATGTGAATTGTAGTTTAACTACATGTGGAATGGGAATTCACCTGAGTGTTGGCACATTAATTGAGTAAAACCACTGATGCATTCAGCTCTTCAGGAATCTCATGGGCTGTTAAAAAAAGGTGATCAAGAAGGAAATACAAGCAAACCATAAAGCACCATGGGAGGTATGGAAAAGAGAACAATTTTGTACCTACTAATTATGGACTAAGAGGCACCCACTGAAATTATCAGGTAGTGGGTTAAAAGGAAATGGAAGGACTATGCAGAATTAAACTGGTTGGAAAGGGGCCATGGAACTCAGATGTCCAGGGTCCCAGAGAGTTGTTCCACACACCAAGCTACGCTGGTCAAGCAAAAATTATAAGAAAAACCTTTATATATTGTAACATACTTTGGCTTGGAGAGGGTCTCAAAGTCACGTAGTCCAAGCCCTGCTCAAACCAGGACCAACTGTGATGTCAAGTTACATTTTTATGTGATCAAACATCATCAAAATGTTCATGTTGAATTGATCTACATGTATATGGACTACTTTTGATCTCAGCTTTCCTAACTTTTGAGTGCTTGAGTTGCTAACAATGCTCTTGCAGTGCACTGAAGTATTTCCTGGCACTAGACTTGCAGAGGCAGTTGGGTATTTTGCTCTGCAAGAGTTTCAACTTGTCCTAGCAATTATAAACCCCACCTGCAATTATTTTTAGGCATAAAAGGGTAAGCTAGCTTTAAAAAGCATGTCTTAAGAGCTGTATGAATCTAGCAAAATTGCAACATTGCCATGAAGCAATGTGCTGAGGCATGTGAACCTTTGGCAGATTCAGTCTGCTGACAGGCTGGATCTTGAGTGGCACCATCTTAGTAAACCAATTAAATAATGGGTGCTAGTTTCCTAAGGGTATGGCCCAGGGGAATTTTGAATTGTTCAGCTGAAAGTTGGAATTAGTAAATCAAACTCTTCTCTGAATTAGACTAATTAAATTGTGACCTCAGCTTTTTTATCCCAGATTTCCATTCAACAAATACAGGGCCTTGTACTGCAAACGTACAGCAGAAGACATTAAATTTCCATCCAGTTTTGAAATTAAATCTTTCTTGTTTTCTCTAGCTACAATGTGTCTCCAGAATGTGATAAGAAAAAAAAGTTTAGTTTAATTGGGAATAAAAAGGGAAAATTGTGGAAGAAGATGACCTACAAGAAGGAATGCTTCATGCAGGGCATGAAGTTAAAAACTTAGAAAAGTTTGAATCCATGGATTCATGAACAAGCAGAAAATTACATTCAGGTGTAAACTTACAGCTGAGTCTCTGATCTAGGTTCAGCTATACAGGACAAGGGATGGGGGCCATGTGAAAAGCTACACCCCACCTGTCAGTGGTACTAACTGGAATGGTGGGTGGCACTTTCATGGACATATGACAGGTAGCCTGCACTCACCTGGGAGCTCCAGAGCTCTGAGAGGGGCAGAGAGCTTCTGTCTTGACTGTCTGTGTATGCACTGTGACCCTGAGGTCTTTGCAAGGCAGCCTCCTGCAGCACAAAAGCAGGATAGCTTGGGGAAGGGCTGCAATGGGCACGTCCAAGTTGTGCAGAACAAATAAATGGGATTAAACTAAAGGAACTGGGAGGCAGAAGATAGGTGAGTTGACAGAAATGGCCTGTGGAAAACAATGCTTGCATATACTCTCTCTCAATTGCCTACTGCAGCCTTCAGGGGAATGATATCCCACAGGACCCAGAATCCAAGAGACTATCAATTCTTGGCCAGGAAGCAAATGGGTGAATGGCAGTAAAGAAGACTAAGAACAGAGTCTGCAGATCTGTGAGGAGGTGAGAGTTCCGCTGGCTAACAGTCCAGTGAGGCAACAACAAAGGCAGGAGCCTCAGGTAAAGCACATGGGAGATGGCAAAGGGCTGGGAACGATGGTGATGACAGGATCAGTAACCCAGTGGTGTCTGCTAACCAGAAACTTGGAAACAGTCCAGAATCTGCTGATGGAGAAGAACCACAAGCAAGGTAGATGGGTAACCAAAAGGGACTGCCACACCCTGCCCTGTGAAGGAGAGCAGCATGAAGATGAAACACCAAAACATGGATTTGGTTTAATAAGCATCCCAGGGCTTTGAGGTGCATCTTTGTGCAGTGGGAGTTCACTGAAAGACATGTCCTCAGGAAGAGTTACATATCAGGAAAATCCTGCCACAATGAGTCAGAAAACTTTTAAGTAGTATGCAGAAAATACGACTTGGAGAAGGTTCCCCAGAGGCTGGAGGAGGAGGAATTTGGATGTAGCAGCACAGTGCTTGTTTCTGCGCATCAGTTCACAGGCTTCAAGGATAAAATATCTGTAGGGAGTCACTGAACCACTCAGGTTTCGCTACCTGGAAACCTTTGTTAGCGGTGGCCAGACTCCAGCAGGTCACACAGCAGCACCCTGTTACTGAAGCTGAGGCTGGTTTTGGAGCCAATGCTGACCTGATCAACGACCTACTGCCCCAAGTAGGGAAAAAGCGCCTTATTCGTCTAAATACTTCATCCAAAACTTTGGGTCTTTAACCCCTGTGCTTTTGCTGGGGAAGAACAAACAAACAAGCAAACCCAAGCAGACAGTGTTATCATTTTACAGTTCACTCTCTTTGAGAGCAGCAGGGACAGGACTGTCCCTGCGGAGGGCTCCGCAGGCTGCCCGGGAATCCCGGAGCGCGGCTGGGCGATGCTCCCGCTCCCCGGGAAGCGGCTCCGAGCGGGCGGAGCGGCAGCGCCACCTCCCGGCACAGCCCGGCCCCCGGGGCAGCCACGAGAGAGCTCGTTCTCTTCCGGCAGCTGGTGCAGGGCTGGGGTTTGGATTCGGTGTGAGAATAATGTTGATAACACACTGATGGTTTTAGTTGTTTCTCAGTAGTGTTCACCCCAAGTGAAGGACTTCCCAGTTTCCCACGCTCTGCCAGACAGCAGGTGCACAAGAAGCTGGGGGTGTGAATGTCCAGGATAGCAAACATTATTATTGTTACATTAGATTTTGTTTCAATTATTAAACTATTCTTATCTCAACGCATGGGTTTTGCTTTTTTTTTTTTTTGTTGTTGTTTCCTGATTCTCACCCACACCAGCAGATGAGGTGGGGAATGAACAAGCAGCTGTGTGGTACTTAGCTGCTCTCTGGGGTTAAACCATGACATGATACCAGTGATTACATTTTTTCCCTTGAAATGCTGTTGCTCTTTTACTTTCACCAGCATACCTCTTAGGAGGAAATGTATTTTGAACTTCTGTTAGAGATCACATAAATACCATGTGAATTTGGTTTGTAGGTTAAGAAGAGATGGGGTTTGTGAATATTTCTCCAAGATCTACCTTTTGGTTGTGTATTTCATTCAGCTGTGGCAGTTTCTTGTTAAGCCTGGTCTTAAACATAATTATTTTTCTGCCAATCAGATCCTACGAAGAAAGAAAAAGTTTATCACCCATAAGTTAGTACTTTCATAATCCTAATGATCCAGAGTGCTTAATGAATTATATTAATGTGCTGGAATTGGATTTTTTTTAAAAAATCCTGGTTTGAATAATTGCCCCATTTCATTATTTATAGACATAGATACCAGTCCACCTGGGAAAGACCTTCAGGGCACTACCACATTCCCTGCTCAGACACATTCATTCCAGCCTTGCTTGTCACTGTGACAGGCCTTGTGTTGTTACAAGTCTGATCTTCTGCAGCAGCAGGCAACCGTGACCATGTAATTGCTCTCCTTTGCCCATGTGGTCAGAGAAGTCTGGAAAATCAGTGGTTAGGGTAAATGCCCCAGAGAAAGCAATATTTCAAAGCCTGAACAAACCAGTGAGCTGGGGAATTTATTTGCCCAGAGTTGTTAGTTTTGATTTATTTGCCTCTACTGAACCTACTGACCATGGTTTTGGTCAAATGATTTCAACAGTGCTAGATGATTGTTGAACAAAAGACATACACACCCTCTCCCAGCTAGTGCAAGAAATACATGATTTGCAGTCTCACCTGTCCTCAGGAGTCGTTCTGAAATGTTCAGATTTTGCCACACCAGATGATATGGACAGCTTTATTATTTAGGGTCATAGATTTATATGCTCTAAATTGACACGTTGCCTCCTCTTTTTTCTTTATAACTAAAAAGTGAAAGAGCACAGAGTGCTAGTATTGAGCATTGATTCCTCTCCTCACTGGCTCTTTCTAGAAAGCTCAAGCTGGATCTTTTGGGCCTCTGGTGTGATTGCCACCTACAGGCATGAATGATGCAATGCCTCCTGCAGGAGGACGTTTTGACATTGATCCCCAACTAGGCAGAGAATTCAAACCCAAAATCTTTCATGAGTTTCTGTATAAAAATCTTCAAAAAGGGAGGTATTTAATATGGAATCAGTTTAGACCATAATGTTGCTTAGAATAACTCAGACTTTGAACTAGATTTGTAGATGTTTGACTTTCTGCAAGCCTCTTCGTGGAATTTGAGCCAGACTTTAAATTTTTCTGACTGCAGATTTTAATGACTACTATCTCTTTAATGCCACTTTTATACATACTATAATGTACTTGCCATAGACCTTTCTTACTGAAGACAAATAAAATTTCCAAGTGCTACATGGGGTCCAAATTCTGAATTCTTCACCAAAATATTGACAATTGCTACTCCCTTTTCCTGCAACTGCCCCCACAAAACCATTTTTTATGTGTCATTGTTAATGTTATTAGCAATTCTAATCAGAATTCCTGAAAATTATTTGAATGCAATAACTATACCCCTGTGTATAAAAAGTATATGTACATGTATGCATGCACACAGACACTCACACATACATACCTGCCAGTAAAGAGGAGGGGACAAGTGGTACGTGCCTTGGAGACCAGCTTTTCTAGTCACTAGACTCTCACCATGTCAGTATTTTGAATCCATAAAAGTCAGTCTCAGGGGAGTTTCCAGCCCCTGCATTTTCCAACCCTGACACTTGATTCACATCTCAGAGCTTGACTAGTAGAAATATTATGATTACAGGTCTAATTGCTCAAATAAACCCCAAATGTGTAGATAAGTAAAAGCCCAAGCCTTGATATAGTTTCACAAAGATGTAGGTGATGCATACTGATCATTTTATTAGCAGGGAATAAGTAAGTATTGTGTGGGTTTCTGTGTGTTGGATCATGAGTGTGTTCTGGCCAGTTTCATGGGTCAAAAAAGGCAAATGGTGACTAAGTGAGTTCATTTTACTGATGTTCATATATAAGGACTCATGTTGCTCAGCTGAGATTTCTGTGGTTGTGAGTCATGTAGACCTTTGGAGCAATTATTTCTAAACCTTTGACACTTCACAGTGATATTGCTGGGCCCAGAATGACCACGAGCAACAGACTGAAGAAGAGAAAAATTATGGCTTAGGTAAAAAGGGAAGAAAGACACTCAGAGAAACGACAAGGATTAAGGGATAAGGTGTGTAGACTTGGGTGGAGTTGGGGGAAAATGGAAGAAGCAATTTTGTACTGAGATTAAAAATAAAATGGAGCTAGAAAACTCTTGGCAAATGGCTGATGTTGATTTAATCCAGTGTGACACACTGATCCATGTATTCATGTAGCAGTTTTATTAAAACAAAAAAAGACCCTAGAGTTGAAATACTATGTATTTGGTAATGAGATTGTCTATCATATGACTGATTTAGGCAAACACATTACAATTCCTTTAATGCCAATTTTATAATGTCAGTTAACTGGCTGCACTGAAGTCTTCTAAACTGTAACTTCTTGGCTGACCTGACCTCTCAGAGCCTATAAAGCTCAGGGTTGCTAATCTGAGTCACGATGTGTGGTTGCTTTTGAGTCATCCACATCACCCAGACTCCTTCAAGTCCTTTGCCCAAGACCCACACACACGGTATGGAATGATCATTTGGATGCAGTGGGGCAGATGCACTGCGGCTCCTGTGGAAAAAGGGAGGTTAAATCATCCTGCATTCACAGGTCTTCCTTCTCTGCTCAGGAGGAAACTCAGTGCTTCCCATTAAGATTTAACTTTGGCTCTGAGCCAATTCCTCAAGTGTTTCCTGGGGAAATGTCGCCATGTAAAGCAGGGACAGAAGTGTTGGCTGAGCCTTTGCTGACAGAAGGTGACAGACTCCACATGTAGTTGTCCCTGCTCAAAGGACACACTGCATAGAAAGCAAATTTTCTGTCCAGTTAAATCTTTCCCAGACTTATCTTGCAGAAGGGCAGAAGAAAAATGAACCTAGAAAGATGAAAAGATGGAAAGGATATGACTTCCACACAGTCAACCTACAATACTACTCTTCTAGTTAGAAATGCCTTGAGGTGCAGATAGAGCTGGAAGTTGCTAACTTGTTACTGAAATGCTCAGTGCTGGGGACAGACATTCTTGCAAATCTCGTGGAACCCAAAAGAATCCACACAGGCCAAATGGAGGCTATAGCAGCTGATCATGTGCTGTTTTTCTACTGCATCACAGATGGAATGAAGGCAGTAAAGTAATTCTACCACATGGGTATGCCTATGGTAGGGAGGAAACACCAAGATAGTAGGGAAGAGATGTTCCAGTTCACCAGTCTGTGGAGGTTTCTGATCTGCTTTTTGGCACTTTCAGGGATTGAACTGGTTCAGCAGGCAGGATGTCATATTAGTTCAGAGAATCTAATAAAAGAAGTCATGCCTGTCAAGGTCTTTTTTTTCCAAAAGGCTGCTCTGAGTCAATACACTGGAGATAACAGCCTTGAATAAGACTAGCTGGAGCAAGGGTTGTTTTGATAGTTATGAATTCATGACCTTCTTCCTCAGCAACACTGTGGCTTGAAGCTGAAATATTCTTGGTGCCTGGAACAGTAAATCTCAGAAATGGGGCATGAGGGAGTCACGAGGGGAGGGAGCAGATGAAAGGCCATGGGTCGTAGCAGGGATTGCACACTGCCAGCAGGATTAAATTTCCCTTGACCTGTTGTAGCCACTTTTCATGATTGTATGGGATCCTTTGTGGATCATAGAGAAAAGCACAGCTGTTATTTTTTACTGTGTCCAAGCAAACCCCAGTTGTTTGCCCCAAACAGAATGGGCCACCATATTTTTTCCTCCCAGCTTTTCTTCTCTTCCTTTCATGTGTGTTACAGTCTGAGAACACCACTGAATAAAAATATTAAAAAGTCATCAGGAGTGTGATTATTTTCTAAGCATAGTAAATGGAGGATGAAATTGTCTTAAAATAGCATATCTTGACTAGATTTTTCTTGTGAATTATCAAACTTATTTGGGACACTGGACTATTTCTAGCTGAGGAGGATTTCACTACAAAGAGAACTACAGATGACATACACATAACAGGTTGTCAAGACCTCAGTGGCTGAGAACACAGGTAACAGGCTTGACAATTTTTCCAACCCCAGCACTGCTGGTTCCAATCCAGATATTGGCATAAGTGAATCTCCCAAATGTAAACTAGCACATGTTCCTCATGACTTTTTATTTGCCTCTATTAAGTGATATGAGGGTTTCACTTCAGTCTCTGGATGACCTCTTGGACATGGAAGAAAGGCTTTTTCTATGGCTGAGTCAGCGAAGAAAATGATAGAGGGGAAAATCAGTGACTTTACATTTCCCACAAGTCAACATAGCAGCTGTGAGAGAAGTTGTCAGTACCATTTCAAGTGATTTGGAAAGAGATGTGCTTATTTGTTTGGAACCTTCTGCAAGTCCTAAAGAAATAAAAAGGGAGGAAAGTGTAGAGGCAGCTGGTGCTTATAGCAAAGACCAATGTAACAAGGGCTTAGGTAGAGTTGTTCTTCAGACAGACACAGGGGAAAGAAGGAAGTGCATGCAACTGCCGGCCTTTTCTCTGGCTGAAATATGTCCTATGAGTTAATCCTGAGAGTTCTCGACAACATCCTTGTTTTCACTGTGACATTTACTCAGACAAGGAGGAAAATTGTGATAAACAGCCTAAACCAGCTCAAAATACACAAGAGCATTTCACGCTAGCAGGTGATCAATCAAACTTTTCCTTTCTGCAAAAGCTTTCTGGAAGACATCCAGCAGGCTTTAATTCCAGCAGTTATATATATGCATTTTCAGGCATTTGTATTCTAATGGTTCTTTAGTATTCTTTCCTTTTTTTTTTTTTTTTTCTTTTTTTTTAAACTAATGATATTTCTGGATATATATTTAATTGACCCTTAAGGGTATTAAACTAACTGTCTGAACATTTAGGAAAAGCAGCCAAGTCTGACCTTGTGTCATAAAATAAGGGAGCTTGCCAGAGCCTGGACACAGAAGCCTTGTGCATGAGAGCTTGACCAAAACACAAGCAGAAATTTGATAGCTGAAGAAATACCCCATAGTTAACGGCATGTAAACCAAGGAACCACTGTGAGATTAAGTATCAGGTACTATTACACTCTGCTGCACTAGGACATCTTTTTGCCTCAAAGACATATTTATACTGGAGCCCTTTACCAGGCCTGAGCTGAGCGTAAATGCAGACACTCTCTACGCATAAGGAGGCCTTTATTTTCTTGTAGTGAAACAAAGGTTCAGCTGTGACCCTTGCTGGCCCTGGTTCCCACCTCTTCCCAGGGCTCTCCTCAAGCAACTGACTGACTGTTTGAAGTTTGGCAGACCAGCAACAAGGGGAATTTGTATTTGGTTCCGCTGAGTCTTAATGAGACCTTTATTATTGCTTGTCACTGCCTCTACAGATGCTGGAGCTCAGGGAGTTTTTTAAACACATCAAGGCACATTTTAAACTCTTAGCCCTAGGCAAATTGGCCACTTTGTCTGATCACAGCCTCCATGCTGATATAAAGGTCCATCTGTGAGATTGCACAGACAGCTCTTGTAAAAGCCCCACTGAACTCAGTATGTGTTTCAAAAGTTCTGTGCTTAGTACCAGTCAATAGCTTCTCAGCTGCTGGAGTTTTCTTAGGGCTCTGTGTGTGTGTGTGTCTTTCCCACCACAAGGGCAATATGTATTCTTTGAAACAGCTAAGTAGCTTTTAGCAAGATGTTGGAAAGGTGAGGTGGTAATAATGGTCGCAGAGTGGCCTTCCTTGTTAGCCAAAGTGCTATTAAAAGGATCTTAGCATTTTACACCATACAAGTGCTGTGTTTAGAATAGGAGGACTTAGAAACCCTGAGGTGCTAATTCTTCAGTAAAGCTATATAAATAAGTGATTTGCAATTTGCTGTCTGTGGTAAAAAAAATATCCAAACCAAAAAAATAAACAGCTTAAATTCACTAGACTGAAAAAAAAAATTTGAAAGTGAACAAATATTATATATGTATAGTTTTAAAGATTGTCTTTAACTTTACCAAGCAAGAAAGCAGTTTAGACATGCTGTGTAATAAAATTGGTTTGGAAGAGAAGGCAAAATGGTGGCTTGTAAAGTCCATTCACAATTACAGGAGATAAGATTATTGGGCATTTGCATAATAATAAATGCACTATCACGTGCTATTGAGTACCACTTCTCATCTTCCAGTGGGTGGATTAGTATTTGCTAGAATCTTGTTTAATAACACTAAAAAATGTATTGATCGTGGTACATTGTTTTGGGAGAAATGCTTTTGGTCTTCCATTTTAAGTTTTTTCACTCAGACATGTTTAAAAAGTAAAAAAAGTCCTTAGTACACAGAGCTTGCATGTTTTTGCAGAGCTAGGCACATTACTTGCTTATTCTATAACCTGTGGTGTTTAACTAAGGTTTTAAATCACACATTCAAACCATAGCATCTAGGAGCCTATATTTTGAATTGAATTAAGTCTTTAAGTCATTCAGAAACTTTGATATTTTCCCCAACACATCTGTTAACAAATAATAATAAAAATAATAAATAATCTTATGATAAAAATAGTCTTTGCACCACAAGAACTGAAATAAAATATAATCAAATCACAGGAAATATCAAAAAACATCCAGGAGGCACTGTCATTTAAAAAGATAGTATGGAATAGTTCTTGTACACATCTGCGGTCTATTTTGATATCTTTTATTGATGTTTCAAATCCTTTTCTGACAATAACTTCCCACATTTTAAAAATGCTTTGAGCTTTAGCTATTAACATATAAAATAAGGCTATGATATCCTGTTATCATTCCTAGCAGCATTATTGTAAGTGACACACTCTCCTGCTGCTGCACCCTGTATCAGTTGTCTTCACTGAGTATGGAAAGTCACTTCTTCCTCCTGGAAAGCCTTTGCTGTGGTGACAGTTAAGCTTGTGCACTGCAGGCATACCACAAATTTTAGCTTCCTGTAGATGTTGGCATTGAGCTGCCCCATGGAGTAAAGTGTGTGCACCAAGGTATATAACAACAAAAGGGGCAGCTGCTTTCTGTTCTTAGCCTGAGTAGGTCCTGAGCTTTAAAAACTGCTGTAGTGCTTTAGTGTTGTAAATGAAAGCAAATCACAGTCCACAGTACTGCTTCTTAGAGTTCAGGCTCCAGTTTGTTGTTGTGGCTTTTGTTTCTCATGAGGAGGCTCCCATTACAGTAGGACATCTGTCCAGCTGGAGAGCCTGGTGCCCTTAACAGCCTGAAACATTTTGGTGTTTGGACCTTTACAGATGGGGTAAATTAAAACTGGATTGTGGATCAAAAGCAATTTCCGTGTTGTCCTGTGATCTCAGTGACCCTTGGCTGGGATCTTACATCCTCAGGAAGGGGCACCACTACCGCTGTTGTGTAGTGGAATAATCTGTTTTGTTTGTACTAAGAAGCTTGATTTCAAATGCAAAACAGCACATTGAAAAGCGAGTAAATTGATAAAAAATACTCACACCTTATTTCTATTTTAAAACAAACAGTTTCTTCCATCTATCTATGGTCTAAGCAATGCTGAATATTTGTACGCAGCACAGCAACCGTGCTCATCAGGAAGCAATTTCCCCTCTGAGGGCAAGGTCTCCCCTAGCCCTCCTGGGGTGATGAGCAGTCAGTGAAGGAGAGTGAATTGTTCCGTCTTTGCTGAACAGGGCTAATGAATGTTGTATATCTTTATGAGTGATAATATAAAAATACAGCTAAAAATGTAAAAATAATACTTATAATAGCTAGAGTTTCAGCTACTGTGCTTCAAAGGTCTTCAAAAGTGTGTAAGTGTTAGAAGATGTGTGATTTGTATGAGATTGTAAGCGGATTTAGTTCTTAACTTCCACTGCCTGTTTTAAGAAACTTTGAAAGTCTTGATAGTCATCTCTTGCAGCTTTCAACAAGCTAGACCTTCCCCCAATGACTGGAAGAGGCTGAGACTATGTGGAAGACTGGCAGTGAATTGTAGCCTTCACCTATTTCTCCAAAAAGTTTGGCCAGCTCAGTGGGGTTGGCAAGCTGCAGTCCAGAGAAGCAGATTTTTGTGCACTCTCCCCACCATGCAGGCTGAGCACTTGCTCTAACCTATCTTGTATCAGCCCCTTTGTGAGGCAAATCTGGCATGAGAATTCAGAGTTGATGAGAATACCAGCTTATTAGTTTTACCCTGAAAGCCTCCTGCTAAGGGATTGATGTTCTGGTCTGACTCATGGGGTGCTGCTCCCTCTGGCAGGGTGTTTGCGGTTTTTCCTGGGGAACAGCTGGCTTTTCAGCATGAATGAGAAAAACAGAATTAGGCCTTACATTTTTGCTCAGTCCTATCTCAAGCTAATAGCCCTCTTTCTAATGAGGGTGGTAAGGACTTCATAGTTTGGCATATAATTAGCTTTGCTGCAGGTCAGAGGGTGATAGAGCAGATGGTTTTGTTCCCCCACTGTGGCTCATAGATGGTCCAGGGTGCTGTAGTTGTGAGTAGGAAGCTCCTTTGCTAGGGCTGTCTCAATGAGACATGGCAAACCCTGCAACTCACTTCCCTGCATATTTGCCTGATTTTCCTGTCACTACTTGTTTTATTTTTCCAAGTAGAGGAGTGCTCCATTGAGATGCAGACACTGAATATGTGAACATCTCTCAGGTTATCAGAAACCTGGATGAGCTAGGCTGGGTAATGGAGACAGGGAAAAGACATTTGCTTTCCAATGAGGAGTGGTGTCGTGGCTCATCCTGACAGTGTCTGGGGCCTCTGATGCAGAGGGACTTGCTGCAGCAGCTACAAGGGAACATCTCTTGGCAAGACACGTGCTGCTGCTGAAGTAAAACACCTCTCCTCTGCACTGGGGCACACGGAGTCTCATCTGCACAGGCTGCAGCGGGGCAGGCACTGATGCTGCTCTGCAAAAGCAGGGGAGAGCTGCAGGGAGTCAGCAAGAGGAGAGCAGACTAACTCAGGGTCTTGTACTCAGAGCTGACCTGACAGACATGAATTTCCCCGTGAGAAGGTAATTGAGATCTCTGC
The DNA here is from genome assembly GCA_020086605.1 of Lanius collurio. Lineage (NCBI taxonomy): Eukaryota > Metazoa > Chordata > Aves > Passeriformes > Laniidae > Lanius > Lanius collurio. The sequence continues at coordinate 20,458,093 of JACBWW010000002.1, read as the reverse complement.
ACCTTGGGGATGGTATTGGGATACCTTCTAGCTAGCCTCACTAGTCACAGCTGGTAGCTGAGGATGGCAGCACGTGAGAGTGAAAGGTCCATTTCCCCTTTGCAGCATAGTTCCTGGCAAGGGAATCTCTAGTCATGGCTGAAATGGGATTTTGTTAAACAATCAAAAAGGCTCAGTGGTAGTTTTATGGGTATTTTCAACAGTAACTAATGGGCACTTAGGTGGCTGAGGTGAACTTAGATGCCCCAGCTAAAAATCTGATTGAAAGCTGAAATAGCCATTAAGTTATTCTTTTATTTCTGTTCATGGTAAGACAACAAATAGATCTGGAGTTCTTCCAGTCTATTTGTGGTTCAGAATTATTCACTGGATTTCTTCAAGTAATTGACTTTGCAAATCTTCACATGTTCACAATAGCACAGTTGCATATCACAATTCATGCTGTGATAGTTAATAGATATAAAGCTCTGATCCTACTGAGTATGAAATCTTGGCATTAGTGAAAGCAAACAGGAGCTTTGACATTAAATTGAGACTAAGATTGAATCCTAATATAGTGCTACCACAGCCTTCTTTACACTCCCTTATTCATGGTGGAGATGAAGTTTAAATATCATATGTTGACTGGGAACTACGTGCAGCCAGATCTGTTTGAAAGAGACGTCTAACATCTGCACCACATCAGTTGATTAGTGAATTTTATGAACTCACACATGAATCAGTAAATTGGAAGATTAAGCCTCCTTCCCTGCTACCGGATCACTGCAGGCGTTTTCCCTGAACTGCACGTTGCTGACAAGGTTTGACAGATGGTGAATTATTTTGCTCTTCATGAATATTTTTAAGTGGCTGATTGATAGCTGATAGGCACTTTTTCTTTAGACAAGAATAAGCCATATTTTCCCTATTGCTGTGTTTATGGAGGCATTGCTTTCTTCGTTTCCAAACGTGACATGCATTTGTATGGTCTGCTCCCTCCCCCAAAAGCACGGTACAGGAAGCTCACAATCACACGGTAATTATTGAAGCTTTGCAGGGCTGGGGCACCGTGCCCAGCATCCTGGACTTCGGGGCTACCGGGAGCTGCCACAACAGGAATAGTCAGCAAGGAAACTGCCGGTGGCTCTTGGCAGTTTTTCTGTTTACATAGGCCAGGACTGATGTACTTGGCCTTTGTACCAGGAGATGGCAGGGTCGTGCTGTCCATGCAGCCTTTACCAGCACTAGTTACTGATCCCCTGCATTTCGAGGACGGGATTTTAAAGCTCCAGATATCGAGCCTCTGACTGGCAAAAATTTCAATTTAGGCTATTTTTCCAGAAACTTCTGTTCCACTGGTTGCTCTTCACACACTTAGAAAACCGTGCAATAGGTGATGTCAACCCAACTTTTCACTTGACTCTTTTTGCTGCCTTCTCCCCATTGTGAGTTTTCTTTCATTAATGATACTCTGAAAGTGAATTTGGTTTTGGTGTTAGTTTTTTCCTTTTTTCCTGTCACAGTTATTTTCAGCATAGCTTTTCTTTCAAGCTCTGAAAGATAGAGGGATGATGGTTTCATGCATGCCATATAGAAAGAACCCTTAATTTGTTGTACCTTCTCATTCAACAGTCTCAAAATCATACAGATAAAGATAATGTTGCTGCCTGTTGCCTTCAAAAGAAAACTCTGCTTTGTCTCAGAGAAAAAAACAAAACTAGGTAATTTATGATGATCTCTCAGTTAATATAATAGCTTTCCACTGCTAAATTTTATAACCACAGACTATAAAATTTAAAGTATGAGGTTTGATGGTAGGGATTTTTTGGACTTGTTTTATGTAGTAGCTGAGGCCTTGCGAAGTACCTGAGAAGCTGCATTTTTGCTGTTCTGTTATATATGGATAATGGGATTGCCATAAAAATGGAATTGTATTTTGCAGTAAATCATTAATCGTAGTAATAGAAATGGCGGCTATTAATTGGTCAGACAGAAAATGTGTGCCTGATCCATGACAGTCACTGGAAATGTCTGATTTTTTAGCCAATGGCAACTTGTTGCTTTAAATCTGGGAGACCACAGTCTCCGCCACCTCTATGGACAGTGCCCACGCCAGCACAGGTGGCTGCAGAGCCCATTCTCCTTTCAGGGCTAACTCATTCCTGCCTGCTCCAGCTGTGTCTGTGGGGTATTTCAGAATGAGAAAACACTGTTTTACCAGCTAACCAACCCATGCCAGCACTGGTTCCTGCTTCCATAGGTGCTCCCATCGGCTGCCTGCACTGTTTCAGGCACCCCATGGGAAAAGATGAGCAACATCTATCTGAATCAAAATATGCCTGGGCATTGCTTGGAGAGAGCCAAACTAGGCTGACACTTTCACAGCCAGTGTGTGGAGCCATGCTTGGGGCGTGTTGTACAGCGCAAGGTGGGCAACGCTACATCCCTGTGACTGATGTGCTGGTAGGACATGGGAAGTCTGCAGGATCTGCTGTGTGACTTGTTGAGGACTGGGGGAGATTTGGCTGGAGGCTGCTGTGCCCCCGTAGTGCCTGGCCTGCTTGGAAGGGTGCAAGGTCAACCCAAGCCAGTTGCTCCTGCATGCAGGACAGCCAGCCAGGCTTGTGCCAGACATGAGACCTTGCTAAACCCACCAGGTAGGCAGGGCAGCTGGCTCACCACCCACTGACCAATGCCTAGCCTTCCCCTGAGCAGAGATCAGCTCCTCCCAGCCAACTCCATCCAGTTTATATACTGGGCATGCCATTCCATAGTACGGAATATCCTTTTGGCCAGTTTGGATCAGCCATCCTAGCTGTGCTCCATCCCAACTTCTGGTGCATGTGCATGGTGGCAGAGCATGGAAAACGAAAAAGTTCTTGACTTGAGGTAAGCACTGCTGAGCAACAGCTGAAACACCAGTGTGTTATCAACATTATTCCCATAGTGACTCCAAAACACGGCACTGTACCAGCTGCTGGGAAGAAAACTAACTCTATCCTGGCTGAAACCTGGACACTGGGCAGGCTTTTCCCCCTCTGCCTCCTCCTTGGTGCCAGGGGGCTTTACTGGTGATACCTGTCTCGCAGTTTGGCTGGGTGGACAACATAACAGCATTAGGACAGGAACAACAAGTAGGCAGTGTTAAGTCTCTATTTGTCAAGAGCCCTGGGTTGTTTTTACAGTACATGCGCTGACTCTGGCATGGTTCATCAGGCATAAGAAGGACTTTAGTCCTGAGCAGCATGCATGATTTACAGCTGTCACCTTTATATTTTCTTGCTGCCAGAGCCTCAGTACCCAGTGGTGTTCCATGCTGTGTCAGAACAAAAGCAGGGCACAGCTGAACTTCTCTGCAGTATGACAGAACCAGGGAAGGAGATCTGTGTCAATGCTGAAAGCAAATGGCTTCCCTAGTTTGAAGGCTGGTTTTGAACAACCTGCCCAAACAGGTTTAGCCTGGTATCACCAGAGGTATCAGCCAAGGGAGCCAATTTACAGTGTGGAAAAAAAAAAATTTAAGCAGATTTTCCTCTCTCCAAGATCCTCACTGAAAGCTCCCATGTAATATAGTGATTTGGTACTATGGGCCACAGAAAAAACAGCCATAGTTGTGATTATATTGCTTCCAAGTTACTGTATGAGATTTTTGAAAACCCCATAATTCACTGGTTTTTGTGCCCAGACCACTTCAAGAAAGGGACACGGTTGGTGTCCACTGTTTGAGCTGTTTGTGCTGACACACAAAGAAGGGGACCATATTCCACAACAAGCCTCAAAATCAGTTCATTATCATAATCTCTGACTTTTTTTCTCGGCTGCCCTTTCTTTTATTCCAGTGTAGATCCCTTTTTGTCAGCTTGTTTCCATCTAATTCAGAGCACCAGCTGGTCTCTGCACGTTTGAAAAGGGCTTTGCAGTGTTCTCCGGTAATTGCTTTGCACACCCTTGCACACAGCTGGGGGAAGGCATTGCTCCTGTCATTTGTAAGATGCATTTGTGTTTTCTACAAACTTAGGGGATGTTTAGGATAGTCTGCAGTCTGCAGAGGCAGTCTGCTTTGGTTTGGCTTCCTGATCATCTTATAAATGCTTCCAGCCAAATGAAAAGGAGCAGAAAGTCTTTGCATGTGGAGGTTTGAATGAACAAAGACAGCTAAACAGGAAACTGCACTTTTGGAGCCCTGGGTACATTTAGTAGCCACCACTCTGCAGCCCAGAGATGTTCACAGCAGGGGTTTACCAAAGCAGGCTCTCCAGGCAGTGTTCTGGGTCAGGCACAGGATCCAGCACTCTATGTGTGGGAAGGAGTGTTACAGAAGTAACTTGCTTAAGCATCATAAAGTTATTTTTTCAAGCATGTCATTATTCTGTTTCCTCCTCTTAAACCCTTATTTCCCCCCCCCCCCCCCGATTTTGAAGGCTATGTCTTCACTGTCCCATGTAGTTGTTTGAAATCTGGAGTGACTGTTCTAGAGAAAATACCACATATACTGGCTGTGTTTAAATAGAAGACAGACAGGGTCAGAAAGGCCAGGTGAGCTTGGGGACTGGCAGTAACAAGCACAGAGAAAAACTGAGCATCATGAGCACTACAGAGCATCCCTTTGGTAAGGGTGACAGTGGTGGATCAGCTGGTGACATCAGGAGTAAAAACAACCTGTCATAGGTCTATAAAGTCATGTTCAAGTGCTTCTTAAATCTTGCAGGATTTAAAAGGACATTATTACAGTATGAATGTGGGGGAAGAGTTTTTGGAGAAATTTCAGGTAAGGACTCTTGGGGTGATTTTATGATAATACTGTATTCCCTTATCATCTGCTTTATGCCCCGAAATCAATCCTGCAGCTTTAAGCTGGGTCCAGGAGACAGGGGATAGAAGCCAGGTGAATTCTTCAGCGCAGTTTTTGTTCAAGGACTCACACACTCCCCCATATATTAGCAAATATTGCTAACTTGGCAATATTCCCTCTGCAGGGCCAAGGGATTACCTTCCTGCTTTTTAGCTAGCCTGTTAGCTGAGGCAAGAAATTTTTTCCAGGACTGTGGCTTCTTCTTCTTCTGGAACTGTTCAGCTTTGCTCCGGTCCAAAACACCTGAACATCACCAGGAGCCCCACGCCATGGCCCAGAGGGGAGGCCCTGGGGCGCTGCACTCTGGCTCCGGAGGACCTCGGGAGAAGCTGAGCAGAACTCCAAAAAAAATCCACCATCTTTCTCCACAACAAGAAAGTTTATTAGCTAACATTATTCTTTTGTGCCTGCATGCACCCTGCTTGTTAAATAAACAGATTATTTTTCACTTTCCTCCAAGAAATTCCTTTTGAACCTTTGGGGGAAGGGCTGCCAGAACCTATTCTATTAGGGAACATGTTCATCTCAGGATGTTTTCTCCTAATTTGTCTCAAACCAAGACAGGACTGTCCCTTTGCCCCTATTGATTCTCTTGGACACTGAAATACCTAAAAAATCCAAACAATTCTCTTTCAAAGCACAAAGCTTATCCCAAGCACTTTGAATTTCTGGTGACTGACCTAAGAAAATTTTGGCACGGTGACTGATGTGAGTTGAATTAGATGTCTGCACTGTCCATGAGGCCAAATCAAAAACTTGCCACTTGGTTTCCTTTGTTCATCTCATCCAAAGTATTGCTCCCAGCCACTGCCAGGCTATCTCCAGAGCTCCTGATAGTGAGGTGTTTGCTCAAAGTCGGCACCCTTGTTTTTCAGGTCCAGGGTTCAGAAGAGACCGGGAGAGGAAAAAAGTGTGTTCAACAAACATTTTCAGCGCTGTCATGTTCAGGTTTTGTCTTCCTTTTGGGATGCTTGAAGTTCCCTGTGTGCAGGGATGAAACTCTGGCATTTGGCTGCTTGCTGGGTGATTGCACCAGACTTGCAGATCCTAGGGATCTCAGGGAGCAGAGACACCACACGCTATCAGGCCATGGCGGTACCAGGGATATGAGCCTGGAATGGGGCATGTCCACAGGGGGCTGAGAGAGCGTGCCCCAGAGAGGCTCTGCCAGTGTGGGACTGTCTGCATGAAACCTCTCTGCTTCAATGTCTTTGCTGGCATCCTGGTAAAGCAAGAAGAGATAATTTTGGACTACATCTGTAAGGCAGGTCTGGGAAGCTGCTGAAATCCTTCTGGCTGCACAAGGGAACCTTAGTGCTAACTTGGCAATATTCCATTTCTAGAGGCTTCTCTCTCATAAACACCTGTCCTCCATGGCCTCCTTGGCTAATTTCCTCTGTTCTGCACTGCAGCCAAAACGTCATTTACTTTTGAAGGATTAGGAGCTGCCATTTCCAAGCAATATCTGGAAGAAATTACTTCACCAGCAAAAGAAGAGTTGCTGGAAACATTACTTCCCAGCAACCTCAAGAACAACATGACATAACAGAAGTGCCTACGGTGCAGTCTAAAGGTGGGATGTAAACTGTACTGCCCTGGAGCATGGACTAGGACTGGAATCAGGGAACACAGGTCTGGTGGTGCTGCAGGGTTTCCATGGAAGGTGGGAGCAAGTGAAACTATCTGCTGGCTGGGAAGACAGAAGGTACTGTGCCTGACTCTATTTAAAGGTAACTACTTTTGAAATTATTAAGAAAGTGGTTGCTGCCTTTGAACACTGCCTGTACACTGTAAAATGAAGCAGGTAGAAATACAGATAAGATGGTGCTAAGATTCTAATTTTTTTTACTTAGAAATACTCTTTCTTTTGGCCAAATAACTAACCTTCCTAAACCAGATCTTTACATTCCCTGAAATGGGACCAAAACTTGGTGTATTTTCTTCACATCTTAATTTAAGTGTAGTTATTTCCCTGGGCCACTATATGGAATTCAATTTTGGAAACTGCTGTTCATGAAAATATTTCAATGTGTGGAGTGGGATTTATCAGACCACCTTCAGGACACAGGAACATGGGGATCTGCAGTCATGACTCAATTAGAATTTTTCTCTTGTCTTTCCCATTAAACAGGTTTTGAAGTCTTGTCCTATCTGCATGATGAGAGCAGACAAATGACCAACACCATGGCTAATCTCTGCCAGATTCAAAAGGAGGTACTGAGTCTACTTCTATGAGAAGATGCTAAGCCAGTAATCCCAAAATGAAGCATCAAGAAGAAGCAGACAGGTGTGAAGGACCAAGGGTACTGAGGAGACTTTCCAGACAGACACTACAACAAGAGTTTCTCTTCCTAGAAGAGCAGATGGAGCCATATGGAAAAGACAGAGGAGTGGAAAGGAGAAACAAAGTTAGATTGTGAAAAGTTGTGTGAAGTCCCACACAAGCAAGAAAACACATGCTTTAGTGTTACTTTGGATGGGGACCAAAACATGCAGCTAACATTGAATAGTCAAGATCTGTTCTGGTTTAATTGTGGTATACATGTTTAAATTAGTGCGCTAGCTCACATCAAGCACATGCTTTGTAATTAAATTTTGAATGAACATTTTCTTTTCTGAGAAAGATTTTAAAAATGAATTGGTTACATTTCAGCTTTGTTGACAAAGATGGTTTCAGTTAATGGAAGACTAAACTGAAGGCATTAAGAATGAAAGGAATATAAACCATATGCTGTTATGTTTGGTGCACTCAAAAGTGTTCTTCTTTCTGCTGGATTCCCCGGGGCTGTTTTCAGACTGTAGGTAATAAGTGTTTGTTTTTGTGCTTTAATATGAGATAACACAAATAGGTACAAGTTGGAAAGTTGAATGTTCTTGATACATTTGGAAGTGTCTTTCTGCTAAAAAGCTGAGGGGACTATGCCTGAATATTTTATTCTTCACAAGTCAAATTTTAAAATGAGAATAGTTTATTTTTATGGTTGAAACTTGCACCATATTGCTGCTTTTCTGTATTTTAACTGAAATTTATGGACTGTATCAAGCCCAGAGTGCATCCTTTTTGAATAAAGAACATCTTGTACTTTACAATGAAGACTTTGGTATTCTTTTCTCAGAAGACTGCAAACCACTCTTTGGAAGGAGAGTTTATGTTGTTTTCAACAGTTGCCTATTAACAAGACATTGAAGACATTCAAAAAACTGCATGAACTTGTCTCTCAGAAGCAATTTAATACGTTCTATTTAGGATATTTCATTTTTACAACAAATGTTGGCATTGGTTTCAAGAACCGCCAGTCCTTGAACATTAAATTATCAGCTGCAGGGAGTACATGTGGTTACAATAAAAAGAAACATGCACAAAGTTTATTGTAAGGAAAAGAATGTCATCCAGTCTTATGTTGTTCTTATTCTGATTTTATGAGGGTTTGGACAAGGGATGTGTAGTTGTGAATGTGTTTATGAATCCCAAATAGCTCTTGTATTTTGTTAGAAAAAATGTCTTTATGCTCTTTGTATTCAAAAGGTGTTATATGTCCCCTAGTTCTTGAAAAACATTGAGAAATTGCACCAGGAAGATTGCTGTCTTCAATATAATGCATTCTTGATGGGCTCTATTAAAATCAACATTGCATTTCTTGTCAAACTTGCAGTATGTACAATCCTGTTACTGTTTGAGATAGTGGAAGTATTTTAATCAACCTCAGTGAGAATTTTTTTCCGTATATTAATAGAACAGATGAATCCCCTTTATCTCAGATAATTATCATGTCCCCTTTCTCCCAGTGAAACCCCTTATTTAGCTTCTCAGCATCCAAGCAGTCCTGGTGAGGTCTGCAGGATCAGTCTTGCATGTCTCTCAACTAAACAGGGAAATTAATAACCTCACCCATATGAGAAAACACAACTACCTGTATAAGAAGTTGTTAGAGCCTGTTGTCCAGAACTGGATAGAGAAAGCTGCTCACCTGCAGCTGTACCACTGCCTCTGTATGAATGTCTTTTGCTTTGTAAAAAACTACTTGAGAAACAAAATTTTGCATAGTTCCAGGCAGTCACAAATGCCCTTCCATTTAGATATAGGTCTTATATATACATCTTATCCAGACCTATTGTCCTGCATCTGGTGCATAGAGAGAACACATTCTAATGTGTTGATAGGGGCATCATGAGTCTTGGATATCCTGAAATTAACTTTGCTATCCCTACTGCTGTGTTTGTTTGCTAGCCTATACTGCTGATGTTCTTGATGATCCTTGGGATTTTATTGTTGTGTGATACTTTTTACTCTTCTGATTTGAACATCACTGGTTGTATCTGCGATGTGTCTGGATGTGTCTTCACAAGCACATCACATGGACATGAGTACTGGTTTCTGATGACTCTCCCAAGCAACTGCAAGCTTCTTTAGGGAGGTGTCTGTGCCTATTTCAGTGGGAAACTGAGGCATGAGGAATGCTATAGAAGACCTCTTGTAGATTAGTTGCTTTGTCTGCTCTTTAAACTGAGGTATGACTTCTCATTTCTCTTTGTTGAAAATTTGATCTCTCTTTTCTGAGTCAGTGTGAATTGCTTCTTAGCTGGGCAATACTTGGCTTCTCCTAATCTTTCTAATATATTTGTTGGTGCTGCAGTTTAGTGTTGGCAGCTCAGGTTTCAGGCTTTTGGCTCTACTCAGGACTCCTTTGTGAAAAAGGGTGTTATACTTACTTGTATCATCATCTCATGGATGTCTTTAATCTTCTGAAACTAACTCATAATGAAGGCACACTGTATAAATGGAGAGTGCCTTTTGTACTCCTTAAACAAAAGCCCAATAACATCAAATAAGTAGAGCTTATGCCACTTCTGTTGTGGTGTCCACACATCCATTTTCTAAACTGTTTTGGCTTATACAAATAGGTGCAACGACTGTCTACATTTATATATGTTGGTCTCATTCCACCTACAAGAGCCTTTGTGAAATTTTACAAAAAGGATAGAATGCTATTCTTCCATCTTACCCTGCTTTCTATCTTTCTCCCCCTCTTTCTAGGCAGTGACATATATCTGAGGAATGTTACCCCAGAGCTTGTTATATTACAAAGTACAGTCTTCATACAAGTGAGCTGAGAACTGAGCATAAGTTTCCACAGAAAACCTTTTTATCAGATAGAAAAACTGTTTCACTCCATCACTGGCATGATGTCAAGTCAACAGACTACCACACACATCCATGTATATGTATGTGTATGTGTATGCCATATATATTTATGCCTGTGAATGGTATGTGGGTACCTCACAAAGCCTGAAGTAAACACATCAGATGTTACTATTAGAGAGGAGTGGAGGTTTTCACTCTCTCCTCACAATAACCTTCACAAAGATGTTTTCTTATAAGCCACAATCATGAAGACATAGTTCTGCTGAAAAGGCAAATATATTAAATATTATCCACTGTTTAAAAATAATTATTGTTATTGAGAGCACTCCACTGTTACACATATAAACCGTAAGAAAATATCTGTGTATGCAAAGACATTTTCAGAGCTGTTAACCTATCTCAGTAAAATCAGAAAGAAGCAAACTGTCATTAGACAGTGCCTTCATTCAGCTGAGTAATTGAGTCAGCTGGTTTATGAGTAGTGGCAATGTTACCAGCTCACAAAATGCACAGTGTAACAAGCATCCTTCCAACTGCAAGCAACTTCTAGATTGGTTAGTACTTCCATTTTTGATGATTTTCTAGTTGTTTTGAGTGCAGAACAGCAACTTGGAAGAAAGGGAGAATTTTGTCTTTTAGCAGGCTTTCAAACAGCGCTGGCTGTTTTACCAAATGTCATTTCAGCCTAAGCTTCTCTTCAGGGGCTAGCAGTTAGGGTGGTATCATACATGATTTTCTGCTACTGAGAGTGACATTTTGTATCACCCAGAGCCAACATAAGATAATTGTACAACTGAAGAAAAGTATCAAGCAGCCTTACTGTTGAAATTTTTTATTTATATTTCACAACAACTGATCCTAACCTAATTAAATTACAGATGTCTCAAATGGTAAATCTGATTAGATTTTACTAAATGGAATAATGCCTGTTCCTCTTTGGCAGCATCCCTTTCCCCTTTGGTAATCTCTGTGTTTGAATAAAATTCTGAATCACATGATGATGATTTGACTTTGGTACACTGATGTATGGATGACCATATAATTCCTTTTATGTAATTAGCATCTTTTAGTGGAAACTGCAGAATTACTTATGCTTTCTTGTCCAAAATTTTCTGCTCTGAAACTTAACTGCTTTCTCTGCTTCAGTAACTGAGTTTTGGTGGGATTTTTGTTGTTGGGGTTTTTTTTGTTTGTTTTGTTTGTTTGGGTTTTTTGTTTGTTTTTATTTGTTTTGGGGGTGGTTTGGGTTTTTTTTTTTGTTTTTTTTTTTTTTTTTTTTTAATATTTGGGTCTTTTTATCAGCATGGGCTTATAACAGAAAAAAAAAAATATGTTAAATGACAGGTTTGAATTGAACAAATGAAGAAGCTCCAGGCATTGGCATTGACATTGTGCCATCCATTGTGTTAACTGTCAAATTAACTTTCATTAAAGGAGGAGGTTGTAAACTGCTTTGTACTCACTACAAAAAAAAAAAAATTCTAATAATGTTCCTAGGATGTCATGTTTTGGAATAGCTAAAGAAAACATGCTTACATGAGGAAAGTAGAAAAGCAGTCATTCTAGGTTTTTCCAGGTATAAGGGTTTTTTATTTGAGATGCTTTACTAAAGGTCAGTTTCTGTTTTACTTCCCATTATAGACCTAAGCCAGAACTTACTACCACTTGAAAAGCCAGAATCTACAGTCACAGGTATATTTTGAGGCCTCCTGCTGTCTTTACAAGGAGCTGCAATCTGTGATGTCTTTCGTGGCCCTTGCTACAGCCCTGTTTGGAGAGCTTGAGGTGATCCCTGATACAGCCACTCCTCCCAGCAAGACTGCTGTTCTACCACCCCCAAATCCTTAATGATGCCCTGGAGGAAGTTGTTTGCTTAGTAGTAGATGAAGCTCAACAATTCCTACAACACATGTTTAACTACAGATTCTAAATCCTGTGCATGAGTGTGATTAGCTTAGAAAGCAACAAGAATTGGTCTAAAAGAATATAAGGGAAAATACTTCCATAAAGAAGTACAAGGTGAAGAACATATCTCTTTAAAAAGAACTTGTGAATATTCTCAAGCCCAATGACTTTTGATTCTCATGAGCTTTGAAAAGAAAAACCCAGCACTCTCCAAATCATTCCCTTAGCCTTTCTCTCCTCTCACCCCATCTAAAAATATAGCTAATGATTTGAAATGTAATAATATGTATATATAAAGATGAACTTGGAATTATAAACATGCAGATATTGACCATTTAACTATATCAGTTTTTCTTGCCAGTGTCCTTTGAAATTCAAAGAAACTGACAAATGTGGGAATTGTGGGTTCATTTGAGGAAAATCTATCTCTGACATATGTGCACTTGTACCATTCTTTATTTTAAAACCACGTAGGAAGATGAAAGCAAGGGTAACAGTAGATAAAGCACCTTTCCTTCCTCAGCTGTAGACTATGTAGTTTCACAGGAGTTATTTCTGAATATTGCAGAAACTCCATGGGGGCCTGTTAAAAATCTCACAGAGAAGCAGACTGCTCACGTAACAAACAAAACACGTTGGATACTGAGACAGGGGAGTTTGGTGCCTGTGCTGCCTACCTGGTGATGCCCTCACTCTCCGTGGTGAGTTGGGGTTCTACAAAATCAGCAGCTGTATCTCTAGGAATCACCAATTTTGCTTTTAGCAAATCTAATGGATTAGTGATTACTCAGTGGTTGCATTTTGCACTGATATGAACCTATTAAATGTTTCTTCCCGGTAACACTCAAAAACAAAGCTGGAAGGGACCCTCAGGACTAGAATATCTCCAAGTGGCAGTCCTTACCTACTAAGTCATGTGAAGGCAGCACCCTTCTTAGAGGTACTAAGGAAGAACAGCTGATATACAAGTGAGGAGGGAACTCATGAATCTGCTGAGAAGTGAGAAAGCAGCAGATGATCCAGCTCCTTCTTTGGGGTGAAATGGGGGGATGAGATAGAAATACTGAAGGTGTTTCTGAGTTATTATTTTTATTTTCTCCAGTGGAAGATCATCAGTATTAGAAGAGAAGTTCAGTAAGTGATATCTTGAGATACCCCACAAATATATGTGTAAAAGGAAGCAAAATAAGGCTTGGAGAGAGCCATACCTGAGGTTTATTAGTACATACAACCACACAGCAATTTTTATCCTCCTTTTTCAAGCCAGCAGTATCTTAATTTTTTTTTTTTTATGAATTTTTTAGTGGTAGAGACTTCAGCCTTCAAAGATAATTTACACAAAAATAATGATTTTTCTTTTCTTTACTCTAAATTTAATTTAGACTGAAGACCTCCATCTGATTTAACTTGCTTATATACAGAAGCCCAGATCTTTTTCCTCAGTGCTTCCTTTGCAAACCTCTTTCTTGCTATGCTTCCCCATCTTTTAAGAAATATTGGAGGTTTTGGGATTTCTGCTATTTGTTTTTTTTTAGGTATGATCCATAATCATAAAAAGATGCTTTTGCAAGACTTGTCAGTGTCAAAATCTAGAGACATGCCAAGAACACGAAACCCTTTTGGACAAACTAGATAATTCTCCTCAGTATAGTCCTTGAATTAGCTACAAAACCAGTCTCTTGCTATGCATATTCATGGGAATACCTCTTTATTTCCCAGCAAAAAATTCATCAAATAAGCAGCATTTGTGACATGCTGGTGAGGTCACAACCTCTGGGATAGTCTGGAGAGACATAAAGTGCATGGTTTCCTTGTGGTGCTCTTCTTTATCCCTTTCAGTGCAGGGAACATACGTCTTGAAGATTCACTCACCAAAGCTGTGGCCATCTGTCTGAAAGGGTACATGCCTTTCTTGCTGCTGCTGTCCTCACTCTTCCCACTCTTCTTTCCATATTTACTTACAAACACTTCCTTGACTTCTTTTTTGCTCTTCATGTGGCTGGCATTCAGAGCTTATCTCTATTATTGTGGTATTACTTAAGTACCTTTCTTTTTCAGCTTTGGCTCCTGTCTCTTTCTTGGACATTTTTCCCCATATCTCATGGCAATAATTCTGATGTCTGATCCTGACTCACTCCAGGAACTTGTGCTACAGGTCAGTCCAGAGAGGCACAGGGGTGAAATCTGCTGAGAGGACAGGGTTTGATGGTGATGTTACCCCTGATAGTAGAGAAAGCTGAAGGAATTATGGTATATGACACAAACCCTGGAATATGAGTTGAAGGCATAAGTGCCATAATGCAGATAGAAAAGTCAGAGAATGGACACTGGTGTCATCCCCTCACACACAACAGCACCCTGTTTACACAAAATCTGTCATCACTTTATTGCACCTGGAGCATTAGTAGAAGGGTTTCTTATTAGCATCTCATTTAGAGTTGTGTAGTAATTGACTTTTTTGTTTTTCTGACCTGACTAAACAAGAAGAAGAAGAAGAGCAACAAAAAAGTTGTTGTATTTACCTGAAACAAAATGAGTTTATTTTTCTTGGTGAACTGAAATGGCAAAAAGAAATTACCCAGAAATTACCAACACATTTCTTTCACTCCTAAATAATACATTTTGTATGGTGGTTAGACTTGGAGGTTAAAGGCTGAAAAAGAAAATACTTTGTATAGTCTGCACAAAGTATAGTTTTTGTGCTCTTGAAATTGAAATGTCAAGATAAAATGTTCGATATTTTTTTGTTTTGCTTACGTTATATATAGCTATTACTGAAACAGTATTTTTCAGGAAACTGTTCTCTGAAAAAAAAATTCTCACCTAGCTCTTTCATGGAACATTACAGCATTGTATCCACACAACCTGCTCCCCAGTTAGAGCCTGACTCATGACCAGTGCCATAGCCTTCAATGGGACTGGGTGCTTGAGAGGGGGGTTGCTGATTTAAATCAGGCAATTTAATGTTTCCAATTATAGGAAATGTATCTGGAAGGATGCCAAAATGCTAAATAGCTTGATAAAAAAGAAAGGTTCCTTGTTTCAATTATTTCTTATTCCACTACACGCTTCCCCTGCCACCACTTAATTAGAGACGAGAACTCCACAGGAGATCCTGTTCTTTATTAATTCATTTTAAGGTTATTAACTGTACTTGCAACAGCAACACCAAAGCCTGAATTTAATGCAAACTCTGGGTAAGGAAAGAGAGTCCAGTGGATAAGTGATTAGCTTGGCACGGGAATGGCCATACTTCCTGCTCCTGACAAGGCCTCCTTGTGCAATCAAATCACTTGGACACAGACAACTAGAGGTGTTGCATTTTACTCCTGTGGAAAATCATGAAAGTCAGGAACCTCTAGTGATCAGATGCTTTGTCTCTCTCTCTGTGACAGTTCCTGTTTTTGGAAGGGTTTGTGAGGATAGCTATGTGTGGAATTGCTCTGTGATTATTTAAGAAGTCCTGAAAGCAATGTAATGCATGTACTTTTGAGCTTCATGATCACATTTTCTTTCACTTTGCAGTAACTCGTGAGAATGGAACTAACTGTGCACCATATTGGGTATTTATATTAGGCCAAGTGTCAAGTAAGCACTTTCTTCCTCCAGGAAGAAGGAGTGGATCATATTCTTTTCTGTAGAACCTATGTCCTTCTTAATACAGGAATCAATGGGAATGTTAACTGAAAGATGAGACTGTGATTTTTACACCATTCAATACAATTCTAATTCTAAAAAAGTGGCCTCCTGAGTTAATGCAGCAGAAGAGTTTGTTATTCCTCTAGGGATTATGGAGTTTAAAGGGTCAGAGCTTCTTGTAGCAACAAGTTGATAACATTAGGAGCTTAATGCTTGTTTGGATTTTGCTAGCAAAATGTAGGTAAGATAAGAAAAAGAACCCACAGCAAAATTTGCAAACCAATTAGTCAGCATTACAACAAGTCACTTTACAAATGAAGCCACCAATAGAAATGTTTATATTGGATTTATCTAGTCCTTTGAGCTATCTTGTTTCTGATTTGAAATACTTGGGTTAGCTCACTGAAATATTCTGCTTGCAACAGCACTGGCTTGAATACAATAGAACAACATGTTAAATTGTTTGTTTGTATAATGACTTGTGGGACAGGTCCTCACTCCTCACTTGGTGCAATTTGACAGAGATTATGGGCTCAAGAGCTGTCGCTACATAATTATTTGTCAATTAATTTGTTCTAAGGCAGGATAACCTGAGGAACATTTTCACCAGTGATAGTTACTGAAATGTATATTTTACTGGATTCATTATCCCATTGCTGACATTCATATTTTTCCTTAGAGCACATGCTTGGGAACTTTACAGACCACAGCACCCTTATTACTCTGTGGATTTGGGTGTTTATTTTTCTGCCTAGGACATCTGTGACACAGCTGTCTCTCTGTCCTCCACTGCTTTACTGCATGACACACCAAATTCTTCTAGGAAAAGCGTAGCCTGTGTTGGCCATATCACAACATTGCAGTGAATGGTGGGATGAAAGTTGATGGGGCTGTGTTGAGCAAATCTGGCCACACGTACACCTTGACAACATGTTGGACTATCTCAGAGCTCACAGGCAGTCGTGAATTAATGTCTGAAATAATCCTGCTCAGATTTAGGATTTCTTCCTTACTGTGCTCCAGAACTTACTAAAAAACTTTTTTGGAATACTGGGTCTTAAGCACGTTTGGTCCTGCCTGAAAGCTAGGAACTATTTCTACATGGCAGTGCATATTTCGTCCTTTTTAGAGATGCTAAGATACTGCAGAGACCACAGTTTCTGTGGGTGCCCATTGCTTCTGGGCCCAGGTCATCTAAGCAAAATGATTATGTCGGGGAGCCAAGACTGGGCTTCTCAAGGCAACTCATGGTCTAGGTGCATTCAGTTTGTGTACCTGGGCTTGAACATAGCACAGAATTCCTTGAGAATGAAGAAAAACAGAGAATTGGCTTTCAAAGGCCAGTTGTTACAAAGACGCCTATATTGTCAGAAATCCAAAATTACTGGACCTAAATTCCAATTAAATAGTCATCATTATAAAATATTACACTGCTCAGTTGTATTTACATGCAGCAATTGCATTTCATTATTTTTATTAACCATTCAGTAGTTACAAAGTCTCATTTATGACCACTTAACAGCCAGGCTCTTAATATTTGTAGTGCAATTAGCCTGAAATAGTCTTGAATAATGTCCTGTTTACAACTGAAGTAATAAAACAAGAGCACCAGGGGACAGAAGGTCTAATTAAAGGGGACAATAGGAGAAACAATCCAGAGCTGGATGGCTGGAAACATGCTGTTACTGCTCTTGTATGGGGTAGACTTGTGCTAAAGGTGATTAAACCTTAAAAGTATTTGGTTTCTTTTTGCATTTCTGTTTGGACTGGCTGGACCTGATTCTCCTTTAGAGTCAGACTTCTTTGCACTTCCAGGGGCAGTATAAAAAGCCTTTAGGAGGATATTTACTGTCAAAGTGGTCTAAAAAGGCAATAAAAATCAGACTGAACGAAAAAGTTAATAGAAAGAGTATTCCTACCCCTAAGTTCTTGATATTTTATAAAGGCTGTGGGATCTTAGGGAATTAATATCACTCCTGTATAATGAGTACAGGCTGACCGAATCCAGATATGTTGTGTCATTAGTGCTAACGTCCAAACCCTCCCACAGGGTCTGCTGTGCTTGGCCAGACTGCTTGGCCACCACTCATAAACTGAATGGGACAGCAGTGATTAGGGGACTCTTGCCATGCTTCCAAATTCAGCTTTTTATTGGGAAAACTGTTCACTGAGTGCATTCTACATGCATATTCTTTAGGAACGTAGATTTGCAGTTCTATGTGTGAGTGCTTAATGAGACAAAACTAGAAGTCAAGACACGTGAGGAATAGGATGTTTTATGATTGTTGTCGACCAATTCAGAGTCTTACCCTTTCAAACTTTCTCCGAGCGGGAGGGCCAAGATTGTGTTTCCATTTAATCTTTTAAACAAAATCTGATCTCCTCTGTTTATACGTGTCTAAGAGCTTTATCTTTCTTTCCTAAGTATTCTGAGATTTGCAACAGAGATGCAAGTCTTGATAATGCTGGAAGTTTGAGACCTACAGTGTAGCTTTACTTGTGGGCCTCATGATTACACTGTGCTTCCAGATAAAATCAGTAGGAGTTTTGCTATTATTAGGTTCAGTGATGAAAAGATCTGACCTGAGGAACATTATGGTATCCATTAATGAAGAAATATCAGATAAAAAATATAGTGGGGTTTGTAATAATTTGATAATTAATATTTTGTTCCTTGGTTGTCTTACAGATGATATATTTGCCCTATATTTGATATATATAAAGTTGCTTTAAAGTTTTTTAGGGTAGTATGAGAGACTGTGTTTTTATACCCCATATTAGTGGTTATTTTTCTCCCACATCAGTGGTTATGTGCACACATAGGAACTTAGGAGGACCTTCTTTCCCCATTTTTGTTACCTAGATGTGACATAGAAAGTGGCTGCCACAGCTGTGCTCTTGTGCAGGTGAGCCTCACACCAGGCTGGTGCTGTACACCAACCATGTGTAAGCCTGCCAGTTCATTCCTGCACTAACTCCATTAAAGCTGGAAAATCCAGCTGCAGACGTTCCCACATTTCCTTCTGTCCTTTTCAACTCAATAACCATCTGGGGAAACAATGTGGCAATGTTGCTTTGTCTGCATGTCAGACTGTCAATCAGGACATTTTGAGAGGATGGAGATATTATGTCTGAAGAAAAGGTCTTTGGAAGCTTGGAAGCTTCTACTTACCAAAAGGCAGCAGTTCAAGTGAGCTGGGAGGTTTGAAGGGGAATGGGGATGAGTCTGCCGATGTGTAAGGGGACACTAGGTCTTTAGTAAACTTTATTCAACATGCTCGTTAGGGACTAGACACTGGTAGCATAAAGTTGAGAGGTATGGCAAAAAGGAGGGAGAAAACTAAAAAGTTGGATCTGAAAACTGAAGTAGCCTTATCAGGCTACTTGAAACCTTGGTTGGACTGCTAAGATTGTTTTACATGGGAAACAGTCATGTCCAAAGTTATTTATAGGTGATGATCAGGCTCAAATTGACTACAAATTCTCAGTACATTTTTCTTCCCTAATAAGTCAAGGCACTTTTAATCAAATTATATACAGGGAAAAGGTTTCTTAAAGGGCAGAAGAAGTCATATTATTTATTCATGATTTGACAGTAAGAACTCTGCAATTTTTAAAACGATTTTTGAATTACAAGAAATTGAAATGAGCGAGGCATCCTGGGAAGTAGCCTGTCTTTTGAGGAAACTGGAGCACAGAATTTCTACATTGTGTGTGATGGATCTCATTCCCAGTCTGTCCTGCCCAAGATCTTTGGATCTTGGAATTATCTTACAATATTTATTGGTCTCCTGGTTCAGATTCCAGCCTTGTCAGTTGTGCAACTGCTGAAGAATTGTGGGTTTGAATCAAAGTCACTGGTAAGGGCAGCTTGTTAAAAATTATTCCCATCATACATCCTCCTGTTTGCTATCAATATCAAGGTGATAAAGAGGCTGGTTAAATAAGAAAGGGTGTTATGTGAAATGCCTCTCTTTAGAGGCTGGTAAGTTGCCTCTACATTAGCAGCACTAAATGACCTTTTTTTTTTTTTTTTTTTTTTTTAATGAAACCCTGTGGAAGCTGTGCCTGGGGAAGGCTCATGAAAAACCACTAGAGGCACAACACTTTAAAACTAATTTAGGAGTGGAGCAATCCACAAGAAGTGGTGTGAAACACTCAGTACCAGGCTTAGCTGGAGAGTTGGCAAAACTTCACAGGCAATGGTTTCTTCTGGAGACCCAGTCCTATAAATTAGGAGAGGATTTTATCATAGGCTGGATTTATGAATGTAATATTTATGTCAGGGAGGGACCAGAGAAGAAAGATAAATTTTTTAAACGGTTTAAAATATTTCTTGTAAAAAAAATTTTCATTAATTTTTTCTTTATGAGCCAGCTGGATAAATCAATAGAGAGCAAACTTAACTATTTTAAGATTTTTGGAAGGACACTTGCATCTTCTTTTCTTTCAGTGATTGCAATAATTTCCCTGTTTCTGAAAACCTCTGGTGTTGGAATTTTTAGCAACTCTTCTCTACACGTAAATGTCTGGGCTTATGAAGATCTATGCACTTTGCATCGCAGGCTTTACTGGTCATTCACATGAGGAAATCACAGTGTCTCTAAAGAGGTATTGGATTTCAGGGAATGAGTAATAGACCCAGTTATTTTCACCTTGAAATCACTGTGTAGAATTCAGACTTTGAGTGACAGAGAAGTGTTGGCATTTGTAACCTGTAGTCTCCTGAAATACCGAAATTTTCATGTAATGAGTCCTCAAGGCTGGCCTTCAAGTGCAGTGTCTCTGGATCTGGAAATGTAAGCCTCTGACAGCTGCTGTAGGCTGGTTAGCTTCCTCTACCCCCTTAAAGTAAATAAGAGATCCTGTTTCTAAAACATGTAGCTGTAGGTCTAGCTGCTCAGAAAGGATGAGGAGCAGCACTGCCTTCATACCCTTAGCCCACAGAAGAGTCATTGAGCTCTTTTGGCCCTTTGAGGGAGAAACTTTGAGTCTCAGATGACTCAAATTCCTGTCAGCGTTTCTCTGCATGACAAGGACTCTGATACAAGGAGAGGGAAAGTGCATGGTGGCCGTCCCACCCATCTTCACAGTCAGCAGGATCAAGCTCCCACCCTCCATGGTCATTTACACCCCTGCCTTGCTTCAGTGAAGACAGAGGCAAGGACTAGCACCATTTATGATCCAGAACTGGTGTTTACTGGTCCTGTGCATAGGAAACCTATGTTCTCTGCAGTGGTGATTACATGTGCCTTGTACGTCCTCCATGAACGAGCGGCTGGGAGCAGCTTCAGTCCCACTGTGCTGTACGTCTGCTTCCTCCAGGCATCTAAGGCCTTTGCTACTTTTTTACATCCAGAAGAGATTGTCTTTGCTCTCTATTTGAGATCCCTAGGGACACACAGAAGCCATATGCAGGCATGTGGGCTCTTCCCAGCCCCTGGAATGTGACTAGCTACTGGTCACAGGTTAACCATGCTGGTATTTGCCAATGAGCAGTTGTACTTTCCTTAAGTGTCTGAAAGGATTGCACTCCTGCTCAGGACCTTAAGGTTCCTTCCAACCTGGTGTCCTCTGATTCTATGATCAAATGCCACAGGGATGAAATCTCATCTCTAACAACTTCAAACCCTATTGAATTTTCAGGATAAAATCCATCCTGCAGGAAGGGACAGGACACAGCCGTCCAAATGGCCTCTCCTCACACAGCATACAACCAACAACATTGCAGTTGCTCTCTCAACATCCCTCACTGCAGCAGAGCAGAGCTGACATATTCTGCTTTCTCTGCTAGCAGCAGGAGACACCAGCACTGCTCACCAGGGAAAATCCGGCCCGAGAGGAGCAGTCTCTGTGCAATTATGCAGTACATAAGCATGTCTACACATAAAGTGATTTATGATTCATGTCAGTGCAGTGCATAGCAAGGTAGGTACAACTGTGCCAGTAAGAGAAGATTCACCTGGGGTGTGGAGGATTGTCTAATGCTGCCAGTTCCAAAGGGTTGTGGTGACGTACTAGTCCAGGCCCAGACACGCTTTAATCAGCTCCATCTTTATTATATGGCAAACAAACTCTTATGCTAAAGCAGAGAAAAAACACACTAATAGGCAAGTCCTGTGGCCTGCAACTCCTGAGGGGAGTGATCACCCTGTCCCGTCTGAGGACCAAGCAGAAATACAAGTAAGGACCAAGGAGATGTGTTTATAAATGCTCTCCTGAGTTCTTGTCACAATGCACATGGAGCCAACTGGAACTGTTCCTTCAGTGCAGAAACAACTGACCAACAACAATCCGTGGTGAGAAAAAGGGTCTCAAGTAAAAGAGAAGGTGTTGCTACTGGGTTCAAGCAGTTTCCTGGAATACTTCTTTGTTCCCCTTCCCTCCCTTACCCAAAATCCATATCTGTGGGAGAGGTATAACATCTCTGCTGTCATGTCAGACTGTGGCTCATGACTGTACTCCCAGGTTACCCATTTCAGTTCTCACTCTGGCTCTGCCCAGTGGTGCCTTGCCAAGTCCATATGTTTGGCTATAAAAGGTTACAAAGCCCATCAATGAACTTAGCCATCACAGTCAGGATGGTTGCAGCCAGGGCAAGGCACTTGCCTGAGCAGATGTCACCGCAGCCATGGCTTTGAATGCTGATGTAGACAAGAACCTTGGGGACAAGTGGAGCCTGCAGAATAGCACAGCTTAGCAGAAGTGATGAATGAGCTCTTGCCAGCCCCTTCCTACTAATGTCACCGATTAAACTGAAGTATCTACAGCTGAATTAATTGGTGGAGTTGAAGATTAGGACCAGAGTCCTCTCCAGAGACTGAGCAAAACCCTGACAAAGTGTCCATCAGGGTCTGGGAAAGTGCAACCCACTGATGACAACCTGTGGAAAGATGCAGTAGATAGGGAAGGTGATGTGATAGAGGCATATTTGTTTGTGTGAAGTACTTGTGCTAGTGGGCAGGAGGGAGCCTTTAGATGTAGTGGCTGCAGAGGAAAGGGAAGTGAAAAAACCCATTTTGTTAGTTCCTTCTGCAGGTAGGCCATTGCTCTGATTTTTCCAAATGATCATTAACTGCTCATGTTTTCTAAAGACCTCCCTGTGCTTCCCTTCCTTTGTGATCCAGGGAACATTGTTGTTAGTGGTCCCAGGCTGGGAAGCTCCTCATCAAATATTTCAAATGGGGAAGCAAGAGGTGCAAGTTCAGCAATGTTGGTTAGTTTTGGAAAGAATTTAATCATTATTAAACTATTGCTTTGCACCTGTGCCTGGCAGTTATTTACAACAACTGCATTTCACACAGCCTGGTATGACAATGGTAGGGCTATGAGATACCTCATTGTGAACTGCTAGGCTGAGCCCTCTTCAGGTTAAAAACTACAAAAATAACCAGTCCCTTTTGGAAATTCTGGAGGCAATAGCGAAGAGTTTACAATCTAAACAAACAAACTGGAGATAAGGTACAAGAACAGGGACATAACATAAAATAAATGCCATTTATTATGATAAATTGCTCAGCAGTTGTTTAAGGTATTGAAGTATTATCATACAGATAGACACTTGATGACAGCAGAAGTGCCTGAGATAATAAAGATTTATGAATTCCTGGTTGAACCACAATGATTTAGACCAGGATGGGAGTGAAAAAAATGGAGCTTGTTGAAGGGAAGGTCACTTTTGAAAGAAATGAAAAGAACTAACACCTGCCTAAGCAGCTGCTGGTGGTGGGAATGCTTTTATGCTCATAGCCATTATATTTCTAACCAGAATATATTACCTATTGAAAAAAGACTGTGTCCCCAGTTGATCTCTTGATATCAGGTTGGTGCTGGTAGTGAGAGTGGTCATGAAAGAAACACCAAACTCAGAAGTGGAACTGATGTATCAAGTTGTCACTGAAGGAGACTTGAGAGCAGTGGCACTCAGGTGTAAAAGACTACCTGTTCATAAGTGAAAATTGTAGCTTAGATTGATGTCATGCAAATACTTTCTTTTTTTTCACACTGATAGTAAGCCACAGATGGAGAAAAAAAAAAGAATGAAAAGATACAGTGAAAATTAGACAAGGAAGTGCCATCACACTAATCAAAGTATATCTATATGGGGAAGAACAAGATCACAAAAGACATGCTCCAGTAACACTAAAAAATCAAGTACAAAAATGGGGACTTTTCTGGCTTACTAAGCAACTGAATTGCAAATACAAAAACCAAAACTGATATTTAAAATAACTGAAAACACATGTAAAACTCCTATCTATCTATATTAGTTAAATCATGCTACAAACATATTCTGGATAAATTGATTTATTTAATAAACTGCATAAATAACAGTAGATAATCTCTTTTGGGTGACATTTTTTATTTTACTATGTAACTATACAAACTGCAGGCACTGTTCAAATTCCTCATTCTTCCTGAAATAAGATTAAAAAGTATGTCAATGGTTCATGGAAAGGGCCCTCATCCATGCAGAATTTTCTGAATGAATACACATGGAGACCACTGAGGTAAGAAAACACAATGACCTTGTTAAAGACATTTATTTGAGAGACAGGTAATAAAGTGTCACAGTTGTACCTAGCAATGAAGATCTGTGTGGAAAGGGTCAATATATAGTGCACACCTGTACAGAGCTCAGTAAGGGAACCTGTGGTCATCACTGGCTCCTCTGGGTACAACCTAAGTGACCACATCAGTATTATACTTAACTGTTCACTGTCTGTACTAACTGCAAGGGTTGCTCAAGCCTTGCTGCAGCCCCAGAAATGGGAAGAATTGGAGAACATCTCCTTCAAACACTGTCAGTGAGGGGACTAGCATGCCTGTAGGATTTCCTGCTTGACAATGCACCATTATACCACAATTTGGTCTGGTGCTGTGAACTTTAAATGTGTGTAAAAACATTTTTTGCATATGCCATATCTGTGGTAATATTAAACATTTGCACTATTATCTACCAGCATTTTCAGTGGAGACTGTTGTGGCTGAGTCAAGTTTATTCTTTGCTTAATCCCACAGTCCCAAGGTTTCATGGATGAGTAAATGCCTTGGTGGTCTCACCTTCCTGACATGCAGATCTAGTCATGCCTGATCTGTAGAAATACACTCTAATAGATGGACCTAGGACCAGATACTTAACTCAGCTTCTTTCTCTTTCAGAGGCAACTTATTATGAATAACAGATTGAGGAGGACATGGTAGGACCAGGAGACTTGAGATGCTTCCTAGAGCCATTAATCCATTAATGTGTCTCACCTTCCCATGGTGCTATGGCCACTACTCCTGTGTTCAGCTTGGGGTTTGAATGATGTGGAGGCTATGGCAGGGAATAGGGGGGGTGGAAAGTAGCACAGCAGATAAATCTGCATGTGCATCTCCTCCACAGCTCCAGTGACCACTCTGGTGTTCCTGCCAGGTCTATGAGGCAAGCAGGGGACTCTGCTACCCCAGGGTGGTGTGAGCACCAGCCCCAGTGCACAGTCCCTGCATAAGGAAGGGTTCCATTCAATTTCTTGTAAGGGTAAATGAATTAACTAGATAATTCCTGACACAGAGTGGGAAACATCTAGGGATCTTTTTATAAAAATCTTTGGATCAGTCTGGGAGGAAGAGGCTCAACATTCCTGAAGCAATCAAGCATGTTTTCTGCTGATGTTTCTGCATCGTGAACCTACTAATTTTCTTAAACAAACCAAGAAATGCATCAGCTTTTAAGCCAACCATTTTCAAACTCAGATGACTATGGTTATGCTCCTCAGTGTGAGATGAGATATTTAAAAAGAAGTCAGCTATTTGAGTCATATATGTGCTAAGCAGAAGTGAAGACAAGCCCAGAACTGGAAGAATCCTCCAAGGGAGTACAATGGAAACAAGTCTGGACAATTGATTAATGTGGAAAAGCTAACACAGAAATGAGAACCAGACTTTCATAACACCCACTGCTTAAATTTTTATTTTTCAAGCTTCATAAAAAGCAGAAGTTTCATCTGAAGATAAATTTGAGTGGAATTATGCTCTAAGTATCAGTTAGATTTGTTTTCAAAATGGTCATATAATATTTGAACATAATATGTTCAAATATATGTGATTTTTTGAATTACACTATTAGTTTATAACAGGTACATATTTTGTGCATTGTCCCAGGATGTAATTTCATCACTTATGAATTCTTTAGCTTTATAAAAAAAAATCTTAAAACTAGATGAGTTTTCAGCACAGTGGAGAAGAATCAGTAAGAACTGTCTAGAGTATGAGGTTAAATCTGAGCTCACAAACCTTGCACTATGTATCCATGTGATTGTCAGGGCAGTCAGACATTGTGATTATATTCCATTTTATAGGTGAAAAGTTGAGGCTGCCTTTTGAAAAGTCCATATTAAGAAAAAATGGTAGAATAATTGGCTTCCTTACATATATCCTTCCTGAATTCTTTCACTGTTGCATGAGTCTAATATAGACAAGAGCCATATGTGGTTAACAAGGTGGAGTCTGGTTCACTGTCGAAAGTCTGCTGGGGTAAACGTGCTGTTTCTTCACCTGTAGAATCAGGATCACAATACTTGACAGACAAGGATGCTATGAAGATTTGTTCATGTGTTCATCCCAGTGACAATATGCAAAATACTGTCATACATGCTGAGGGTTAATTATGATTATTATGACCAAAACTTGTTTGCTAAGAGCAACAAAATAGCATCGGAGTTGGTAGTACTTACTCAACCTCACCTACACCTGTGAAAAATGGTTTGCAAGGAGTAGGATAACTTCCTGAGAATTGGTTGAAGTTTATCTTTTAACCTGCACTTTCAATCACCTAAGAAATGAAACTTCTTCCCATGGATATGCAGCATTGACCTGTTAATGACAGTCAAGTCATGTTCCTTTGACACTGGATCACAGCGTCACTATGAGCTGTACATGACATCCTCTGAACTGCTTGACAGTAGTAAAAGAAAGGGGCCTATCTCTGACCTGTTTCCTGCTGCTCCTGGCTGAGCTCTCTGGCTGGACCCTGGCCTGGCTCACCCTCTCACCACACCTGGGGCTGCCCATGGGCTCTGTTACCAGCCTGGTCTCTGCCCCCATGTTCAGCCCTGGGGAACAGTTCCCGTGGGTGAGGACATGGTCCATGCTAGGCTTACATCTGGTCCCATCCCACAGGAGCAGCTACTGCTGCCTGACAGACATGAGAAGGACAACCAGCACCATGGTAGGTTTTTGGATCGGCCAGTATGGGAGGCATACCATCTGCCTGGCTCTTCATCCCTGTCAGTCTAGCTAATCCTTCAAGGAAAGTCATCTTCTCTCTGGTGTATTGGACCCATCCCAAAGAGTGGAGTGGATTAGAGGGGTGGATGCTCAGGAACCCTAAAAATCATTCCCTCTTTTAGGAGGCTACATGTGGATGATGAACTCATAACACTGTCTTATTGGTCACTTTGCAAAAAGGCTAATCTGTCTTATTCTGCACCCAAATGGATTAGTATTTTGATGTAATGAAGAAACACCCTGCTGGGAAAGTCCAACCAAAAATAAAGTCACTCAGCTGTGACCTTCATTTTCATTCCCAGCCAGTCTTCATTGTTTTCTGACCTAATTATGCCCACTGGCTCCTTGAATTAGCTCTGTGGATCTAAAAGACGCCGTACTGGTTTCAAGAGTGTTTTTAACTGAGCTAAGTTGTAATTACCTGATGTAAAGCTCTCTCAGGTAGAAAGAGATTATATATTCATTCTTGTGTACATATCTGAAAGCATGCAAAATGTACCTAGGAATTTGTCAACTACAAGAAGAATCATGTTGCTTGTATTGTTGATTACATATAATTAGGATTTAAAAGATACATAATGGAAAGGCAAATGAGCTAGGAACTCAGCTCAGATTGAAATTACCCATAGCTTTCAGTCATTTTCACAGCAAGCATGAACTGTCAAGGACTGCTCTGCATTTTTATTTAAATGCTCACTCAGACCTGAGAATTATTTTGATTAGATTATATTATAGCAACATCACTTCCTCCGTGTGGTCTTGTCCATGCAGAACCAATTAGTGCATCATATCACCACAGCTAGGGAGACCACGAGACGGGTGTGGATGTGTGGAGAGAGGGTGAAAAGGGAAAGCAGATGTACTTCAAAGATTTTTTCCATCTGATTTTCAAAACAACTTCCCACCACCGTAATTCTATTCCTGCTGGCGTCAGTTGGAGCTCTGCCATAGATTGCAGTGGGAGTAGGGCTAGGTCAGTGCATGAAACCTATTGAAACCACATCCTCATTAGATGCATAATTGAAAGCTTCACAAATAATTTTTGTTCACTGTTACAGTTTTCGAAATTGAAAACTATCAGGGATGGGGGAACACCATGGATTTTGAAGCGCACAATGGAAATCTCAACACAGGTATGTTGAGATGGCCCTTCAGATCCTGGGGTTTGTTGCTCCATGCAGAGAGTTGTGGTGCTTATGCCACATCATCAGAGTCCTTCTCTCAGAGGTCTGAGATGCCACAAGTGAGACAGTGACATGGTGAGGTCAGGAGACCATGTGAAACTGTAGGAAAGTGAGAATATGTGCTGGTGATTTGCTAGATAAAAGCAGCAACCTATTCTTTGTGCCAGAACCCTCTACTGAGCCATGCCAAGCCATGATTGGGAATGGGAGAACATTCTTTTTTTCCCAGCTAGCACAGGCTCCCTCCTTGGATGTCAAGGAGGGAGATTTTTCATTCCTTTTGCTATGGTTTTGTTATGTGTGAGGGGAACAGGGCACTGCAGGACGATGAAGGAGGATGACTCAAGTGCCTACCAGAGCCAGGTAATCCTTCTTGCTTTCTTTGAGACAAAGGCATTTGGCCAGGGAGGAAAGGGCTGTTCAGAATCCTCCTGAATTAATTTTTGTACCCAATAGCTGTATGACATCTTTCCCAAGTCCACAGTGTTGAACAGTAAGTGCCACTGTGGGTTCTATGATAATGCAGCCTCCTAAGGATGTGCTCAGGGCACACCTTGTATTAAGGTTTGACTCTGAAAAGCAGCCCTTGCACGTTCCTCTGGCTTGTTATGTACAAGTGCAGGCAGATGTGAACATCAAGTGTCTAACTTTCCTGACTGCTTCTTAGTTAAAGAGGTGGTTTTATAAGTATCCATATAAAACGTAAGTATATACATATATGTCCTGTGGCTGGTGGTGAGCCTTTTTGGATTGTTGCCCTGAATTTCTGTACTTTATGTGACACTGTTTTCATCTATGAAAGTTCTGAACGTTTGGAGGGGTTTTCTGTACTATAGTTTGCTCAGCTTGATACATCTTCTTGCCCTGATAAAGACTTCTATCTGTGAGTAATTTCTGAGGAGGAATTCTTTAAGTAAATTAACAAATAGAAAAGAGTTTAATTCAGAGGAAAGTGATAAAATACCTTATATCACACAATTCTAGAGAAATACCTTTATTAAGGGGGAGAAACCCCTCAAACCATGTTTCTGTGATCAAAATACCTAAAGAAAACATTTGTTAGCACATACTTTTGAAAACTTCAAGCATACTGTATAAGTGGCAGGGATAATCCATGCTGAAACACCCAATCAGTTTTAGAGCTTAACCCAAGACCCACTGACATCAGTGAAATTATTATTTTAGTCTTCAGCCCAGACTCTCACTATGGCAGCAGACACTTTAAAACAAATATGAAGAGTATGTGTAGTGGAGGTGTTAGGATGGGATTCACAGTTTTGGCCTCTCTGCCAGCCCTGACCCCACTGTCAAGGAGGTAGTGGAAATCACTTAGTCCCACCACAGCCTTGTTCTCATATCTGTACTACTGTGCCACTGAAAACATAATTGCTTGATATTAATCAATAATCAGTGTGTGATCCTCAAGGAGAAGATGTTGTAGAAGTGCAGAGTATAATTTTATTTCAAGGCGTAAAAGAATTTGTAGAATAAAAGGTGGAAGGATTTATCAGTCTTCCCACAGTTGTGTCCTTGGAAACAGGACTTCAGCAGTTCTAGGAGAAATATTAAACTAAATGCTCTGTGGCCATCTCACAGTGTTGGTATTGAAAAGAAAAGTTCAAGAAGTCAGAGTTCTGCCCAAAGAGAAATAGGTTATTTTCACAGGGACTTGAAAACTAACTGATTGCAATAATTTGTCCTCTTAATTGGGGAGCTCCTTATGATAATGCATCAATCATAGGACACTGTACATAGTTTGAGTCAGGCAATGTTGTGTTTGCACCCACAGTCCATTTGCTTGAACCTCCCAGAATCCTGTTTTTGAAGAAGAAAACTTTAAGTGATTAAGTGATTGCTCTGTCCGTTTTGAGATACACAGGAATATGACACATAGAAAGACATTTCAGTCTGCAAATTTCCTCCAGTGCATCTAGGTGATATGCTAATAAACTGCCTTTGGCTGAGATGGAGTTAATTTTCTTCACAGCAGGTAGTATGGTGATCTGTTCTGGATTTGTGCTGGAAAGAGTGTTGATAACACAAGAATGTTTTCACTCTTGCTGAGCAGTGCTTACACAGCATCAAGAATTTTTTGCTTCTCATCCCACCTCACCAGTGAGTGGGCTGGGAGTGCAAAAGGAGTTAGGAGGGAACACAGGTGGAACAGCTGACTCCAACTGATCTCAGGGGTATTCCATACCATATGGCATCATGATCAGCATATACATCTGGGAGAGGAAAAAGGAGGAGTGGGATACTGAGAGCTGTGGCGTCTGTCTTCCAAAGTAAGTCATAGATGATAGATCCCTCCTTATTTGGAGGTGGCTGAACACCTGCCTGCCCATAGGAAGTGGTGAATGAATTCCTTGTTTTGCTTTGGTTATGCATGTAGCTTTTGCTTGTCCTATTAAACTGTCCTTACCTGACATTTTCTCACTTTTACTCTTCTGATTCTCTCCCCCACCCCACCAGAGGGATGAACAAGTGGCCTAGTGGGGCTCAGTCCTATCTGGGGTTAGACCATGACAGCTACTTTGCTTGCCCAATTAATATATTATAGCCTCAGAGTAATGGCTTTAATAATAAATAGCCTCAGGAACAGGAAAGATTGTGAAATTCTACAAGGTCCATATGGTAATTGGCAGGTTCTTTCTCTCATCTTTTAAGGACAAGGTTGAAGTTTCTGTGAAGTAGAATCAAGAGGCTGCAAAACAATATTCTTGAAATAACATTGCCATATGTTAAAAACGAGACAGTGTTTGCTGGTACTTACCACTTTCTGTAGTGAATTATGGATATCAGACAGAAATTACCTTGCATGTTGTCAGCTCCCTTTCCATGCTGGCATGACTCTTGTTTCCAAGGTTTAATGATGTTCCTCTAGATCTTTGTCCAGTCTAGTGCCTGGATAAAGACAATGGAGGCTTTAAAGCTGAAAATTACTTTTAATTATTCCAAAAATTAGTTTTTCGTGGTGTTGCTTTACGTCTTTTCATTAAATGAAAAATCTTAATCTTAAATGATTAAATCTTAATCTTATCTAGAGGTGCATATTAGACTTCTTAGGTGGTTTGTTTCTGCCTTGCTGCAATTTCTACCTCAAATGACAGCGCTTGCTCTGTGGGTGTGCACACACTGGAAATTACAAGAGGACTGAATAGTAAAAAAATAGTAAAAAAAAAAAAAGTAAAAAAAGTAAAAAAAAAGGGGTTTTCTCTCCCATATGGCCATCTAACAGTCTACTGTAAGATTAGGGGAGGTAAGTCACTGGAGTTGGCCAGCTGATGCTTCCTGAAGCCACTGGACAGGCAGGGTGAAGAGCTCAGCTCTGGAAGAGGGGCAGCCCCAGCTGCTTCACTGACAATCATGGGCTGTCAAGAGCTTAATGAAGATGTATCAGAGAAACAAATCAGGCCATCACATTCTGTTTTGTATTGATCCATTTTCAAGCCCTGACAACAAGGACATGCCAGAGATGGGCAGGGCTGTGTTCATGATGTTTTCAGCTTTGGGAGTTCTCTGCTGCTGCTGTTTTTATAGATAATCTACAAGCAAGATCTGCTATGTTTGGATGGTGTGGGTTATTCCCTGTTCGTGTCATACTCTGGAGATATCCCAAATCCATGAGACATGATGGCAGATGAAAACCACTGTTTCTCCCCTCTTTTAGGGTGGGCACATTTGTGTATCTGGGAGCATAGCAGAATGTTTCATGCAGATGACCAAATACTTATGTAATTAAAAAAGTATTTTGAACACTTCCTCAATTTTTTTTTTCTAGCAAGGAACAACATCTTGAAGAGGAGTCATAGAAATAATTTCTTACAAAAAGAGTACGAATGGAATAAAGATGAAAGGTAAAAGCTATTCAAGAAGATGAAAGGTAAAAGAGAAGCATAAGCATAACAGTGCATAAGCATACTCTGGCCTTCTTGTGGAGCTGCTTAATTAATTACAATTTAGTCTTACTAGTTAATTTCTACTCAAAGATTTTCCTTTATTAACTCTAGGCAGGAAATGCACCCGAGCGGAAATTTGTGTGAAAGAGACAATCTGTAAACAGAGTTTCCGTCCTAACTGGGAGCACATGCATTATTATAAAGCAACTTTAATTAGAGGCAACTTAGAAAAGATACCATCGCTCCAAGAGCAACTATTGTGTACTGAACAAGATGAAACTCAATCCCTTGGAACCAAAACAAACAGGCCATCACAAGACACTATGGTTTTGAAACATGGTGTCTTAACTTTGGAAGGAAATGCCAGAACATAAGATACCATGAAAGCATTTTCTAGGTTACTCACCAAATCCAAAGGTTTTTAAGGGTCTGGGGCCTAGTAAATCCCTAGTTTACTATATTAATAATATTAATCTATTCAAAACATGCAGATGTTTTATGTTTTTCCCTTAGTTCACAGGCCAAAGAGTCTTATCTCAAAGCATTAAAAGTAGAAATCACAGAATCACAAGAAAATCTGAGTCCAGTTGCACTTTCCATCTGTTATTTGTTACCCTCTGTTGTGAAAGTCCTGACTTGCCCTGGTGATAGACCATGTTCCATGCTGCATCAAATTCAAAAGAAGAAAACTTTCTCAAGACTATAGATTTACAGTCATTTGGAATAGGAGGCAATGGGCAAGATCCACAAAAAGTAGAAGAAAAAAGAGAAATAAAACAAACGATCCATGCTACATCATGGGCAACTAATTAGGTGGGTGCATGCACAGGAAGTTCCTATACATACCACAAATGTAATGAGCATGGACAGCTTAGATGAAAAGTGGGAGTCAGTTCATGCTCGGAAATCAGTGGGAAGAACCACAGCACAACTTCAGTTTCACCTGGCTCACTTGTTTCACCAAAGAGGCCACCCCTTTGTGCATGTGCTTCTGAGCATGATGGCATCCAGACATGAAATGAACAGGAATCCAGCTAGACACCTACTTTTTCAGCTTTCTTACAGCCCTAATGGTGCCTGTAGGGGCAGAACCCCCATGAGATGTTTGTTGATGTGAATGGGGGCAAATCCAGATTGTGCTCCATTTATGGAAAGCAACATTTTCCCTTGAACATAAGGCTAAGCAACAGGAAAATTGAATCACCAGGCACAGTTTTAAATGGCTTTGCCAGTGTTACATCAAACTTACCTTTGGCCCTTAAAGCCTGCTAGTCTATTAAAATAACTCCACCGACTGCATTGCAACATGTTCTTGATTTGGGTAACTGAACAGCATGATTTTAAAAAGCACCAGGGAAATGTGTGATGCTTACAAGATTTAGGAATATATTTCTAGGGTTTTTGCACTGCTCCATTCAGTTGTCTACATGCTTGTCAGGGAACTGAGAGAAAAGAACTGGTGTCAGGAATAGTTTTTGGGCATTGGGAATATTTTGTAGTAACAGAGGGTGATAAATACATGCAGAATAGTGGCCAGTAAGCAAATTTCACTTCTAAGATGAAAACCTGTGTAATATCTTTAATAATGGATCCAAATTTAATATTTTTACTAGAAGGAATTGAGTGTTCTGTAAAGATATGGACTAAAATGTGATGATGCTGGCATGTGGTTGTTTTTCTAATGCTCAAAGCAAGATGCACAGACTTTTTGCCCTGGAAATTACAAATCTGGATGCCAAGATTTGTCCAGGATCAGTAAGGGCCAGCCCCCACAGGAACTGTCAGTGCAGGACTTGCTGGACAGGACTTGTTCCACTGCCCCAGCAGCTGCAGGGCAGCCAGTGGTCCTCAGCATCAGCACAATTGTGATGATGATGGGGCAGGGCTGAGGTGCAGGTGGGAAGTCAGTCTGTGGGTCAGGGTGAGTGTGGTATGCAGCTAGTTATAAGCATGTTTGTAGTGTAGCTCAGGAAGTTTCACCAAAGGTATAGTGAGATAAAATCAACTCTGAAGCAAAGTGGGGAAAAGCCTGACAAGCCTCCTCACAGCTCTCTGTCACACAGCTCTTCTCCAAGCAGTTTGATCAGAGGTCCCAGAGCTGTACTGTTCCAGGGCCAGGCAGGAGCACAGGAGGGCAGAAAAATGCTCTCAGGGCTGTGGTAGGACTTTTAGGAAGAGAATGAGCATATTAGTTTTGTTGAAACAGAAAATCATTGTAAAAGCATCCCTAATTTTAAAACCTCATTTTAACCTGCAAACACAGTCATTTATTGTTACATAATGTTTTATAGGCCACGTCTATTTTAAATGCAGTTTTTTCACATCAATGTATGAGGAATTAATGTAACACTTTATATCTATCTTGCTTAATTTCCTTCAGTTTTGCTTAAACAATTCAACAAATATATTCCAGTGAAATTGATGTCTCTGAAGGCACTGGAGCTTCTGTTAACTGGTGGGCATATAGACCCTGCTGCAGTCAGTACTGGTGAGCTGGGACCCTTCCTCCCTCTCTGGTGGGCTTGTGACAAGCCCCTGTGAGAGCTAAGCAGTACAGGTCAGGTGTTTCTGGTGTCCAAGGATGGCAGGCTGCAGTACAAGACTCAGAAGAAAGCAGGCTGTCAGAAGTTTGACCTTGATGGACAGGGACAAAGCCATTGCAGAGCAGTGGGATGAACTGCAAAAATCCTGTTTGGTAGGGCACACAAACCTGCAGGATCTGTGGGTCCATCTTCTGCCTCTTCTTCTTTCTCTTCCTCTTCTTTTTTTTTTTTTTTTTTTTTTTTTTTGGTTCTGTAAATAAACCACCTCTGATTTTGATTAGAGGAAGATATCAGTTGTGCACACTTTGAAATGGCTGTGAGGTGCAGGACAAGAGAAATAAACAACCAAGGGAATGGTGTGATGCTGTGAAATACACTTGTTCTCTGATGCAGTGCCACCACAGATTAATTTTACTTTCATATCAAATAACCTACATTTTGGTTTTATGTCTTTGTGTGCAGGTGCAAGTATGTGCATGCTGTGACACACAGGTCAAATTAATCACTGGATTCAATTCATTTCTCAGTGTCATTATCCTGAGAATGAGCTTTGCTCACAGTATGTAGCAAGAGCACCAGCTACATGTCTGTGTTTCAATAACAACTGAAACAAACAAGCCCAGATATCAGTCACTCTAGATCTTACTGATCTCAGTCTTCATGCTATGTGACTGTGCACTTAATTGTGGAATTATTGATTTGAAGATAATCCTGATGATTTGTCCAGATGATTTGTCTGAATATTAAAAGTGAAACCATTCTAGGATACATTTCCTTTATTTATGTTTTCTGGTTTGGATTGAATTTTCAGTTCTGTATCAGCCACTTCTGCTGATTACATACCAGTCATGGTTGCTTTAATAAGTTGAGGGAAAAGGAACTCTAAATATACTATTTATCAAGTTGACACTTTTCCTTTAATAAGTTTTCCTGTTACACTGCAAATCTTACACAACTCACTGGATTTACCCTTCTTTAATTAGCAATCAAAACTCTCCATATGGATGAGTGTTGCAGATCAGTACCCACCGAGCCAATTGTTCTTTATAGTGAAAAGATTAAAATAACCAGAGGAGTAAGAAATAGATGTAGGAGTTCATTTTAAGAAATTCATATGCCAGTGGAAGAGGCACATGACTGAAAATTAGCTATCAGTGCATGTAGTGATAAAACTTATTGTGGGGTTCTGAAGGGCTTGGGTGCTGAACCAGACCACTGCATGTCCCAGAATAGCACACAGGGACATATTGGGAGCGCACTGAAGGGGACTCCATCCTGTTGCAGCAAGACTTGTTGCTGGCCTCAATTCTTTCTGTGGTCCTGCTGCTTCACTGGGCCTCTTCTACAGGCAAAACTCAGCAAGGCTTTAATCTCTGAAATATGTCTCACTTGAAGCTCATGTGTGCTGAACAAATTCTTTCACGTCCAAAACCCTCATATTTATTTCAGGGTCTTGTTTTGCAGAAGATAGATAACGCATTGCCTGAATTTCTGTCTTTCATATAGTCCAAGTCTGCATTCTTCAGTCCAATTTGTTCAGCTAAGAAGTATCCTATCTCTTTCAGCCCACTCATCAGAGAGCAGCAATCCATTTCTCTGAAAGATTTGAATCTTGTCCTGTCTATTGCCTTGGGCTTGCTTATATTAAATGTTTCAGAATGTTTGATTAACTCTCTCTATTTTAAGTGATGGCAAAGCAGAGTGATCACCTACCTGCCTTTCAGAGTGGCAATATAATGGATGACCCCTGGAATTAATGAAACAGCTATGCCTGATCACAACTGGTCAATCAGGCCAGTGTATGTAACTTTCCTTGCACTTTTATCACAGAGAATAAGATAAATCATATAAGGCTTGTGAATTTCTTGGCCAGGTCTTTTGATGATTTAACTCTTGCCAGTGAACTCCCTAACTTTCTCTGGATTCAGAGCTATTAAAAAGAAGTAAACATGCGGGTGTTCAAAGGCTTTCTCTTCCCTGTGCGGCTCTTCCCATGTTGTTCCTAACCGGAGATGAAAAGGAAAGGGCAAAAATTGCTCTGTCCCAACATGCATTCCAACTAATGAAATAATTATCTTACAATGTGGTTTAGTATGGGGTAATTGTAAAAAAAAGCTGCTTGGCAGCATGTCTTGGGGCTAGCAGCTTCCATGATGTTTCCAATCTTTCGTCCAGGGAGAAGCTACGCAGCAGGGGTGGGATTATGAAACACAGCATGTTTTGGAAGTCCCACCCTGGGCTTTGCACAGGGTGGTGCTAGTGTGTGCTTTTCAAGTCTGTAGTTTCTTATCCAAGTTTGTGAAGACTTGAGGAGCAGTCAGTGCTCCATATCCTCCGGCTCAGCATGTCTCTTGCCTAACATCTCCAAATCCAGTAACATTGATCGATGCCTAAAACAGAGATTGAGCTATTCCCTTGTATGCTTTAAAAATTAGTTGCTCCAGAGCAATGTAGAGCATTGATGGTGAGGTTGCACAGGGAAGCCTATGCTAGCTCTGGCAGCACATCACATCACATACATATATAAACTATGACTGTTCATAAGACCAATGTACCTGTACCCTCTTTGGTATAATCAGTGGTCATCTTTGGGTCAGATTTTTGAGTTTTAGGCAACAGGAGTGATTTAGTGGGGAGAGAGTGTCATGATCTTTGTGAAGGCACACTTATAATGATGAAGAGTGAACTGAGTAGGGAGGAGTTTGCCATCATTTTATAATTCTGAAAGACTCATGAATCACAGCACCACAGCCAGACAAGCTGTTTATTAGACATGCAAACCCCTTAAACAATGCTATAAAAGTGTACCATACCTGGGCAAATGCTGCATCACCTGTCCTGAAGAAGCTTGCAGTTGTGAGAAAAATGTTTTGCAACCCCAGGGAAAGAATTGTTCCTTAAAAGTAGAAGACTCTAATTGCAGAGGGAGGAAACATTAATCCATCAGGAACTCAGGCTCCCAGATTTACGCATGTATTTGAAAAATAAGAGTGGTGTTGAAGCAAAATTTAACAAGTCTGCAGAAATCTTGACCCTGATTAGTCTGTCTATTGAGCTCTTCTTTAATGCACTGCTTTGTAAGATGCAAGCAAAAAAATAAAATAAAAAAATCAGTAGTGTAACATGCATGGAAGAGAAGCTCCAGAGCTTTTCTTAACAGAAGCTAATTTAGCTTAATTGTTCAGACAGTTTTTCCAGCACACTCCAAACATAATCATTCTTAACCTGGTGCTTTTAAGTAGTTGAAAGTGCAGTGGTTTCAAAAAGGAACTAAATTTTTTATATTGCTGGACTTGTCTGGTTTTCATGAGACTTGTCTGCTTGCCCACTTAGCTCATCTGTCCAAAGGCCTGTCAGACCTCTGTGCTATGGCAGCATTTGAATTTACTCTCCAGTTCTAAAGAAAATCTCCAAGATGTCTCATTCCTACAGGTATTATTAAAAACAGAGGCTTTTTGAAACAGTGCCCCAGCCAAAACTCAGTTTGTTGTCACAGGGCTTTGTCAACATTATGATTCTCACATTCTCCACCATATCTTTGTCAATGCAGCTTTGTCAGGGAGCCCCAGCTGTCTGCAGCTGCAGTGGGGTCAAGGTGCTGCTCCTTACCCCAGCCCCAGCCTGTGGCTGGTCCCACAGTGCTGCTGCTGCCTGAGATTCCAGGGGCAGCTGAGGGCAGCTGGATAAAGGGCTTTGGCTTCTTGGGTACTTGCAGGAAGAACGGATGGCTGCTGTATGTCGGTCCTTCTCAACCCAATCAGCTGCTTATTTTTGGCACAAACAGTTCTAGTGGATGCCACTACGATATCGTCCAATCCAAAACACCCTTTAAAAAACCCCAAAGGGAATTACATATCCATAATTGCAAAACATTCAGCTTGTAAGATACAATTGACCTGTGTGGGATAGGGGAAAAGGGAGCAGGTGTCTGGTCTCCAGCCTGATGGCATCAGCCAGAACCACCAAGAAATTTGTTCCATGAAGAAATCACTCAAAGTTGTGGGTGCAGTTTCCTATTAGGAGATTCCACCTCTCTGCAGCACCTGATATATTTACTCTGAAACCAAAATAGAGCACTAGATGGGCATGCTGGTTTTGTCTGGCGTAGAGTTAACTGTGTTCACAGTGGCTGGTATGGCTGCGTTTTGGATTTGTGCTGAGCACAGGGTTTATAATATTGAGATGTTTTTGTTATTGCTGAACAGGGCTTGCACAGAACTGAGTCCTTTTCTGCTTTTTGTACTGCCACTCTGGTGAGGGAGTTGGGGGAGAATGGGAGTCTGGGAGGAGACACAGCCAGGACAGGTGACCCAAACTGACCAAAGGGACATTCTAGACCATATGGTATCATGGTGAGTATATAAAGTGAGGGGAAGAAGAAGAAGAGGGGGGGGAATGTTTGGATTGATGGGGTTTGTCTCCTCAAGTAGCTATTACATGTGTTGGGGCCCTGCTCTCCTGGAGATGGCTGAGCACCTGCCTGCTCACGGGAAGAAGTGAATTTATTCCTTGTTTTTCTTTGCTTCTGTGCATGCTGCTGCTTTCCCTATTAAACAGTCTTTATCTCAAGCCACATTTTTCCAGATTTTAACCTTCTGATTCTCTCTCTGATTCTGCTGGTGGGGGAGTGAGTGAGTGGCTGTGTGGGGTTAAAACCACAAGAACGGGTCATTAAACTTATGCAGTGTGACTGCTCCTGTCCCTCAGCTTCCTGTATATCAGCTTCATTAATGGATTTCAAATCCTCTGGATATAACTGCAGGGAGCACTGCACTAGATTTAGTAGAGCAAATTCTCAGAACTTGAAAGAGTAGTTTTTTTAAACAAAGAATCTATTCTTTAACCTTCCGTTGGTTTGAGGCTTTTTATAAGTTACAAAATCTTTTTTTATAAAGACCTGGAGCTATTCTAAGATGAGAAAGTGTTGGCTGGTACATATGAAAAAAAACCTACCCATCACAGATTCCCTCTTCATGTATGTTTTTCTACAAAGACAAAAGATCCACCATTAATGAGTAATGAAAGATGAACCTGAAATGAATCAGCACATTTCTACTGAAAATCCAGATGGGCCGGAAGATCTGTTTAACGCACCCAGCAGTGAAAGAGCCCATTGTCTCTACACTACAATATTGACATAATATAATTTCCTTTAGTGTTTCAGGTCCTGAAAATGGCAGCAAAAAAAGTCAGTATTTAACTCTGAGTTTATGTAGGAGTTCCCTGTCTTGACCAGGTTCTGCTTCCTTCTCTTTCTCTGGACTTTATAAGGGTCACTCAGTTGCCTTTGACCTTATTGGAGAGCCTCCAAGGAAATGAGAGCCCCCATGTCATTTCAGTCATCCCTTCAACCAGTGTTAAGCACAGTGAAAGAGCTATAACACTTATTTAGATTTCTAAATATGAACTCAGTTTTAGACACTGATTAATTACACCCATGATGTTGCTGTATCCTTCCAATCCCACCAGCTGAGGGGCTGTATACAATGGTCCAGCTCAGGAGAGGGTCAAGAGAGCTGAGCTGGCCAGTGGCTTCAGAGCTGTGGTCAGACCCTCGGTGCTTCATCTGCTGTCAGCAGCCACGACATTCAGCAGGGCTGCTGGATTTTTAGGGCAAGAGCATGTAAAAACCCTGAATTGTTGTTCAGACAGGGAAGCTGGCCAATTTATCAGGTAAACCTGGTGCTCAGGCACAATGCCACAGAAAACAGTGAGACAAAGCAAGATAGACATCGCTCCTGTGCAGTTCCTCTGGTGGTAAGGGACTGGCAAAAGGTCT
This sequence comes from Lanius collurio, assembly GCA_020086605.1. Taxonomy (NCBI): domain Eukaryota; kingdom Metazoa; phylum Chordata; class Aves; order Passeriformes; family Laniidae; genus Lanius; species Lanius collurio. The sequence goes on along the minus strand of JACBWW010000002.1, from coordinate 20,417,899 downwards.
CCCAACATGAGGAGCAGATCATGCTTGTTTTTCCTTCTCTTTCCAAATGGATACTGAGAAACTAATGCTCTGGCCAACCATAATCCCATACCCTGTTCAGAACATTTGCATTGTTCATATGAATCTTTACTGAAAATATTTTTTGGGATCTCAAAACAACTTTGTTTAAATTCTACAAATATTTTGTTTCAAAAAGAAGGAATTAAGTCTAAGGCATTAGAGTTGTTTATGTAAACAAGATCTTAAATTTTCTTCTCCTGAAACTAAAAATGGGTAACATTTTTAGAGATGATTATACACATAAAGGTGAGAATTTTGAATGATGGGATTATATACAAAAAATAATGTGTGAGCAAATGGAGCAGTCAGATTTTGTAAGACATTGAACCAATTTGTAAAGATGAATACTTCTCAGTACAGTTTGTTCTAAGCATTCACAAAAAGAATAAAAAAAGATAAATTAATCATTTTTGTGATTGTATTTTTGGCTCATATTCTATTGCTCCTGGTGTAGTAGGACTTTGAATCTCCAGCTGTGAGTTGGAATCCATTTTATGAGGGACTGTTCAAGAAAGGAGAATCAGTCCTTGTCCAGAGTGCTTGGAAGTCTAAATTTCTGAGAGCTGATATTACAAAGGACTGGACAGAGAGCTGGCATTACAGGACTGAGAATGAGGGTTGAGAAGACAAGGAAACAACAAAAGATCTATTTCTGTTTAAAGTAAGACTTTAGAAAGAGGCATAACTGGAAGAGCTATAGTGAATTACATGTTAACTGGCTGTCCCAGGTTCTGAGGATGTTAAAAATACAGAGAAATGTGTGAGACTGGGCTCATGTGACCAAGTGGAACTAAAAGGTAATGCAATTGTCCCCTGAACAGGTTGAACCTGGGAAGAGTGCGGAGCAGTTTTGTGTCTGTCTTGAGCTTCCTGGACACATTTAATTTACTAACATAGACAAGAAAACATTATTAAAATACTCTGGTTAATCATGAAAAAAAACTCTCTATACTCAATTAGTGAATAGGTTTTGTGCCAGCCAACCAGTTCTGCTGTTTCCAGGTGTTTAGTACAGCAGTGGTGACTGAAGTTACCTCCCTCCTTAATCTTACTTGGAGTGGGTATGAACACAAATGGTGGGTAAAAAGAATAGAAAGGGTAGTAGGAAGGAGTGGTGACATCTCAAAACAGTCCCATGATTAAAGCAGAGACAGCTGGGAGAGCAAGAGGTGACATGATGCAAAGACACAGTGAGACCTCAGGGAAGAGGGTACAGAAGATAAAAGGTGTATCTGGAAGAAACATAATGATGTTTCATATTGATGAGGTCACACAGAGACCCAGATGGGTTCCAAAGGCAGTCTGGGGCTACTCACATGAGACCTGGCTTGAGACAATGAAGGACCTGGCCTCAGGAGGTGAGGGATGAGGATAAAATTCACACAGGGATCAAAGAGGGTTAAAAGCATATTTGGGGAATAGGAGGGAGATGGAGTCATTGGAGGAGCTCTCAAAATGGTTAACGGTAATAAGATGAGAAAAACTGGTTAACAACTGATTGGTATTTTTCTTTAATCATTGCTGGAGGAAAATAACTGACAATTGCTTCTTTCATATAGTACACTCTATATCTTCTACAAATTTTTAGCTCTGGCAGGAAAACATTGCAGTTGGGCAAAGAATTTTTGCATTGAAACTTCGTACCATTTTGGCCATTATTTTAATGAAATATCTCGGAGTGTGTGTTGATTTCTTCCTTGAGTGTATTCATTATTTGCTCAATACATTTTCATGGATTAATTATCTCTAGTTAATATTCATACTCCAGTCCCACCAATGCTAAGATATTATTGAGAACCTTGTTATTAAGTGTTTTGCATAACTTTTCAGCTAAAGAAATCAGAAGATTTTAAGATCTCTACCTTGTAGTAAAAATCTGCAGTTCTCTCATTTGAAATGGAGAAAATTTTTAAAAATATAGGTCAAGAGTTAGAAACAGAAATAAATTAAAGCTCCAAATACACAGCTTGAAATATTTTGGGATTTGGAAGTCATTTTACAAAATTTAATCCAACATATAGTATCTAAAACAATACAGATTTCAAAAACTGCTGGTGCACATATTTACATAGCATATTTTGCACTTTGCAGTCAGTGAATGTTAGTAGACATAAAATTTAGAGAAATAATCTTTATCTGAAAGGTAACTAAAGATGACAAAAACAATTTGAGAAAAGGTCAGAATAATGCTCATCTGTTTGAGCAAAATTTTTTAAAGTGTTTGTTTAAAAGATATTTGAACTAAAATGTCAAATACAACAAAAAGGACTGCAACTGATTTAGGCTGGTCACTCAGAGGTGAGAAACTCAACTTGATATTAAAATACAGTCAATCAGATAGCAAAACAGAGGGACAGGATTGGTGATGAACATGAGAGTGATGGAGAACTAACTTCTATAGAAACAAGATACTGAAAAATAAGACAGAATTTGAATCCTTGGTCCAAGCTCCACTGACACTTATAAATGCAATCTCAATTGTCAATTTAAACAGGAATGGATGAGTAAAATAATCCAGGGAAAAGGGATTCCATCAAGCACACTCAGCCCAGCCATGTGAACCTGCCTTTGCTGCTCTCCCAGTCCAGCTGGCTTTCTGTCTGCACGCACAGACTGATTAATCTGCTGCCTGACTGGGCTGCTGCTGCTTGTAAAGCCAATTCTTAAAAGAATGGCTGACCTAATTATATAGCATGGATCTTTACCTTAAACATATATGATGACTGTTTGCATGAAATGCATACTGGATATTTCATAATAATTACTTCTCATACCTTGTAACTTCTTCCTTTACTGAATACAAATAATGTATTTATGTTGTGTATGTATTTATGATGTGTATTTATGCTTTAAACTTTACAGCACAGATTTGGAAAGCAGAAAGTGTTAAACTGATCTAACAGGCACCGTAGAGAGGGATAAAGGGGAGGAATGGTGATAGTGTCATTATCTGTCTTTAATAACTTCACTGACATAGGTAGAAAGCTTCTAGACATGTAAAATTGTTAGTGCAGTAATACTACCATCCAGGTACAAGTTTTGATTGCTGAGTTAATTATGTAGCCTGCTAGGTTTTAGATCACAGTCATTAATTACTGTGAAAGTGTCAGACATTGCAGGGACTCTCTTGATGTAGAGTCTGTTTAGCATCTTCTCTGCTACAATGAAAAAGTAGCATATTTTTCTGGTGAAATCAATGGAGACAAACTAATTATCCACCACCTATAGACTAATAGAGTGTGAGGCAAAGTTATGATCAATGCTAGAGGTGGATTTGCAAACGGGCACTACCCACAGAAAGCTGGTTCAGAGGCTATAAGCAGTAGCTGAGTGCTATTGTTGTAAATGATTTCTGCAGCTCCACTTCTCTGCCCTGTTGGAGCCACCTTGGATGTTTCTAGAGAAGCTTCAGTCGTGGCTTCAAATGTACAGTACACATGGTTAAATCAAGGTTTAGACTTCCCCCTAATTATCCCTTATTCTGGGCTTTTATGAGACCAGTTTTTGCAGACTCGGTTTTAAACGCTGCAAACAAAGAAAAGAATTTTCTTTAACATGTCAACATCTTTTTTGGGGTATTTGAATTTAAGGACCCTTAAACAGGTTGCATCAGTATTTTAACACTGAAAATTCAGATTTTAATTTCAAAATGGTAATTTTCAACAAAATTTTAGCAACTGTTATTAAGAAATAAAAGAAATTATATATTACATGGTGGTTCAATAGTCTGTAAATTTAGTAAAACAGAATGTCCTTGATTTACCCAAACAATTTTTTCTTCTTCTAAAAATCCTCTCCAAGTTTTATATTGCATTACTATAAGACATTCCCCTCACAAATTTTTTTCAGCTCTTAATTAGAAGACCAAAGGCTCTATTTATCCAAGATAGTCTACTTCTGATATTCCCTAGGCTTTCTACCCTCTCTGACCTTACGTACTTTGGTAAATCAGAAAAGATAAGCTGAAAAATGGAAAAATGATAGAGCTGGAGGCTACAGTTAGCTGTCAGTATAAGAGACATTGTGATAGGCAGCTAAGGTAAGTGGGGATCTATGTGTAAAAGAAACATAATCAAAGTCTCTTGAGCATCATAGGCTCCTGGGTTTTGTCCTTCTGCTATGTGACAAATGACAAGACCAGTGCAGTGCCCCCTTACACCCACAAAAAGTGGAAGGATGAGAAGACTGTGATATTTATGTAATGTGCAAAAAAATTTGAGGATAAATTCAATTCCATGAGTAAAAATGAAGCAAGCAAAACCCAGGAGTTCCACATGATTTTGGTGAGGAATGAAGTCAACAGTGGATCCCTGTGGGGGAGCCATCAGTGCTGTTCATCTGCAGCTCCAGTAATTGCTGTGCCTGTGAATATGGTGGGATTAGATATTTCCTGTGAGATTCACAGGTAATTAATTCTCTGCTGGGACCCTGGGGAGTAAGAAATTTGGTCCTGTGGTTTGATAGCAGGTAACAGAAATGGCCTTATATGAAGTCACTCCCTATGGTAGGAAATGAGGTCTCCTTCCTCAGATGATGGTTGAGTCGTGTCCATATTGGACAAATTGGAAAAGTTCAGAAAGCCACTCTGTACCTCTTAGAAGTGGACTAGGTTAGAGAAAACCACTACAAATGAAGACATGCTAGTGAGGGTTTTGGGGTTGGGTTTTTTTTTGCTTTTTTGTGTGTGCACTTTCTGCTGAGACAAGATTTCTTTTCCCAAGTGAGCTCTTTTCATCACATTGTCCAGATTATTTAAAATGAACAGGCAATAGACTTCCCATATTTCCCTCAGGAGGCTATTCCACCATCTAATAAATCTGATTCTTCAATTTTTTACTGGCTGAGCTAATGTTTTCTTTTTGCTACTTCAACCCAATGCTGCTAGCTATGCCCCACACTGAACAATATCTTGGTTGTTTTGTGCTCTGAAAAGAATTAGTGTTTTATTATCCTCTTTCTTTCTCAGTTAGCCATGTTAAAAATATTCAACCACTATCACAACTTCCTATGAATTGTCTGCAATCCTGTCAGATGCTTTCATTTTGCTTCGCTGAATTTCCTCCCGAACACTGTTTTTAGAGTAATTCCGTTTCTGAACTTCCTCTTACCATACGCGCTGCTAACATCTATAACAGAGTATATGAGCTATGCCATAGCCCATGGCCAGTGCTTAAATATGTGTCCTCACTCTGCTGCCTGTTTCTGTGTTGTGATAAAGAAAGGCACTGTGACACATGGAGCCCGATGTACAGTTGCTTAGACAGGAACCTGGATTGCTGCTCCTAACACAGGCTGTTACTAACATTTCACACATTACAAAGATATTTTTATCACTCTCTTTCTTTTTGCACCCTGCCCTGGAGTCACAAAGAAGCACATTCTTTTCCGTGACTTTGACGTATGCATTTAAATGTCTTCGTTATCTGCCTTTCCTCACAGACACTGGTGCTAGACAGCTTTTCTTCTGTACAATTGTAAGCAGCCTGCACCTGAAAATTGCTGGCACACTTCTAACGGGAAGAGTTGAGTGGCCCAGGCCTGAAAGTTCACCTCACCAGGAAGACAATCTTTGAGGGTGGCCTAAACTGTCTTAATTTCCACTCTACTGCAGTGCTGTTGTTCTGTAGGTGGCTGCCCACCATGGACTCTACAGTGCTCTGGGTTTGGGAATAATCCCAAAGATTAACAAATGTTTCAACTTCATGTAGTTCTGAGAGATCTTCTCTACTTTAGGCTTGTAATTGCATTCATCAAGCCGTAGGACAAAAATTACTTGTTTGCAGCTTCAATAAACCTACAGTCCATCAAAGGGGGCCATATCTGGAGAAACAGAAGTGCTTATTCGAAGCAAAAATGTCTGTGCTTCCTAAAAACATCCAGGCTAAATCCATTGACAAATTAGCCTGGAACCCAGTGATCTCAGAGCCTTCCAGATTTAGACTGCAGCTGAGCAGAGCTGTTGAAGGCCAACATTTTGGCCATAAGCTGTTCCCATTCCCTGCTGAATATGGCACAAAGCTGCACAAATAGTTGTGCTGGGATGGTGCAGGGTGTTCAGAGTAAGAAATCTACAGCTGGAGATGAATAGAGGGTTGACAGATGCCATCTAAGCCTGATTAGTGTAGACACTGAAAAGTGGCAGTTTGTCGATGAAGTTTCATAGGCCTTCAGTGCAGCTCTCTCATTCATCATCCTTTTTTTGTGTTTATGGGAGCACTTAAGAGGCTCTTGGCTTTTTTCATGAGCAAAAAAACCAGATCGTTTAGACAGTGGTCAAAACCCTGACTCAGAAGGCATTGCAGTGTTCTGCAGTTCGGATGCCTCCAAGGCAGAGCCAGATCTGGCAGCCAGAAGTGCAGCAGCTTAACCTACCTCCCTGTATGGCAGGGGAGGGTTGGAATGCACTTGCCAGGATCAATGAAGCTGATTTTAGGGCAACATAATTATGGTGGTGCTTTGGTACAACAGGATCCTGTGTGCAAAGGAGCAAGGAGGGCAGCATTACTTAATGGTAATAAAATTTTAATGTAAAAGACCAACATTTAAATGAGCCAAAAATCTAAACCTTGGATATAGTCTGTGGAGGCGTGGTGGAGAGGCAAGAAAGGGGAAGCTTGAACTGTTGGTAACTGTACTTCCATAATTATACCATTATTACAGCTTCCAGAGACTCAGTGTTGTTAAGGCTTTGTGTTTGTGGGTGCTCTTGGAGCTGAGACACATCCCTTTCAGGGCTTTGTAGCAGGAATGACTCTGCACAGGCACAGTCCTGCTGCTGCTTTCCTCCAGACTGCTCTATTAGCCATCCTTCTAATGCCCTGATCCTAATTTTTTCAAGCCTCCTACAAACAGATATCCTGGAAGACTGAAACAGTTCAGCAGGTCAATACAATAACAGGGAAAAGACAGATCCTCATGGGTATCCAGAGCCCCTGATGTGTGGCAATGCAATTATCAGCTGATCAAACAGCTGCATGTCACTGGGGGCAAGGAGCAAGGGAAGGCAGCAGGTGTCTTGTCACCAGTCTCTTGTTGCAGCTTCTGGACTGAGCCTCCCCATGACATAGCTGGAGTTAGGGAGGCTGGGGAGCCAGGAGGGTGTGAGGGTGCCTGCCTTGACTGGACATTCAGCCTTGCCCTTCACAGCTTGCACTGAAACCCAGTTTTGACTTTTCCCTTTGTGGAAGTTTCCAAGGGGCAAACTGAGTGGTAAATGAAATGGGAGGAAAGGAAGAGCAACCTCCCATGACCTTTACTGCTACTGGGGATGGGGGTCTCCTGTGGAAGAGAAGGTCAGAGGTCATCTGTCAAAACAGGACAGGCTGTGGGGAGTCTCTGGGACAAAGGCAATGGCATCAGGGGTCACTGTTCAGTGCTATAGAACATGGCACACTGGAAGACACAGGGAGACCTGTCATGCATTGTGTTTGTGTCCTTGCCAACCCATGTCCTCTGGAAGGGGCAGCTTGACTGAATTAGCCGTGGTCTTCACTGACAATGCTTGGAATAGCCGAGCACTGTGACTCCGCTCATCTCAAAACACTTGGCAGGGAGAGTGCAGATCTGCTCCTGCTGGGGAGGGAAATACCTTGCTGATGGCTGGACAGGGAGGTGGGAGGAGGGATAGGACAGCAGCCAGGGTCAGGACTGGGGTCCCTGGTGCTTACACCAACCCACTCCTCTCCGCACAGGTAGGGAACCACTCATCTTCCAGGCTGTGAGTGATAAGGGAAAGGGTAAACAGATTTAGGGGAGAGAGGGGACAAAACACCGATGAGAGCAGGAAAAGCTGTTTGATTGTAAAAGTGGTGTGAGGGTAAAGCAATTCTGCTGGAGTAGCAATTGTGTCCTATCTTTAGAAGGAAGCATTTAGAGGAAGTGGCTGAAGCACAGTGGTGTTTTTCATGCATTTGAACCTAGGATAAAAAGACAGAATTTCCTTATTACCTTCAGCATGCCCTAGTTCAGCACTTCCTTGTATTTACTGTAGGAAATACCTTCAAAATGGCAAACAGTGAGGTTATCTGACTGCAAACACTTATTTAGTCATCTAAGTAACTTGCACCAGGGAGGAAAATAGGTAGTTTAAGTAATGTGGGTCACTCATTTCCCCAGAGACTGCATTAAATTTGCTGACAGACTCAGTCCTGTGCACTTTTGCATCACTTCCCCCTTTGCCCATGATCACAAGCACCACTGGGATTCACTGAAATCTGTTCTACTCCCTTTTTGTGCTGTTAAGTTTTAATCTGCTTTTAGGAGACACGTAACCAACAATGCTTCTGAGTGGCTTCCACCGTCAGCCTTATCATACAGCCTTTGAAATATTGCTTTTTTTTTCCCAAACCTCTTTACTGCTGGGGCAAAAGGGCAGTAGAAGTGCAGTAGCACCCATGTGGCTCAGAAAACTGCATATTCAGCAAAGCATTTTGGGAAACATAGATGGCTTTAGCCTGTAGCTATCTTCTGAACACACAGACAAGGAGTGTAAAACCCTGCAAGCTGGAGACATCAGTCGGAGGAGGGCATACAAGGGGCAACTTTGCACAGTGCACCTCTCCCAGACAAAAAGCTCCACGGTGCCTGGAATGACTGCTGCAGCCGTGGCCAAACACTCGGGTGTAAAACCTCTGTGAGGGATAAGTGCATCACCGACAGATGCTATTGTGGCAGGAATGTCTCTACTTGTGCCTCAGACTTGGGTTGAAAACTCCTCTCTCCTTTCTTCAAACATGAGTGAAAAGAGCAACCAGATTTTGGGAGATAGCTACTTTATTCTGAGAAATGTCACCCCAGTATAGTGCTGATTGTAACATTAGAAGATTAATGATTGTAAGAGCAGCATGGTTTAATCTGCACTTTTTAATAACTAGGAAAAACTGTCCTGCACAGAATACTCTGCAGTAAGACAAGTTGTAATGCTTATTTATTACAAATGTGTAATGTCAATAGTGCAAAATATCTAACAAGAAAAAGGAGGTGAACCTCTCTGGTTTTACAGACAAATTGAGAACAAAGTTTTAATTAAAAAAATTAATGATTGAACAGTGCTGGTAAATTTCTGCCTTTTATTTCATAAACAAACTGCACAGAGCAGTAACAGTTTACAGTTCAGGAAGGACATAGCTATTCCCTGTGCTGACAACCATTTATGCTCTATTTAACACACGGAATTTAAGTGGTCCAGAAAGTACACTTGGCCAGGAATTGCTGTCTGAAAGCCTCTGAAAAGAAAAATGCATTTACTGTCAAAAAATTAATTTTCAGTAAGAAATTTCTTGTACTGTGCAGTCATAGACTTTTCTCCTGTTTTGTAATTAGATATCAAAAGAAAGCCTGTCATTTAAATTAAAATATATCACTTGAGATCCTTTGAAACAAGCAGCATGCTGAATGTAAGTAATTAGTCATATTTCTGTTTATTTTAATCTCACGAATCTACTGTTGAAAGCCATTGTTAAGCATGCAGTCTGACATTAGAAAGACTCCTCTTAACTTTCACATGGTCTGGGATAGGTTCCAGTGCTTAACAGGTTGTGTAGATGAAATAGCACTCATAATTACACACATTTGTCCACAGCTAGATTGGACAGGTTATGTTTATTTTGCTTTACATGTGGTGACTAGGTAAAAATGAATGGCCTTTACTATGTGGGAGGTCAGAGTAGATATCTTAATTATGCCTCTCAGGCTTGTGCTCTGGTGCATTTGCAGATTAGTGAGGGCACACACATGGGATGGAGAATGGGGAATGGGGATGAGGAATTTAGGAGACTCTTGTCTGGAAGAGATGCTAGTGAAAGCTAGAGGCACACAAAACACAGTCAATTCTCTCCTGTTTTCTTCCCCAGCTTTGCAGCAGGAAATCCTGAATCAGGGAGGCGTAATGATCGGCTGGGTAATTTATATAGCCCGAGGCAGAGCTGCTTGTGTAAGAGAGAGTTTGCACAAAGCAAATGTCACTTCAGATAGAGCAGTAACAGACTGTTCCAGAAAGGAGAGACAGCTTTAGGAGTGATGTGTTCAAGGATGAACCCATGTGCATGCTGGCCGAGGCTGTCTCAGTGCCTACCTGTCCATATTTCCTACTCTTGAGGAAGAAATAAGCTCAGGACAGTGGCAAAGACAGAGATGTCACTTTAGGACCTTTATAGGCTAACTATTGCTATTTTGGGGTTCATTTGCTAAACCTTTACTAGTACAAAATCAACAGCAAAAACGGTTGACAATAAAATAAACCAGAAAAAGGAGCAGTGCTTAAACAGTAATCAGGGGTGTGGTAACTGGATGAAAATGCAGTAAAAAGCAACCGGAAAAGTCCTAAGTATTGTTATCCAGACTGTTTTCCTTTCAAAAAGATTGTCTAACAAAGATACAAAGCTTGAAGTATAATAACCTACTTTTCTGTGACTGAATATATCAGTTAAAAGAATCCCACCTGCATTACTGAAACCCTTCAGACACCCTTTTTTTTCTCTTATTAGTCTTTGGCATTGAATTGATGTGAATTGCTCACACAAGTTCAGCCCTGGGTGTTTGATGTGGTAAAACAAAGAAAACTATAGAATAGTCTGTTTGGTACTGACACTCCTACTCCAAGATGATAACAGAGGCTCTTTTCTAATACTTTGCCTTTCTTTCACCTTGTCACCTAACCAAGATCAACAGAACAAAGTAAAAATAAAGGTAGTAAAAGGAAAATTTCCGTTATACTTGATTTTTATCTAATAAGATGATCTTAAACTCTCATGAAAAAAATAAAACAGTACAAATATCACTGTGTTTGCTCAGTCACTCACAATTGGAGAAAGTGGGTCCTAAACATCCTTTGATATTTCCTGATATTTCTTTGTGTTACAGTAGCAGTGAGAGACCAGAGCTCTGTTTTTTCCTAGCCCTGAAAAAAACCAAACAAAACCAAAAAAACCCACCAAAGCAAAGTCTGTTTCTGCTAGATTTGTTTCTAATACAAACTCCATCCATGAGGCAACAGACAAATGCAGCAGCAAACTGCAGGGTATCAAAACAACTTTTTTTTGTAGAAATCACAATCCCTTTTAAGACAACATCCATACTCCATACAACCATATTGACTTATCAATTTCCAGCTGGATTCTCCAGAATGTTTGCTCATTTAGGGTTTTCTCCATTTACTAGCACCTTAAAAATAAAGGATCTCCAAAGTGCACTCATTGTCCTTTCTTTTAGACACAGTCTTCTATTCCAAAAAAACTCAACCAAGTTCCCTTGCACCAGCAGAGCAATGCAAACTGTTTATATCAACACCAGAGTCAGGTACTCTTGGAGTGGTTTTTGAATGTAAAATTAATCAGTGAATGTCCTTTAAAATGAAATACTACTCCAGCCAGTTTCTTACCAATCTCACACTAGAAATCTCTGGAAAACAAATGTGGCGTGTAATGCTTTGTGTTGAGGTGGATATTCTGCATTGAGCTGTACTCAGCACAAGCTCAGATAGCCCAAGTAATTGCAAACCAGACCACTCTATGATGCTGACCTGCCCTTGACTATATATAACCAGTGCTTGCAATCTCTGGGTGTCTTATCAGCTGGATTTTCCCCACAGAACCTGTATTTCAAGGTTGTGACTTTTGCAGGCATGAAATCTGGATGAAGTTGCTGTTTCTGAAAAGCCAAGATCTTTCTTGTGCTTGATGGCATGAGGCACTTGGGTAAGTGTAAAGGGAAATAGTTTTAAATAATGTCTTTGGCATTGAGTTGTTGTAGGAGGACTTCTTTTACCCATTCTGTCTCCCCATGTGGCTTCAATAACATATTGGCACCTCAGGCACCTAATGCTGATTTTCTCTGGTATAAAACCCAGAAGAAGGCTGCCAAGAGCAAAGGATGATTTGCTGATTGCAACCTGGTTTCAATGAAAAATGAGAGCTTAATGAATCCTTAGCAGCAGGGCAAAGCAGTGCTTAAAGGTGCTGCTGGGGCCATGATTACCCATTGTGCTCCTTGTGCTCAGAAGTGGGAGGTACTGCACTGTTATTCCATCTCTTCCCTGTTTTTTCATGTCAAACTGTCAGACAGTCTGCCATCTTTTCCTGTTTGGTAGCTTAAGCTCTGCATAGCCAGGATATATTCTCCTATGTGATGGGTTCCTTATCCTGAGAGGGCCTTTAGGCACTGTTGTAGTAAAGGGAGTTTTTTTCTATGCAGAGTTGAAAATAAGAGGGTGGGGGGCAAACCCAGCAGCTCCTTAGTGAAGGAGATGAGATGATGATTAGCAGAGACCGTCACTCCGTGAACACTCACAAGATGCCAAAAGACTGATGCCTCCCTCCCACCTGGCTGAACTTCTTTGTACACATGCATACATATATCTTCTCATGTTAATTTTAGTATGAGTTGAAAGAAGAGGGTCAAAATACAATAATTATACAAGTACACTTTGAGATATGAATTGTGCTTATGCCTTCAAATGTCTATTCAACCCCTGGCTGAGCTTACCTGTTGCTTACCAACCTGCAGTTCAGGTTCCCATTTGGTGCCAGGGTGCCTCTGTAAGAGCTTTTAAATGATAGTCACTGCACAAAGAGAAGTCAAAAGGCACAGCACAGTTGCCCAAAAACTGAGAAGGTCTTTTGTACTTTTTGAGGGAGTGGAAGTTGAAATGATTTACAAGAGGTGACTCAATGGGATTTTCAGAGCTGGTCTGCATGGATGGGTGCAAACAGGTCCAAGTTCCTTTGCTCTGACTAAACCTGGTTTAGACACTTTGGAGCTGTGCTACTGCTGTGCTCAAGTTGACTTGCCTTGTTGAGAAGCTAATAGAGTCGTGTGGCTTTCAAACCAAAGCTGGCTCCTGGCCAACCAGCCTGGAGCACAGGCAGAGTGAGCTCATGTCTGCCTGCACCCACCCATGGAGACGGGGCAGAGAGGTTATGTTTAACAAAACTTCAAGGATATTGTTCTTACCTATTATAGGCCTCAGAGAGCATCACACTTAGGAACCAGGGCTTTGGGTTTGCCTTGACCAGAAAGAACAACTGATGCAGAGGATGTTGCAGGGAATGGGAGCTGAGGGCAGTGGAGAAAAAGAGGACATTTGAATTTCTGAATCACTTTGAAAACCTTGGGTAAACTGCCTTCTAGCTACAGCTTATTGTATGGCAGTGCCAACTCAGCAGAGGATATAGTCTTTCTGAAGTTTTAAGTGTTCTGAATATTTCCAAAATTAACTAAATTAGTTTCAAATTATTTTGTTTTTCTTCCAGTATCTTCTGCATTTGTTTATCTTACACCAATCTGAGGGTTCTACCTGAAGTTTCAAACATTTCAAAATCTATCACTTAAGACTTTATAAAATCAATGTGCTTAGGCAGATTCTACTTATATAATCTCGGGCAGCAATTGTAGCTTGCTGTAATTCTAACATCCCAAAAAAGAGATTCAAAGGAATAATTGCTTTCCATGTTATGTTAGCTTTAATAAAGCAGCCAAAGAAAAAATTGGCATCTGTTTCTTGGCATTTTCTTCCATTACTTAGCCATAACCTTTTTGAAATCATGAAGTTCCTCTCAAAATACTGAAGTATGATTAGACTGTGAAATCTGAATCCTATAAAAGAAGATCCTGTGCTTGAAGGATGCATTGCTGTCATGAAGCCACGAATTAAAATTTAAAAAAAACCCCAGTGTTTAAAAAATGGTATCAATTTACTGTCACATTTTCATGTAATTAGTCTTTCACATATGTAGATACGTACAATAGCCTTTTAAATAGGTAGATACTTCTTAAAACCTCTCTTAAGTGACAAAATGAAGATGATTTTAAAACAGAAAATCAGTAAGTCTATTATTTCATAATTAATTCTTCTTTAAAGTTCACAAGCATTAATAAAGAAATAGCATTGTCTCAGTTCGGACACAGGTACCTAAAAAATTGTCCTCTTATCAGGTAGGGTCACACTACTCCTCTGGAGAGTGACACAAAGATGTAAAGTTGGCTTAGGGCTGTGGTGCTGCTGCCTGCGTGAAAATTCTAAAACTCAGGGCAAACTGAAAAGTGGTGAGTTCTGGTTTTCAAGGATTTCTGAGATGTTCTGTCCCAGACTAGGAATCAATGAGTTTTTATCACAAAGGCTTCCCCACACTTTCCATGTTTTGGGATAGCTTTTCACCCTGGCTGTCACAGCTTCTTCTCTTAGTTGCTCAAAGATTAGTATTCTTTCCTGAACCCTGCTGAATCTTTGGACACACAGTGAAACCTTGAAGTAACAAGTATCTCTAGTAAGTGTTTTCTAAAGACTCCAGTCTATTTTCACTTTTTTAAAAAGTCCTTTCAGCCTTGATCTACACATGAAGTACAAGCACACATAGTAATGGTTCTGGACCATTAATTTTTTGTTACCACTATACTGTCCACTCTATGTGTGTTATCAGTAAAGTCTTTTACACTTCTCAAGCTCAGATCTTAGCCAGGCTATATTAATTTCTTCCCCTCAAAAAAACTCCCAAGTTTTTTTTGAGATTCTGAACAGAACAGGATGTTCACAGTGAGTGATTATGTTCTCACAATAGCGGCATGTTTTCAGCATTGTATTATGTCAACACAGTATTTTATTAATTTACCAGATTGCAATTGAGGACTGATCAGAGACACTGCTCCTATGAGCCCTGGAACAGGTTTCCAATTTCTCCATCCTCCCACATTAGCTAGATTTCATCAGAGATAGTTGTGATTCCACCATGAAGTTAGTATTAAAATAAATATTTTATTCATATATATAAAAAGAATGCAATCTGTTAGAGGAATACTTTTACACCAAGGGATGCTAATGACTTTTTGAAGTCAATGTCATGACTTTCAAAGGCTGGACTTGCCTGTGTTTGGGAGGCTTCTCTGAACAACGGTTAGCAAATGTATACAAACATAAGTCAATACCTCCTTCAGGCAGCAATGATGAGCGTTATAGGTCATAACAAGCACCTGACATTTGAGATCAGACATAAGGTTTCACATTAATAATAGCAGGTCCCCATTGTCTTTTTCTGGGTTAAGCCAGGATTTGGTCCTGGATATTGTCAGAACAGGGCAAGAGGTTGCCAGATCAGCAACTTTGAAGAAGATCTGTTGTTAACTACAGAGGGCAGTTGGAGTTTCCTAAAAATGTATGACTCACTTGCAGAGCATTCCTGGTTATGCACTGGAGAACTGAATTTATTCCACATGCATAGATAACCCCATTAGCATGAAGAAAAGCAAACAGGCACAACTATAGATGAAACATCTTCTAGGTCCATTATTTCCTTAAGTCTTCTCAGTGTGAGGGAAAGCATCCACTCAATATGACTAAGGAAACCCATGCTTTTGTGGGTTGCTATAGCAGTCCAGCTCCCCGCAGGCACCATGAACAACTAAGATCTCAGGGCTGACAATGTACTTAAGGCCAGCCTTTGAAGATTAAGGTAAGGCAGTGGCTGCCTTGCATGGAGGGCAAACAGTGGAGAGTGCCTCTGGAAGGGTGCACTTATGCTAGGACACCTGCTCTGCGCCCAGACAACTCCTGGGATGCTACCAGGGAGTCCCCTCAGAGGCTGGCCCCTCCAGGAGCCAGCAGAAACACAGGCAGATATCACAGCACTTCACAGAACCGTAAAATCATTTAGGTTGGAAGAGACCTCTAAAATCATTGAGTTCAACCATTAACCCAGCACTGCCATGTTCTGCAGGTCTCTAAGTGCCACATCTACACTTCTTTTTAAATACCTCCAGGGATGGTGACTCAACCACTTCCCTGTACATCCTGCTCCAGTGCTTGACAACCCTTTCAGTGAAGAAATATTTCCTAATGTCCAACCTCAGCCTCCCCTGAAGCAACTTGGGGCCATTTCCTCTTGTCCACTTTGCTCAGGTCTGCCCAGGGGTGCTGCTTGGGTGTTGAGGGTTCACTGTCTCATCAAGCTGGTGGACTCTGTTGGAAAACACCCTGACAGAGGTATGAGGTATCTCTCTCCCCTCACGAGTTTTATTGCCCAGACATCTCTTTGCTTGTTTTGATGCCTCTTGCATTTATTGTGAAGACCCCTGGCCAGCCTAACCATGAGTTGAGCCTCTGCAGCCCTCAGAGTGGCTCTGTTGCTGGCCTGAGGATCTCCTGGAAAATCTGGAAGAAACTTTATACTCTGCCATACTCTCCAGTCACTCTGAAAATATTTGAGAGGGTCAAGAAAAGATGATTAACAACCTCATTTTACCCAATGAGATAAGTTGGTATAATTTTAGATTTCTAGACTGCGTCTAGAAAATTTGTCCTTGTAATGTCTGTTTTAACTGTAGAGGAGATGTGACTGTGCTGCTAAATACAGTAATGCTGTAGTTGTTAGCACTGTACCTGGGAAACAGCAGAGTCTCGTTTAGCCATGGGATAATGTCACAGAGGACCCTGAAAAAAGGGCATTTAAATGCTAAAAATATTTCTAGAAGGACATCTACATGTGTCAGGCCTTTTCTTCTTACTTCATATCATAATTCACACATTAGTTCAACAGGATGAGCCAAATTAATATGTATTTGGGCTGGTGATTTTAAAAGGTGTATGGTTACAGGGGGCTGACAGGAGGTACTCAAGGATTTTATGACTAACTTCATTTTCCTCCATGCTGCTGAAGAAAACACTGGAACTGCACTTTTGAATAGCAAAGAGCTGCATGGAAAATGACGTCACTCTTGCTTTTTTCCCTAGATGAATAAATCAGCTGTTAATTTGTAACTGTCACCTGTCCAAATATCAATATTACATGGTAACACTTACAGAAAGGCTGTTAGGGCTGAAGTGGGCAGAAATGTCAAAATAGAATAGGCAACAGCCAATCTCTAGCCTCACAAAAACTGAATTTTGTGCCAAATTTCTCATTGAAAAAAACACGTGGCATGACTGGTGACAATGTGAGGAGCTACCACATTACTTGTCATATGATTAAGCATCTGAGCTTCCAAAGTTGTTTTCAGTAGGAAATCTGGAATTAAAAATGCTGAAATAAAGGATGCAACTTAGCAACCATTGGAGAGCTACAGAATATATAAGATCATCTTAGTACTAAATTCCCATACATGACTTTATGAAGAGTGGTCAAAAGTGACAGTGGACAAGGAGTGGAGAGCAGGGGAAGATGCCTGATTTTGAAAGGAATGGGCAGAGCAGTTCAGCAGACACTCAAAGGGAATGAGTACTCTAAGCCATGCTATAGGAAAGGTACAATAAAATCACATAAAAATCAGTATTGGGCCAGATCAGATGTCTGTATCTCTTATGTGGCCAGCAGGAGCCATAAACACAGGCAAGAAGGTAACAAACTTCTGCAGTTTTCCCCCAGATATTCCTCAGCCTCCAACAGTTCTCATCTCAAGGATTTACCAAGTTTGATTCCTCTTACCTTCCCAAGCTGTTCATTCACAGACTCCCCTAAACCAGGGCACCTGGTCCACTACACAGGCCTGTTCTCTTTAATTCTTCCTTGGGAATTATTTTCCTGCCTCCAGTTATTTGCATGTTAAAGTTTAAAGTTAGGTTCAATTGATAATGTCATATTTTGCTCTGGTTTCGTGTATGTACACAATGTCTACACTAACTAGTTAGATATAGATATTGATATGGATGTACACTTATGGACACAAAGATATGTATGAAGTAAGTAATTTAAAAATGCCATTAACTAGAGCTTCTTGAACAGCCTATTGCTAAGTAAAAAAAAAAAAAAAAAAGAAGCCGAAGAACAAACGCAAATAATATTCAAGTAAAGTGTCAAACTAAACAGAGCCAAAGATGTCAGAATTTGAAATCTTATCCTGAACATACACTTCTTTGAGAGAATATAGTTTGGAAGATTCAGAGAATGCCAATTAAAATTATTGCTACTTGTGTAATGCAATATTGAATACATTTACTTTACAGATAATTACTATTGTTACAGAATGCACATAATCATGTTAAGTTCAATAACACCCAGTACCACAGTCCTGTATAAGCGAGGATTTTAATTTCTTTAGGAGGGTAAATCCATCAGTTTTCCAGGTTTCTTTGCTGCTATTAAGAAATTGAAATTTTATAAGACTCTCAGTGTACCCTTTGTCTTGCATTGATTTGCTCTTTTCTGTAAGCCAGGAGGATGTGAAACATTTTAAACCCCTTTCTTTCTATATTCCCATTAGTGAATAAAAAAATCAGCTTTGTGGCTGAAATTTACAGGCATGAGGCAAAGGGGCATAGCACATCTCCTTTCAGAGGATGGGCACTTCAGTTCCCAGCATCTTCCTCCTGAATGGATTCAACAAGTTTACCAAGTAATGAAGCATTTGTATTCAAAGTCTGTTCTCTTAGGAATACCTTGTCTCTAAGAGTACTTGGTGGTGTTTGGAAGAAGCCTAATTTCAATAAGCTAAATTTCCACAAAGTGAGCTGGCAGAAGAAGATCATAATGGATTTGCATATGAAATGGCCAGAAAATGTCACCAGGAGAGAAAACCAGAATACCACCCGTGGGTTCTTGTACACTAATGCATCAGAAAAACTCTGTTACAATGTAAAATACCTATGAATTACATACAGTGCCCCTTTCCAGAAGATGTGCTAAGGCAAATGAAAACAATTAGAAGATACATTAAAATGTGTATTTTGTATCTTTCTGGGCAAGAAGATCTCATTTTTCTACACACAGGGTGTAATAGGATGCAGCAAGATAAAAATCTGTGGCATCTCTGGTCACTGATTAAATTCTCATCTGAAGGTTGTTGGGTAAGCAGTAAATGGGGCCATTTTCAACCCTGGGAGAATCAATGCCCACCTCACATTAAAGAAGAAGAGTGGGAGAAGAAACAGTTGCAGAGATGAGCTGAGGAGGGCTTACTTGAACTAAAGAAAGAATGGTTCATTTATAATGCATGAAGCCCCTTGGCCTTCATTAAAGGATAAGTATGCTGTCTTACCTCAGCACCTCTATGTCCTTGGGTTTGGAAAATGTCCAGATGAAGACCATAAGGATATGTAAGAGTAAAGCAGAATGTGATAACAGCTTTGAGGTTGTAACTTGCTCAGCCTATGGGATGTGTAAAAGGAATCCAGCTGGGATACACAAGCACCCATGAGAGAAGTGAGAACTAAATTGTCATGAAAGCTACATCAGGTGCCTCTGCTGCAAAGCCCATGGTGGGTGTGTGTGTGCAGTCAGTGGTGAAGGTGACCAAGGATGGAAGAATCTGCTCTGACAGGAAAAAAATACTGGGAAAAGAGATGGTCTTCAGACAGGCTCTCTGCTCAGGGCTGTGCAGCAGAATTGTGTGTTGAAAAGCAACTGTTGGCTGCTATGTACCCCTGCAGAAGTGCTGTGAGGTGAAAACCTCTGGGGAGTGTCAGTCCAGCCAGTCAGCTCTGCTGCCTGACTGTCGCAAGATAGAAGGTAGGGAAAAGTGGGGGGAGTTAAGCTGAATTAGAGAAAAAGACACTAGGTGTACCTGCCAGACAGTTACAGACAAAGCCTGCAGTTAAAGTAGAAGACGTTCAACAGGTTATTCAAACTAATTTTTCAGCTGTGCATGAACATTGCATTGAATGCATAGAATTGGGTGGGAATTTCCATACATCAGTGCTTTTATGACTAAAGGGCATTGTGAAGGACCGGAGTTAAATTCTTATACTGAGAAGCTGAAACTAATGTGACTAGAAATATAACCCTCTATGGATGCAGAGAACATTGTAAAAGAAGTTGTTAAGCTTCTTTAAAAAAGCAAGCCTTAAAACCAATTACAAAACTGCAGGCCTGAAGAGCAGTGAATTTGAAATTGAAGTTTGTGGGGTAGTTGGAGCAGTAATAGAGTGATGAGTCTTTAGTGGGTGGCATGCTATTTTAAATAGCTCTTATAAAACTGCCTAGATGAAAATTAGATGATTGCAGTAATGGTGCTGATTTATGCCAAAGGAAAACCTTCCTTTCAACTATAAGGATTCATTAAAGTGTCAACAAATTAGTGAGTAAAGAAGCACTTGCATATATAATTATTCAGATTTTTCTTAAAGTCCCTCATTGAGGCTATTAAAGAAAATCAGGCACCTAGAGGGTGAAAGATAATGTTCTGCTGTGCTTTGGAAGTAGGCTAGGAGACAGAAAAATTCAAAGAAAAAGTGTGAGCTTTCATCTAGAAATGAGATTAATAGTGAAGTGTTTACAATGCATCTGCTGTAACTGAGTCTGTTTATTAATAATCTCACAGCAGGGCATAGTGGCAAAATGTGCAGGTGATGTTAAGTGATTCAGATCAGTCAGGGATTCAGATATGAAGATAACAAAATGAAGCCACCAGGCAACGTATGTGAGTTTGATTCTTGTTCTGGTTTTCTTTCTTTTTTATTTATTTTTTTTTAATCCAAGTCAAAGTCATAGGCATTGAAAGAAACTGTGAAGTTCCTTGTAGCTCTGGACTGTATTCTAAATGAAGTTGTAAGAGTTTCAGTGCAAGAATTGCAAATGATTACAGATGGTCCAGAAGAAACCTCTGCTTAATACCAATGAAAGAGGAAGGGTTTTGATTTAAAAAGGTGCAACAAGAACAGGGCAGAATTCTATATGACTGTCATATTTCAGTCCTTATCACCCCCTCACTGTTAATAACCTTTGCAGTTGTAGTCTGCCAGTCTTCATCAAAGTGCAGCCAGTGAAGGAAATCAGTTCCACTTAAAGAGCAGCAGATATGATCTCCAACAAGGAAATATTTCCAGAGTCTAAGAAAGATCAATGAAGATATTAATAAGAGGGAACAGAAGCTGAGAGGCTCATGAGAAATAAAGGAATGTTCATCAGTTTTAAATAAAACAGCTTTAATACAAGAAAGAGAAGAAACTGGTGAAGACTCACAGTTTTGAAATAGAAAAATAGTTATTAATGAACAGTATGTAAAGAACTTGCATAATTTTCTGCAGGAATTATTAAAGAATGAACACTGTCAGACTGCAAAAAAGCATGCCATCATAATTTAGCATAATACTCAAAGGATAAAAGTTTGGAAAGAACTGCATTTTTACAAGAGTGCTGACTCAGAGATATGAGTTAACCTCTGTATATGGTTAGGGAAGTTATTTCCACTGTAAAGATTTTTCATGTCCTTGTACAATAGCTGTTACATTTGCAGTGGGGTACATATTTTATCATAGACCTTTACTGTGCTTTTATTTTCCTCCACTGAAAGACTCAGGCTAGTGGTATCC
Organism: Lanius collurio; assembly: GCA_020086605.1. Lineage (NCBI taxonomy): Eukaryota > Metazoa > Chordata > Aves > Passeriformes > Laniidae > Lanius > Lanius collurio. The sequence continues at coordinate 20,396,610 of JACBWW010000002.1, read as the reverse complement.
TCTAGCCTTGGAGATCTATAGTTTTATTTATTTTTATTATTTCAGAAATAATTCCAGGCAGCAATTGACCCTCTTCAATGTTCAAAAGCTTTGCATTAAATTCACCGTCTGAATGGCACTTAAGATGTGGTCTGCTTCCTTGGCGAAGGTAATTTGGGAAAGACTGGATGGTACTCAATATGGAAACATTGTTTCTACTGTGTTATTAGAATCCATCACTTAAAATTAAATGAGAAGGAAAAGAAATATAGAGAAGTTCCAAAGAGAAATAGAGGAGTGTAAGTGTTCTGAAGATACAAAATTAATATAATGGTCAACAGGATGAAGATGAAATACTTGGAAATGAAGAAATGCCTTGTACTAATGTATTATCAAAATTCTCATTGACAATCCAGTAAGTTGTCCTTGCTGCCTCCCTTCTTCTCACTCCAAATTATATAAAAACAACCACCTACTTCTCTGTGATTTCACTACCCAACTGGTCCAGGCAAGCCTCGCCTTGCACAAAATGTATCAGCACCAGCTGCTTTTGAAGGTCGGGTAATGCCTCTGCAGGAGGAGGGTCAGGTGCTCTGCATTTCACTAGCACCATCCACTCTCGTTTATGGATGTGTAGGCTCCCTGCAGAGATGTAATTTAAATTTTGCAGGCAGAGACCTGGCAGCGAGGTTGCTTCCCCAAAAGGGTACAGCTTGTGGAAGCTAAGGCTGCAAAACAGGTGCCGGATGCCTTGGGTCAGGCTCAGCTGTTGCATGTCTGGGATCTGCCTGGGTCCCGATGGGAGAGAGGGGTAAGGGATTAGCCCTGGGCTCCTACTACTGGGCCAGAGTTGTGTTGTCCGACCCTTCCCTCAGCATTTGGAGCAGAGGAAGAAGTTGTTCCTGGATGCCAGTTACAGCATGGCTAGAGCTTGCCGAGCTCACTGAAATAGAGGGACTTCCAGCTCAGACTGTATGAAGATTTGTTTTATGCTTTTTCTCATGGATTTTAATTCATGCAATGCAGTACCATTTTAAGGTGTTTGTAAACTGGAGTGGGCAGTTATAAACTGGATTGGGGGGATTTACAAACTGAGGTGCACAGTATGCACTCTGCTCTGAAAGTACACTAATGAGGTCGTTGGGGGAGAAGATAAAGATTTTTATACTAAGACAAAGAGCCCTAAGTAACTTGGTAAGTAAGAAAATATTCCTACTGCCAAGGTGCAGGCAGTCAAACATGGCCAAATTCCCTACCTTCCTAGGTTAGGTTAGGGCACACCTCACCTCTCTTCTTTCCCATCTTCCCCATGCTGAGGATCCTACCTGTGACAGGAATGCAAGGGGACAGAGACACAGACTACAATTCAGCAGAACCCCAAATAGGCACAATGCACTTGTTTTCCATTTATTAGGGCTATCCCCCAGCTTTCTGAAGACTGAACAGCAAGCATACTACAGAAATCCTAAGTGAAACACGGATTTGAGAGGTATTGCTGGGTGCACACTTGTCCTTTTTCTCTTCCCATGTCTGAGTTTTCCACTGGCTATCTCACCAAATGCTTTGTTTTGCACAAAGATTGATCTGAGATTTCTTAACCAGCACAATCTGACCAGAGGTGTACCACCAGGACCTGGGAAGGATGTGTCAGAGGCTGTGTCCTCAAGGCCTCAAGCAGGGGAATGTGAGATTTTTTCCTTTCACACATCCTCATGCTCCTGGGCTGCCTTGCACACTCCAGAGAGATGTGAGCTCTGCTCTCAGGCAGCAGGGTAAGAATACAGCTCTGAGTGCCTTCCTAATGCAGTTTTGATTTATCTGGTGAGCAGCCATTAGACTCCAGCTCTATGCTTATTTGTAAGAAGTCTTTTAAAACCAGAAGATTTTTCTGTATAAGGCTGCTACTGAACTTTTAAGTCTGTAAGCCCCTTTGAAGCTACCAAATGGCACAGGATAATATCATCATCCAGTAATGCTCACCTGAAGACTCACTATGTTTCTCAAGTCTGTTCATTCCTCATTACACTTATTGAGATGCAAGAGAACTGGCCAGGTTCAGATGTCACTGACAGAGCCATCACTAGGGAATTTAGTGTGATGAGGAGGAGCAGGATTCGTGTTCCAGACTTTAATAAGGTTTTAAGGGTTTAATGACCATTATAGGAAGTAGGTTCATATTCTGAACTATGATAAATTAGGATAGTTCTGCATATTTCCAAACAGTTGGGAAAATTTATACCACCTCCCTGGTTTTGTACTAGCTGAATATGTAAGGCAGGGCTGTAATTCAATAACAGCATGAATTTTGCTGTTGAGGTCAATGGGATCCCACTGTCACAATTTTAAAGCAGCAAAACAGCACGCGATTGAGTTCAATGTACTGTTGTCTTCTTCCTAAGGACACTTTTTTTCCTTAGATATTATATTTGAAGAGTTTGTAGAAACCTGCAGGTAGCAGAAAAAATTGAAGTTTGGAGTTTGGTTTATTTTGACCTCTTCACGTTGATAAGAAATTCACAGTGGGAAATATCAGTAACAGTCTGTAACCCAAATGAATAAATCGATTTTCTGAGTTAAAGGCACAAGGCACAAAGGGTCTTGCACTTCTGCAGCACTTCCAGGGAAAACACTCCTGACTAGACTGCCATCCCAGAAAATTAAAGTTCGTTCCTAAAATACCAGAGATTATAATTTCCTTTTGTGTTAGAAACTGGCTAGCACTGAGGCTCTGGAGAGAAATAAACCGAATTTAGCTGATCAATACACAAAGCTTATGCAACCATCTTTTCTTCCGGGTGGGGAAATGCTTCGATCCATCTTTGCTCAGCTTCATTCTTCACTGAATTAACATCTCAAATGACTGTTCAGGTCACATAGGTTCAAGTCGCTAAGGCAGAAGCAGCTTTGCCTCTTGAGGACGACTACCAGGCAGCAGGGAAGGTAAATAAGGGTGTTTGTTTAATGTTTAAAAGTGTACTAATGGACAATTAGGCAGCGGATTTGAGAGTAGTTTTTAAATCCACAAAAAACCCAAAACTTCAAACACTCAGCAAACTGGGCTGTGTTTTGGGCTAACACCACAGTACACATCACAGAAGCGCAGCTTTGATGGTGGCGGGAACTGTGATTGTCACAGCTTCTGCCGGGAAGTGGTGACAAAAAGTCGCAGGTGTCTTGAAGAGAGTAATAGATAAGCAAAGTAAGTCTGCAGGGCAAGGAAACATCTGTGCAAAAACATTTGCCCCAAGCTTCTGACTTTGACTCACATCTCTACCCTATCATGGCTGCGATGCCACTGTTTATAATAGAGATAATGTGGGAAGGAACACCGAGTCATCTGGTTCAGTGAAATCAACACATTCATGCAGTACTTCAAGTCCTCTTAAACTCTTGGGAGTCAGTAGATCATATTTTAAAGAACATGGTTAGGAGTTATTTCTTATTCAGAGTGGGCTGAAAAACAGTCCACACTCTTATGTTGCATGTTGCTCGCAGCATCCCTGCTGTGAATGAGCACATTGAAAAGAATGAAATGTAATTTTAGAGAAACGGCTTATTTTTGCAGTGTTTCAGTGAAATTCTGAAAATAAGGTGAGTTAGCACAATAGGACTGGCTTTTCACTGTGTCCAGAGTTAGTGGCATCCTCACTAGAACTGAAAAGCAGAAGGGAAAAAAAGGGAAAAGATGGCACATGTAATTGAAAAAAAAAAGGGAAAAAAAGCTATATTTTAAGGTATTATATTTTTACTTTTAAGTTACTTTTAGAGGTTAGGCTGTTGGAATTTGTAGTTCTGTTGCAGAAACATACCCTGTTTCTGAAATAAAATTAAGTAACCAGGGATTAACTAAATCATAGGTTTTGTGTCATATGTACCAGATCACTAGTCAGTTTTCTGATCTCTAAGTGGGTTACTTGACCCCTGATGAAATTGGGTGACAAGATTAAAAAAAAAAACAAACAAACCAAAAAAACAAACAAAACACCCCCCCCCCCCAAATCAAAACAAACAAAAAAACCCCAAAATGATAAACATGGGGTTTTTTAGCTGTGATACTGAATCCAAACAGTCCAGATTACTGTTGTAAACCTGCCAGTGAAACATATGATAAAAATAAATTCAATAAAGGACTAAATTAGCTGATCTGAGACAAAAACTCCTTCTAAATTAAGCTTGACAGGTATGAGACATTCATTTGACCATCAACCTCAATCTGTTAAAAGAAATGTGAAAAAAAAGTCTTAGGAACTTTGAATTATTCGGCTGCTGTGAAAAGCGGGGCATTCAGTGTTGCCTGTTTGTGATAGTAGCTGCTAATTAATTTTACTTCCTTCCAGGCTTCAATTTTCTAAGTCATACTCACCAGCTTTTGAGATGCAGACCCTTACTAAAGTGTAGAGTGCAGTAACAAGTTAACATTTTCCAGACATCAGGTAGATTCTTGCTTTCTGTACATGAATTGACACAATTGAATCCTTAGTCCACATCAGACCAGGACAAGGATGTCAATAACATTAAGTCTTCTCAGCCAGCTACGGAAATGCAATGATCTGACATTTCCTGAGAAGTTCAAATTTCTCAAAATGAGTAAATAAGTCAGTTTCCAGGCAAGGCTCACACTATGCATGGACAAAACTTGGAGTTGTGGGTACACTTGTATTTCTGTACAAAAGGTGGGGGTGCATGTTCCCACTATAAACATGTCAAACCTGAATGAATGACTTATTAGCCCAAGATAAAGCCCTTACTAACCTTCTAAATTTTTAACTGTCAGAGAGGAAATGTTGTAGTACATGTTGAGGACTTTATTTGAGCACATGTTATTACATTATTTTCTTCCAGATTTATTAATAAAAGAAGAAGAAGATTATTATTATTATTATTATTATTATTATTATTATTATTACTATTATTATTATTATTATTATTATTATTATTATTATTGCTGCACTTTCTACCGTATAGATACTACAGTAGAAACATGATGTGTTTTGTCCTTTCCAGACACAGTACACATGATCTGTGAATGCATGGGTGTTTCCTACATGTGAATATCTTTGAGATCTAAAAGAGACCTAAAAAAGAGAGAATTGTAAATGAAATACTTTTATTGCTGAAAGGTATTAAATTCTTAGTGAAAATATTATTAAAAGATTATTCAGCACTTTAAAACATCCAAAACTACTTCATCTAAAACCCTCTGCAAATATCTGTATTTTATTGGCTAGGTGTGTGATGCTGGAAGCAATTTTTGGTTTGTCAAAATTCTGTGAAATTACATTCGTTCTTGAGTCTGCAGTGAGCTTTTCAAAGTAACGAGGTATTTAAAAATGTTCCTTCTGCAAGTATTTTGTTAGTGGTACCAGTTGTGAATTGTGCTGAATTTGTGACGAGGTTATGGATCCAGTGGCATCTGTGCTTAAGGGGCTGCATCACACCTGACAGTAACACCACAGCCATGGCCAGACCTGCAGCCACTCCTGGCAGCCCACAAGTCGGCCAAAGAGCAAAATGCAGCTCGGAGGCGTTTAGAGGTATACCAGACTGACAGATAAGTAGCTTGGGGCGGACAGCAGTAGTGATTGCAGCCTCTGGGATTCCATCCCCCACCTCCCTTCCTTGTGCCACCTCAGGTCGGTGTCCTTCCAGTAAGGAGTGCTCTAGTCCCTGGGGCTATAGTCATTAAAAGGGTTCAGAGGTGCTTTTGAGCTCTGACGATCAACACTTGCTCCCAGGCTCCGTTCAGGCACTGGCAGGGGGCTGGTGCTGGTGCCATCCATGCAGTGCTGCTGCAACCCCTGTGCTGAGAGGTTTCAGTGACACATACCCAGACTGCTCTGTGCTTGCTGACTGAGGACAGGGGACAGCAGTAGCTGAACTCCAGAAGAAGCCCTTAGTCCAGTTCAGATGAAAACCTGAGAATAGTCTGTTAGCAGCAGGAGGGCAGAAGGAGGATGGTGCAGATAAGATAATGCTGTAGCCCATGAGAGCACAGCAAGCTCCAGGAATGTGTGCCACCCCTGATTTTTTCCACTTCATCTTTCTTCAGTGGGAAGAGTGATGGGCTGACCACAGCTGTCATGAACTTCTCAGCTGCTACCACACTTACGGGATGCAATGCATCCTCTCTTGTCCAACACTTAATTTTTTACAATGTGTTCTAACTGCCACTAAATCAGAACAAAACTGTGATTATAACATAGGCATGACTAGAACAGATGTTTGGAAACAGGTTTTTCTCCTTAGGAGCTGTGGCTGTGCTTCAGACAGTCTCAACTCATAATTTTTTATTCTCCCTGGATTTTTGTGTGATGGCAGTCAGGTGTAAATGTATGCTTCAAATCTGTAGAGCTTCTAAACCACATTCATGGTCCGTAAGAGACTTTTCTAAGCTGAAAACTCATTTTTGTTCCAAGGGTGACTTGAAGCTCCTGAGGGAGACCAGAACAACCCTGTGCTCACAGCTGTGCCCTGGGGACAGAGACAGCATCTTGTGGGGGAGTAGTCGGACCAACTTAAAGCCAGTAGGTAACTACAGGGCAGCAAACCCAAGAAACTTCTGGAGAATTACATAAACAAATAAGCAAGCCAGAGGCTGAATTATTGCTAAAGTTTGTGTAGACTTTCCAGAATGTGAATCCAGCCTCCAATGCTCAAAGAACTGCAAAAGACAATTTAGAAAAAGGTTATTTTCAAGGAACTAGTGTTTAAAGTTTTACAAATAGTTAAAATTAAGTAGCAGAAGGTTCAGTGCCTCTGTAACCTTGGAAAACTAATTTCTCACCTGGAATGTTATGCGAAATAAGTACTGTTCAGACAGCAATGAACTAAAACTGAGGTGACAAACTGGAGTTATAAACAGGAAGTGAGGGTTTGGATGCTTTGGACATGCTTTGGACCAAATGCTTAACTGGCCTGTAGGTATGCAACTCGATTAATAGCTTTATCACTCTTTTACACTTGATAATTTGGCTTTTTATGTAGCTATGTACTTTACACATTCAAAGAGTACTTGAGAGTGAAGGAAGTTTGCCAGATTGGAGGATTTTCAATTCCACCACTATCTTGCTTAGTTTACACTTCCTCCCTTTATTCCTGAGCTGATCCAAGTGTCTGCTTTCTATCTTGCAGATTTGCTTTCTCCAAACACATCACTAACTTCAGGTTGGTGTAACTCAAGAGCCAATATTATCCCTATTACATACATGTGGGACAAGGGAGAAACACATCAAAATAATCTACCAGGATCTTGGAAACTTGTCTCAGACCCAGCAGCAAACTTGAAGCCCCAGGCACAGGGATGAGCCAGAGAGGGTTAGCATTTGTAAAGCATTTTAAGAGCCTCCAGCCATGGGCTGTGAGAAAGAGGAAGAATCTAGGCTAAAGCTTCTCATTAAGGGGACATCAGATGGCTGTCTGCTCTGCCTCATTCTTGAAGGGATGCCTGGCCAACTGGTTATATCCTCTGCAGCTGTCTCTCTTATAGGATGTTCAGGAGATGGCTCTGCAGGTCTGTGGCTATTCCCCTCCCATAACTGCTACAACACCAAATGGGTATGAAATGGCCTTTTAATCTTTGCAAGCTCTCCAGTTGGTCTGCCACAGCCTACCTTCGGTCTCCAGGATCAGCTCTCAGAGAACAAGGCTGCATGGTAGCAATAACTGTCTTGCAAGACCACAGCTCATTTGAGTCCTCACAGCTCCCATTGCAAGATAGAAAAAAAACTCTGTAGGGCTATCAGTCTATAATCTCTCACAAGAAAAACTGTCTATGCATCCCACCCCAACTAAATCTTGAGGCTGAGCCTTTTTTTTACTGAACTGTTTAGGAATGAATCAAAACTGAGAAGACTATGCAACTTAGAAACTCTCTGCACCTGTAACTTACAAAAGATGGGTTAATATTTCAGTACTCAGCATCAAGAAGAACAGTAGAGTTATGTCTAAAACAGGCAAACCCTCATTTTTCCAAAGGTAGAGCTGCTAACTGGCATGACAGAACCAGGCTCATTCTCTGATGTTTGGATTTGTGTCAAAAAGAGGTGATCAGTAAAATCACAATTTCAGATTATTAAATTCCCTTACATTATTGGATTTTACAGAAGTTTTGTTCTTCTTTTCTCTTATTGAAGAAGCACATCTACCCAGTGACAGCTAGGAATGAAGCTGTGGTCTGGAAAAATAGAGTCGTGCCATCTGGATGAGGTGACATGGGCAGGGACGAGTCATCTTCTTCCTGGCTGCAGGCTTGTGTCTCTACCAGGTCAGGACTGGGCTGGGTACTCCTGTCCCACAGGCTTTTGCTTACTGTCAGTAGTACTGGGAAGGACTTGCATAGTCAGTGAGGGGGCCTGTAGGGAAGCATGTTACATGCTATGAACCTTTGCCTTTTGCTAAATATGTTTGTTTAATCTGGAGGGATGCAGCCTGTCACTGAAAAATCTAATATATGAGATTTGACTTTGAAAATACAGCACCATGCTCTGTAAATTTCAGCCAGGTGTATTTGGCTTCATTTCATTCATTGTTCTCTATGAGAATTCTCTTTCATATTTTCCACAGGCAAAAACATGAGGGATAGTTTACTGTATTGCTCTAACATACAACTCTGAGAAAGCTTGAATGACTTTGATCATAAACCAGGAAACATTTCTCAGACCTCAGACAGACTTCACTGCAAGAAAAATGTTAAGGAAAGAAAAACACTCAATCCTCCCTGCAATGCAGACTTTAAATCTGCAGCTAGCCTCATGGAAGAAGGTTATTGATACATGCCTTGAACACTCTTTTCCATGTGCTCTGGGCACCAGCTGATAATGCTTAATTGTTCCTTTTACTACCATAGTGCTTATTTTCTGGATGACTATCACACATTTTTATGTTTTATATCTATTTACCTTCACAATCTGCTGACAAGATGCTAGAAAATAGTATGTCTGTTCCGTTTGATTCAAAAGTGTATTGATTTCTAAACAAGATCAATTTCTTTGGTAGCTGACAGCTTTTTCCCAGTGCTTGATTTGGATGGTGTATGAAGAATTAACTGCTGACTGTTAGACTGGCATTTATTTTATTGACTACCACACAAATGTGTCTGTGATTCACAATTATTGTAAAAGCAAGACTTTTCATTATGAAAAACAAGGGGAGTCAGATGTTGATGGGAGAAAACTCATTAAAACATAGTCAAGATAAGAAAACAAAATGGACAAACCATGTCAATTTGATAGTTGGTCTGTTGCAAGACTGAATTGCTATTACTCACTTATTACCTGTGCAAACACATGGTTTTTTCCCCTTATTTATAGAAGAGATTTTTATTTTTGCATGAAGGAACTTCAGGTTATGTGCCTCTGAATACAGCTGGCAACAAGAATATGGTCAAGCTCTGGTACAGGACTAGGTGAATACCTGCAGTCCCAGTCCATACTGTCAGCAAAGAACAGTTTACAATACAGACAGGGAGGGATAAAGCCTGCACCTCTTGATCCTGGCCCACACAGACCATCCAGACAGAGTTTTTCCTTGGTTTTGCTACAGATATGCACTAAAAACCACATGAAGGACAACCACGAGTATATGTGAAAGGACTCAACTTCCCAAGTACACAGACATGGATCTTCTCTGTACATGGTGTTACAGAAGAAAGTAACCTCTGTGGCCTTTTGTGACTGCAGCTGAACAATTTAAGTAGCAACACTCAGAGAAGAAACAGCAAGCAGCTTTTTGTTACCAGACTTTCATTGTCAGAAATAAAGGTACCATGGTAAAGGGCTGGCATGAAGCACTGCTTCTGTTGCTCCTTCTAGAGTAGCTTCTGAGGCAGAAACTATAATGAGGGGGAATTCAGCCTACACACGGCTCACAGTGACTCAGTTTCACCTTATGCCTCTAATGAGGATTCTTCACAAGCTCATTTTTGAACAAAGTGCTAAAATCAGTATTTACATATCACACTTTTAAATCCTGAGAGAATCAATGTACTTAGAAGACAAGTAATTTATCTTTACACTATCTAAGCACCTGGCCTGTTGAAAGTGCACATGAAGTGCTTTAGCATTCATCACTAACCCTTTGAAACATCAAAATGATGCCAGTCCTGCAGAGTGTCACTGCTGACAGAGAAAGGTGTCCTCTTCATGTGTATTAGCAGTTCTTGCCTGGAGAAAGAGAAAAACAGAACATTTGTAGCACTGAATGAACAGTCAAATTGGCCAGGTAATTTTTGCCTATCTGCTGTGCGCATTGAACACCGGATAGCCTCTCTGATTTGTTCTAAGAAACACTGAAAATAGAGTCCTACTGCTCTTTTCATCTCACACAAAGCCCTGAGGACTGCTCTAACAATATAACACTGAACTGTTGAATTACATTGCTCAGGAATGTTCCTTGGCACTGTTTAATTTACTAGTGGAGGCATAGCCCAAGTCCCCCTAAGAAAACAGACCTTGAAAGATCACGTAGGTGTAAGTAGTAAAGTCTGAGCAGAATGGAGAGCTGCAGTACATGTGGGTGGAGGGGGTGCCTTTACCACTTCTGGGTTGATTTCCTGGGCATTGTAATTGTTCACTTGTTGCTTCAGCTGCAGAAAAGGAAGTTTTCAACATACAATAAGATGCCATCTCTTCTCCTTTCATTTTCACCCCTTGCAAATGAAAGCCTGTCTTGAAGCTTTTAGCTCTGCCTGAAAAGGCTCAAAGGGATGACAGGAGAGAAATGTGTCTGAGAATCCTTTTTTCTAGTTCCTGATAATGGCAAAATTCCCACTGATGTGAATGAACTTCTACTGCTGTAGATTTGCTGTACATTCTTAATCCCAACTGCCCTGAGGCAAGAACATCCTCAAATAGTTGCATGTTCTCCATTTCCTAACAAGCAATACTTTTTCTGATTTAAAAGAGAAAATCTGCAAAGTATGACTTTTTGAACCAACTCAGATGAAGAGAATGGTTTTCCCAGCTTTCATGCAGATCCAAGTTCTGGAAGTACTGAATTAGTTTTTTATTCATATCCTGCTCTTGCTTTTATCAATCTCCTCTCCAGCACAAAAGCTCATCTGCAAATTGTTAGCGCCCCACCTTTGGAGCTCAGATTGGAACATCTGTTGCTTGTGAGTGGGGTTTGATACCAGTGAGAGATGACTGTATCCTCTATCAGATTTATCATTTTAAGGGGGAAAACACCTGCCCAGCTGAATATGCTGCTAGAAAGCATACCTGTCTCTTAAGTAAATAGACCTCTGTTTGAATTTCCTATCAGTCTGGAGACAAATAAAATAAAAAATCACAGGCTTTATTTGCTACTAATAAATCACCAGGCACTGCTGTTGTCAAAGTGGGAAGACAATATAATTTCAGAAATTCCAAAAAGGGTAGACTGGAAAAAAAACCACTTTTTCTTTCATTTTTCGGTCATTATTTGCATCTGTTGTTTGATTCATTATTAAAACACGTTACAGTTTGGTTTACAGCTCATTTCACATTTAAGAATACAGAGGCGATATTTCTAGGTAAAGAATTTAGGCATGTTCTTCTGCTGCATGCTGCATTATACCAATTGTTTGTTGTAGAATTGGTTTTGGTGAGAATACTTGGTGTTCAGAAGTCAGAATCTGCCAATTGGAGAATATTTTTAGAAGTAGGTGAATCGGTATTGATGGCGCTTGCAACAACTTTCATTCCCTTTTCACTTACAGGAATAGGTTATGTTTGTTACAACACTCATCAAGAAAAATACAGTACCAAGGATGACTTCATGTGTCTAGTGCCAAGACTTCATTCAAAAAAGCAAGTAGAAGCCTATTTCACAGTACTACAAGTCTTGGTAACAGATAGAAAAGGACATATCTGCCACAAAATATGTGACCACATCCTCCCAGACCTCCCAAGAATGTTAGAAGTGTTGCAAGCACTTGTGTAGGCCCACTTGAAAGAATTAGACTAGCTGGAATCTTTAATTTATAAAAGTGCCTGGTATTTTTTCCCCAGATGTCAGCCTGCTCCATGCAGGCTTCACCTTGGCATGTTATCTGGGTGTGCTAGTTTGGACAAATTTGGAGGAAAATATCCTCTGATAGGAGGCAGGTTACAACCACCCCTCCTCCACCAGGTTCGGGAGAAAAAAATAAATTTTCCTCAGAGGAAAGTGAAAGAGATAAAAAGCTATTTATTTAACAAACACACAGGAAAAGAATAGTGTTAAATATTAAAACGTCTTGCTGTGGAGAGAAACCTGGGAAGATTTCAGAGTCCTGTAGATGTGGTCTCTCTCCTCCTTCTCAGAGCTGGGTTGTGGGCCCACCTCCAGGACCTTGGTAGGAAATTCTCCTGGTGTGTTCTGATGTTGAAACTGTCCAGAAGAGAAGAAGGTGAAAACCAAAGTCCCAGGAAAACAAAGTTGAACTCTCCATCTCCCTCCGGAGAAAAGAGCTGAAAGCTAAAAAGCAAGAAGGGTGCTTGCTTCCTCCACTCTTGCTGCTGCAGAAGCAGAGGAGTGTGTGTGCCCTTGAACAACTGTTTTGAAAATCTCACATGTTTTTTTTCCTCTCCACCCTCTCAGGCTCAGTTTAAAGGCACAGAAAAGCACAAAGTTAATTTCTGGGCATAGAGCAGCAATAGGGATACACATCATAAAGTCACCCCAAGATACTGGGTCTGGGTAGAGATGGTCAATCCCACTGCAAGGTTTGGCAGTCCTGGCTTGCTGTGCTACCCAAGTTTGAAGGCTTTTGCTCAGCTGGGAGCACTGGCAGCCCTCACTTGCTCCTGGCTGCAAATTTTTGGTAGCAAAATTTACTCATCTTCTATTTCAGAGCTGCACTGGATGCTGGACAACAGCAAAAATTACTTGCTTTTGCTTGCAAAAATCACAAGCTTTCTGGAAAAATTATTGACTGCATGGAAAGCTGCTCAAGTAATGTTTTATGGATTTCCATACACACAAGCAATAGAGGTCATTTTCAGACAATTTGTTAGAGGAAGAAGCTACATTTATTAAAGCAATTCTTGCAAATGCAGCATTAGCAGTACAATAAAGCTATCTTAGCTCTTTCAGAACTGGTCGATAGAATGTCAAGAGAAATAGAGGCAAAAGTAGGAAATTACCTCATTCAGGGATATGGTGAAGATGTATGACTTTTTTATAGTGAAAATCTCCCTCCATTTTAGGGAAGGATTACTCTGAGGTACAGGAATATAGAGGTAATAGTTTATACATGCACCCATGACCCCCCAAACCTCAATTTCTTCTCTGATTCAGTGATTAGAAGGCAGATAAAATGGACACTCATATCCAGACTTTAGTGATGTCTATTCCAGGAACTGCCTGACTAGAGACCAAAGAAGGTCTGTGGCAACATATTTCTCTCATCTGCTTGCTCTGATGTGTACAAGTGTGCACTCAAGAGTTCTCTACTGTGCCTAGTATGTTAAACAGCTTAAGAAAAATACAATTTGTCCTTGCCAACCTTGCTTTGCTTATGAACAAAGGTACAGAGAGGAAAAAAAAAGGTAAGAATTACAACAAATATAACTATTGAGGATGTTGTAGCATAAGTACCCAGCAGAGACCTATCAAGCTTGCCCTTGTGCAAGCTGAGTTAGCACAAAGTCTTCTTTCATTCATGAAAAGAAATAAACTTGGGTACCTCAGTTATTGCAGTTCAGTAACTGATTAATTTGCAGTATAAAATAAGTGCATCTCCTGGGATGCTTTGTTCTGGCTGCTCCCACCATGCTTTCACTTTACTTCTGTTTTCACAAAGTAATACGTTCCTTTACTTGCCCTTACGGATGAATGAAAGCTCAGTCACCAGCACAGGAGTTACCTCTGGTGAGGAAACGTTTATTCAGAATAGAAGTATTGTGCCACCAGCTGTGTTAAATTGCTGCCTCTAAGCTATTGCGGGACAATTTAAGCCTGTTGTAAAATAGATAGCAGAAAGGCATGTGTGTTGCCAAGGAAACCCTTGGCTGCAAGTTTATTGTATAAATAACACCAGGGTGGGGAAGATGTGGCTAACGGAAGAGTGGGGAAACAAAATGAAGTGCCTGGCATGTCTCAGTGTCTGGGGGAGGGTCGTAAGCAGAAGCAGCGTAACAGATTTACCAGTACAGCAGTTGATCTTTCTTCAGCTGGGAAAAGCAAGGAAAGCAGGTCCGTCGTACAGAAGTGACCAGGGAAGGAAATAGAGGCAATCAGTATGAATATGACCGTGATGGGCAAGTCTATGCACTGAGGGGTGGAGAAGCAAGAGTCGCCCCTGCACCTTCTCATACTCACTAGAGGAAAAGAAGCTGATGTAAACCACTGCTGGATTTGCTCAGAGCTACACAAGAGAAGAGACAGATGAAGGCTGTAGTGGCAAGTAGAAAAGTGAGGGAAATATGAAAGAGAGGAACCGTTATAATAATATATCTAAGCATTGTGACAGATTCAAAACCAACAGCAGAACATTTATGTATTCCAAAGATTATATGTGTTCGACTTCTTTAAGGTTTGTGGACAAGGATGATAATAGAATTCAAAGAAAAGCATCAGGCAATGAATCCAACTCACTGTTTGTCACATACATGCCAAGACAACAAGAGTGTGGGCCTAAAGCTTTTCTCTTCTTCTAGACCTTACAGACAGTGTCTGTAATTCATCAGCAATTTCAACAGTAATTAGTGAAGCAGTTATATTAGCTTTCAATTCATTTTATTGTGTTTATGCTTCATACAGGGAACCTGAGTACTACAGTGCTGTGAGAAGTACAGCTTGGGTAGTGGGGTCTGTCAGAGAAAGCAAAGGGCTTACATAAGCTCAGGAGAGGGGCTGATTTCCTTCCTACCAGTGATGGGAACAGGTCATTTCAGCACCTCGTACCTTACATGACTCATTCAGTAAAATGGGATAACATGGCTGTACCTGTAAAGCAGTTTGAGCTATGGTTCAGAAGAGTACTCTATGGCAGCATCATTAATTTCAGTGCAAATCTGGTGCACACTACTTCAGGGCATTTGAGCAGCAAAAGTACTCACGGGGTTATGATGCCTGGGATGCTTCAGCATGTGCTGTCACAGTGACCAGAAAGATCTTGCTGATTTAGACTCCTTTCAGACTGAAAATGGTTAAAGCAAAGACAGACTGGATGGGAGACAGCAAGCACTTGGCACTTGGGATCATTGCTGTTCACTTTAGGCAGCTGGCTTTGGTCACTGATGGAGCATGGTGCTCCTAAACTGTACCAGCTGCCCCGTCTGCCAGCTACCACCTGTGCTCAGTGAAAACCCACTGCTCTTCCAGCAGGAGGATCTGGCAGATTCCTTGACATTTGGCTCTCATGGCTAGCGGACATCCAACAGCCTGGGCTGGGGAGCACTGTCCATGCAATGCGGTGCTGCTCTGCACGCGTGTTCCAGGCGGTGCCGGCGGGGCACGCACTGCTCAGCTGCTGTGGGACGCAGAGACAGCACTCCTGGTCTTGCCCATGGTGATGCTTGTGAAAGGGAGGCAAAGAGGTGGCTGCAGGCATAAAAGCACACTTGGCTGATCTCCTCTGGTGTATTGTCTTGCCAAGAACGGAAAGGATAAGAGAAGAAACCATTTCAGTTTGCAGCCTCTAACAGGAATCTAACAGGCATACAGCCATGAACTGTGATCATATTTCAAGCCCCAAGGAATTTGTACTCATTGCAGTTTGGATTATTTTATATTAAATAATATACATGTATTTTTTAACTTCTTCTGAGTGTGGAAGGACTACTGAGACCCACTTTGTAAAATTTGCAGGACTGAACCAACGATGACCAGAAATATTATGAAACTAAGCCCAGGCATATGGAAACATCTTCCAAATGCTTCAAACCAAGTTAGGAAGCATCTGGTTTAACAAAAGCTGTCCAAAATACGGTGCCCCTTTCAGGACCTTTATCAGGTCTCCTCAGGCACCAGGGCAAATGGATGAACCCTTAAGATATTTTGCTTTTGGAAGCTGTCATGAGCCATTCAGCACCATCATATTTAGTGTTTACACAACAGCATTTCCTTGAAGTGGAAGTCACAGTTGCTGGATTTATGATACAATTTCATGAACTGGGCAAGCTTCAGAACATACTGTAAAGTGACTTGGGGAGAAAAATAATCTCTCATGCTTAATTCATTAAATGAGTGAATGAGAAATGAACCTATTATCTTTCTGCAATAAGTTATTTTATTTTGCAATTAAGCTGGAAATCATTCACTCAATTTTACCTTTATGAATGAATGCCTCAAGTCAGCATCCATTAAAAAATAATATTTCAGTGTAAGTTATTTTTGCTAAAAGAGATGGTGGCTTTTTTCCTGTTTCAGACATGTTCTCAGACATATAAGATGGCCAATCGAGGATAAAATAGAAGCTGCAGTTAAAAGTGTATGTCACTGCCAGAAGATCTTAGGGGATTCCTGCCTCTCCAGACTATCTTTCTCTATTTTAACAAAATACTTATGTCTAGGTGATGCTATACTATTCCATCCACATCTCTGGAATTTTAGTAAATGCCTACCTTGTTCCATTTAATTTCAGTCCTCAATACTGTCAGACTCTGTAAAATGTTAAGTTAAACTGCAGCTAGAAATCCTGTTGTTTGATGTTAGTCTGAGCTGTTGCTTTAATTCAGTTTCATTTTACTGTGTCTACACTTGTAATAAATATCAGTTTTACAGGAAGAGTTCTTTCATGTAGTAATTTATAGACGTTTGTGACTTTAGGCTTCGGTGAGTTCAGGATTGCTCAAATGAAAAAATATTAGAATAATTCTCAATGGTGAAGCTGGTAGGTCTTATATGTTTGCTGGGCACTGAAAAATCAAGGATTTTTTTCATTTTTATTTTGATGAGAAGAAACAAACAGTTAATGTGGATTTCTGCTTCATGGGAATTTTAGTATTTCAGACAAATGACCACCCTTTATTTGCCTATAAAACACATTCCAATTTTTAGTATGAATTTTGATAAGGTTTCAGATATTCAATTCCAAACAATGGGAAAGCCAGAGATTTTAATTTGTTTTCTCCTCTAAATGAGCAATTGATATTTATTTCCTCTAACATCAAACCTGTTGAATACTGAGGTTTCAAAATCTGTTATGAATTTTGTCCTTGCTCTGGTGATTGCTCTGAGTGGTAAAGTGCAACCTAATATTTGATACAGGACTGGCAGTCAGGGAAGTGGGATATTGAGTGAAATCCAGGTCATGCTCTATCCCATTTTGTTGTGGACTTGAGCAGGACCAAGACTTTGCTTCTGTTCTCAACCTTGAGTTACATCTGAATTCAAGAAAAGTTTTCTGATGAATTAAAATGGCTGAGGCTGAATTTGGATACCTGGATTGAAGAGACTTACAGCCAATACTGCCACTCAATCCCAGAATACTTTTTTTCTGAAGAAATGGTGATGGTGCAGCATGCTTAAGTGCTTGGTGCTGTGGAATTTTCTGCTCCTGCTGTACAAATCCTCTGATGTATGCTATGTACCTCTATTGTTGGATGGGTTAAGAGCTGTAGGAAGAGCAGCGACTGGCCCTGGTCCCTGCTCCCAGGGTGTTAAATGTTGACTGTGGTACACATGAACAGGGATCCAGGTGAAGAGAGTAACAGAAACATCTATATATGAAGAGGACAATTGTTTCAGCTTGGCTTTGTCTCGTCTTTAGTTGTTTTTAGAGGCTATATGTTCTGACAGGGGCCACATATCAAATGTAATGTTGCTAGCTTCATGGAGTGACATCTGTTATTCATGACATGTTTTCATTTCCTCTTGACATTCTACTTGCTGAAAGATACCTTTCTGAAGTTAAAAAAAAAGTCAAATAACCCTTGTGGAAAGGCAGAAATAGAGAAAAGAGAATGATTATATATACAAACATATGCAAACAAAGCCCTAATGAATTCTTAAAGACTCTCATTATCAAAGTGCATTACATAACACAAACAGATCAGTGCTGTGGTGTGTGACTGCCAGAGCTCTCCTCCACTAAGGAGGCACAGTGAAATTCCTCTTTCCTTTGCCCAGTCAATCTTTGTATCATTTCTGAAAAGCATTCTCAAGTACATCTCTCAAAATCATTTCAGGCAGCTGCCCCAACTTTCCCTTGTCTATCAGGAGTTGTGCTGGCACATTAGCCTCCTTGCCTTCAAAAGAATTGAAAGGCCAAAAGTCCACAGAATAAACTGCAGATGAGGCAGACTAATTGGTCTCAAAATCGAAACATATGGCTTCTTTCAGGATCTTGACTTTTTAAATACTTGTTTAAAGTAAACATTTGCAATTCCTCATGAAAGGCACTTTCCTCCCTGAATCCTCTTGACCCTCAGTGACCTTTCTTACCAATTGCACACTGCTTTACCCTTGGGGATGATTAAATCTTGAGAAGCTTTTTTTCTTTTCTTCTTTTATTCCCCACATTTGTCTCTGAGGACTAACTGAAGAACTGGCTTGAAGAAAGCTAACCTGGGTCAGAAGGACAGAAACACACTGGCTGCCCACCTGAGCACCCCACATGGGTGTCTGAGGCTGAGGCTGGAAGGGAAGGTTCACACATTCTCACAAAACTTTGCATTTTAGAAAATGGACTACAAAAAATATTCACCAAACACTGATTCACAAAGCTAAGTTTTTGAGCTAATCTTTGAACTGAAAGCCTGCTTTTGTGTCCAATGGGCAGAGGGGGAACAGGAGGGGAGGGAAAAGATGGCCAGAGGCAATGTCATCACTGAGACAAGACATTTCAAAAATATGGCCTATGGCTGTTGTCTCCTCTGACAAAAAAAAGGCTGACAAAAGTGATTGACTCCAGGCTATAATCACTGGTGAAGGCAGGCAAACCCTCCCAGTTTGTCTCCAAGGTGTCAGTATATGAAAGTTGATCGAAAGCTCTCTGAACTCACTTTATTTATAATTTGTGTTCCAGGCTTAAAGTCATTCCCAAGTCTTTGTACAAGAGTTAGGCAGTGTCAGAGCTTGTGTGAGGCCAGAAAATGCACAGCTGCTCACGCCCTGGTACAGAGGGTCTGATGCTTGCTAGCAGGACCAGGAGGAGTTGTCCAAGTCTAGGCAACAATTGTTCCAGCCTTTCTTTACATTCTTGTTGTCAAGAACTTAGGAAGATTAAGTCTGGCAAAGAACTTCATTTTCAAAAGCTCTTCTGCCTAACACTTCTGTCAAGTTAAATGCCAGCTTGCTCCTCCCATCTTCAGTGCATAAATAGAAATGTTCTGGTGGAGCTGCAGCATGTGACAGGCAGCACCCACTGTCCAGAGTCATACAGAGACAGCAGCAGCATCCTGTCAGCAGATGAGTGAGAGCCATGAAGGCAACAAAACATAGTGCTGCCGTGCACAGATAGCCACATGCAGAAGGAGGCTGGTAAATCAGCTGGACCTGGAGATATCTGCATTTGCAGCCTTGTGTGACACTATGATGCTTCATGCCTGGCACTCTGGGAAATTCCTAGCCCTGTACCTCCCAATATGCTGTGCAGGCATAGCTGGATTGTCTACAGTGCATCGGACATTGCTT
Source organism: Lanius collurio (assembly GCA_020086605.1). Taxonomy (NCBI): domain Eukaryota; kingdom Metazoa; phylum Chordata; class Aves; order Passeriformes; family Laniidae; genus Lanius; species Lanius collurio. The sequence continues at coordinate 20,377,092 of JACBWW010000002.1, read as the reverse complement.
CAGCCTATCTGCTGAGCAGGTCTGCTTTATGCAGAGTGGACAGGTATCTTGTCTAAACAGAGCATTTTTCTGGGTGTCATTCTCTGGTGAGTGCTGCAACCTGACTGCTTTGGTCCCCCATGGTCTGTCAGAGATTTCTGTACCAGAGCAGGCAGTCTGCTCTGGGACCCCAGCAAGTAACCTGCAAAGGCAGGAATGCTTGTCAAGAAGATAGTGGGTGCCTAGGTAGGGGCACACTGTATGTGCAAGACACCTGTTTTCACTAGTGACTCCTCAACCCCCAGCTCCAATAAAGGATTCAAAGGGAAAAGAGACATCTCTACTACAGAGGCAGGGCTCTACTTCACAAAGACCCCAGCTGTGCAGGAATTCCCCATCCCACTGACTTTGAACCAGAACCTTGATTCCAGATTTCACATGTTGACAGGAAGTATCCTCACTTCTGCATGCTGGATACTCTGTCCTCTTGGTCGAATCTGTTTCCAGTTTGTTCAGCTCAGGATAAGATACTTGGCTTGTCATGTTGAATCTCTGTCAAGCGCTGTAAGCATCATGCTATAAAGTCTTCTGATATGATTAATGTTTATTGCTTTTGAAGGGTGGACTTACTTCAAAGGAAAAGCTCATGTCTGATTCTGGTAGCCTAAATGCTACATCTCCCACCAGATCTGCATTTTGGTCCCTTTCTGAGCAAGGTAAAATGTGGTCTCCTGGGTTACAGAAGAGCACCTTAAGTTAGGAGGGAGAAGAGTGACAACAACTGACAGGGGAAAACAGTCTGATCATCCCTCCAGACCTTAGGCATTTGTCTGGTCTCTGCACAGCTTGTCGGTATCAGAATGCAACTTGTCCATGTTGATGGAGAAAGAAGTGGGAGTTTAAGGATGTTCAGGAGTCACTTGATCACACAGGATATGAGAAAATGTCTAAAGCTGGATCCAAGAAAATATAGATTTAAGGCATCAGAGTTACCACTTTTGGGGACCTGCTCTTTCATACCTGTGACCAGGTGTGCTTTTCTGTTAGAAAGACATGCTCATTTCTGTTTTCTCCCACTCTCAATTATTCCTGTTTGTCAGTCCTCAATTAAAAAGAGACATTTAACATCAAAAATCACATTTGTACATGACGGATAGTCTTATACAAGACACTGGAAGGGTTTGCTGACACTGTGACATTCTTACTTGAAATGGTTCCAGTCTTCAGGAAAAAGAGCATTTGGATGCCCATTTATTTAATAAAGGAATAATTAGGAGACAGTTCGGTGCATAATATATTATCATAGGATTTAAAGCTAAAAATTGAACCCTTTCTTAGCGGACGCCCGTTGGACATGCTCAGGTGCCTCATTTCTTCTCCATCTGCAAAATAAGGGATTCTCTCTCAGCTGTGCCCTAAGTATGACTGTAGCAGAGGCCCAGAAGTGATCAGGCTAACCTGATAGGAGGCAGGGGTTTAGCTGATCTTAAAAGCAAGAACCAATGTACAAGCATGACCTAATGTGTGGGCTTGCTTGGACTTGGCTGAATATATTTATAAACTCATTTGTCAGTTTCTTTCATAGGCAAGGTCTCTTATCTGGTGCATCCAGCCATACAAACTAGAAAGTGTATTCAAAAAGTATTAAACATCACATGCCAGAGAGCTGCACAGACATTTTTTAGGGAACATTTCTTCACAGAGCTGAATGCACACACACCTGTGTTGACTAACTATCTTTGCTGATGAAGTTATGCTTTCAATTTTCTTTTCCCTTAAAAGATCCAACATTTTATCTCACATTGACTTAAGTCCTGGAACTAGGTGGGGACAGTTCTCTCCTGCTTGCTGATAATGAGGCTCCACTATCTCATTTTCAGTGCAGGTGATATGGAGATATGCATAAACTTGTCTCTGACTACATCTAGTCTGTGGGTCTGCCTTAGTCTTTTATCTATATCTTGGTATGAATGGAGTGTGTTCTAACTGCTTGCAGACTGTATGCCTGGTTTTTTTGCTCAGACATTTGGGAAAATTGTGTACCCCCCAAGACCTCCAAGTCAGGCTGCAAGTCAGGAGCTTGGGTGAGGCCAGAGCATCCTCTCCTGCATAGTCCTGCAGAGGATTCAGACAGGTAGTTCATGAAGGGCTACACAGCAGGAAGAGCATCCTGAAGCTCTACAGGGCAGCACAAGAAGAAGTTGTTATTCAAGGTTTTTTATAGAAAATACTACAGTTTCAATCTGAATGAAGGTTCCATTATACTTTCAAATATTGAGACTACGACTGTATCCGTTGGATGAAGATGTAAAAATAAATTATAAACTAACTTGAAAACAACTCACTGAAAATGTGCAAAGCAGTTTCTTCATCTAAGTTATCTCTTTAGGTGCAGATAAGACATTCCTTCTTCTCCGCTCCCACCCAAAACCTCATCATGAACCCTCAGTGAAAACAACTCTCCCAGTCTCTGGAGAGGTGAGGCAACTGCTTGCACTCCACGGTCTAGCAGCGATATTATCATATTTATACATGGTCTCAAATCACTATGGTTCCGTTAGTGTTGAGTGAGGAGAGCATCCATCTCTGGGGCTGACCCTGTGCCTCCAGGCTTCCCTGTTGCCGTACTCCCGACCTTTAAGAGAATTCTTTTAATCGCAGAGGACCAGTCTGGGAGGAGGCTGATTAGCGTCAGACACATACACACAATTTCTCTGACTAATTTGGCAATACAATATAAACAAAAGCACACTTCATTGAAAAGGCATGAGGCACACCCTGACCCAGTTGCTCTGCACACTCGGCCACCCTGCATACGAAAAGGCTGCATAGTGAGACTATTTCCATTAGCTGAAGTAAACACCACTTGAGTGAAAATAGGAGGGAGACATGCCTCCTATTGAAATATTTGAGTCTTTTCTGAAATGGAGATCTTACAAATGTTTACTGTCTTTTTCCTAAGACTCTGCTTATAGCTACTATTAGTACCACACAATAGTGGTGCCACCCAGCTATGAACTATTTGTTCATGAATGAGATTTTGAATGGACTGGCTCAAATTCTCTTGCTGGGGAAATATACCTCATGGAACAGACAAATAACAGTTTTGTTTATAAACTGAGACTTTAATATTAGTGGTAATAAAACTTCTTCACTTTTAAAACTGATCCTGCTATAGTTTTCCTTTGTCTCAGCTTTTTCATCTCCCTTAAAACGGAAACATATTTTGGCTATTCTGATAATCAGAATCACTATGAAGAAGACTGCTACTTCTCCAAATTGTGTATCAGTCGTAGCTCAAGGGCTGATTCCTGGGCTGAGAAAGAGATGTCTAGGAGGTGCCTCCTCACCTTTCATTGCCCTTTGAAATTCCAGTCCCTGCTGTTATCTGCACCATTGACTGCAGCCCATAAACCTCTTTGCAGAATGGGATTAGCAGGAATACTCATCACTTCTCACATTTTTTTTTTTTTTAATCAAGGCGGGTAGAGCATGCAATAGGGTCCCAAGCCCGCGCCATGCTAAGTAATGCAGTCACTGATCTTGCTGCCTTCCCCATCAGCAGCATTAACTGGGACTCTTCTTTTAAACTGCCATTCTCCTCACCAGAAATTGTGAGCTTTAACTCTGTTTTTCTCACTGGTAGTCTGTGAAGGGATTGCCTATGTAGAAGCTTTCCCAGCAGTCACTGATGACCATTACTACAGCTGTGCTTTTGACTCTGAATTGAGCAGTGTGGCTGAGCTGGTAGAAATTGAGTAATGCTGCAGGCAATTCACAGGGAGAATTTCTTGGTATGGAAATTCAACCGTGAACAGTCTTGAGTATAAAAATCTATATTATTAAATGTCTGCCTGAAAATTGCAGTTAAACAAACCATACTCATTTTACTGACTGACTTTTAGATGGTCATTAAGTGCTTGGGGTCCTTGGCGTTTTAGTGGCAAAGAAAGAAGCACAGGGAGCCTGGATTTCTGCACCAGCCCTCTGTGAAATCGTGCTTTGCTCTGCATTCCGCAGGGCACTGGCTCAAGCTTTTTCTCAGGCAGGAAGGACAGGGAGCTGAGGTGAAGGGACAGTGAAGAGCAGGACCTCCAGGTGTTTCCCAGCCTCTGAGCTCTTTTCTGTTGCCAGCAAGCTGGTTGCCACGAGTTTCTGAGCTAAAGAATGGCACAGCTTCATTCCTGGCTGCTTTTTTTTTCTCAGCCAAAACAGCTCTGTTGTCATTTTAACTAAAGGTCTGCTCCATGATACTCACATGCTTTCCACTTTGATGACAAATAGGAGATCAGTTTGTGGATGACTGAATATACCAAGCTCTGCTTTGATACTCTGGCCTTCTGCAGCCAACCTTATCCCTAGTTATGCACAAACGGAGTAGCTGCTTCCTGCCACGGCCTGAGCTGACCCTTGCATCCCACTCCATGTCTTGTTACACTCTCAGTCCATAAGAGCAGCCCTGCTTTTAAAGGGACACGAAAGGTGTATTTATAAGGGATCTTTTCTGGGAGATGGAAGTCTCCCTAACCCTGAAGCTGCAGAGGTCCGGTTAGGATGCTGCTGAAGGCAGCCCAATCATTCACATCCCAGTGGAGTTACAGATTATTAAACCTGGGCCAGGAGCTATATTAATGCATCTCTGTAGCATCAGTCTGTTTTGTAGTGTGGACACAGTGAAACTTCTGCCATCCAAACACTGTGAGCATGCCCCAGGGCATTTTCTTTCTAAAATGGAGGGATAATACCTCCCTCAAACTGAGATGTTGCACAGAAACAGTTACAAGGCTTTCAGATGCAGTTCTGATTTGAAGCTGACCAGCAATAAAATTTCAGATAGGTAGATTACACAGTGAGTTTATGAGCTACTATCTTACCTTGACTACTCTCTAAATGTGAAGTACTAAAGAAATTTGCTGCTGAAAATTTTCAAAAAGCTTCATCTCTCAGACAAAAATCTATCTTATTGCAGCTAAGGAAAAACAGTTGAAATGTTAGAATGACTGATTTCACTGGAACAAGCACAAGTTATTTCTGTGTGCAACTCAGCAAAGTTCAGCCGTGTGGAGGGATCAATGGGAGAAGATGAGAATATAAAGCAGCTAAAATCTATACCACTATGGCTGTGTACTGAAGATTCACATGCATGAATTATGTGATGTAACATAATGATGAACATCTAACTGAGGATTTCAGCCATAATTTTATAAGCTTTGAGTGGTTCTAAATAAAGTGGAACAGAAGAACAGAGCCAACAAATTGCAGTCATATTTCAGACGAGTTTCTCTTAGTATATATATATACTTTAAAAGAGCATGAGTGTTGTTATGTAGAAAGAGAAGAATGAAGAGTGATTTTATGCTGTTTGCAGTGATGTGAAGAATAATTTTGGCTTATAATGTTAATGAATCAATGTTGTTTTAAATTTGCTTCTGACCTATCTACTCACTGCTGCACCCTCAGCACTGTAACATGGCCGGCTTTGTTTTTTTTTCAGGTTTATGTAGCAAAAGCAGGCAGCACACTCCAGACTGACCCCTGAAAATAGCTTTGCAAATTGGTATTCACATCTGTGCCTGCAATTAGACACTGGGAACCACAAATTAACCTTTCAGGGCAGTTTCATGCTTTCCAAAACTCAGATGGCTGCAAAAGTGATGTGTCCAAGCCCTAAACACATTGCTGGCATTCACAGACGCAGCTGTGGAATTAGACAGATGTTTTCAAAACTTTGGCCATAAATGAGAAAATAATTATTTTTTTAGCTGATGGAACAAATGTTGACTTAGTTGAATATAGTAGCTATAGTTCAAAGGTGAATTAAACAGACCAGGAAAAAGGCACATGGCTTGGGGCCACACAGCTAAACTCTTCTATCCTTAAAAGGTTTTCACGGTCTAAATTTTTACTTGGAATAGACTCTGGCCCATTCTGTCTCCCCCAAATTTGTCCATCCCTTTTCTGAGAGAAGCTAACCAGCTTTAGAGCAAGCCTAGCTGGGAAGCCTGATATGCACATACCACTGCCTGAACCAGTGCTGTGGCCCTGCTTGGCTCACTGATATAAATGCAGACACCAGTGACAAGGGATGATGCAATAGAAAATTGTGGCTGCATCACACAGCCCCAACAACACAAGGCATCCATTTAGTTGTCTCAGGAAACCTGAGCCTGTCCTGTAAACTTTCTGCTATAGAGCAGCATGGGACATAAAAAGAAAATTTCTTAAAGCCTTTCCTCATTTCCTTGTTATTGACTTGCTTTGAAAGGGAGGAAGAGAAAACAGGGAAGGAAGAGAAAAAAAAGGCATGCATCACGTAACAGCTGAAATACTGACCTTGCATAGGTTTATATAAAATATTAACTTAGCATACAGGGTATAGTCTGACCTGACCACAAATGGGATCTTAAAAACACTTTAGCAGCCATGTTTGAGTTTATCATTGATTCAGGAAAGTCTCCTTCCGTGTGTGCTTTAAAAGATAATCACGCGATTGATCCAGGCTATTTTTAATAAGACTTTCACAGTTGTCTTTTTTTCAAAGAAAACTGAGAGACTGACCAAATCTTAGATATAATCCCTCTAAGCCTTTAAACAAAAGGGCAATATTGACACAAGGACGTGTATGTACAAACCAGGTAAGTAGTGATAAGGTGCTATCCAGGGGGAACAGCTTTGTGTGGAAGTAGGAGGGGAAACATTGCATAGCCCTAGGGGATGATATGGTTGCAATAGCCTGGGACTGGACTTTGAATCCAGGGAATATTGCCCCACTCCTGTACTACTGTGAGATCACTCTGTAAATAACTTCAAATTAAACACACACATTTTTATTGTCATGAAGCCTTACACTGACCAGTCTTTGCTCCTCTGCCTCTTCTCTATACAGAGAGGGAAAAATACAAGAAAGAACATTCCTTCTTTAAAAGATGTAGTGTTATTATCCGAAAGATAAGTTGTCCAGTTTATGCATTCCGTCTCACACTGGTCTAGTAGGTTCATTTGAGATGTAAAGGACTACTATCACAGTTGATAAAATGAAGGGTAGAAGGAGGCAAACTTCAATTTCCGCTCACTAAACATTAGTAGCAGAAAGAAAAAAAAAAACAGGAAAATAAGTAAATATTAAACACATAAATTCCCCAGAATAAAGAAGTGTCTCTACAGACCATAGCTGTTGTCCTCCCTCCCAGCAAGCTCTCTGGGTGCAGTTCACAGACTTTTCAAGGTCTGAGACCAAGGGAGTCTGAATATATCAAGAACATTTCTCATCTTTTTAATATCTTAATAACAGGCTACGGTCTCATAGGATATGCCAAGGACATTATCTTCTGCTATAAATTGCAAGAATTGCTTCATTGTTTTCTTGTGTCCTGAGCCTCCAAATACTCCCAAGGAGGAAGATGAGAGCCATTCGTGGTCAGTGACGGCTGAAGCATTTGCGTGTATCTGGGTCATCTTAGAAAGCATTATTAAAAATAAGCACACAACCAGATATTTTAATTGTAGGTGTTCCTGAGGGTAAAAGCCTTTAAAAAATGCACAGACAACTCCATTAATGAGCCAGGATGCAAGGGAAGCACAGTACTGTTGGGAATTATATTGCACACATCCTCCGAGTGACCAACCCATCTGAAAAGCAACTGAGTCTGCTCAATTTAAGTACAGTCAAAAGAATCATCTGTCCAAAGACAATTACTGCCTTAAGCAAGAAAACTATGTTCAAACCAGAGAAGAGTTTCTGTGGATCCCAGCACAGCCTCAGTTTTGCAGTCAGGATCAAGGGACAGTACAAATGCTAAGGAAGAGCAGAGAAATGAAGTTACCTTGTGCGCTACCACAGTAGTTTGGTCTATACTTGTATTTAGCAGGTTCTCTTCTCATCATAAGTGACAATGGCACTTTTTTTTTCAGTGGAAAATGCCAGCTTACCAAAACAGAATTTCTGTTGTAATGCACTCACTTTAGCTAAGTTTCCTTGGGACATCAGTGACAGAGAAGTACTTTCAGCTCAGAGAAGGGAGGAGAAATTCTCCAGAAGGGCTGAGCACTTGGAGGTGACAGTGCTCACCTTGGCCAAGAACAGAGTGATTCAGTTAAATTAACTGAAACAAATAATGGTTGGTCTTTGGCCTGGGATTGAGTACCTTCTGGAGCAGAATGTGGCTGGACAGGAGGAGCCAATAGGAGAGACAAAGCAGAAACACCACGGCACATGTTTGATCAAGCAAATCTCATAGCTTAATTTATTTCAGGACTGAAAAAAGGGCAGTCCATGCCATGGGTGGTTGCAGGTTGCAGGGAAGGGCTGAGACCCAGCAGCAGCATCCCACCACTTCTACACATTTCTCAGACAACACTTCTTCACAGTGAGTATTTCACTGGCAAATGAGAGCAGCCTTGTGTAGCTTTCTCTAGGACTCTGGCTTCAGGACTAGCCTTAGACAGTAGAATTTCAGCAGGACTACAGCCAGGAAATGGAAAATAAGTGAGGTTATCTGTTTACAGAAGAAAAACATCTTATTGATCTAGGAGAGGAATTTCTGAAAGATAAAACCTAGACAATAGTCTCTTGTGACCCCTAGGACAACCTAGCACAGATGTCTTGTTATGCTACATTAAAAAGAACAAAATAAGAAAGAAGAAAAAAAGAGAGGACTGTGAATTTAATATCATATTAATAAATTGAAATAGTTGATTCTAAATTCAGGAGTCCTAGGTAGTTTAACAAGCACAACGATCTCTTAATAGGCTAAGTCAAAACCAAAAATCTTTTCTGGTCCTTACCTATTTCCTTTCAACTCCCTAATGGCTTCCCCTCAAAAGGTGTGACAACATCATCCCTTTCTACTTCAAAAACTGCTTTTCATTTATGAGTTAATAATTTACTACAAGCCTCAGGTAGTTCTTCTTTGTAAAAAATGCATGGGCAATCCCAGCTGCAAAGTCAGCCCTGGCACAGTTACTCTTCCACATCATCATTAAATCACCTTAAAGCTGCTCGATACAAGGTAAAGAGCCTGGCCATTGCATCTCTGCTTCATCAGCACTTGCTATCGATATAATACACCTCTATTTGCAGGCGTCCTAAAGGGCCTGAAACACTCATCTAACTTTTGCACCAAGACATGAAAAGCAAGCCCAAAATTGCTGACAGCCTCCCTGCTTTTGTAGCTTCTGCTCAGAGGATCCACTCTGTTTGTAGGAAAAGTAGACCTTGGTTTATTTCCTGTCAAAGCACATGGAAATACAAGTGGATGTGCCCTTGCCAGCCCACGTGAGTGAAAAGTGGGACTGCAGTGTTGTATCATATACCCATTAAAGGGAGGACAGAAGCCCAGGTGAGCCATGCTGCTGAGTGAGGTGTTGGGCATCTTCAGTGTGGGGAGTGAAAGAGGCCAATTTGCAGAGCAGGTTCTCAGCCACACTTAGCTGGCAGCACTGGTGTACCCCAAGGTGCTTAAGGCACACTTGCAACACACAAAAATTGTTTCCCACATAAAAAAGCATGTCAGTGATGGGCCAAGGATGGCAAATGTGAATCTTGGACAGATGAAAAGAAATACGTAAGGATAGGTAAGTACTGATGAGGAAACAGCCGAAGGTGGTCATAGGTATGGATTGCATATGTCAGGCCTATTTTCATGTGAGAGCTGAGGATTTGCTACTGCCTTTTAAGCATTAACTCTCAGAGGCCAGGTCCTCTGCTCTCCAAAATTGGCATACTGATGCTGAATTAGCTGAAGTTTTTTTTGCATGTCTTTTCCTGAGGTGGATCAAAAGTTTTCTTTTCAAGTTGGAAATTAATTCAATGTTAGAATTCTTGGGTAAGTTTTACTGAAACATAATTACAAAGGATATTCCTCAGGGAGTACATTTTATAGGAAACTTGGCTATTAGTATCACATGCAATGCTTGACTGAAATTTACTAGAGACTGTGTAGGAAAAATCTTATTTACATTACTTACATATTCAAATAGTAGAGGTAAAACACAATAAATTAAACCAAATTCAGATGCAGCTTCACTGAGACAAAGATTTTGTTATGTACAATTTGAATGCTCTAAACATTCAATTTTTCTTCATAATTACATCAAATGCTTCCTGCCCTGTGTCCACTATGTGGGCAGAGCTAACTTTGTGTAAATAAACAAAATTTAGTTTGCATCTATGAACTTGTCTTACATATGCAAATACTTTGAAAACTATGAATAGTCCTATACAAATTTTGGGGGAGTCATTGAATATTAAGTGTTAAAATGCAGAACTCATATACCCATGTGTACATATATGTACTATGTACAGCTGTTCTAAGTTAAAAATGAGTGATGGCTCTGGCCCAGAATGGACAATATATTATCTAGAGGAGACTTTCCATGTTTAATAAAAACTTTTTTCTTGTCAAGCTGATTTAAAAACTGCAGCTGCTGCATTTGTTGGAAACTCATTATAGTCCCAACAGAGTGTTTTATTTTTGAATAACTGCAGTGCATTCTAACACTTTTTTTGCTCACTTGAATTTCTATTACTATTACACAGAATACAACAGATTTTTGATAGAATTTGGAACCCATTAAAAGGGACTGATGTCTCAAAGAACATTTTTAAAATTCCTCAATAAACTACATTTTTGTGCAATTCTCCCATGAAAGCCAGATTTTTTTAATGGTCACAGTAGAGTTTAGATGAGTACACCAGTCTCCTAGATAATGTGTAAACCTGAACCAGATTTACAAGGATTGTTTATGTAAATTACATTTTTTTTTGTAGCTATTCCTTTTGTAGGTGATTACGAACGTAAAAAATAAAAGGTGTGACTGGTTTTTTATTTTCACAAGTTCTACTATGTAACATTCTCTAAATTAAGCTGTGTCTTTCCTCTTCTACACTTTCCCACCTTCCTACCATACATCCTTTTTTTACCTGGTGTAATATACTGTTAATATCTTGATGACATTTTCCTGTTACTTCTCCTCAGTCTTGTTGTTTATAAATTTTCCCATTATTTACATCCCCAGTACACACACTCTACTCATGCTTTTTTCATGGCAAAAATATAACACGTTGAGAGGACAAGAAAATGAAGTCTACTACTCTGTCAAATCCCTCCTCAGCCCCAGGCATCTAATACAAATTTAAGCCTTCACAAAATAAGAGGCTCTTTAAATACAGAATGACAGTCTGCATAACCTATATTTTGACATATACAAGGTCCTGTGACCATAGCTGATAGAAACGAGAAGGTTAAATGCTGCACATGGACTAGTAGTGTACCTAGAACTGTCCTGACAGATGTAGCCTTAAATTGAATTTTTAATGTACTCAAATAAGATATACATAATTAGGATTAACATTGCTATCCCCTGACTGATTCATGATTAGTATGTGTGGGTTTTAATTTTGCTTAGGGGAAGGATCAAGTGACCCTAATTGTATCCAGCTTGTCTATTTAAGTGCTTGATTTTTTTCTGAAAGAGTTGTTTATATAAATAACACAGTGAAGGGAAGCTGATCTTGTTCTGGTTAGGTTTCTTTTAAACATGGTGTAAATTACAGTTTCAGTTATTCTTGCATCTTGTAGAAGTGTACTTCAAAACATTTCACATTAAATTTAATAGAGATGGTGAGGCAATGCACGAAAATGTGGGAAATAAGAAACCTTATTCATATGCATCAGTATAATTATTCTAGCACGTAGAAGTATTTCTTCATTTTTGAGCTAAATATTTTCTTTTCCAGTTCACTTTTAAAGCAAATAGAATATGTATGCTTTTTATCTTATTGTTGATTGAGAAAACCCTCCTAAAACTCCACACCAGACCTCAGAAGCATCATTGTGCAGCGACAAAAGCTTTTTATTGCTAATTGTAAAAGCAGGGCAGTCTCCAGCAGAGAGTTGCTGGGTTGCTGACTGATGCCTTGACAGATAACAGACAATCAGTGCAACACTCCAAGATTCCCGGTGGAAAAACAAAAGATGCTTAATTTACGAACAACAACCAGGCATCCACTTAGGGATACCATTATGCACTGGAAAAGACTCCGTGCCACGCAGACATACAATGAGCTCGCTACAAAGTAGGGAAAGCGTTGGGTTTTCCTGTGAAGGAATGGTCATTAAAAGCCCCGAACCTTTCTTTCCCAGCTTGGGTGGAGCTGTCTAGTGTTTACACAGCAGGTCTTGGCAACAGTGCAGAGGTGGACTGTGCTCACTTGGAGATTTAGACTTATTTTAAGGGATTTTCTATCCCTCAGTTTGTCAAAATGGGACTATTGGATATTTCAGTCTGTAGCAGGAAGGTGAGAGCAAGTGAAGATACCTTAGGTGAGGCACTAGTCATCATGTCACTGGGGATATGGAACAAAGGGCCAGCGATTAATGGGGTTTCTGCAGCTTTCAGTAGCTTATTACAAACAGGCTGTGCCTGGATCCTTTTTCTTTTCCATATAAATCACACACCAAATGCAGTGCAGGAGTGTGGGCATGAAATACAGAATTGTTATGCCAGCAAAGGGCAAGTTTTATTGAAGCAGCAAGGCAGGTTGTTATATTTATTTACTCCAATAAAAACCCCTTTTTATCTTTCATCAAATCCCTACTGCTGTTATTATTTTTATTACATGGATGACTGTGATGGCAGGAACGTGCCAGCTGCAAGCAAAACCACGCAGACAGAGGTAGGTGCAGGCACAGAGGAAGAGGGGATCTCTGCCCCACAGCACCAACCACATGTCACAGGAGGGCTCGGGTAGATGCCAGGGAAATGCATGAGAAAAGTAAAGGATGCCAATAATTTAGCAAGTATCTGAGGGAGGCTGAGATCTGTAGATCTTTTAGAGCAGGAACTAGCTCATTCAGAGCACGTGAGAAATTCTGGGTAAGGCAGAGCTGTCAAAGCAGCTCTGAAAACACAGGGTCTCTGTGCACAGCAGTTTGGCTACTGCCATTTGTTTTATTAGGTCTTTTGCTTTTAACTTCATTTCAGTCTTTCCAAACTCTGTTGTCTCATTGAGCACCGAGCTGAGTGTGAAGACTATTGCCTTGTGGAACTACTTGTAGGTGCAGAACATGGGAAGAGGAAGTGAGGGATAAAACACATCCAAACCCTGATTGGTTACAGGAAAGACCTGCTCCCACACCTGCTGACTATGCAATTAAAGCCACACAGAGTCTATGAGTGCCTCATGGAGCACTGCAATGGAGGCTGCGTATGTCTAACATTTTGTAATTAAACCAAAGGTAGGTTTGTCCAGACACAGGAAAGGGGGTGTGTGGGAGAACAAATCTGTCAGACCTTCAGCATGAAATCACACCAAGTGAGAAATTTCTGGAGGAGAGCAGGGGCTTTGTCAACAGATAGCCAAAAATCCCATCTGAAGAATAGTTATAATGTGTCAATAAATTATTGACTGGGCTGAGGTTTGGTTGTCCCAGGCACTCTGCATCTGGTGCAATGGCAAAGCTGATTGGAAAACTGCTCCTCCCCAGTATTCCCATGCAAGCATGTGCAGCTTCCTTACTGTGATCTAGATGCTCTGCAGCACACTTGAGAGAAAAGGCAGTTTTGAATCAGTCTGTAGAGTGGAACACAAGCTATGTTGAGACACAAGCAGTGACCTTTTGACCATGTTTGGTGGTTTTTAACACTGTGCTGGAATGTACACTGAACAAAGAGAGCAGTTTCTATGAAAACAGGTGCATTTGAACTGGTCAACCAAATACTGCTGAACAAAATAGAAATGCTACCGAGATTCCTGCCAGACCCCCTGGGTGGGAGCTTTCAGTTTAGACCAGAGGAAGCTATCTCTTGCATAAGATACAGTTAATTCCTGTGGCACCCCATAGCTGAATGACCTGCCATCAAAAGCTGCCCTTCTTCTCTGGCATGCAGGAATATTGTCCCTTCCCATTCATATGTACACTAGGAGCTCATGGAGCTTGCAGGAACTTGCTCTGAAGTTTGTTGTCATTTTTTCTTAAACTCTCGAACAATATCCAAATTACATTCCAGAGCTGAAACAAACACAGCAGTGCAACACTCAAAGCCATTCAGCAATTTCCCTTACAAGTTACGAAAGTTCACCTCTTGCTAAAGGAAAAAGAATGCCTGTTACCTTTATTCAGCCCAACCCAAAGGAGTATCCTGCTGCTAAAATCCCTGTCTCTGGGCCCATAAGCTTTTCCCCTTTAAACTTCTTTTCTTCAAAGTTGGGGTTTTTTTGTTTGTTTTTACTTTAAATTACATCACAGGGCTTCATGTGTTCATGCCAGAGTAAACTTTATTGTAAATTTAGTAACTTACGCATTTAATGTCAGCAAATGAAATGAGAGATGCTGAGAGATGCAGTACATCATGCTTACATCCACTTTTCATGTGGATGTTTGTGACAGGAGATCTGAGTTCATTGCATGAAACTGTGTTTGGGTGAATCTACAGAGGCTTGATGGTAATTCAGACTGCTCCAAAGAGTATGAAAACAGATCAGTTATGTGAAGGAATTAGAATTGTCATACCCTGTAAAATAGGTACTTTTCCTGTTGATAGAGAATAGGCAGGACAAGTAGACATCCAGGCTAACAGACTCTCTCTTTCCACTGAACGGTTTTATGTAAGTGGAGAATGGAGCATTGGTCATGCATTGGATTTTGGACAACCACAAGTTCTGAGAATTTTTTTCCTTTTAATTTTTGCTTCTTTTACTCTAAATTAAAGGATGTTTGGTATTTAACTGTCATTCATGGAGAAAGTCTGTTTTATCTTTTTTTTTTATTATTATTCTTTCCCCTATGGAAAGAATGTAATTTTTCATTCCTTTTCTTTTGGAACAGTGTAAAGTCATGTGAGAAACATCCATTTTAAAAATCAGCTAAGCTTTTCAGCTGAGTTGTGAAAAACAACTATGTGCAAATTCCCTTTGATTTTATTTAAGTGTCTACATAAGGTGCACAGGAATGGTAATCTGGCCTATTTGTTTCTTAAACAGATTATTAAGCAGAACAGTAACTAAAGGCCCAAAGCAAGAGGGACACTAAAGTCTAGAAAGGTAGATGCTGCAACTTTCCTGACACTGTTAGGTATTGCTGAGTTTTTGCAAGTCTGTTCAAGCTTTAATGTCTTCTGGAGTAAAAAATAATTCATTACCTCTGCAAAAGTAGAAGAAGAAAGAAAAGCACAGGTCCAAGGGATTTTTTAATGTAACAATTTTTGATTGATAGATTCCTGTTTTATTTCTTTAGTCTTAGATTAATCTAAGGTTTGGACATAATTTACAACAAGAACACAGCTCCATACTGTGCATGTGCTATGGCTTGCCCTTACTTGCATCATCTGTACATTTGTGTGCTGCATCGACCCTGAAACATATTGTCAGCATTTGCCAGCACTCTCTAAAGCAACTTCTTTATAAAAATCCCCCCAAAACATATGAATTCTCTTCCATTTCTTCTAACAATTCCTTAGATAGCTCAGTGACAGCTGTACACAATCAAGAGAAGCTATCCACACCCTCAGAAATTACATTTGTCTAATCTGATGTCACTTATTCAAAAGTCAGGTATTGCTGAACTGAGTCATTTTGGCTTCTCACAGTCAGTACTTCCCAAAAACAATTCAGCCCACCTATCTGGGAGACCTTGTTTAGATTGAGGTAATTTCCTTGCTGGCGTCAGTGCTATTCACTCTCTGCAGGCAATATGAGGTGCCTAGAAGACTGGTTTAGCCCAGATTCCTAAATTTTAAATGCCTTTAGATAGATGTAACAAATTCTTTCCTAAATCCATTGCTATTTGCCTCTAAGGCATTAGAAGAGACTTTTTCCCCTAGCTTACTGGGAAATTTTAAAACTGCTTTGTGATGTAGGCATTGCTCTTCCCTTAAAACGGAAATACTTTATAGGAAACAGAATTAAAAAAAAAAAAAGAGTTCATGGACTAAAGCTCAAAAGGATTATAGAAGGATTTAGTCTGACCTCCTGCACATTACAAGCCACAGACTACAGATGAGACAATAAAGATTTTTTTTTTGTCTGAATGACAACGTGGAAAGTATTACTTTTAGAGTAAAAAGGTCTTCTAATGAAATAATGGAGTAATTTCCATTGAAGGCAAATTCCTGGCGAAATACAACTTCACTTTATAATCTTCTCCCTAGAAAAAGCAGTATATTCTTCTAGAGATTTGTTTTGATCTTGCTTGAATTCACTAATGCTTACTGAAATGCTAGAGGCGAGTATAAAACCCAGAGATAATTTTGGCTCTGAGTCTCTTAAATATCAGGTTTGTTTCAGGGAAGATTTAATGATCTGTTTACTTTTTAAAACATAGTTTTCTAACTCCTCGGATGAATATTCAAAGGAAAGTGCAATCATTATCCACAGCTTTTTACTGAAGGAAGCCCAGTAAATCATAATAGGACACTTAGTATCTCAAAGACAAACCTTCATCTTTACAGGAAGAAGATGATTGTGCTACAGGCATTTGAATAAGTGAGAGCAATTAAAACTGACGTGGCATGTGCAGCTACTCAGGCCAAACATACAATGACTGTATTATATATTACAATAGACACTTTATTTGCTGTATTCCTGCTGTGGACTTCTCTTAGCAATATACATCTAGTGAAGACAGTAATTGTCCTAGCTGCCTTCCTTTTAGTTCTGTGTAAGTCCTGTGTAAGTATTTACTGTGTATACTCTACACAGTAAATACTTATATATA
>JACBWW010000002.1:20309749-20360298 GCA_020086605.1 Lanius collurio | reverse complement strand
ATATAGTATAGCCTTTTTAGTCTCCATACAGACTTGGCCTTCTTGTACATGGAAAGCTGATGTGATCTGAATCCATAGGGAAATACAAACAGCAGCCATTTGTTGCAAACCGTATAATCACACTGAATTTTATTATAAAAAAATTATTTTATTCAGCGCAATTTGGGCCCAAATTAGTCTTGGAATATGCAAAAAATAGCATTCTGCATCAGAGAATCAAGCAGTGTCAACTTCATATTTAGAGAGAGGCCACTCAGGAAGCAAGGTCTGCTGTCACAAAGGAAAGGGCAGGTCTTGTCTCTGCTTCTTATCACATGTTGGGACAGGCAGACACCAGAAGGTATGGAGCGTGGTTTCCCAGGGCACATTCTTACCTCTCAGCCTGTGGTGGCCATCTCAGAAAAGTCAGGGAAAACATCCTGGAATGGGGAAGTGGGTGAAATTTGCTCTTGAATTATAGTATGTAATTGTAGGTAATGGTATAGAGAACAGTTTGTATAAAATAGATGTATTTTGTTTCTATTCTTTCTCCTGGCTCTCTGTGGAGCTTTCAGCTTATATCAACCACAAAGGGCTTGATATTCCTCCAGTTAGTAAAGGTGAAGATCACATATACCTGTGTCAAGGAGCTGAAATGATGTGGTGACTGAGGACACTGAGGGCTGATGTGTTATGTGGGGTCATTCTCCCCTGCATTACACAGTCTCAAATGTGCGACCCAAGGTGTGAGGTGGCTGCCTTGCGTGAAGTATTTGGTTGCACCTGAAAAAATGGACAGTGGAGGATCTCTTTGTTGCCCTTTACGTTTTGATTTCTACTCCCAGCTCCATCCTTCTCCACAGTAGCTTTCCTTGCTTTCTAGGGAGTTAAGAGCCAGTATCCCCAAATCACATACCCCGGAGACATCCATACCAATGAACATGGGCCATAACAGTACATTTCTGCAGGCTGCAGGCTGGTTGTGGTGAGATGGCCAAACATTTTCTCATTAAAAGTTCTCTGCATGTTCTGAGGTCAAATTGTATGACTTAATGATTCTTCTGGAAAAAAAAAAAAAAAAAAAAAAAAAAAAAAAAGAGGAATTCTTCTGGAGGAAGGTTCTTGGCTGCAGGCACAGGACATGGTGGCCAGGGAAGTGACGAAGGCTGGGTGGAGGGATTGGGGTGCAGCAGCAGCCCGGAGGGGAGGTGACCCCCAGGCAGCTGACACTACAGGCTGGGCCTGGGAGTGTACCTTCGGCTGCAGATGATGCAAACACATTTGGGATACTTGGCTCCTAACCCTGGCATATTTCTGTGGCACACACACCTCCCTGACAATCACACTTACTTAATGTGGGAGGCTGCTGTGATTCTATACTAACCACAGTGTTAGAAAATTATTAACCCTCCTATAATAACAGAGCTTTAAATTGTCTCTTTTTATCACCCTCCCTGCCTATCTTGCAGCCTGTGTCAGTCCTCTGTACTTATTTAACACCATCTGTGGAGAGCTTTTCCCCTTGATTTGTAGTAACTTATCATCACACTGTGAAAATGTTTTCCTCTCATCTCAGTTCTCCTGGAATTCTTCCTATTTTTGGTTTTGTACATTTGTTCTGAAGTCCTCTTCATCTTGGGTACCTAGGAGACAACATGTGAGTTTTCAGCCTTTTTTGATTTGTGAACTCCTAAAAATTTGTAATGTAAGTTCATACTGTGGCACAGTGCAGTTAGGCCTGCTGACATTAGGCTTACTATTTGTAGTTACCTTTCTCTGACCTTCTAGAAGCAGGCTGTGCACTATAAATACTGGTTATAAAGCTGGGGTTGTAGGCATACCAGTATTATATCAATTTCAGTGCCCCAGTGACAACAAAGGAGATCCAGGATGAAACATAATCAAAATCATAGAATCTAAATGTAGCGTGAAGAGCTAGAAAAGCCATTATACAATCATACCCATTTTATTAGAGGTAGTTTGTACATGTGCAACACAAGCCCATTTTTTTGATGGAGTGAAAGGGTCAGAAATTTCTAACAGAGAGTTAAAAGTACATTTCAGATCATTCAAATTTCAGGATAAGTTAGAAACAGGAAGCTTTCCTGAACATCTTAGTTTAACAAAAAATCATCAAATTATTTTCAAGAAATTCAGCCCATTCCAAAGTCATATTTAATAGAACCATCTTCAATCTCATTATGTTCAGCAAAAGTGATTAAAACAGAAAAAGGGAATTAATTAACAGTATTAATTTTAATCACCAACATCTCATTCTTAGTATCCCTTCAGTTTTGTGACCTTGTTTCTTTGGAAAATACAGTCAGAGTCAGTGACAAGACACAGAGTAGTCCAAAACCATTTCTGCTTTGATTCCAATTGTGGACATAATCACATCCACCATTCCATGAACTGCATCTTCCCAAATATCTGTATGTACATCTAATGCTAAGAAGACATAAGGCAAATTTCCACTTCAAGCAGTAACTTCATAAACCTCAGTATTTATGAAGAATAGAGAGTTATATGCTGAGGTGAAATTCTCAGCAGTCAAAGGTCATAGTGTGGCTTGTTCTTCCACTAATGCATAGTGGAATAGAAATACTGGGGAGACAACAGATACTGATTTGGTTTTGCACAGAAGAATGTTGAGCAACACAGTGAGCTCACTGAGCATGGAATCAGGACAATCTTGCCTTTGGGAATAATTTTTCTTTACCTAGCCCTTCATGTAGCCATAAATTGCATCTGGGATAAGGAACTTGTTTAACTGCAATGGCCTCAGCATAGGAAACTTTGGGTATGCCCTAGACATTAACTTCTTCCACTTTCTTGCCATTGAATAGGTTAAAAGTGGCTTTCTGCATTGCATTTTTAAGATACAACCAATTTTCATCCTGACTACAACTGTCTCTGCTCTTGCCTGTCTGTATGTTGTCAGATGACCCTTCTAATGAAGAGCATGACAATGAAATTCTGGTTCTCTTCATTGTATTCTTTAGGGAAAGTTGAGTAGAAAACAGGGGAAAATACATAGAAAACCATACTACTGGCATTTTCTGCCAAATTCCGTACACCCAGACAGTGGTTAAACTCTTCATAATTAAGATTTTTGAATTTCACTACTGAATGAGTTAATAATCTTAGAAGATGTGAGATTTCACTTGTGTTTTGGCATTACAGTGGTCAGGACAGTCTTGAAGGAAAGCTTCATTGCTGATGCTACAGCTTTTCTTACAGGGTTCAAGTTTAGTTTCTGGATTCCTGATGAAGCATAGTTCTTGTTGTCTAGAGAGTAAGTGTATCCGTATCATTCCATCTTGCAAAGTGTAGGAGAATTTGGTGGAGTCTTAAACATAATAACACGTTGCATGAGTAAGAACCTTTAGCTTTTTAGAGTCACTTTTGGGACACTAGGAATGGAGAGAAAATATTGCATGTAAATGTAGGAGTGAAAGTTTGCAGTAATGCGTATTTCCTCAGAGCAACTTGCTAGCCTGACAAATCCATCCTGGGCTGAAGAGTAGGCACCCAGAGTGATTTGACAGAGATTTTGAGCACATCCAGTTGCCCAAGTGCGCTAGAACTAAGATTCTTCATTTGGGGCTTCTAAGACTACAGTGTGGGTTCAACATTGCCTGATTAACCCTGCCTGGTCAGTTTGATCTGTGGCCTTTCTCCTCTTGATTTGTAGCTTTACAGGGTCAGCAGGCTGCTGATACTCTTTGTGTTTTGAAAACTAGAATAAACATGAAATTCTATCACTGTGCAAAGCCCTAACCATCTCCCTGATCCATCACCAACACAGATGTGACATGGCAGCAGCATTCTCCCCAGCCAAGACAGCCATAAACACAGTCACTTCCACAGACTGCAGCACCATCAAGAATGAAAGTGAGGACTGAAATCCTCTTTATTTTCCACCTGTCATGCCAGTCATCCCACTTGCTGACATCCTGAGAACAGCATGAGGAGGATAAATGAATCTGTGGGTTAGTCTCGTGACACCCCAGGCATTGTGTGCTGCATGAATTTGATGCCCTCCACCTCTAGATACAAATACTGAGTCAGGAAAAACACTAAAATGATTGGGAAAAAAAAATAAAAATCAGTCAGAATGAACTAACAATGGTCTCCAGGCTTTATTATCGTGACAAGATATGGAATTACTAGAATTGATGGAGTCTGGACTTCTGCTCATTTCAACTGTTATTCTGCTGATGTTCTGCACTACAACATAAGCAGGCATACTGTGATGGCTTCAAACATAAGTATAAATACGGAAAAAGGAGCCTTAGCTGAGCATTTTGCTGTTGATCACACTTCACCTGTAACTGATGTATAACAGCAGTTGTCTGTACAGATTAGCATTCCAGGTCTCCTCACAATCCCTATAAGATACAGGAACATTGCCTAGGTTCTGTATTGGTGTCATTGTATGTCTGCATTCCTCACAGGCAAGTTTCAGACACAGGACTCCTTGGTTTCCAGATTAATGATGTTCTTCCCTTCACATGGTCATTCCAGCTGCTCATCTCAGGGTGGCTTCCTCGGGAGCATGTTCAGTGAGGAGGGTTGGTTTTGTGGTCAGGGAGCAATAGGTACTACAGCTCTCTGCAGGAGCCACAAGCTTTGCTGTGGTGTGGAGGGCAGAGGGGGCCTTAAAAGCTGAGCTACTCTCTTCCACTGAGCACAGCTGGAGGGAACGCTTCAGCCTTATTGGGTTGAGGAGGGCTCAAAAGGGGCTGGAAAATGAAATCTGCTGCTTCAGAACAGCAGCTGTAAGATAGTTCTTCCCTGGCATGCTGCTGTCTTGTTCCCTGTCAAACAGCAGTCACAGATGCCTTATTTTGCTGCACACTTCTTTCAAACAATCTTCGCCTAATTGGGGATTTTGTACTTGGCAGTCAGAAAGGACTCTGGATTGGGATTATTCCCTCATTTTGTAGCTCATGAGTGATGGGTCTGTGGTGGGCTTTGGGTGCTGGTGGCTCGTATTTGAAGTGCAGCATCCAAATCACATGAGCACCCAACCACATGAGCAGTGGTGGGGCTGGGTTACAGCCCTAAGAGGACCGTAAAGAACCTGGGAAAGGCTGGTGGGGCTGGAACCACCAGAGCCCTTTGGTGCCATGCTCAGCCTGCCTCATCCTGCTGGCAACAGTTCATTCCACAAAGAGCTGCTGCTATCACCTGCCTTTCAGCAGTTTCGGGAGCACCTCTCTACTTCACCTCTCATCTTCAGAGCTTCAGAATAGGATGGGGAAGAAAATACAAAACAGACTCCAGCATAGCCTTATGCCCACTGGGCTCAAAATTCATCAGCATGAGAATCATCCACAACTGATTTTGAGACTTACCACTGCTTTTCTTTTCTCCAGTGTCCAGCCTGACCAGAAGTCACTTTAAACTGAAGGCTGGTGTTTCTGACAAAACACTGGTTCTCTGACTCTATCCCATGGTTTGGTTAATGCATGTGGACTTGAAAATCTAAGATTGCGTCAAGGCCAAGAAAACTGGTAATTACCCAGTTCCAAAATTGTTTGAGCAATAAAAGGATTAACAAAGTTTTTTTAATCATAATTATGATCTATTCTGCAAATTGCTCCTGGAGTTTCCTTAATTCCCTTTCTGTTCTCTTTTTTACTTTCTTTTCTTTGTGGTTTAGGAGCAATTTGCTCCAACATTGAAGTGCAAATGTCTGCCTAGGACAGAAGGAAACTGCTGATCTGGCACATGGGTTTCAGCAGTAGATGATTTTGTTTCACTAGAGCTTGGAGTGATGAGAGATCTTAGATCCTGCAACAGAGACTCTGCATAATGCTGCTCTGAAGCAGCCATCAGATCCATACACTTATTAATTAAGTCACAGTAAAAGTGCTAAACTTCTCACTTCCTTAGTTTATCAGGTTTGGTGCTAGACTTCTAATTGTACCACCAATTGACATTTTTTGCATTCTCTTGGGCCTTTATAGTACAAGAAGCTGTGAGGTAAAAAGGTTTTGTGTATTTCTTTTGAAATGAAAATAAATAGTGCACAGTTCTATTTTGTATGGGCATGATCCCATGGTTGGGCATCCCTTATTTTCATGATGAGGCTGAAAGATATTTTTATGGCGTTTAGTACATGTGTATATATATACTAAGAATGGTGCATCATTTGTTGATCTTAAGTATGTTTCAGCTCTGTTTGCTTAGGGGGCAGGTATTCTGGGGTCCTGTCAGCAGAGTTAGCCCAGTCTCCAATGAACAGAGGCATCAAACATCAAACTAGTACCCAGTGGTTATCAAAATTCTCAGTGTACTTGCCAACAAAACACACTACAGTACACTGAACTATCATGTTTTTGGTGTCAGTATACCTGAACTATTGGCCCCCCACGTCTCCTGCCCCGTTTTCCTTTGTCCTACTTCTTCCCTCCAGAGTTCTGGTCCCAATGCAGTTTCTGCTCCAGCAGATGAAGGCAGTGTTTCCAAAGGGCAGTGCTAGGGAGAACATCCAATGTCCTGGAGTACAGAGGGGAAGAACCACCTGTTCTGCACTTGCCAAGTTGTCACAGCTCAGTAGCATCACTGCACATAGCAAAGCCTCTTGTCAACATTTACCAGTGGGTTCTCTGCATTGCTGGGGTTCTCCAGCATCACAGGTTCCCCCTGGGTCAAGAGTGGGCACATAATCATATTTCTGTCAAATTAGCCAAAGCACAGGATGATGTTTGGGCCAGCTTTATGCTTTTATGGTGGGTTTATGCTGGCTCTGGGAGGAGAGACAGTATCTAACCTGGCAGAAAGCGTGAGTTGTAGAGGCAGTGATACCTCATCTGGCATAAAACTTGTCAGTACAAAATTAAGTCATCATTTTTCTTTATTTGAATTGGCAGCCTGAGTTCATTCTGGATCAGCACTTTCATCATGTGTCTGGCAACATTTCTGACAAAGTATTAACAGCCCTAAAGCAGGATTTACTGAGTTGTGGGACCACAAACTTATTGTTTCAGCTTACTCTGATAAAAAGGCAGGGAGCTACTGGGTGGCAGTTTTTACCAGGTTTCAGAACACTCCTACCCAGAGCTGTTTTCTACTTAAGAAAAATTTCCTCCTTCCTGAAAAAAACACCCTCAAAATTCCTATCTAACCAATAAACCCCACCCCCACAGAAAATCCCTGGATTAAAGGATCATATGTAACTTTTGACACACTCCCCCAAATGAAACCTTTTGTGTAAATGGAAAAAAGAATCCTTTCATGGTGTAGAAAGTCAACAAAGCATAAATCACTATTTTGTTTGTTCTGTTGCTAGACATGATGAACAAGAAACCACCGCCAGACCTGTGAAATTCTCCCATTAATCCTACCAAAGTGATTGTCCCATACTGTTGGAACAATGAAAAAATGTTTAAACATCTTCCACTGACTAAAATATATTTTCCTAGTTACAGTAAGGATGATGATATGAGCTAGTTAGAATACTTGAAATAAATTACATATACCTTTTACTTTTCTCCTCATTTTCCAATTTTTTTTGAAAACAAAGTGGTTTAAAAACATAACAGCTTCCAAAGAATAGAAGGCATTGGGTAAAAGTTTAGTCTTTCAATATTTCTGTTTTCTAGTGAATCCTTGGAGTAAACAAACACTCTTTTACCCAGTTTCTGCAAAGCACTTGCCTTTTGTTTCAGACCCAGTACAGGCACCTGAATGAGGTAATGCTTGTATCTCCTAGGCCAGGAATGTACTCAGACTAAGCACTGAAATAGGTAGGAGGATAATACCTGCTCTTTTGTAAATTCAGGGTGAACTTCAGCTCAGCTTCCAGTTTGCTGTGCTCAGAGGAAAGAATTAGGACTGCTTGTCTGAACACAAAAAAATTGACTTCTACAATTTAGGCACTGATACAAAGTTTCATATCAGTGCCCTCAAATGCATTCAAAACACATTATGTATACATAAATATATGTTTTAAATCAAGAGTGTCTTGTGACAAAATTGCATCAGTTTAAGTGAGTCAGTTAAACAGTACCTCAATAAAAATACCATTTTCAAATTCTTTCATTTAGAAGGAGATGCTGAAACAGCTTTCCTGAGGTAGAAGGTGAGCATATCCTGGTTCTGACTGAGCTACAGTGATCCTCTGAAAATATAACAGAACCCCTCTGCACAGTGATCATAAAAACACAAGTCTGTTTCACCATTAGAGACCAAAATAATTTTCTTTAGACATCAAAGTCAGACAAGCATAATTTTCAAGAGTACATTAAATAGTATTTATTGAGTTTGCAATTTCAGGGGCAAAGCCATAATCTCAGTCCCATTTAATCACACACTGTGACACATCGCCCTCCTGTTCTTTCATCCATTCAACAAATGAACAATCATATGGAACATCATAAGAGGGGTGTTGAAAAAACAACCTTATACTGTTTTGAAAAAAGGAAGCAAACTGAAGTCTTGTTCTCAATTCACAAATGCACTTGCCTTCTTGATTAAGCACTTTTTTATGGGGAACAGACAACCTCCTGACGTTTGGGAGAATGTATGGGATGGCTGATCTGAAAGAAAGTAAAACTATGTAGAACAGAGCTTTTCCATATGACCACAAGAACAGCTAGATGGTTAATATAGACTTCAGATGGCAAAGAATTCCTCACAAGAGGGAAGTACACTTTCTTCTTAGCAAGTCTTAGTGTCTGGACTGATTCTGTGGGTGCATATGGTTACAAAACCACCAAGGGCCTACCTATAAAATTTTACGGCAGAGGTTGTTTTCATTTTCACCATGGTGACCCTTCTGGATAATTAAAAAAGTCATTACATAATATACACAGAGATTTGTATTTACAGAATAAATGGCAAAAGAGGGAGTTAGATACAGTGACATTTATGTCCAGGCATTAACAAACAAGATCCCTTTCGTAGACTCAGGGATTATTCACAGCTCCTTTAAGAAAGTCCTTTTCTCTGCATGAGACCTCTCGTTTTGCAAATGAGAGCCTTCAGGATGTCTCACTGTAAGAAAGAGAGGCTTGCTCTCCCTTAAACCATGGTCATGACCTTCAGAGAGGCAGGTTGGAACCTTCTTATCTTCTTCTTTAGTGCCTTTGAAGCTTTGATGCGACAGATTTTGGGCACTGGAGGAAGAGGCTTGGAAGAGGCCTGGATAGTCACAGATTGTCTGACTGAACCTTCAGGCCAAATCAGCTCACTTTCATCCCCCTCATCATAGTCAAGGGCAAAGCTGCTGCTGTTACTGCTGCCTTCCGAATCGCTTTCACTGGACTCACTGTCCCCAAACCGGTTGGTTGTGAAATCGCTGACCTCCCCTTCGCTGGTCTCTGCAATGGTGGAGTGAAAGAGGGAGGCGCACTCTGCAGAGTACTCGGAGTGGTCTGACTCACTTTTGGCATAATCTCCGTGGCGCTGCCCCTTGGAGCGGGCCCTCATGCTGACAGTGCGCAGGACGCTGGCTCTCCTTGCCGGCTGCCTTGGTGCTCCCAGGCCAAAGCTGTGAGACAGGCTGCCCGGGTGTGCCTTGGCAGAGATCTCCACGGTGGACTGCCACTTGCGCTGCTTCTTCTTGTTGGCTGTGTCTACGCAAGCTGCTTCGAGGGAATACAGTGCACTGGCAGAGGCTCCGTAGAGCTCTGGCCTGGATGGCACAGTGGGGAGCCGGACCTGCACCGGGAACAGACTCGACTCCGAGCATGATCTGCCAGCCATGTCACCAGAGTAAGAAGGTCTCTGCACAAGGCTCTTCATTCCTTGTGGTCTTTGGAGCTGATTCCACTCAGCAGGCAGCTTGGTGGCCCCATGAGACCCTCTCACCTTCTCCATGCAGAAGGCTTGCTTCCCTGGCCGAAGTACTTTTTCGCTGTTCCTCCTCTTTACCTTCACTGCCTTTGTTTTGGAGCTGGCAAACTTTACCCGGACTTGGTGGGATTCTGCAGGGACGAACTGAGCATGAACAAACTCAGCTCGTGCCACTCGTTCATGACCCCCAGTGTAAGCCAATTTGGCATTGCCATACCTTTTGATTGGCAGTTTTTTGGGTGGGACAGCTTTAGCATTCCAGGTGTCTGGGCTGGAGTCCTCCTGACACAGCTGTGAGTAGGACAGACTGTGCTCCATGCTGCTCTCTGTTGCTTCTGCCAGAGAAGAGCCCCTTGCTGCTGACTTGGCAGGGTAACAACTATTCACAGCTGATGGCTCTGTGTCAGGCAGAGTGGATGACTGCTCTTCATTCATACAGCTCATGGTCTCCTGCTGCTTGGCACATTCCCCCTCTGGCACCTCTCTTGACAGCTTCCCTTCAGCTTTGTTACTTTCCAGAGAACTCGTCTGTTTTTCCAGCTGGCTACTGCTGCTGTTAATTTTCACTCCACCGGTGCTGGGGGTTATAATGAGTCTCTGGTGCATTGCGGCTGGCTGGCTCTTTGGTGAAACCCACTCACTGGCCTCAGCCTGACTGCTCCCTTTGCACCTCGTCAGCTGCAGCAATTTATTGATGTAACCCCCTGGCTTGGCCTCAGTGGTTGGCCTAGTCTTGGTCAAGCTGGGACCTGTCGTACTAGGCATGGCTTTGCTGGGAGCGGCTTGGAAGTCTGAGTCTGGGGATGTTCCCACCAGGGAGAAAAGGGGACTTTGTAAAGCCACTGCATGGAGGGGGCTTGGGTAAGGATACACATCAATGCCATTCTTGGAGACCAAGTCATTCTGGAATTTGGGGTCCACGCTGAGCAAGTGTATGTCTCCACTATGGCACAGAGGCAACATGGACTTGGGATCCATTTCTTTTTGAAATCTAGTGTCTGCTGGAATGAGTCTTTCCAAGTCACCTATATGGTGGATGAAAATAACCTAGTTAAATCACAGACAATTACATTCAACCTGGTTCATGCTAGAAGTGCTATTTCAGAGAGATGTGATAGCTTTCACTAAAATCAGTAGCATGGATAAAGAAAGTAATTTCAGCCTTCCAAGGTCACTGAATTGCTTTAAAGCTTTTATCACCTAAGCATAACAGAGTTTAGAATGCCTTTTAATGCCAATAATAAAACTCTTACCTTTGCAGGAAATTTAAACTTTGCTACTTGGATGAAAATAAATCTGTGCATATATAAAAATGTTCTAAAATGTCACAGACCAGCAGGACCCCAACTAGACAAAAAAAGGGATTATTTTTATTTCTTAGCAGAGAAGCCATAAAAAATGAACTGAAGAATCTTTATTTTTGCAGAGGAAAAAAATCTGAGGCTAACTACTCAGGCAAGTGGGAAGTGTAGTCCCTGAAGATGACATTCATAGACACCAATTCAGATCTCCTCAATTCTGGAGTACTGTCAAGACTGCTATAATTTACTCTTGACTGCAGCATCCCCCTCCCAGAAGCATCTCCTGTGCACAGAGAGGAGAGGCTGTGTTCTTGTGTGAAGAAAGGTTTTTCCATCCAGACATCACTCAAGAGAGCACTGTGGTGCTGTGTTACCTCTGGGAATACTGGAACCAGTTAGCTAGGATTTCTCTGTAACTACAACGCAGAATTCAGTGACAACAAATCCTCAGCAAACCAATCTCCTGGCTGCTTTGTGCTATCATGAAACTCAACCATCACATTCAACCACACCAGTCACAACTATGTGAGTAGTCACGTGATGACCATCTATGTCCTGTGACAGGAAGCTTTTAAAAGATTCCAAAATTCCGGGGTAGTCTGCAGCATCCTACCTATGTACAGACCTGCCACAGCAAAGCTTAGGATGATGATTTCTCTAACAACTTAAATTTATAATAGAAATTCTTTAGGAAATCGTTGGCAATGTGCAATGGTGTGCTCTTGTGCAAACAAACCAGGAAGGAGTCAAAAGCATGCTGTGCTAGCAGTGTCTCAGCAAGCTTTCTGTTTGACGCTGAAAGGAAAGGCAACTGGTCTGTACTTGCAGTTTCCTCTAAGGAGAGGAAAAGAGAATTTCTTCCCCTCTCCAAATAATGATTTTCTGAAGTAAAATCTTGCTTCACTTCCTGCAATGTGGTCAACTTTGTAGGAATTGTTTCATCAAGACTATATTCACTACTACCCCACTACTTTTGTTTCTTGCTATGAAGGAAGTAAGAGGCTATAGAAAGGAAGAAGGGCCGAAGGAGGTCTGAAGTCTCTCTCCCACGCCCCTGCTCAGTATCAAGAGAAAGTTGGACAGTAAGCAGTTTGGCTCTGTGGTTTTGATCCATTCTCACTTTCTTATTGAAAATGAGTACTAGATATTAATTAAACATGACTAAACAAGGGCCTAAAAGTAATAACCAGGAATCTGCCTTTCTCTTGAATGAAGTATCCAGTTTTGCCATCAATTACCTGTGGAAACTGGCCTTGGTCTGGACCTGGCAGGAGTCCCAGAAACTTCTCTGCTAGCTGCCATCCGACATCCATCGCTGACATAGGTTCCCTGCTGTTGGAAGCTGGTGGTGTGCACAGTGGTTTCATCTGCAGACTTGGGTCGGTAATCAAACACACTGAGCCTCGCTTTAGGGTATTGAGAGCTGGGCAAGAGACTGGTGTGGGAGGAGGAGATGGACTCACTGTACACAGAGGTGCAAGAATTGGAGAGTGAGCAAGACCCACCGTCACTCAGGTCGTAGAATCCTGCAGAGTTAAAATAAACAGGACATTTCATATTTACAGCACCTAAACAGGCTCTGTATAAGAAAAGTGCAGAAAATAAAATACATCTTCATTTGCTATGTACCACAAGCCTAAATTCATGATCATTTATTTAGGTAACATTAGCAGGGGTATACTCTAATTCAACCAGCCCTTATTTGGCTTCTGCATATTTGCTTAGGCCCTGAGCCAGCTTGGCATGCACATGCCTGCTTAGTTCTGAGAGTGGGATGGGATGAAGCACAGCACCATCATGCCCAGGTCTTCCCTGGAGGATGTCTTTGGGGACAATGATGCAACTGGTGCAAGACAGGGACCTCTGACACTGTTGTAACTTGTGCTAGGTGCATACAAGCACGGATTGGATGGGCACGTACAATAAAACTAGCCAGTGATCAGACCTTCCAAGTCTATGATAGCTGGAATGTCTAAGGGCAGAGAATGGAGACTATCTTCTCTCTCCAGGTCTTGAGATCATTTCCAATTAATTGTGGAAGCATTAAAAAAGGCTTTGTATAAATTCAAAGTAGGAAATTTTATTATTCTTCTCTATAACAGAGAAGGAATATCTTCTTTTGAGCTATGTGCACGTGCCTAAGTGCACAACTCCTGAACTTAAACACGTAACAGAAACTTGCACTTTTTATATGTACCAGGCTGCAAATCCATATGCTGTATAAAAAAAATTGAAGAAATATTTCCTTGTCTCACTGAAGACTTGAGGCTTTGCAAAAATTCTGTTTGAAAGAACCACTTTCATTGTCTCTGACTAGATAACAGAAACCTGTTTTAACAGACGTCTCCTAGCTATAAAAGTCTGCAGTACAGCTCTCTCTGTGAATCTGATCAGAAACCTGATACCCAGTATCTTTCTGTCCATGAGAGCTTTATTCTGTCGGGGTAGTTTTTCTTAGTGTCCTTTAATAGTGCTGTTTTGCCTCTATATAAATTCATTTGACTAGAACACTGCAATAGTGATTTCCAAAGCCCTAGCGAGGTTCAGAACCCTTCCTGGATTCAAGGGTGACTGACCTAATGGACAAGGACAAAACATATTCATTGATATTGATGTTGGTCTCCTTCACTTTAAAAGTACTCTAGCCATTTTGCCAATGGTCCTTCTACACTGCACAAGATAATTAATAAAAAAATCTGTCTCCTTCTCCTTCAATGTGTGGCTACAAGGTTCATTTAAAAAAAAAAAATAAAAATCCAGAAAGAATACTGCTTGAGTGAGTGAGCACTTTCCAAGTAAATAAACTTTGCAGGAGGATTCCTAGCAGCTCTGTGAATCCACTCTGTGCCAGGTGACTATTATCCACCTCAGCCATGGCGCACTGTTTCTGACCAAACAATAGAGAGTTTTGCTTAGCAGTTGACACCCTTCAGTTCTCCTAGCACCATATCCCGGGGAATAAACAGCCAAGTGCACATTACCTGAGCTGGGCCGGCTGTCACTATCCAAGTATTCACTGGAGGTCTTACTGACGTCCAACTTCAGCTCACTTATTCGCTGGTCTAGCTGATCCAGGTGGCTTTTCAAGCCGACATCCTGTCTCCTCAAACGAGACTAAATGAAGAGAAAGAGGAAATGAAAAATAATTGCAGTTAGAATCTCAGCAGCAACGCATGAATTCAGGCCACCTGTGCCAGCAAGATTCTATATTTATGAAGCATTTTCCTTAGCTAGGGACTGTTGTAGTTGGCTCTCTGTAAACAAGACTGACCTAATGGACAAGGACAAAACATTTCATTTCTTAGTATATATTGCCTTCTGCCCAGCTCAACACTCAAAACTCTCTCTGAAGATACTTATTTTAACTTTTGGCTTTTTTATTACACCCATAGCAGGAGCTGTATCTCTGAATAGGAGAGAAGTCTTTTAACTAACTCACATATTCTTATTGCACCGCACTTTACCATACACTGCCTCTGAGCAGAGGAGGAGAAAAACATTATGAGTAGTCTGCATGAACTCTTAAGATCTGCTGGATGAAAGGAAACCACTGTGGTTGAGGTATCTCATTGCCATACTAAGTACAAGCAGCATACCCACTCCAGTAAAACCCTCGTCTTTGATAGCATGTCTTTATAGTTGAAAGGATAAACTGTAAGAATTGTGACATCTATTTTACTGCAAGTTTTTTCTCACTTGTCTTGTGGCCAGTTATTTCCAAGCATTTCCTGCAAGGAGAAGGTGGCATTGGAATACAGTGGGAAAACTACTGAATTTAAAATAAATGGTGTCTCAAGATTGTGAATAATCTTTCAGAAGCCAGCACCTAGATCTGTTGCCTGCTGCAACCACTGACCAGGCTGATCTGAGGTAACAGCTCCTGCAGTTGCTCCCCCTGTATTTATGCCGTCAGCTTGGGAAGGCAGATGGCCAGGCATTAGGTACCAGCCAAAGAACCACAGTTGGTTTCTGTCACAAACTTCTCACATTACACTTGGCAAATTATCCTAAGTCCAGTCACTATTTAGGCAGCTTCTAATTTTATCACACCTCACCATCCATCCTACAGTACTTTACAGAAAGGTGGTCTCTTGAAGTTGGTTGTAAAGCTATGCTCAAAGCCCTCAAGCGGATGGGTTTCAACGCAGTAATGGTAATAAAAAAATTAAGAGTCTTCTTTGTGTGTACATTTCATATTTAAAAACACAAGTGGCAATTCTTGCAGCATTTCCAAACAAAAATATATATTTAAAAAAATCTAGGTCCCTTGAACCAATTAAAGTATCTTAAAATTAAATGACACGCAGAAAATCAATATGACACTTTTGCCTCCACTCTCCTTTTGTACAAATTATTCAGCTTTTAACATTTGCATAGGTTTCTCCATAGCTATAAATACTAAAAGAAAAGAAAGATGAGATCCTAAGGTGATCAGGAAATCATTAGATATTGTAAGACAAAAAAATACAGATGTCCTGGGTTTCACAAGAAAACTCCTGGGGCTGGTGGTGCTGCTGAGAATAATAATAATAAAAAAGATATTTTTACCATGCTTTTACAGAGAACTGGAGGAACATGTAAGACACAAGAAATAAAGCCCTTTTTTGATAGTCACACATCTAGAAAAGTTTGAACTCAAGAGGCTCATTACTTCCTAGGAAAATCCATAGTGACTTTCCCTCTTCCTGTTTCACATAAACACAAAAGAAGGGAAGAACTGGATAATAAAGGAGATTTTCTATTCCGTCTGAATGATGAATGTAAGACCTCCTCAGTACTTTATTTCGTGGTAAAAAAGCAAAACCATGCCATGCCTTCTTCAATCCCACCTACTCAGGAAATCACAATGTTTTGTTTTCATGGCTGGAATTAATTGCTTAATGATTAATGTTTTGCCAGCCAGTCCCTCAGTCTGTGGTTTCTGATTAATGACAGAGAGGCCACAAGGCTCTCAGGTATTCAAACATTATTTATTATACCTCCAGGTTCTGTCTGTGCTTTCACAGCATTTTAACCAACACACATGATTTACATCATCGTTTTTAACCCTTTTATAGTGCCTCACACCACTGGGTTTTCATGTTTCCAGCCGCTGCCATAGCTTTGATCTTTCAGTTAACTACTTCTGCCCTCTGAGAAGAGAGGCATTCCTCAAACCATTTGGATAAGAATGACTTTTCCAGTATGTTTGTTTCAAGCTGTTATTGCTCCAAAACCCATGCTAGGCAGCTCTCGAAACAGTAAACCCTAAACACACTCTTTCTCAATTCACAACATGAATTTTACATGTGACAAAACCTTGCAGGTAAAACCATCGGTTTGCTTTGAGCAATGCAGCTGTAAAGACTTCTGGACACTGCACAGTGTGAGACCAAACTTTCCCAATCAACTTCTGCTATCAATGGACTACAGTTTTGGGGAGCCAAATCTGGGATATCATCATACCACCTATTTCTTAGAAGGAAGAACACTCTGAAAAGCAGGTTCATTTACACCAACACAAGCTGGTATGCCAAATCAGAGCACCAAAACCCACTGGTCATACTTGACTATTCTTTTCAACTATTAATCTCTTCAATCAAAGGGGGGTGTTGTAGATTCATGGTTGTAGATTAGCAGCCTATAATTCTATTAATCTGACTTCATTCTGGAATGCACAAAACATAGCATTATTTTCTAGTTTTGCCCATCTAGAAGTTAGTCACCCTGGGTCTTTTTGTAATTGCTGGTGCAAAGTAGCCAGTTTCAGAGGAAAATTATTATCCTCTATCCCAGACACTTGTAATAGACCAAGGTGAATTCCTTCTGGAAGAACCTCTTTCTCTCAGCTGACAAAATTTTAAGTTTACTTATTTAAAAAAAAAATAAAATCCCTGTTTTAAAATATGTATTCTATTTAAAATCATCCAAAGGAAAAAAAAAAAAAAAACCCAACTGTGTAAAATGCAGAGTAGCAAGTGTTTGTTTTTTCTCTTCGGTATAATGTGTCCCTTCTCACATTTTTATAACCTCGTAAACCACCTGAAAGCTTGCAAAACAAAATCACCAGATTCAAATCAAATCAAATAAGATTTATAAATATATCCTCAATAGATTCAAATCAAGTCAAATAAGATTTATAAATATATCCTCTGAGGAAAGAGCTGAAAAAATACTGGATATTGCAGCCTTTGATATCCACCTACTCTGACAGCGATCATAGATTTCTTTCCTTACATTAGCCTGAATTTGCATCTCTTCTTTTTCCTGTATGTCACCATGATACCGTTTGGCTAAGAGAGGTTTAGCACCTTCAGGATCTCTGACAGTGGGTGGCAGTCACTTAACTCTGCTCCTCTTCTGATACAGAGTTGACCCCGCCTGCACTGCACTAATTTGCAGTTGCCAGAAAAGACCCTGAAAAGACCCAAAAAGGGCCACTGGTTAGGGAAAAAAAGGGCATGTGTTAGAGGCAGCAGATCGTCGATAGCAGAGGGCTAGGAAGGCCAGCTGATCACTGTCTGTGGTAAATGTTGTTAGGGAAGGGACCGAGATTCTGGAATGGCATCCATGCGTGGAGCTTATGGCATCTGATGGCTCTGCTCTATTATTCCCACCAGTCAGACTCGAGTCCTTAAGGATTCTGCCTCTGCTATTCTGTTACTCACCCTACCATTACAAGAGAAGCCTGGCTTGACATTTTATCTGCCTTGTTTCCATTGCTAAGATGCCTTGAGCCACCTTCAGCTGACACAACTTTCTCATTTCATGTTTTGAAGACCAAACATTTTATGAATTAAACTGTGACCATGCTAAAGCTCAGGGGCTACAGTCCTCCTTGAAATTTGGATCAAGGTGCACTGCAAAGCAGTTACATTTACCCTGTTAATGAGTTTCTCAATCTCAAAGCTTAAAGAGCAGCAATCACATTCTCTACCATCCACGGGCCAACAACAACAGTGATGAAGACGTAACACTCCTTCAGCAATACTGTGCTTTGCATTTTCTATTGTTTTCAGTTTTAACTTAATTTCCTGAGACCAGGAACAGAATTTTCATGGGTTTTGAGTGCAATACACTACTTTTGAGTCACTGGGAAAGTTTTCAGCCTGTGGTCACTGAGATCCTAGATCTGTGAACTACTTCTAACAGGGCTGTGAAAAGCCTGTTTTCAACTGGGTTTACTTTGCCATTAAGGATCTCTGAGGTATGCACCTCTACTCAGAAATTACATCAGCCATTTGCAGGGGGAAAAAACCAAAACAGGTACCAGGGGGCCTGAAAAGTAGTTGGAAAAGCCTTCAACAGCCATGGGTCAATCGGAAGAGCTTTGTATCACTACTTTAAGTATTCAAGCACTGTATTTTTGCTGAAGAACCTGTCCCGGGATGATTTATGTAGTTCTGAGTCATCCCTCTCAAACTTTATGAACATGTCCCTCCCAGGCATCCCAACAGACACATTTCCCATAATTGCACTGGCACCTACTGGCGAAATCTGTCCCTCTCTGGAGGTGTGTAGAGTTATTCTTAAGTCCACTCAACCCCTACATTTCTAAAGGGCAGCAATTAACGGCCTTTTTTTCCTTCCATTTTAATGGCTAGTTTATCCCATGTCCTTGGAAAGCCTTGTAAGGGGCAAGTAAAGTCCTGACAAGTCAATCTTCTATTTGAATATTTTATTTGAAAAATATTAAGACAAATGAGCAATTAAAGAACAACAGCTAACATGAAAAAGAGAACAGTCAATATGATCAGAAGTCATTGTGTGATTCTGTTGTCCTACTGGCACCAAACAGGCAATAAATGCCTTCAATTCTTTTGTTTAATTAAAAAAAAAAAAATAAAAAGTAGAGCCATTACTTAAGATTATCAGTGATGGGTATTTAAGTGGCTGGCTGTCCACTTGTCTTGTATTTTCTTAATTTAATCAAGATATGCCTGCTGCTCTATTTTCTTACAGGTTTCCCTGAAGGTTAAAGCCCATTTTATCCTGAGATGATGCCTGATAAAGCTGTCTACGGAGAGCAAATAACCGTGCTGTTTTCACACCTGACCGATGGCCAAGACTTGCACCAGTACAGCGAGGGAAAGGATTCTGAATTAAGTCTGAGTTTACTGAAGTGTGTAATTGCCTATACTAGAGATTAAAGCCCTTTACCCTTTGATTGTCGTCTCGTCTATGAAACTCGTTTCAGCTAAAATTCAGATTTTTTTTTTTTTTTTTTTTTGAGTTTTAGAAAAACCCCTGTGGAAGTGGCCAGTGTAACACTTCAAATGCAGGGTCTGGCATTCTTCCCTTTTGATCACGCAATCTGTGGAAAGAACAAAGTACTCCCGTCCCAGGAAGCGTTTCCTGGCAGATCGACTCCCACGGGCGAACAGCCGCGCGGGCACGCATCGGTGCGCGCACACCTCTGCGCCTTCACATGTGTGCGCGCACACGCCCACCCAAACCCCCGAGCGCTTACGCAGGTGTATCTCGGCCCGCGTGTCTCTTGATCTCCTATGCAAACGGCTGCTGCCATTGAGAGCTGAGCGCTCTATTACTGAAGTTAATCATCGCCTACTCCTCGGCTCCGATGAATGAGCGGTGCCGGGTTAACAACTTCTCACCAGCGCTCCCGCTGGCATAGCGCCCGCCGCCGGCACTGCCCGCTCCGGGCCGCCCAGGTGAGCCCCGCCCGTCATAGCGGCTGTGGCGGGGCGAGCCCCGACCGTCCCCGCTCGCCCCTACCTGCGGGGGAGCGGCGGCTGCAGCGCCCTGCCCGCCCCCGGTGCCGGCAGCTCCCGGGTGTCCGGCAGCCCAGGGGCGCTTCCCTCCGCCCGCGTTCGACACCGCGGCTGGGCTCACAGAGCCGGGAAGCGGGGCGTCCCGTCCTGTCCCTTACCAGCTGCTCCTTCAGGGCGGAGAGGGTGGCCTCCAGGCGGTGCTCCTTACTGTGGGCGGACAGGGGCTGCTGCTCTCCGCCCGCCGCCGGCCGCTGCGGCATGGCCAGGGCGGCCCGCACCAGCTCCCGCTGCTTCTCCCGCAGCACCTGGAGCTCCTGGAGGCCGGCGAGGGCCGCCTGCAGCCTCTCGCCCACCCGGCTGCGATCCCGGGCGCCCAGCAGCATCGTCAGCGCTGGGCCCCGACACCGGCCATGGCAGGGGGGCGGCGGGGAAGATGCGGGGCTGCTCCCGCCGCGGGCCGTGCCTGCGCTCGGGTCCGCTCGGCGCTCCGCCGCTGGCACCGGAGCGAGTGAAGCGGGGCGGCAGCGGCTCCTGCGGTTTTGGAGGAGAGGTGGGGACAGGGGAGGGAGGGCGGGAGCGAAGGGAAGAGGCTGCGGCTCCAGACAGTGTCGGGGCCACCTCTCGGGTGGATATGTGGGGAGAGGAGCCAGTGCCCAGCGCTCCCTCCGCCCCGCGCGGGGGCGGCTCCTGCCTGCCCCATTCCCGTCCCTGCCTCTGCTCGGGGGCTGCCCTCGTGTCGTCCCCCACCCGAGCAGCAAAGAGGGATGGGGCGCCCGCCCTCTCCCGGCAGAGACAGGGGCTGGCGAACCAGCGCATAGAGCCGGGGTGAGAGCTCCCGTCTCGGCCGGGAGCGAGCTCCGGGGATGCTGCGGAGACCGGAGCGGAGCCAGTCGTCCTGATGCAGCCGCGTGCAAATTACGGGCATGCGAGGGTATGGAGCGGTGAGCGCCCGCGGGTGTAACAACGCTTCCCTCGCAAGAATGTGGCGTTTGTGACTCAGTCCCTTCTTCCCCCCCGGCTTGTGGTGCCTCCTGCCAGGCACAGGCAGAGCACTGGCACTCCTCATCTTGCTCTCCTGAAACCGACCCAACTGGGATCTCACTGCACAGCTTCGCTGTCTTGTACTGAATTGCTGAGTCTCAGTTTGGAAGCAAGGCAGAGTCCTGTTTGGTGAGGTCAAAGTGTAGCTCCTTCTCCCCTAAAGTCGTTTGAAGGGCTTAGGATGTGCTTTGAATGGGACATGGAAACACAGTTGGTCATGGAAATTCAAGACAGTGATGCTGTTGATGCCAAGAAATGACAGCATTTAAAGCTCCCAGGACAGTCAGCTGCAGCTTCTTCAGAGGTAGCTGGTTAACAGGCAGCAAAGCCAGATGCATAGTCTATAGTGATGCAGTAGGGGAGAAGAAGTGCTGATACCAAGAGTCTGATGAACACAGTAGAGACTATGCTACAGGAGACATAATTTTTCTGCTGCCTACACAGAAATAGGAAGCATCTACGGATCTCAACATCACTGTGTGTCTTGATTGACTCTTGATTGTCAGGAAAGGTGTATTATTCTCCATGAAGCAGAGATCACATGCAAAGCCCATCTGTCCATGGTTATCCTGTTCACTCTGTGGTGTATCTTTAAAAGCTAGCACACTTTAGTTTGAATGCTACTTGTCTTTGTGCTGGGATATGAGTTGGGTGAGTGGGAACCAGCTGCTGTCTCATCTGTTCTTTAAGTAGTCTCTTCTCAACACCACACGTGGGTGGCTGTGTCCACCACTGGGACTGCAGCCAGCTTATCTTTTCTTGTACCAGTCTCTAGCTTTAGGAACGTTAGAAATACTAGAGCAATGTCAAGTCCACCTCCTGCTGGGGGCAGAGGGGATAATTATTCATGTTTTTGTTCATAGAGTCCTGTGCAAAACATGATTTGATAGTCTCAGTAAGACCCAAGCCTTTCTTTCAGCATGTCACCATCAAAAGTTTTCCTGTAGCTTGAAGATTTGAGAACAATATTTACCTTGCAAAGTTGAACTGTGTCCAAAGGGGTCCTGAGATGTCCTACTCTGACAAATTGTGTAGGAATATTCACAAATGTCTCCAGCTGCAGATGGAACAAGAATGACTGGTGTTAGTGTACAGTGCTTAGTTAAGGTGCGTGTGTGGTATGACTTGTATGACATCACCTTAGTCATGCTTTTTGTTGTTGGTTTGTTTTTTTCTCTCTAATGAATGCCTTTGCTTCTATTCCTTAACCATTCATCTCATGGAACTCCCCTGTGCAGAGCAATGCCTTAGTGCCATGATGACTGAACTATTCATCTGCAAGGTGGAGAGAAAAACTGAGTCCAGCACTGGGATTCTCTTGAAGGTGCTGACAAAAGACACATGAAATTCTGCCACCTCTCAGATGGAGGGGGCAAAGAACCAAACAATCATCACTGTGCGGCAAGAATCTTGCAAAATGCCGTTGCAGGTATGAGGAGTGAAGCCTTTTTGTAAATCACTTGGCTTGGCACTTGTTAAAACAGACATACAGTGCAGTTCCTTATTTTATTCAAACCATGTTCTAACATGACCAGATACGAGTCACTGACACAACTACCATTTAGTATACACTTACTAGGAGAATTAGATATTATAAGGTCATATATTTTTCTTTTTTTCCTTCTTTCCCTTGCAAGGAACTGTTATCCCTTGTTCTTTGTTCTTCCTCTTCTTTCATCTTTTTTATCTTTTGGTACATTAAATCCCAAATGGGCTATATCACAGCAGTATCTTTATTCTAATCAGCTTCTTATTATCCCCTCTGTTATACTGATTACTTTCTTCCGTAGAACCCTTATGATGTCACTTAATCTTTTCAAAATACTCAACAAATACCTTGTGTTATCTGATTTCTGGGGGAAAGAATAAAAGGTGTGAATTGCCCCCAGATTTAAAACCATGTGATTATGTGGGGGAAGGGTAGTGGTAAAAGTGAAAGTTTCATTGCAGGGACTTAGAAAACTTCTGCTATTCTTAATTGCTTACAGAGAAGAATGTTCAATATTGATATTCTGTGAAGTTTCACTAGAGTTTAAGAATTGCTAGTTTCACTAGACTTTAAGAATTATTTGAAAAAAGTTAGCAGTCTATAGGTAAAACCTTATTTTGCTGCCTAGCTTTAGCATGCTGAATCCAAATGCTTAAATGTTTCTTGGCTTTTCAGGATCCAAAAGGTTTGACTTTTCATTTACGTTACTGCAATTCCATTAATTTCAGAAACATTGCTCTTGATTTATGTGAGACTTAGAATAAAATTTCTGTTTTCCACCTACAGATCCTGAGGTAAAAGAAATTTTATGAAAAAAGCTGTAGCGAAGGAATGATATGTTTACAAAAACAGACACAAGATAGTAGGAAATAAAGCAGTTTGTCTACATAACCTTATTCAAGTTCTGATTTGTAGGATACTATTACACAGTGTTGTTCCATGGGTCTATTCCTCAATAAGTATATAGAATGAAAGATACTACTCAGTGTTCGCTGTCCTTGTACTCCAACCTATGCCTTTTTTACTGCAGATCATTTAAGCTGTACTTTGGACATAGAATGTTTTGTGTGTTAAAACTATACTTAGCATTGTAGCTATTAAGTGCCTGACAGTATGAATGAATGAATAGTGTCTTTTCAACATCCCAAAAGGTATAAAGCTGCATTTGTTTAATAAGGGAGGACCTGAGGCACTGAGTTTCATTACAAAAATGCTCGTTTATTTTGGGTGCCACTGGAGATGCCTTTGGCCTTAATTTTCAGCATACTTACTATTATACAGTTAACATATATCCATTTTATTGTTCCAAACAGAGTTCCCTTTAACTTCATTTCCAGTTCTGAGCACTCAGCACTTTGGTAAATTGCATACTGGGCATGCTAATTTGAATCCCTACAAAAACAAGGAATAGAATTAGTCCTCCTCTTATGGAGCTTGGGTGTGCCTGCACCTGTGGTAGAGACATGCCCTCTGAGCCTCATAAACTACCAGAAAGGAGGCAGGTGTTATTTACCCTCTTTGGCAGATGGAGATGTACAAAGAGGTTAGCCCTTGTACACAGGATCAAACAGGAAATCTATGGTAGGAATTGAAATTGAAGCCAGATAATTCATGTGACCACAGAAATTACTTTACTCCCTGTTTTGTGGATGTGTTAGCCAATTTGAGTGGGACTAATGTTAGGGAAAGGACAATATTTATTGACCTCCAGATGTGTATAAAAGAAAAGTAGTTGAATGTTTGCTTTGGATGAAGTCCAAAGTACAAAAAATACTTTGGTGTACCACACAACTTCAAGAGCTAAATTGCAGTTTGCTTCCCACATTTGCTTATGTTTTGTAGTGAAAAATAATTCAGAGGGTGTTTTTAGTAACATTTCCTTATGTAGGGATATAAAGTCTCCCTGCATAGGCTTCATTTCCCTGTATTTCAGTTGCGCTTTTAGACTGTATTGACATTGGCATGTGTGGCAGTAGACGAGGGTGAATCCATTTGTTTAGGACTGTCTCTTGACATGACAGAAACTCAGTGCATGTGCCAGCATCCTAACTTTGCTAGCAAGCCTCTCTGTCTTCTGGTTGTCTCTCCTCTGTTGTTTTACTTTTGCCATCTATCCTGCA
Source organism: Lanius collurio (assembly GCA_020086605.1). Lineage (NCBI taxonomy): Eukaryota > Metazoa > Chordata > Aves > Passeriformes > Laniidae > Lanius > Lanius collurio. The sequence goes on along the minus strand of JACBWW010000002.1, from coordinate 20,335,850 downwards.
AGGGTCTCATGCAGAGACACTGTTTAAAGGAGTCTTCTAAGCTGTTGACGTCTGGTGAATATTTAGAAGGTTAGTTGGAGGATGCAGAACAGTCACATGTGGATTGAGACAAGTCTAACACAAGCCATTATCTTACTCAAGATAAGGCAAAGTGCATTTTTTTACCTGTCACTCTTGTTCACTGTATGCCCAAGACGTACTGAGCATATCCTTTTATGTAAAAAGACTGAGGCGCTGCTTAGCGGAACATGGTTCTGTTAAAATGTGGGTTGGAGCTTTCTGCCAGTTTTTGGAAATGTTAAATTAGATCATTAAGAATATCCTAAAAGTGTAGTAAGCCCTTATCTTGCCTACATAGGGTAGAGTTAGTTCTGTGCCTGAGAATACATTGTAGTGTGTGTGTCCCTCTGTGAGGTGACTCTAAGTAAATTGCCATCATCCAGGCATTTTGTCTAATTAGCAGAACAGCTGCCTTTGAAAACATTCTTCTTAAGGTCTGATGTCTTGAGGATTATTTAATTAGAAAGAAGCAAATCACTGGTGTAAATGGCTCTTTGTCGAATTCAGAGTATTTGTTTTGAATTGAAACAAATTACTTTTTGAACTGTAGCTTACATGGTAATGGATAGGAAAAAAGAAGTGAGAGGGTAGCTCTCACAGATACAGCTTCTATGACAAAACCAGATTTCAGTTGATGGAAGTCCTTAGAAGGAGGAATCCTCTAAAAACATGAGTAAAATCCTGTCTTCAGCTACCAGGGATTAAGGAATGTCCATCTGTTTTTGTGCTTATTTCTGTTTATTTTTCGTGGGGTTGCAGATTGATTCTCTTGTGACACTCCCAGCAAAGTGGTGGGGGTTGCAGGGAAGGGAGGAGAGAGGGGGCATTGCTAAGGTCTGTCACAAGCTTAGCATGAAAGTGCTTATTCTTGTCTCTCTCCAGTTTATGCCCTCCAACTGAAATCTTTGTAGCTAAAAGTCCATATTTTGGCTCATGTAAAAATTTCTGCTTATCCATAAGTTGGTGAATAGACAGCCAAACTAGGGAGGCACATGAGCAAGTGTTGCATGGATTGAGTCTTCAAGAAGCACAAAATATGCAGGAGAATAGAAGGGATCAGAAATTCAGGTAGACAGAAAGAGTGGCACACAGTAGCCAGAATGAGTGTGGAGACAGAAGTCCAAGAGTTAAACCAGAAAACAGGGTCAAAGGTATCAGTATTTAGAAAGAAAGGGGGATGTGGAAGCCTAATAGAAAATGAGGAAAATAAAAAGTCATACAATTTGGTGTGACTGTAAAAGCTTGACATTCTAATTAGCAGAGAAGAAGGTGAAGCACTAGGAAATAATTTGAACTGCAAAGAGTCAAAAACCCTTCTCAGTTCTGAAGGAAACCAGGCTGGCTGCTTGGGCTGGGATTCAGGCCAAGAGGAAACAGAGGCATGACCATTCTGATGCCCCTGTAGCCTTGGCTTGCTTTGTCCAGCCCTCCTCTGGTGTGGCTTGTAGCCCTGCACTGTGTTGGGCTCACTTGGTGCTGATTGCCCTTTTTCACCTCAGCTCCTGGTAAGAGCAGCTGGCCGGTGAATGCTTGCCAGAAATTAGGCACACAAAGCCAGGACACAGTCTGCCTCATGCTGTTATGTCAGAAGACAAGGAGAATAATGATTGATTATCCAGTGATACCTTCTTTAATACCTATGGGTCCCACTCATGGCATCCTGATGAAAATTCAGAACTGCCTACTAATTAATCCTGATACTAGCACCTAATTCTCTCTCACAGCCTCCCTGCTCTCCATGTTTCTTCCCTCCAATTTCAGCTTGCATTTTTCCCCAGAAAACTTCACTTTCTTCCAGTCCTCCTGATTTCCTGTTGGCTCTGCAGCAATATTTTTCTGCCCTCATTATAATTCATAATGCTTAGCAAGTTCACATCACGCAGAGATTTAATTATAATCTTGTTTAAAACCCTCTTCTTGATTGTTAATATTATATGTGAATTCCATCTGTGTTGCAGTACAGTTGCAGACACTCCTCACAGTTTGGTTCTTTGTCTTCATTATTGCTTTTCTTTTACTTCATTCTCTTCAACAGCTTTTTAATGTCGATGATCACATTTGCATATCCAAGCAGTCACCTTTTCTCTTTGTATGCCAGGTTACACCAAGTGATTTGTAATCCTTCATTCCAGGGTCTGCTCTCATTCATACATATGCAGTTTATTTTTACTCGTGGCCTTTTCTGCTATTCTTGGACATATTTTTGGATTGCACAGCTGACTTCTAAAAATATTTTGAATCGCAGTGCTCTTTGGTTGATTTAACCATTTATTATTTTTATTTTCATCTAGTCCAAGGGATCATAATTTTCTTTTTTTACTTGCTGAGCATTAGTAAGAAATGAATCCATCAAAGCCCTAGTTACATCAATTAGATGATTGTTGTTCCATTGCTTTTTTTTACACTGTACATTTCACATCAGGTTCTTAACCAGCATTTACAAGTGGATTTGTCTTTTCACCATTCTTTGTGTATATGTGTGTATGTGTAATACTCTATGATATTTCTGTTTTCAAAATTCCATACTTCTCTGAAAAATAAAGCTAATCCTGGTGCATGTGAGATCTGAGTCTACCTCTTCAAAAAAGGAGTGGGTTTTCAACAGAAGCAGTTACATGCCAGTGTGCAGTTCCAGAGTATAAAGTATTCTTCCTGCCCTACTGCAGGATTCCGCTAATTAATTCTGAGGCCTTATAAAGGAAGGGCACTATCATTTTTTCTGGACAGATGTAACTTAAAGTTTAGCTAGTGCAAAAAAACCCTGAAGGATCTTTTTGCAATGAGAACAAAACACAATGCCAGAAAAGAGAGGAAGAAAAAAGGGTCCTTTCATGGCGCTGTAACAAGCTTAGGGATGGCAAAAGTTTTCAGGACATAAGGTTAGAAGGCCCCAAGGCACCTATTCAGTAAGACGTGTAAACACTCACCTAACTCTAAATAGGTGAGTGGTCCCACTGAAGTCAAAAGGACTATTTCTATGCTTAAATTTTGACACAGGCTTTAATATCTTGCTAAAGTGAAGCCTAAAGACCCGCTAATTTTAATCTTGCCAAATATACCTCTAATTTCTGGGTCAACAGGGTATTCAGAACTAAACCTTCTGATAAAAGAGTTAGCTTGGGGATATCCAGGAGAAAAAAGAAAGACGAATTCCTGTTATGATTTTACAGCATGCTGATTTAGCTGGTGTTTGTCTTTATTTGCATTGGAGATCTGTGCAGGTAGTGGGGGTTAGACTGCAATGCAGAGGATGGCATGGTAATGTACTTTTATTGACTAACAGGCACTGAATGCATTCAGATACTTCACCCTTAACTTGCTAGACGTTCATAGACATGGTCTTTTTGAATTCTTCCACTAAAAAGCATGCCAAAAATCATGCTGGCTTGCAAGGACTGTGGTTTTATTGGGCATGCTTTAAAATTCATTCCCTTTTCTAGGAAAAAAAAAATGGGGCTGATCCAGTTTTGACCACTCACCTGAATGGTTAGGGGGAATATTTTTGTGAGCTAAGACTATTTATATGATGGTGTATTAAAATCACATAGCACTGTGGTGACTGGGAAATGTTTTCACTTAAATGACTTGTTTTAGAAAGTGCAGATGTATGTTTTCCTACAGAAGCACATCGGTGTCATCAACATCTGAGATGGGAGAAGAAACCTTATCAAGTTCATGTGTCATTCTGATAATGTTAAATCCTTTTCCTTTCACTAGGATGGATGTATAGGAAGGCCCATATACTGAATCTTGTGTTCCAGTCATAGCTTTGCTCCTATTTATAAGAAGGAGCAGATACATGGAAAACATGCCTTGAGAGCGTGCTTTCCTGCTGAGTCTACCCTGAAAGAATTAATCATAGGGCTACAGTTTTGTCTCCATTTCCTAAAGCTGGGTCCTATCTTGGCCCCATAGCTAGGTCAGTGGGAAAACCATAGCAGAAATTACTTCAGTATTATAAAACAGTGAAATTTACTGGTGTACATCACAACACTGCAGTATTGCTAAATGCATCTGTGGAGCAATGTAATATCAAATTTCTCTCATCAGTAAAGCCTTTGCTTCATGTTATCATGTCTAAAAAGAGCAGTGGCAATCTAAAATAGTGATATTTATTTCTTTTTCATTTCCTTCTTTCCTATAAAGGTTAACTAAGGTTAACAGTCAGCTAGCTACTGAATAAAATGGAATTACTTTACCATGCTTTGCTCTTAGGCATATTGCAGAAGAGCTGTGCTGGCAGGAAGATGGTGCTTATTTTCTGAGACTGTATTTTCAGCATGTTATGCAACACCAGTGGGTTTGCAAAACTCAGTAGCAACAGTTAGTGTTTTCCATGTTTTTCCATTTGCATGTTGGGTCTGCTGATTTCATCACGACCTTTGCAGCAGGGTGGTGATAGAGCAGTTATAAGTCATTAGTGAGATGTGGAAAAACAAATGGATAACTTACAAGCACACTGAGACACTGGCTGTGTGCTCAGCAATGGGATGGGCTAAAGCACATACTGCACATTCCAGGATGGGGAAGATGAATGGGAGATGCATAGCTGATCTCTAATTCCTCAACCAATGAGGCTGTGGAGTTTGTGCTTTGGTTAACATTTCTGTTCACGTTTTTTTTTTAATGTGAATGGGCTGTGAACAAACACATGCAAGCACAAATATACATTATGTATGGCCTGACTTTGCCATGTCACCATCTTTAAAACTTCTCTTCAGCAAATTTGTCAGGTGCCTATGAAGATTCCTTGGTTACATTCTTAATTGCATTTTTCATTAGACTATAGACTATTTTTTATTAGACTTTAATTGCCAAGTATGTTGCCATGTGAATACCTGGGAAAGACCAGGAAATGGTAACTAGAATTTTTTATCAAATACTGGGTTCTTAAAATCACTGTATTATAAATTAATAAAGCATCCCATGCCCATGTAATCCTTAATCATAGTTTGATTGCAAAAAATATATAACAGAATTAACTGGGCATGAGAGGTTTTGGTATTGTGCAAAATATGTACTATTGTGTTCTCTACATACTACCATGTGTAACATCCCTCACCACAGGAAACTCACATGGCCTCATTCTTTTTCCATCTGTTTTTCTATGTAAGAATGTGAACATACGAGGCCTCTCTTACTTGTCTTGCTGGTGTTTTGGCTGCTGTGATACAAGGTATTCTTCCCACCTGTGTAGCTATAAAATAAGCATCTTGAGTCTCACCTCCTGCTGAATATTTTTATACTCACCCTCAGAGGGTATTGTGGAGAGTTTGCCTCAATGGACAGGAGTAGAAGAGCTTATAGAATTGACAGGGGTCCATGTCAAGAGTGTGTGCTGGGTTAAAGCTGCATCAAGACTGAGACAGTAGAGAATTTCCCTAATTCCTGGAGAAACATAAGTTATGATGGAGTGCAGTTTTAGCACTACTAGAAAATTTCATGTGGCAATGACTCTTTACTCCCTGCATAGAAATTATCTGCCCATTAAAGTTATTGGGACAGATACACTTTGAGCATACCTGAATCTGGTGTGAAAAATTAAGTTTGGTCTGAGCTTGACCTATAGCACATAAAACAGTCTCCTGCTGTGGAGGTTTGACCCTATCTGGATGCCAGGTGCCCACCAAAGCCTCTCTCTCTCCTCCTCAGATGGACAAGGGAGAGAAAATACAATGGAAGGCTCTTTAGTTGGGATAAGGACAGGGAGAGATCACTCACCACTTACTGTCGAAACAATCTCAAATTGAGGAAATTAATTTATTACCAATCAAAATCAGATTAGGATAATCAGATGTGCAGCAAATCTTAAAAACACCTTCCCCCCAACCCCCCTCCTTTCCAGGCTTTATTCCTGAACATGCAGTTCTTCAATAGCTGTTTCTCGACAGTATAGATACATGGCAGAAATCCTTACCCAGGATTTTCCTTCCTAAAGTGGAGAAGCTGGTGCCCAGACTAGCAGCAAGGTAGATTTTATTTTTCAGTCTTCTTCTGACCTTAAGTGAGACATTAGTGTTTTTTTAAACCTTGGTAGGTATGCCAGAAACCGTAAGATCAGCTCTCTCCAAATACTAGTATGGATCAAATTCTTCATTCTCTCTCCTGAAACAGGGGCAGCTGCTATCCTCATTGCTACAGTGAAGAACATCTGCCATCTGTTATCTAGAGCTTGAAACCTTAGCTAACAGCTACCCTGCTGAATGTTGTTAATACCTGTAAAATAACACTGATGGACCAGCTGTAGTACAGATTAAGGACAAACACTTGAAAAAACCAAAGCATCTCCACATGTGTGGGCACCCAAAGAAATATTTCATCTTCACAGAATGATGGATGTCTAAAATTAGATACTCTAATCTCCTTCCCTGCAAGTGAATTCTTGTGCAAATACTGTAAAGCTTTTCCTAGAGACAATTCAGAAATTTTGATTTGCTTTGTGTAAATTTTCTGTTTGCTAATCAGCATATTCTGTTGTCAATCTACCCTGGCTAGAAGACAGAAGTCCAACCCTCTCAGGACATCAGATTAAGGTAGCAATAGAAAGTCTTTGTACTTTCAGTCCTTTGAAAGCAATGTTGAAATTAATTACATCTCTCCACCACATAAGGTGAAATGCAGAGGAGATGGCAGGTTTCGCTGTCCTGTGACAAGATTTGGGACTTGTTTCTGATTGTCCCTAGATAAATGTAGAAAATGAGAAAAGAAGTTGAGACTCAAGAAGGTGTAATGAAGGAGAAAATGCTCACTTCCGTTTCTCATGTTGCCAAAGAGAATGAGGATGGGACAAAAAGACACACTTTGCTGTCTTGCAGGTTGAGAAGCAACTGTCTTAGACAAACCCTCTGAGCCTTCAAGGAAACCATGTGAATTATACAGAAGGTTTTCTGGAGAACAGTTTCTTTGCAAATTTAGCAGCTCCTTTTTCCACATTCAGAGCAGCTGCTTGTCCCCTGTAATGGCGAAGGTGATGGTGATGGTCAGAAGACAAAAGGTATTGGTTTCCTGCCACCTCAGTTTGAGATGCTTTACTCCTACCCAAGAACACTCCCCACCTGATGCTGATACCAATATTTACACCCCAGGTTGGATTTGGAACACTGGTAATTTTTGCAGCACTCCTGAATACTTGGTGTTTGCAATCAGACTTGTCACTTTATCTGTCTGGCGACCCTCTCAAACAGCACACCCATGTGGTATGACCCCAGGAGCTCATGCTCTGGGTTCCAATTCCTGGAACAGGGATTAGAGTTTCTTCTCTTTGTAACTGGTTTCTGGGCTAAGTTCTCCAGTGAGGGCTGTAATTTCTGGTATGTGAGCTCTTGGCCTGACAGTGCTATGCTACTTACTTGGTTCAAAGTTAATTTTACTTACATGACTATCAGATCTTATAACCACAACTCCTGTTCCTTTGGCTTTCCACCTGTGTGTGTATGCAGTGTGGTATCTAAGAGGGAATAATGCTTTTGCCATTAGAAAGAAGAACCTTTAATAACCTCTACAGTTTCATAATCCTTTCTTTCATTTCCTTTTAAATTAATCCAATCCTCTCTTGCTGTGACATATGAGGTGCTCTGCCTAAAAAGACATAAATATGATTAGATTACAAGGTACTTCAAAGATGCCCCACCTTTGGCTGTTTGCGAGCTGCTTAGAATTAGTGGAACTATGTGGCAATGGGCAAAATCTTATCCCAAGCAGTACTTTCCCTTTGGCTGAAATTCTGGGATGCGCCCAAAACTCCATAGCTAGTGTGTGCAATACAGCCATGTCAGCAGGAAAAATGGGGACCTTAAAATTTTGTCCTGTTTTGACATGGCAGCTCTACTCCCTGCAGTTCACGTGTAAAATACCATGATGTCCAAGCCTGAAAGGTTGGGAATGTACCAAACACCATAAATGCAGTTGGACTGTGATCCTGCTGCCAGAAGAAGTCAATAAGTGGGTTTTTCCTCTCCCAGGATTTCAGCATTAGCAGAATCCACCTGACAAATGTGGGAACACCTCACCTTGCCGCTGCTATCGCTTCCCCAGGGATCAAGGTAACCATCGCTCCCCACTTCCCCTGGTAGTTGCAACAAACTGATTAAATGCTTTACTGGGAACAACTCAGTCAAGAAAAAAACAACCAAACAATGAAAAAGACTAAAGGAAGCAGAGGTCATAAAAAACCAGTGCAGGACTAGAGTATTTGTCAGTTGACTTCAGATCCAATCCACCTCATACATCTCATTTGGTGGCTTGCTCTAAACTCAAGACACCATGCTCAGCATGTCCCTTTGGCCCTCCAAGAGGCACCTCACAGCTGTGTTTTTCATGGTACTACAGACGCTGGAAATTGTTCCCTCATGGAATGAAAGGAGAACAGGAGCATGGTTTTCCTGTATGGTGCCTGTCCTGCTTCCCACTGTGTGCTGCTGTGTCAGCACAGCAGCTGCAGAGGAACGTGGTGGTGGAGGCCAGGGTGTACAAACTGGAGAGGGCACAAGGGCAAGGTGCAGTCCTCGAAGTTGCATCCCTGTTTTGAGACTGGGGTTATTGTGTGCAGATGGGAAGGCGCTAGTTCAGGCTTTGGTATTCTTTTGTGTGGTCCAGAGAGACATCTAATGGCACAACACCAGACTGCACCACGTCTGGGGAGAGCTGAGTGCACAAAACGCTGGGGTTGCCGAGCATTTATCATTTGACAGGGCAAGGTTAATTCTGTCAGGGGTATATACGGTGTTAACCTAAACACTATTTGTAGCCATGCTTTGATTTATATTATCTGAATAAATCTGGGAAATAGTCTAAAGGTAGGAAGTGGTAGAGTTAAGCTGCTTCTTAAAATGTAAAATGTTTCACACAAAATATTAGGCTAATGAACTATCAGTAAGTCTAAACAGTATTAAAGGAGAAAATCAGGACAATGTTCCAGAAAGGAGTCAATCCTAAATATTCTATTTAAAGTTTGATGTGATGTACCACTTTCATATAAACTCCATCTATTAAAAAACTACAAGATTCAACAAAATTGTTTTGCCAGAAATACCATATTCTAATAAAATATGCTCCATAAAATATTTCAACCACTAGTGTGTTGTGGTATCGTTTTTTGAACTGTATAAATTTTAGATCAGAAATCTGTCCAGTCTCTTTTAGGCACCAGTAAAGGCATCATTAATTAATGCTGCAAAAAATATTTTTTGTGTTGTGTTCAATCGTAAGAGGCCAACATTTAAAATACGTAATCCCAAATAATAGAAAACAATAGCAAGGAAACCTCTGAAATTATTGAAGATAGCTTTTTAGGAAAATAGCAGTTTCCCTGTGTACTTTAAATTGATAGTGTTTTATTTGAAGTAATGAACATTGAATGATATTCCATTTAAATTAGTTTCAGAACTGCCAAACTAAAAGAAAAAATCTAACTGCATTCTATCTATATACATATATGTGTGTGTTTGTGTATAAAATGCAGTTGGTAGGTTGTGTGTAGCACACTTAAAGAGTGTCAGGCCTAAAAAACAGTGCAAACACAGTTGTAAGGTAAGTTTTTCATCCCTGATATGAATCCATAAAGCAAAACAATGCTTACTTGCACTTAAGACATGTGAATAACTGTTGATTCAGACTTTAGGGCAGAGTGGCCTATGGTGAACCCAGGGAGAGAGTGGCTTTCCTACTGTGATCCTTTAGATTTGCAAATTCATGATAAATATAATTTATCAAGAAAAAATCAATTAATCTTTCTCTTTATAAAGCACTTTTTAAAAGGCATATATGTGCTTTTTCAAAGGATTATTTTCTTTGCAGGTTTTACATTAGGAAATAGAGTTTCTAGTTACCTTTTTGCCTAAAAGTCTTTGTAGGGTTATATATATTATCATTATGATTACAGGGGCAAATATTTTCATGCTTATGATAGGCGAGAAACAGTACAAGAAGAATCCTTTTTGCACAACACTAAACTCAGTTGTGGAACTTGTTGCTACAGGATTCTGTGGAAACTAAAATTCTCATAGCTGGACAAAAGATTTGAAAAAATCATGGAGGATTGGTCCACTGGTGATCGGTAAATGTAGTTGGAGTCCATCCATCGGCTCAAGAACTCACAGGTGCTGATTTTTAAACAATGGGTGTATCAACAGAAGAAAGGAATACTCTCTGACTGCCACTGTGTAAAATACTTCCCTTACCATACAGTATTAGTTCCTGTCAGAAATGTATTTCTCTAGCTACACTTTTGCTCTCTCCCCTATGTCTGTGCTAAAGGCTGATTTTTGTTACATGAAACCCCAGTTTGGGTTGGTTTGGTTTTTATTCCATCGGAAGCAACAAGCTGAATATAAGCTTTTTTTTTTTTTTCTTAAAGTATCAAGCACATGAACTCAGACTGCAAAGCATTTCCTTATCTTAATTCTAGTATAAGTGGGCTGTAATTTTAAAGGTAAATTAGTTAACTGTTGTGACCATGTCAGTCTAATATCCAGTATCTTAGATAGCTGTTAAATTGGTATATCTGGAAAAGTAATGTTTTGGGCAACCTCAAGCTCCGTTTTACTGGTTATTGATTGCTCTCTGAAGAAGCTTTCAGCTGAACATCTCCAGCTCTCAGGGAAGGAGCCTTTCTCTCACAAAGAGTTTGGTATCCAGCTGCTGGAGATGACATTTTTATACCCTAGTCCTTTCTTTGTCTCTGAGGAAGGTGTTTAATTACATATAGTTTCACAGCCAGGAAATAGCCTGGGAATTCACAAACTGCTCTGCAGGCTCTCTTTGTGAAAAGACGAAGAATGTTATCTTCCTGTTGTGCTGACTTTTTAACAGATCCCTTTCCATCTCAGAGGAAAAAAATAAATTTGAGGATAAAAGTAATCAGAAACAAAATATACTTTTTTGAAGCTGGGGTAATTAAGTATTGGAACATTTTAAAACCTAAAGGAGCTGATTTATTAAAGGGTTGGAAATAATTTAGAGAAATCCTGAATAAGCTATTGGAGGTCAGTCTGGCTGTGATAATATTAGGGGGGAAAAAAGGAAAAATGAGTCGTGACTCTCAGCCACCATTACTTCTCAGGAACACAGCAACACAATTATAATCGATCTTTCTAGGAAAACATCTAATCGATGGTCTATGCAAGAAAAAAAAGGTGCGAGCTGACTGCTAAGATCTGTGGAAGACAGTAGATGGCGCAAAGACGACAGATTTTCCCGTGTTTTCAGGTCCGGGATAGGGATCAGATTCCAGAAGATTTTAGGGTGAGCATACCAAGAAGAAAATGATCCTAATGTGTGAGAGGAAATTAAAGAAATGAAGTCTATATGGATGCCACTAATAGCAGTTTTAAGGTGAATTGTCTGCAAATGCTATCTACTAAAATACTTTTATTACAGTGTTTTACAAACATTACAACCCCACGTTTGTAGCTATTTCCACTGTATTTATTTTTAGCTGTTGTGTCCTTCAGGTTTGAACTTTCCCCCTCTGCCTTGAGAGGAAGCAAAGCCTTGAGAGTTTTCCAAAATAATTAATACATTGACATGCAGTGCTCCCCCACACTCAGGTTATGGGAAAGGCATGTTTAACTCCTTTCTTTCTGATCTCCCCTAAATCCTTATTCCATATTCTCTCTATATATATTCTACATTGTCCTCTGTACCTTGGATGCCCTAGTTATTATTCTGTTTGGGTGGGCTAGTCTTTTTTTTTTTTGTCTCTTCCCATTCTGGAGCTGAGAAACTTCACCTAAAAAAAATTAGGTGTGAGTGTTTTGGTGGAGCAAGTCAATCCCTATGAGAAATGATGATGACTAAGCACTTCCTTACAAAACCACCTCTGACAGCTTTCAGAGCAATGTGATATTCCCCTACTTTTTGGGGACATGGGAGTCAGCACTCCAGCCCTGCTCTAGCCCCTGTCTGTAGATTGTGAACTTGGGGGTAAGCAGAAGCCACACAGGGTCTGCTCATTGTACATGGAGCTGGTGAGTTAACCAGTTATTTTTGGTGTATCTATAGCTGTCTGCACAGCTGCTGCCATCTCATGGCCTTAAACATGAATCAGTCTGAAGGACTCACCAGTCTCCCCAAATGATCTCACCATTATGTGGAGGGGAGAGGAAAATAGCTCCCATGAAGAGAATGAAAAAATTTTCTGTCCTAGATCAAAACACTCTCCCCAAATCAATTCTAGCACTTCTTCATACTCTGAAATCCATTATCATCCTCTGCTCTGAGTAGCTGGCTAGAGCTGCTTATGTTACTGCTCTGAGGTAGGAGACTTCCAGTGAGCTGCAGGGGAGTAGCAGTTGTAGTATGTAAAGGGCTTTTCTGGAGTGCAGGAAGGGATAGATGGAAGTGCTTCCAGAAAAGGCACCTGCACAGGTTTCGGAGTGTTCAAAATTGAGCTAAGGTAGGGATCAGATGTGAGTATGGCTGTGAAGACCTATAAAGACAGGTTCCTTGCAGAGGAAGGTGAGATCTTGTAAGTTAATAGTGGTTATGGAAAGATGACTAGGCATGCTAGGGATGTTGCTTGCATGCTGAACAGTGGGTGCATTTTAAGGTGTAGGCATCTGAAAAGGAGAGAAGCAAGAAGAGACCAGGCATTGTAAAGACTGTGTCTGTGTGTCAGGAGCTAGCTGGGAGTAAGAAAACGTGCTTTAAGTATAATGAATACCCAGGGCTGGAGACAGATTTGGGAAGGAGAGGGGATTGAAGAAGAAGATGTCTGCCCAGTGCATTAACAGAGGAGCTGGGTAAGTTAGGAGTTCGTAACTGTCAGAAACAATCAGAGATTGTTTGTTGAAACAATTTTTATTTGAAAACCAACACATTTTCTGTTGTAATGAGGGGAATCCTTACAACATATATAAGACAGCAATGAACTTGGAAGGAAAGATGAAGCGATATTTCTTTAGATGTTCAGGGATGATTTATTCCTCCAGCCCGCAGGACTGGAGTTCCCAGGCAGATCTCAGTCATGGGACCCTGCTCTCTTCCTGGGCCCCGGGCACACCCAAGCCAACCAAGCTTGGGGTCGTCACGCACCACAAAGCGCAGGGCGGCCATTGCCGGGTCGCGCATCTGCCACTGCTGCTCTTGCTGCCGCTCTCGCCGCTGCCCTCGCTGCTTGCACCTCTGCTTGCTTTTTGCGTTTCTCATCAGCTATTTCTACTAGCTCTCCTTGTTTATTCATTCTAAGAATACCTCAGAGACCCCTAGGAATGCACTCTCACATCCAGTGTCTTCGTCGTCGCTCTCTCGCCCGCTGTCGCTTGGAAGTGCACTCCGATACAGGGATGGGGTCTGCTCTACAGCTTGTGCTTTTAGGGGGGCTGGGCGCCTCCACTGCAGGCACCTCAGCCACAGGCACCTCTGTGTTACTGGGACCGAGTATGTGCTTTATGAGAGCATCTTCAATTGCAAAAGATGCTAGGATCAATTCTACTACCATTCCACTTCTTGACTGCATCATTATCAACTCATCGTTTTCTTTCCAAAAATTGTCCCCTCTAGTCACAGGAAAACCAACATCAAAAATTAAGTCTCGAGTGACGTAAAAGAAATTCTTGAAAATCCAGTTAAATAAGTGTTCTAAATGTCCTGGGTCCAGTTTTGCATTTTGTTTCATTAGAATTTCTTTCACTTCCAAGTACATTTTTCCCTGTGGCTCAGATAGCCACAGCTCCTCTGATTTCTCCATCTGGTCAGAAAGCACAGCCAAAACCAAGACAATAAGAAAGTTAATTACTCACAATTCATGTTGGTGTACTTTGGACCTTTAGAAATTGTTTTCAGGGATCGAATGTCCGCATATCTCCACCATTTGTTGTAATCAGGGGAATCCTTACAACAAGTGACAGCAATGAACTTGGAAGGAAAGATGAAGTGATATTTCTTTAGATGTTCAGAGATGATTTATTCCTCCAGCCACATGGCTGGAGTCCCCAGGCAGACTCCCCAGTCATGGGACCCTGCTCTCTTCCCGGGCCCCGGGCATCCAAACCAACCAATCAGGAACAGGTATGGAGCACACATGATGTGGGGACAGGGACAGGGACAGACCCATACCCTGCAGGGTCCCTCCCCCCTGGACTTCAGGGGACAAGCACCTCCACACAATTTTCCAATGGAAACATTTTATAATAACGTGTTTGTTTCAACAAGCTTCTGGTAAAATGCAGGTGTTTTCTTTCTAGCCTACTGGGAGGAAAATTAAAGCTTCCAGAATTTATGGCTGTTGGGCAGCCCTTCTGTCTAGAAACCAAGTAGTTCTAACCCAAGCTAGTGCATCCACCTAATAGTGTGGTGCTGTGCGGAGACAAGACTGCAGCCAAAATCTTAGTGCACGATCATATCTGAGGTGATAACTTTTTTGTTCTCCTGCCTACACAGATGGTGAGGGAGTCACTGCACCCTGCTCAGTTAAGAGAGATAGATGTCTTGCTCAGCATTTGCTGACAGCTGCTTGGATAGCCACATGCAAACAGTACAAGGATAGGAGTTGTGTAATTTCCAGAACTCCTGATAAAGTGGTCAAAATCACACTAATTTGTTGCAGGTTGTCAAAACTATCCACAATTTATTAGTGTTATCTTTATAAACATGCAAGTTCTATTTAATTGCTAAGAAAAAAATAACCCAGGTGCCCCTTTATATCACAGCTTGCACAGGTTTACATAAAATAGGCCAACCAGAAGTTCATTGACATGTAGACAAGGTTATAAGTGCCCCTGCTAATCTGTCCCTAGAGAAGCTGATTTTATCCTTCCAGGGAGTTTTGTACCCTGTTGTGATAAGCAGTCAGAAATTTTTAAAGCTCTTTAGACCTTTGAAGTCAGGAATGATGATGAGTTATTAGCAGGAGATGCTAAATCTCATGAATAGTTTTTCTCAGCTTCAACTGAAAGTACTATGAAGAGATCAGGAAGTATTTGAAATGCAATTGAATTGAAAGGAGTGGAATAAGAAATAAAATTTAAAAAATATCTTGATCTACTACTAAGTGAATGCTAATAAGTTAGTGCATTGAAATTGTGTAAGTGAGTTTGGATAGTATATTTTCTTTAATACATAATTAAGGTAGCACAAATTAGAAAATAAGCAATAAAAAGTTAATGTCCCCAAAACAGACTTGCACTGGCCTTCCCATCATGTGCCAGGGCCATATCAGGAAGCATTTTCTCTGACTGCTAGACCTGTTCATCTATCCTTCATATCAGTTTCTTGGTCAGGGAGAGCTGAGACAGTGATGGACAGGTCAGGTAACATTGCTGTGGACTGCAAATGGAAGACACTGAGATGTTGTCTCAGTTTAAAAGACAGATGTCTGCCAAGGAAGGTGGGAACCTTCCTGGAAAGTTACTCCTTCCCTCCAAATTATTATAACTTCAAAATTATGCAGCTTCCAGGGGAAAATATGGGAGATGTCATACCATTTCTTTACTAGGAAATGTATATGTAACAAGACAGAACCACCACCAACAAAACAGTAACAGGAGTTCCCCACCTGTGCAGCAATTTCCCCTTTGGTGTAGGTACGACCACAGCCGGAAGGGATGGTGGTGGCTCAGGCGAGGCAGAAAGGCTGCGATGATTCCCCCGTGGCTGCAGGGGCTCTGTGATGTGAGCCTGGAACTTCCTCAGGTGGTGGTGGGGGCTCGGACAAAGGGGAAGACAGCAGATTTCTGCTTTTGTAAAACTCTCAGGTAGCAGTTGGCTGTGGGAACCCAGAATACGGAGAATATTTCCCTTCCTATTTTGAAGCATTTATACCCCCCTGTATACCCCACTGTACAACTCTGCTTTTAATCTTTGTCCATGGAAAAGGCTGCTAAGCCTTTAGAATGAGTTAGAATTAACAAAGGTGTAAAAGTCAGATGGTTGTAGAATATGTAGTTTGCCACAGGATGAAAAATATAGAGTTTTTGAGTTTATTAGTATAATAAGTGAGTGAAGAAAAGATAGAGGGCTCCTGTTGTTTTTCTGGTTCCTTCCTTCTTCTTCACTTACTCCATCTTCTGCCTTATTGGTAGCATAAGATAACTAGTTAAAAATTGCTGCAGTGGAAGGCTACATGTCCAAGTTTTCATTAGGCATTGGTAGAAAAATAAAAATAATGTATAATTGGCTGATGTGTCTAAAAGGGCTGTGGAATTTCTGTACTGCGCCTTTTGCATCTTCTCAGCTTCGTGCTGTGCTGCTGACTTGTACATTACTGATAAGACAGCAATAAACAGCCTTGAGTCGGAGAAGATTCAGAAGTCCCATCCACCTTATTAGTGGCAAGGTTTTACTCCCCCATATGGGGAAGACTGTGGGGGTCATCCCCCCTCACAGCTGGCCTTGGTACCACCACTGGCAGCAAGTCACAAAATAGCAGTGACCCGGGAACAGGCACACGCCCTCGTAGCTGTGGGCAGAAATGGTGGAAGTGGGCAGAGCCAGGCCGTGAGCTAGAATGCAGCAATGCGCAGGAACAGGCACGTGCCCTCTGTAACACGCGCCGCCAATCTCTTTGATCACCAAACGGGAAAAAACAGGAAGCTGGCCCCCACTCCCCAGCCAGGTCTTGGGTTAGCCCCAATTCCTCTCACAGCATTATGCTGTAATTCCCAAAAAATCCCCAGAGGGAGAGCCCACCCCCTCAGGCAAGACTCCCAAACCCCAAAACCTGCCAAAATAGTACTCTATGTAATCTCAATATCAGGGAATGAAGTCAAAAAAAGAGACAGAAGATAGTGATGAAACAAAATGCTAAAAAACCCCAGAGTAAATTCTGAAACAAAGTGAAAATACTAAAATGGCGTGGAATGAAATGAAATGCAGGGAAATGGATCAAACCTTGCCTATTTAATACTTATTAAAATCATAAGATTTTGTTATCCAAATGAAATCTTGTGGCTTCAGTGAGGATCAGTTGGGCAAACTTCAGGCCATTTCCCTGCACTTCATGTCATTCCATTAACTTTTATTGTTTTCACTTTATTTCAGAATTTCCTCCTTTTTTTTAGCATTTTTTTTCTTCATTTTCTTCTTCTGCATCTTTTGTTACCTTTCTTTCCTGATTTTAGGATTTTAATGTGAAAGGGAGGTATGGAGGGAGCAATTTTGAGGCAGTGCAGTACTCCCCTTGGCATGTCCTTTGCAGGTGAAGTGAAAAGGACCAAATATTGTATAAATTTTATTCATTTAAATTGTGAGATTTCATTTCAAATTTCCAAATCACGAAAGGAAATGAAATCTCACTCTTTCAATTTATATAATTTACTGAAAATTCTGCTCATTTCACTGCACATCCTTCCATGCCATGCCATGCCATGCCATGCCATGCCATGCCATGCCATGCCATGCCATGCCATGCCATGCCATGCCATCCCATCCCATCCCATCCCATCCCATCCCATCCCACTTCACTGTTTTAATTTCTCAGAATTTTGTTGTTTTTTTTAAAAATTTAATTTCCTCTCCTTATGTTTCCTTTCTTTTCTTTTCATTTCACTTCATTCCTTGATTTCTCATTTCATTTCTTTTCATGAAACTGAAGTTTTTCATTTCATCAAAGGAAATCTCTTGATTTCAATGATTATAATTTCTTAAAATTTTGACTAATTTCACTGAACTTTGTTCCATTGCATTCCATTGCATTCCATTCTTTTCACATCAGGATTTTCTTTTTTTCCCCACTAACATTTAAGGAAGCTTTGGGCTGCAGCTGAGGTTTCCATTCCCATGCATGGCCCTAATTCAAGATCTGGAGGCAGCTATGTTGTGGCCATGCCATGATCCTCTTGGCATACATTTTCCAGCCCCAGTGTCCCTGTAGCTCTAGGCTCTTTTTCTCTCTCCAGCTTAACTCTAAGCCTAATGGCAACTTGACCCTGGGGCTGAGCTCCCCATTACTATGTGTGGTCCAGGCTAAAAAGATGTAGGAGCAGCAAAGTTGGCACACCACTGGGATCGCCTTGGTGTACCTTTTCCAGCCGCAGTGTCCCTGGAGCTGTAGGCTTTGCAGGTCTCCGAACCCTAAGCTTAACCCTAATGGCAGCTTGTTGCTGCTGCTGAGATCTCCATCACCATGGCAGGCTTGGACTCAAAAAGTGTAGAGTGAGCAATCTTGGTACCCTGCAGTGATGAAAATCCCCTCTTTCATGAAAGGAAATGAAATCTCGTGGCTTCCATAAGTACAATTTCATGAAGTTTTGGCTCATTTCACTGCACTTTATTCTGTTCCATTCCATTCCATTCCATTCCATTCCATTCCATTCCATTCCATTCCATTCCATTCCATTCCATTTTTTTCTCTTCATTTCATAATTTTGGGTTCTTTTTCAGTTTCATTTCATTTACTTCTATTTCCATTCCTGTCTTTTCATTTCACTTCATTCCTTGATTTCTCATTTCACTTCCTGCCATGGAAATGAAATTTCTTCATTTTCATGATAGGAAATGAAATGTTGCGACTCCAGTGAGTGTCATTTCATGCAATTTTGGCTCATTTCACTGCACTTCATTTCAATAATTCCATTTCAATAATTTAACTTCTGCTTAGAATGCTTATTTCTTTCAATTTAATTTCCTTATATTTTCTTTCTTGTCTTTTCGTTTCACTTCTTTCCTTGATTTCTCATTTCAAGTACACGTAAGTGCAGAAGATGGCAATTTCATTTCAAAGTGGTTGTCTGACTGAAGAGCATTTTTCACCCCTTGAAGTACTTGTAGAACTGGAATCTCCCTGAGATTTGTTGGCAGAAAGGGAAGTTTTCAAATGTTACTGCTTACGTAATGTAAATTTAAAATTAATATTAAACGCTAACCTCCACAGATTTTTTAGGTAACAGCACAAAAATTACTGATCCTTTTCTCCTTAAGGAAACAAAGACAAGATGTCAGGTGTGAGCAATTGTCAAAATATGGATAAATATGACATAAAACAGGAAGAACAATGAGTGTTAAAACAAAACACAGGGAACAGTGCTATAATGCTATGGTTAACAGCTTGCCCACGTATGGGGTTTAAGAAACAAACAGGTGAATCCAGAAATAAAAGTAATATTGAGTAACTTTCATTATACAATATTTATATAAGTGGGGAAGATTACATTTTCCATAAAATGGGAGATTCATGTTTCTCTGTCTTCTTTTAGGAGTTTTTCATGCTATTTCATTGGGCTTTTCAAAAATCTTTCTTTTGAATTTTGGCCTCTAAAAACTTAAATTGTCAGCTAGAGAAGAGGACCTGTTCTTTGGGTCTTATGCTATGCCTCTTGGTATGATAACTGACTGTCTCAAAATGAGCAATAAATCAGGTAACTAATAACAGTTGGTTTAGGGTTTTTTCATTACCCTAAGGACAAGAAATGTTGGGTGTGTGCTGAATATAAAGAAAACACATCTAAACAGCACATTGTGCGTCTGAACATCAATATAATAGCACCCAGATATTTGACTGGTGTCCATATGTGAAGTTTGAAAAAAAAAATTAAAAAATCTAGCTTTCTATTCCAGACTTAAATGAGAGCTCCAAAATATAAAGGATGTGAGCAGAGGGCTGATGGAATTGTAGCAGTCAGCCTAAGATCTCTTAAAGGCATCTTCTGTTTGACAGCTTGTACCACAGTTCCTGTGTGAGACCATGGGGCATATGAACATGTCAATGTGTTCATTTT
The DNA here is from genome assembly GCA_020086605.1 of Lanius collurio. Taxonomy (NCBI): domain Eukaryota; kingdom Metazoa; phylum Chordata; class Aves; order Passeriformes; family Laniidae; genus Lanius; species Lanius collurio. Next base: position 20,316,138 of record JACBWW010000002.1, on the reverse strand, counting down.
TGGCTTGATTGTTTTGAAAGTCTTGCAATTAAAGATCTTACTGATTAAGATTTTCAAAACACTGCATCTGAACCTGCTTCAGCAAGATATGTCCTTAGAGGGAAAAAACAGAAACAGTTCTGCACTGGAGGCTGCAGCCAATACAGAAATGTAATTTTAGTCAGAGTGCTGTGTCATAGCATTGCAAGAAATCCAGAAAGAATGGGATGGGGAGCACTAATTAGAGATGATAATGCAAAAATTGGATGACATCGTCTTTGAAGACATTCTACTTTTTACAAAACAGCCAGCTTATATTTGAAAGTATCGGTAGTGTCATGTCCTCCTCTATTATACAGAACCATCAATATTAATAATGCAAAATTCAGCCTCCCTGTGAGTTTAGTACAGTGTGAAAAGTTCACTGATAGGAGGATCATCATTTTCAAGGAAGGGCAAGTGTTCTCATGACCTTACTTGAATTTCTACTCTACATGAAGAAGATTCTTCTCAGCAGATGAAAGCATTATTGCCAAGAATTAAAATCTGTTGCAGTGCTGTCCCCATTTGGTTTTCCTTCTTTTATTTTTTCCTCCCTATTCTTCCATCTTTCAAACTTTGCCACAGCTACTTTTGAGACAGATTGGAATTATACTCTCCAAGTAGCAACTGCCAAGATAATTCTTTCCATGATTTTTATGCTTCTTTCATAATTTCTATTTTCTCCATGTTTTTTAACATCCCATTTATATAGAAAAATTCCATGCCAGATATTTCTCTTTTCCCTATAGAGACTTTTAAAAAAGTTTAGCACATGGTGGTGCAAATGCTTAATGTTGTATTTTTAAAGACGTTTCTTACCTGTCTCATTGCACTTTCCAAATATTGTAGTACATAGCTGCAACAGATGTGAAGAAACATGAAGAGCTGACTGGTGAAAAACTAAATATGATGAAGAAAAGATGGAGTATTTCTATCTTGAACTGGGAAATTGGGGGAAGTCCCTTTATTACAAGCAATCTGCCTTTCTTTGAACCTCCCCATTCACTACCCCACTAAGAGTGAGAGCTACTTTTGCATCCCTTGAGCAAAAATGACAGCAACTCTGCCTCTTTGCCAGCCCTGAGACAGGCTGATGATGATGACTCTTCAGGTGGAGAGATGCTCTTGAATGGTTAATATCTGTTTTGTTCCATAAGTGTGCCAAGAGACATTGGTACCTCAGGGAGACAATTCATAGGACTCATTTTAGTTGTCTGTTTAGGATGAGAAGAATGATGCCCTGGAAATGATTACATCTCTCTACTGACTGTAATGGAGTCCTTGGGGAACTAACACACAGAACTGGGGCTGTGCTATGGCAATTCATAAGGACATCAGCTGAAACAAATCCCAGTGTCTGCTTTCTAAAGCCAGAATAAATAGCAACTTGTATTGTACAGAGAAAGCCTGAGTTTAATGAGTTGAATTGAGTATAGAGGGAAAACTTGCACTTGTGTGGCAGCTCTGGCCTACCAGAGGTCTCACAGCTTGAAGGAGCTATGGTCATGCATTTGCAGACTGTCAGACACAACAGTATTAATGAATTGATAATTCTCACAGATCAACATAGCCTTTTATGTTGACAACAAAATCTTATTAATAAGTTGTTTCACTGCTCCTGTTCTATTTCTTCTTTTCAGCAGTCACCAGCCAAGGTGTTTGTTCTGTAGTGTCTGTGTTTTCCCAGGCTGACCCTGAAAACTCATCATCTCTGTCTTCTTTGCTCACCTATTCTCTTCCTTACCTTAATTCTTGAATTCAGTTTCACAGGTGCAGTTATTCCTCCATCTCCCCAACTCTGAGACCAACCCAGGCTACCACAGAGGGATTCCCTCTTCCCACTTTCAATTCAGATGATGTCAGAAAATTAGAAAAAAGCAAGGCAGCCATTCATTTAATTATTGGAAGAAAGAGAAGACCAAAGTTTGCCTGGATGTCCAATGTGTGTTTTCTTCTGTGCTTTCTCTGCTGGTGGAAAACCTTGGCTTTTTTCCCTGAAGAGGTTGGTGTAAAATGGGATAAACTTTGAAAGTTCCTGAACAACACATGAAAAATTTTGTGAGAACTGTGCTGGCACTTTGTGATTTCCAGTGAAGCAAACAAACTCTGGGAGTTCCCACACTTCTGAGCCAAAGTCTGGTTAATATTTTTGGGCCTCTGTTTGCACAGTTATAAGAGCAGGGATATCAAATAAGAAGATTCAAACTACTGGAAAATGTTTTGGAAAATCTAACTGGATTTCCCATAACTCTGTTAAACACATTTCTGGCATCAAGCTTGTACAAAGACAAAGAAAAAAATATCGTCAGTGTCAGTAACTTGGAATATATCACATATTACTTTCAAAACCAGATTCTGGGGATCAAAAAATTTTCAATTTTTTTTCTCAGATCTTAGTGACAGTGAAGGGTGTTCAAATCATTGTTGAAAGTAATAAATTCTGGTTTTTGGAAAAAATACCAGGAAAAGCCATGGAGAATGAGAATATTCTCCCTTCTGCAAAGAGAAGTTACCACAGATACAACTGTCCACACATGCCAGTAAAATGTCCCTTTGAACTGTGATGTAAACTGTGAAGATGTTATTGAAATTGAAGTTTTTGGAATGGTATGTATTAATGGATGTAGAATTTTGAGAAGACTGGTAGTAGCCTTCTTATTATGGCCTTCTACATATATCATATATAGATAAAGAATAATTGTCAGGAGAAGGTCTTGTATTGGATTACCATATAAACTGGAATAAACTTTTGGCCTCAGGGAAAAAATGATTAAAAAATAAGAAAGCAAATAAGCTAAAATAATTTATTTCCTTAATGCTGAAACAGTTAGATTTTTCATAAATATTTTACCCTTGTGCCAGTTTTTTTTTCTCAATATCAGCTTCAGAGTAATAATGGACTCCAAGAGAATAATTCAGCTACTTTGGTTTCTGTAAGTGCAGTAAGTGAAAAGAATATAAGCCTAATTATATCAGCAGTGTCTCATAAAATTATTCAGTATAAAAATGCATTCATTAGAATTTTATCTTTGGGACCAGGCAGTATTCTCGGTCCAATTCCATTTCAAGTACTTTTTAAAATTGAAGCGCCTGAATCTTTCTCAAACCTCGCAGTCTTCATCCTAGAGGACAGCAGGTGGATCTGCCCTCTAGGAATACGATTCATGTCATGTATCATCTGTAATCTGATTTTTCCTTTAAGGTGTCAGCAATACAGCTGATGAGAACTTTTCTGATGAAAAAAAGTTTAGTCAGAAAGTGCTCTGAAAGTCTCCAGAGCTCCAGAGTTATATAATAGTAGTATTTCCTCTGTATCTTTACATAAAAATGCACCGAAACCATGCTACTATATTAATTCCAATTTTTTCTACATTCCAGGCTAGATTCTCATAAAGGAAATAGGTATACATTCAGTGTATGTATATTCCACCATGTATTTGCATTCTGTATTACATAAACATGGAGTAATTTTGCTGTGATTCACATCAGTAAGATTATATAAGCATCAGGGTAGAGTTCATCTTATGATATTTTAAGTATGCTTTATATTCATCGAATGGAGAAGATCTGATCTAGGAAATCTCTGTCCTTTGTCAGATTCCAAAGCCATCTGGGCACAGTCGTGCTCAACCTCATGCCAAGGCCACCAAAGGTAACTACTTTGGCAATGAAGTAGGACTAAATGATCTCCTGGACCTTCTCCAACTGCAGTCACATTGTGTTTCTGTGATATAAGGCTGTCAGAGGTAGCTAAAATCTCTTTTGAAGCGCCTCAAATATCTGTCATTAAAAAATGGCTGAGTCCCTGCTCCATGTTTCTGCTACCTGGCTATTTCAGCAGTGGAACTGTTGAACAATGGTGTCCCTTTTGATGCTAAGAACCAAGAATGTGACTGGAGATGTTACTTCTGATTGGACTGCAACTCTGCCCAACATTATCAGAAGCCAGGACTCAGCTTTTCTGCTCCGTGCTGCCTCCATACCCTGTAGGGATCTTGGCTTTGAAGCAGGGCCCTGTGTTGAATGACAGATAGCGAGGTCAAATTTCTGCTCCTCACCCCAGTGATGAACTTCAGCTCAGGTACCTATGAAAGTAAGACAACAGCAGGCTGGTGGTAGCTGTAGTTTCCATTCTGCTAAATTTGTGTAATTTAGTTAATAAATAATGAAAACATTTCCTGTAGAGGAAAATTTTTATATATTTTACTCGTTCAAGCATGGGGGAGAAAATAAAATGGGATAAAACTCATGAGATTTATGCTATGGTCATTAAAACTCTAACTAGGGTAAGGCTTAAAAATTTTTTTTATCTTACTCTTTTGAGCATGCAGAAGAAAATACAACTGGATGAAACTCGTATGAATTATACCATGACTATTAAAGCTCTAACTAAATTAAAGCTTCAGTCATGACTTCAGTAATTAAGTACTAATCATAATGGCTATAAAAAGGAGGGCAGAAACTATTTTCCCAACCATTATTTCAGGTAGTTGAAAGTGGAAAGATCATTTTCACTCAAATTCTCATAAAAATATAGCCTCTGGCAACAAGTCAAATTGTAAGCCTGAAAGGCTTTGGAATGGTTGACAGAAATGACATGATCCATTCTTCATAAAATAATATGAAACAGTACTCACAGGCCCTATAAAAACATCCACCTAGAGCAGGCTAAACCTCTCTATTTTAAAGTATAACTGTCAGCTAAGCAAACAGAACAGTGAAATAAAAGCCTGAAAATTGATCCTTTCACCAACTGTAACTTGAGAATGAGCTTAATTGTGTACTTTAAACAAACATTGCATAATAGAGCATATATTGAAGCTAAAACAATATTTTAGATTAGTTATTTTATTTATGCATTACAGGATAAATATTGATTCTGGCTAGACTCCTGTGACACAAGGCCAAGTTAAAATGAAGTCTTTAAAGATTATGCATCGTAGAACAGACCAGAGTAGCATTTAGCCTTGTGTCCTAGGTACAAGTGTAGACAACAGAATATCCACCATATAGTGATAATTCCTCAAAATTGTTCCCTACTCTCCAACAATGTGTCACCTAAAGACATCTTGAATCTAGAAGTTCTTGTGTTTCACAGCCTTCTGAGAGTTTATCTTCCATGATGCTGTCACTGCCCTTTGAAAGCTTCTAAGCTTTCTTTAAGGCAGTGTCCTGCAGCAGGGTTTTCCTTGAACTGGTTACATACTTTTAGGATGTATCAAGAGCTATACCTGCTCTTGCTTCTAGCATGGCAGCTCTTCATTTATATAATGCTTCCAGTGATAAAATACCAGATCTGATTGTTAGTTCACCATTTAAAATATTATGTACAGATCATTGTTTACAGAATATTGACATTTTAGGTTATCTCTCAGAACAAATTACTGCTGATACACATGCCCATCTTTGTATAAGGGACCTTCCATCCCCTTTCCATGCCAACCAGGAATATTTTATTTGCCTAAAAGGGCATTAAATGTTGACTAGTTCATAGGATGGTTTGGGTTGGAAGGGGTCTTTAATGATCATCTAGTCCAATTCCCAAGTTATTCCATCTAATCATACTTTTTAGGGAAAGGCAGATGTCTGAAAAAGCACAAGGAGCACCTACAATCTGTTAATCTGCTGCTTTTATCACAGTGACCCATAGATCTCACCCTCAGTGATACTGCATTGAGTGTCCATTTTTTCAGTCAGCAAATCTCTTTTCAGGACCCTGCCAGCATGCTGATATTCCTGCTGCCTTCCCCCTTCTTCTGGATCCTCTATTTATTGATCTGTGTACCCAGGCCAAAGCTCTTGAGTTACTGAAGTAAACTGAAAAGACCATCACGGAGAGTCTTGCACTGTTTGTCAAATATGAGTATTCTGAATCTCTTCCCTCAGAGTATATGAAAACCATCCACCTTCTTCCAAGGTTAGTCAGCCATATTATCATATTCATTTCTAGGCAAAGTATGAAGCCTAATTTCTCTTCATTATGTCATGACCAATGACCATATGCCAGAGGCCATGTTAACAGTGATGAAATTGGAATAAACACCTGACAATACATGGTGCATGTTAGCTGTCCTTTGAGTTATCATTAAAAACAGATTCCTTTATATTTCTTCTGGAGTCTATAGATTTCTCAGTGGAGTGGAGTCAGTGAGACCATTTTAAGTGACTCAGTTGCAGCTCATTTAGGATCTTTTTCTGTGAAGTGCTTTGAGGGGCTGCTCTTTCCCTTACCTGAGAGGCCCCTTCAACTTAAAAACACTCACTATGAGAAATAACCTATAAATAGGTAACCTCTGCCTTCCTCTGCTGCCCATGGTTGTTACACATCAATGGGGAATTTTGGAAAGCAGAAGGGAAGAGAAATGAAT
>JACBWW010000002.1:19896587-20254791 GCA_020086605.1 Lanius collurio | reverse complement strand
TTCTTATTCTGGGCTTCCATGGATGAAAAGAGGCAAGCCATCATGACCCATAATTTTTTGGAATTAGCAACATTTTTGCCTATTACTTAGTACAGACCGTATGCTGTTTACTATATGGAGATATCAAAAGCTCTCTAGAAAACAGAAAACAGTGTGTAATCTCAGTGTCTGCAAGTTTAACTAGGGTTAAAAAGGGAACAACCCTAACCAGAAATGGAAAACAATCACTGAAATATTCAAAAGGCTTTTATTAAGATAAAGAGGTGACATCTTAAGGTCTGTTGGTTTGATTTTTTCTTCTGCAAAGTTTTTTTTTGCAGCTTAAATCCCTTACCTGCCCAGAAACTTTGGAAACTCTGAATCTCCTGTAAACCAGCAGAGATGATGTGATTCTCACCAGTTTTCTTAAAATGGGTAAGTCTTTCTTGCTTGATGAAGCATCCACTGCTGCAGTACAGAATTGTGTGCCTGCACATAACACAGCAATATTGCCCATGACAGGTTAATGATGACTTCAGACTTCTGTGGATGCACAGGAGATGAGGTTGTTCCATGAAGCACATGGTGCTTCCACAAGCTTTCTTCATTGCTGGATGTAGGTAATTTCTTGGAGCTGGATGGAGGTGCAGGCACACCTGTCTGCCAGACTCCTGGACCCTTTTCCTCTTCCTTCCAATGCCTTTCAGTCTCAGCATTTGGTTTTACTTGTTACATTCTCATTTTCTCCAAATCACTTAGAGAAACAACAGGATATTTGATGGGGAAAAAAACCCCAAACCAACAAGAAAAAAAGAAGAAGGAGTTGATATTTGATCTGCATTACATCCCCTTAATGCTCCACCTGTTTTTTTTTTTCCTCAGACAGGAAAGATATAAAATCATCTTATGCAAATATCATAGGTATTTTAGAGATAATTCAATGTCTGAGTTGCAACATCTCATATTTCCAACCAATCTTAAAAGAACTATGTTAGAAAATGACTTATGGGACTTATTCTAAATAAAATATTGTCAAAATTTAACTCAGATGATATAGTGGTAAGTTATGAGTAAGATGAGATGGATACAGATTAGCTTTCAGGTCCACAGAGGGAAAGGACTTTTGGCTTCCAAGCAACATTTTTTCACAGAAATTATTGCAATATGACTTGGGGAAATGAGTTCAGACTCTCTCAATGGTTAAAAGGATGAAGCTGGATTTTGTTATTAAGAGAAAATGCAATGGTTGCACAGAAACACTTCTGAAAACTAGTAAAAGCCTTGGATGGAACCTAAATCCTTCTAGTCTTGAAGACTGTTACTTTTGACCAATTCCTCCAATTTTTTAAAAATTTCTTTTTAGAAATTGGTCAATTGCATTTCCTTTTGACTAAGTTGTCATTCCAGGCTGTTTTGGATTTACTTCTAGGAATACAGTCATCAGTTTCAGCTGATGTTGTGCTACTTAAAGAATTTCCTTCTTCTGACTTGTCAGTCTATGTGTGCTTATGGATGCACAAGCTGGCAATCTTGACTATAATGAAAGTCCCTTCCTAAGGCATGCTGTTTTAAATATTTTTCCTTTGTTGTATTTAGTTTCATCTCTAGTTCATGGAACTATCTTTTTTTTTCTAGTAAAATGCTTACTTTGTATTCAATTCAAGACCCATTAAAGAGAATGAAAAAATTATCTTCCAGAAGATATTTCAGTCTCATGTCTTGCTCCATTTGTGCCTTTTCAAAGAAAGGCAAAATCTTTTTGATTTAATCTGAAACTATATAGCATTTTCATACAGATTAGTTTTTAATTTCCTGTGTAAAATGTATTTTCTGAGATTGCATGTGGGCTTTAAAGGGGTGATTATACATTTCTGAATGTGAAGTGATAAAATTCATTTACAATTACAAAGACTAAGGACACACATTCTTTTTTAGTCATGGCTCCATAGGCTACTGTTGCCTTCACTCATCCCTGCTAAAGACAAATGTTTCCTCAGATTTCTTTGGGGAGCTGTTCCCAAAGAAATTATTTGGCCTCTTTCATCCCAAATAATCCCGACTAGGACATCTTTAAACTAACTGTGAAAGGACCTTGAGTATTCCAAAGATTAGAGGTGAGCCTAACTAGACCTTGTTTTCACAGTGGACAGATCATAAACACTGAGAGGACTGTAAATTTCTAAAGGCTACATTTACATTAAGCCAGTCAATGTTTAAAATACAGAAACTCAGTTTCTTTTGAGTGAGAACATAATAATATAATAGACCTTTCTCCTCACATTCTTTGTCTCAGTCCAGCAACAGTTTGTGGCATTTTGTGTTGCAGCAGGCCCCACACCAGGCTGAATATTCCTGCGAAATCTGAGCTCATGGCTGCCCCAAAGGCTAGGCTTACCTCCCTCTTCTGACTGTAGTCTGCTCCTTCTTTTGCTTGAGCTCTTGTGTTTGTCAGACATCCCCAGCTTTCTGAAGCAGCACAAAACACTCACTTTTGGTGGCTGCAAGCTGTCAGATTGACCCAGCTGTCTTGCACAACCTCACCCTTGGTGCCTCTGGGTCACTAAGAAAGAATTTCTCTCTTGCTTCAAAGACTTGGCTCTGTCTTTTTCTGCTTCTTTCAGGCATCTGCTAATATCTGCCCTCGCTGCAGGCTTCCTCCCCACTGGGTCATGCCCTCATGGTCCAAAAAACTTTCCCAACTCAGGACCCTCCTTCACCCACAGCAGGGCAGGCACAGCAAGGCAAAGGGGCAAGCTCCTGGCTGGCCAATGAAAGGGAACAGGGGACCCTGAAAGGACACAGCACTCTGTGCATGAGCTGATATATGGCATCCCTCTCCTTCATACCCAGCCAGGGGCAGCAGTTGTTGCAGATATAATGAAAACCCCACCCTCTTGGGCTGGGGGGGAAAAAACTGGACTTCTTTCTATGAGGAGGGATTTGGATCACAATTCAGTGGTGATCATTTCAGGTTTATTGCATTCCCTCGGGTTGTTTTACTGAGAAACTCAATCATTATTTGAAAAAGACAGACTTTATATCTTTGCCGTACAGAAACAGCTGACTAAGAAAGGTATGCATACATTATTTTTCAAAACAATATTGACAATTTTCAAAAATGTTAAACATACATATTTTCTGAGTTCTTAGTATCTTTTTCTTAGCCACTCAGTTGTGTACTTATGGGGTTTTTTCCATATTAGGTCCAGAACACCAAAGATAAAACCATTTACTTCAACTTGTCCTCCAGGATAAGTACTTCACAGCTTTATGAATGGGAAAGGTACTTCCCATTCTCTAGAAAGATGTTCTGATTATCAGCATGTACATGTAAAAATAGTTGTAGCCAAAGACAGCCTAGATTTTTGGCAATGAACAGAAAATCAGATTTTGAACTTGTGTTTGGCAGAGACTGCATTTTCTGACACTGTGTTATATAGGTCTTTCCACCAGAAAAGTACTCAAAAACTTTAGCCCTGAATTCCCTCACCTTTGAAATACTTCCCATATATTGTTTTTAAGGTTCCAAAGACACAGATGTGGTTCTGCATTGAACCTCACCTAGCAAGTAACTGAACTGGTGTTTAATGACAGGGTCTGTTTCTGTGCATTTGGCTTCTCTCCAGCTAGTGCACTTTGGCTACTGCAGTGGGAGGGTGCTGAGGGGAACTGTGGATGGAGGCCACTGTACCCTCTTCACTGATTCTTGCATACTTTCCTACCTACTTCTAACTTTCTGATGGCTGATAACAAGCAGATCTGGGCTGCCTGAGCAATGTTAATTTGTAAGAGAACAGCTCTGTCTGGAATCCTAAAAGAAAAGGGAAGGATGGACTGAAACATCAGGACAGGTATATATATACAGGTATATAGTCCTCAGACTTCGTGTTGGACAGTATTTTCTAGGCCTTATTTTTTTGAAGACATAATTGTTTACAAACTGTGCAAAGCACAACATCAGAGCAATCAGACTGGTGTTATTGCCTGAAGATTTGCTTATATTGATAGAAAAAGAAACCCATAAAAAATGCCTTTTTTTTCTTTTTTTTTTTTTTGTATGATTCAGTAAGAGTTTATTGAAGTCCTGGGATCAAAAGAAAAAAAAATTCACCAAGACTGTATGAATCAGTATGGACAGTTTCATTCATTCTGCTTGCTTGCAAAAAAAATATTAATTACCTATTTTTGAGGTTTGGTGTTGCTATTTGTAAAAATTTCAAAGAAAAGGCACGTTGAATACTACAACTTAAGTTAAATGGAGCAGTAAAATTTTTGAATGTCAGTTTTTTTGAGGGGAGAAGGGTATAACATGACAGTGAGAAATACTATTGTCATTAAAGAACTCATGTTCAAAAATACAGACATCAAAAGTTCAAGAGGACATAGAGACATAAATGATATTAATTATACCACAGACATACATGCTAAAATATTTGAAGAATTAATTCAGAAGGCTCTTCCAGGACTGAAACCTAATACAGCACCTCTGAGTATCTTTCTGCTAATATAGAAAGTGTTTTTTTCATCTTATTCCTCCCTAGACAGTTTACTGTAAAGAAAATTAAATACAGCCCAGGAGCTAGGAACAAGTCAAAATTCAATCTGTTATTTATCCCAGCTAGTGCTTGGATATTGTGCTTCATTGCTCTCCTTTTCTTAATCCTTGCTTCATAGTCCGGGTCCTACAGCTGAATATAAATCTAAAGTTCCGAAAGGAAGGTAGCAGTGAAGAAGAAGAGGGAACCCTCTCTTCTCTACCTAATGCATCTATGCATACACTGTTGCTGAATACTTTTTTCTCTTCAACACTGGCTTGGGAATTGACTTTCCTGTGCAGTTGAGTGCAATAGGCATTTCAGTGATAAATATTTAAAGTCAATAAGCTATGAGGAATCAAAGGAGGTGTGGTTAGTGTTATTTAAAGTAAAGCATATTTCAACTTTTAGTCAGAGTATTACTGAAATCATGTACTGCAGGTCATAATGACCCAATAAATTCAGTTCAATGATGCTTCAAAATAGAAATGGCCAGGAAATTGCTGTTTCTGCAAGTGACATTGAAATAATGCATTTTTATGCAATACAGTCACTCACTTTTATTGAAAATTGAAATATTAAAACACATTTTTGGGAAAAAAATGGAAAATTTTGCATAAAGCTTCCATTAGTCAAAAGCCTTTTTTCTTGGAAAACATTTTGGCAGGAGTTGTTAGCATATACATTGAAATGCATTTAGAAACACTAAAAATTTGGTTTGAATATGACATAATTCTAATTAAATCCTTTGGCAAAGGAGCAATTTTCCCAACTTCAAGCAAAGAGCATACTAAAGCAGATGGACTTCACAAATAAAAGCACTTTTTTATTAAAAACCACGTGTCCAGTGCTCTATGTAATGATTCTTGGCACCCAAAGTATGCACATCTACACATAGATGTAAATCCTCAGTCTGTTGACAGAATCAGGACAAGCCTTAGAGGTTCACTTTCTTTCTTAAATTGTCTGGAATACGTTGGCCATGTATGAATCATCAGTGACCTAATTTTTAAAATTACAGAACATTTATTCTCTACGTATTTTATAGGTATCAGTAGATAGTGATAGCATGAAATAACTCTTAAAATCAGACCAGCTGATGTATCTTATGTTAAGATACATAAGGTATTTTGGAAAGAAATTTTTCCCAATAAGGCAATTTTTTTTTTATATCAAACATATTGTCATGGAATTTAAATTACAAGATTGAAATGAAGAATTAACTATAAAATATGGATCCTATAGATGGAATTGAAAACTGCATTGCAGTAACATGAAATATTATGCATTTGGCAAAAGTGTTTAAGTACTGCTTGCATGTGTTCTCTCCTATTGACCTTACTACAGATTAAAAATGTTTTCTAAGCGTCTTCTTCAAAAAGTCTGAAATACTTTTGGACACAAAGGGGATGCTACCCCACCATCAGACATCCTGCTTTCTTAGTTCAGTCTCTCCCTGTCCACTGGAGTGAGTTCCCTGGGAAATGTGCTTTTGGCTTGTGACCCTGTATCTTCCTGGAACACTTTGACAAATACAGAATCGTAAGTCATGTCACTGAATCTACCACAGGTTCCTGAAAGTTGGTGGTGGTACGGTGTTTCCCACTGGCATCATTTTGTATTGACAAAACAGCCTTCATGAGGAGAAAGCTCTGCCCACTGCTCCCCTTCCTATTCTGCCTCTTAGATTTTCTCAGTGGAGCTGGGACCCAAAGCCTGTTCACAGCAAGCCCACTCAGGGAAAATTGTGAAGGCTATAGTTACCCTGCTGGAACTCTGACAAAGGTACAGCCAAAATACAATTCTGTATAAATTCTGAGTCACTATCAGATGCTGAGAATGAGAAGGCTAGCTGAATTCCCTGTGTCTCCCTGACAAGTGAAAATTGAAGTATCTGCCAAAAAGACCAGTTTCCAGCTATGAAAGAGAAACCCTCAGAACGCAAAAAACATTTGGGAATATTTTTTTCGGAAAGGGTAAGCTGATAAATTTTTGTAGGCAACTGTAAAAAAATCTATTCTAGTTCTTAGTACCAATAGCATCTCTCACACTTATACTTGCATAGCTCCCATTTTATAGAAAAATGTGGATGCATTTACAGAATGATACCAAGTATCATTGAGCTTACCTAGGCTCAGTTACCTAAAAAGTTGAGTATCTAAGCTATTTATCTTGGTATTTTCCTAATGGAGAGAGGTAAGTGCTTGCAGCAGAAAGTTCATTTATTGTTAGATGTCAGTCTTGGTATATTACCTTATGAGAGTACTCTTCCCTGAGATTGCTTTGTCCTCTGAGGAAATCTCATCCAAAATTACAACAATTTATTTACGACTTTTTCAGGTGTAATCTATTAAAGAGTTATGTTATGGGAAAATGGGACATATTTAAAAAAAAATGTTACGAATCATAGCTTATCAGCTGAGCAATACAAATTAGTTACTACACCCTCCTCATGATATTAATTCTAGATTTTCCTCACCAAGGCTATGCAAAAGTGACCTTCTCTATGTGACTTTGGTGGAATGATCTGGAGTCATAGAATTTTGTCTGCTGCTTAATACCACAAAAAGTTTCTGTGAAGAAAAAAAATCAGTTGGATTTTTATATCCTGTTGAGAAATTCCATTAACTCCATGAAGGTTATGATTGCTTTTAGATGAAGCTGTATGTGACTCATTGGATGAGAAGAAATATTTATTATCTTGAATTGTGTTTAAGCAAGAATTAAAGTACACAAGTGTAATATTTTTTCCTCCTGTAAACCATAAGAGAGGTGCTGCCTAACCCCAGAGGTGAAACAACTCCATTTTTGTCTTAAAGGTCTCTATACCCCTAAAATCTGCTTCAAGGCATAACCCAAGAGTTCTTCTGTCTTAACAGGCTCTGAAACCTGAGGTTTCTTGAAACCATTTGAACTTCATCGTTCCCTCATACTCAGCACTTTTGGAATGTGAGGGATCTTTATGAGCCTCCATCTGGATCTCTCCAGATGGAAACAGCTGAAAATGCTAATCATTTTTACAAACCTTCTGCAAAGCATGTAGTGTCGATTCACCACAACAGCATTCGCTACAATAAAATACTTGCTAATTCTGGTCTGCCTACACAAGCTCAGAAGAACAATACTGGTTTTACTGAAATTGTTTATTTAGCCTGTCACTTTTAAAATGCTTTCTTCACCTCAATATTACTTGGAGACTGAAAGGCTCAAAATGGCTCTTCTTGTAATTGCAACCTGGCTCAAAACTCTTGGCACAGGGTTGAGGAGAAATGTGCCAGCCTGGGAAGCAGAGTGTTCTGGTGACCTGAAGGGAAACTGGCAGGAGGCTAGGGCACTGTGGGGAAGACATTTGAAAATGAATGGCGCATGAAATAGTGCATATATGTTGGTTAATATAGCACAGCATAATTATTGGGTTTCTCTGCATATTGAAAAATATTCAAGGACTAAAAAAAAAGAAATTCCAATTACTAGCAATTTCTTTTCCCTGAAGTTTACAGACTTCCCACAGAAACTTAATTTAAAGGCTGCTTATGAAAGCCAAACTATGTTTTGCACAGCATTGTGTCTGAGCATAGTTTTTCAGATATGCCTTATGCTGAGAAGAGCTGGGCAATTGCACACCAGTTCCAGCTTCATCCCATTTAAAGATTATCCGAGTAACATGCACTTGGGGCAGCATTATAAGCCTTCTCTATAGTTACTGTGAATTAACAAATCCCCCTGAGTATAAAAAGGTGTGTCTGATTTTAGATGGGTTGAATCAACTTCTGTTCCCCACTGTCACTGCAGCAACTATGCTTTTGTTGGTGCTTTAACTAAGCTTACCAGATAAAAGTTTTCATGATATTCATAAATCCACTTATTATCAAGGATAAATAGAATATCTAGGCAATACAGTTTTCATTTTATCCTAGTTTTACAAGATGGTAGTTCTAGCTGAATGTAGAAGGTGTTCCAAGAATTATATGGAGATGAAACAAAAAGGATTCCTTAAAGTGAATGGGAGAATCATAGGAGTTATTGTAAAAACAGAGGGAAATGCATCCTCTCTGGAGTCTTTGACTGTTTTTTAAAAAGTCAGCTCTATTGAATTATGTAACAAGAACAGACTTTCCTATTAAATTCCCTATTAAATTATTGCAGAAAAAAAAATATTTAGGACATTTTTAAGTTAGAGAAATCACAAAAAGGAAAAGAAATTTCAGCTGTGCTGTGCCCATACAACTTCCATCAGCACTGGTGGTAAGGAGGGCACAAGCCCACTGGGGAAACAAGCCTGCTGAAATAGCCAAGCTTCCAGTAAGATGATAGTGATTCTAGTAGGTGTGACTCTTGTTCTACCTTACCAACAGACAACGCTCATTTGTGTCTTAGGGATTGGAATTACTTTCAAAAGGGAAAGACAGAGGCCTTTAGTGTCGCTTCCAGATTCTTCATTAACCTGGTGGCATTTTTATTTCAGCAAGGGCTTGCCTTCTCTGAGCTCTGGCAGAAGCGATACAACCTGCACATCTCCGATGCCTATGTGACAATGTTTGAAAAAGCACACCAGAGGGCAGAAGTGATTTACTGCTTTCCAGAGCCAGGCTGGCGGGAGTGGGAATGTGGAGCCCTCCATGCTTCTTCGCCGTGTGTGAGCTGTGTTTGAGTGATGTCATGGGGCTGGTGGGGTGGTTTTGTGTGGACAGACCTCTTCTAGCCTGGCATTCTGAGTTGCTTCTCTACTGGAGACCCCTTCTCCTCCTCCTCATGACTAAACTCAAACCAGATAGTACCTCCCAAAGTGAACAAACATTTATTTCCTCATTTAGTGCAAGAGTAACACAAACAAAATTTTAAAAATGCAAAACACAAAAAGTGGCATGATAAATGTGGTTCTGTGGCAAAGGAGTCCTACAGCTATGAAAAGACTTGTTAGATACATCTTGATAAACAATCAGGCAGCTTTAAATAACCATACCAGGAAAAAATGAAATAAGGAGTACATTTTCCCTTTGAAGTTTTGACAAGGGTAGCAATCACAGATTGTACTATTTTTACTAATCTCACTAAAGTATTTACACGCCTTTTTAAAAAAATATTTTCCTTTTTTTTCCCCAAGACACTTGTGAGGAGACAGCATAGCTACTCACACTTTTGGGTTCTCTGCAAGAAGAAATGTTGGAGATGCTTTTGGATATATTCTCTCATTGTCTTCTGCATCACAGTGCAACATCTGGGCAAAATTTTCTGTGCCGAAAGGACCGAGAAGATTCTTCTGTGCTATTATTGTCACCAAGAAAAACTGATTGTGCTGGCAATGGAAAATGTTAAATTTCAATCATGATGAATCTGTATTTTCAATCCCATACTGGAGGGCATGTTGTGGCCATATCTGATTATTGTATATAGTGTTAGATAGCAGAAAATGCAGTGCTTTATAAATCTAAAATACCTAAACAAGGGTTTTTCTAGGGGTGAAACCAGATTTCTCCAAGTCACACTTGTATCCTTGGCAGCTGGCAGCTCTCACCCCATGGATGGAGCCTGCCATTTTTCAGCTCATTCAGCCAAGAGCTGAAAAAGTACATCATGGATGTTATTTAATCTCCAGATGTTCTGTGTGACAAGTCCTTGCCGCAGCTCAGTTGAAGCCCTTTGAGGCCAAAGCAAGACAATCTAAAAGAATGCTGCCAATTGAATGAAAAATGTCCAGTGTATTTAACACAGATTTGAACATCTGTGGTGCTCAAGGAAGAGCTCATGGAGTTCTGTAAATCATAGAATCATAAAATCATTAAGGCTGGAACATGTAATTAGCTCCACAATACTGATTAATTTTTATCCCTGGTTTATGGCTAGGGAGATTGGCACAGAAAAGATAAGCAGTTAACCCTTGGGAAACAAAAATATTTTATGCCCTAGAGGGAAGCAGAACTCAAGCAAGTCAAGCAGTAAACCTGCCCATATCTTATTTTCCATAACATCATTTTTTGGAACTGCTGTTTCTAATTTGGAGGAGATGGCAAACAACACTTCAGGGTTACAAATAAGTGTTTTACTTTATAACAATGAAAAGAGAAGGGAAATGCATTTCTTTTTAAATCTCCTTCTTACAGATATCTAATACAATTAACAATCCCAATAACATAAAGTATAAATTCATTTAACTTATCATTCAAAAAGAAGGAGATTGTTTTAGACTCTGTCCTTATTTTTAAAAAGGTATTTGTATCTTTTGCCTTCCAGTTTTTGACGCTGTATGATACACTTAAAATATGTTCTTAGCTTTCCTCCACAACCACTGGAATTAGAAGCATCACTATTGTTGAGAATGAGAGCTGAAATCCTTTTCAGAAAGGAAATAGGATTTTCTGGAAAAGGCAATTGCTATGAGGCTTGTCATAGCCACCTGGCTCAGTGTCACTTTTGCTTCCCTTGGTTAGCAAAATTAAGTTTTAAAATATCCCTATCTCTTCATGGGCAACATGAAAAGTAAACAGGATCTTTCTGCTGATTTCAGATCACATAGCTGTTAATATGTTCCAGCTAGGATGTTTGGTGCAGGTGTCTGGGTTCTGGTTTGCTGATTGGCCAGGCTGGAAACATCTTCCATGTACTTGGCAGTTCCTCCTGGCCCTGGCAGACACTGCAATGCTTAGGGGGCAGTAATGGCTGGAAGAAAGGATTCCCCCTGATATGTCCTGGGGACCCCATTCAGGATCCTAGGTTTAGCAGTACTACCATTTAGATGTAGTTTACATGACTTAGGTGAAGCAGTTGGTGCTGTTCGTGGTTAGAAGTTGTGCCTTATCACATCTGTGCAACCTTTGCTGTTGCCTGGAGATGCAGGGCGGCAATCAGGCACTGAGAAATAGTGGTTAACACAAAAGGAGCAAGTACTCTCCCAAACATTTAAGAAGAGGAGTCCCAAGCCCAGGGGAATGCAGCTTGGCTTCCAGATCCTAGGCTGAGCTTTGAGGCTGTTAAAAAGAAACAGATTTTATAGAAGTGTCAAATTAGTAAAAGGGCCTTCAAATTGGTTTTGAAACTTTTGACCCCTGAAACAGCGTAAGGACAGATATGTTGGTCTTCCTCCATGGGAAGGAGTGGTCCCACAGATATATTGAGGTGGTTTATCAGTTGAAGGTGAGAGGTGAGGAGTAACTGTGTGCTTCACACAGCCATGTTCAATTTTATGCTTGCTGCAAAGGGTGGGGCAGAGCAGCGGATATTTCTGTCTGAACTGAGATACGTCTCCACATTTGTGTGGTGGGGGAATGGGTAGTGGGGGTTAGAGGTCCTACAGTCAGGACCAGGAGGATCATGGATGCAGTGGCTGGGCTCCAGGGCCCTTCTGAGATTACCACGATCAGCCAAGAGGTGCCCAAGTCCTTCTCAGATCTACCACCAGCAAAAGGCACCATCTCAAACCAGCTGAGAGGAGAAGGCGGTTACAAACTCAGAACACCATTCTGGAACCAGTAGTCAAGGAGTGTAGGGAAAAAGGAGCCCTCCTGAAAGGCTGAGCCCTGTTCTGGATGTGGGCCAGTGTGTGCCTTTCTCAGAATTTTAGGACTGTGAGCAAGTGGTCAGAGCACAGCTGAAGTTTACAAAAAGTATCTGTAAACAGGCAAGAATGGTTGTTTCTCTGGTGTTTGAGCAGGTAATGCAAGAGCAGATACTAGGTTCACAGTCTACTTGAAGGCATACTACCCAGTTTCTAAATACTACTATATTATCAAAAATTACTAATGAAGTAACAGTACTTTGAGGGAATTTCTTGGGAAGGAAGTGGTTGTAATTCCAAACAACAGAATCAGAAGAAACGGCACCCAACCACGGGAGATAACATATTGCACTGAGATTTTGTTTCTACAGAAGAAGCAGAGCTTTGTTAGGTACATTCCTGTGGGAGAATGCCCTGCAGTGTGGCTTGCTTGCTCTCTCAGATGGAAGATGCTTTCTATTGGGTATCTGTGATTATATGATTTTTTTTATATAGGTTACAGTTCTCCTGCCTTCCTCATCTTTAGGATACCAGCCATCTGTTAATAGCAGGAAATGAAGGTGGCAAGGTAGTGGTCCTGATTTTGATTGTGAAGTTTTTTGGAAGAAGAGTAAAGAACCTGTTGGTTTGTGCCACAGATTCCTGGTGACTTGCACAGCATTGCATGGTGGAAACAGGCAGAAGGGAAATTATGGAAATGTATGCCCTGGGCTGGAGAGGGGAAACCATTGGTTTTGCTGCACTGAGGGCTCTGGTTGCAAACTCAGCAGCTCTTGTGCATTATATAGATACTAGATGGAGGAGACCAGCTAGCTAGTGGTGTCCTGCTTTTTCTGAGGATCCTTCTGACCAGCCAGTGTTGGACATACACAGTGGCAGAAAAAACACGACCAAAAACTTAGCGAATCCCACTGGGGCTACTACTTTGTAAGCTATATGATAAACTGTAATAGAGATACTCTAAATTCTTACTTTTTTATTATTAAAGGCCTCCCTGAGCCAGGAACCCAAATGTTGCTTTCATGTTGAGCTGAGATGCGAGAACATCCCAGCTGTGAGACAAAGCTGCTGCTGCCCCTGACGCCCTTTGGCCAGCACTCCCGCAACAGAGACTGGCATACAAAAGTTCCCATTGTAGGGACTCCCGCTGGCCAGTCTCCCCCCGGCAGACTCAATCCACTGTAAATACAGTGGTTCGACTGCATTGACGACGCTAACACTTGTTCGGCGTTGCCTAAGAATGCGAAAATGCTCGAAACCCGGGAGTTAAAATTCACGGGCTTCTCTGGCCTTAAGGGCGTGAGCGCTAGATGTCACTGCAGCCCAAGGAAAAGGCTGCCCGAAATTGCCACGAAAAAAGAAATTTTCTGTATTTCAGGAAAGGTTTATTCTACTGGTAGCAAAGAAATAAAAGCAAAAGACAACCATGTTCGAAATACAGGCTAAAGTACAAATGTATGAATTTTGTGTGAATAGCATCTTTTATGCAGAAGGAAAGCAGTAAATTGCTGTCTATTCTAGGATCACCTTTGTTAGCACAGTAATATTAAATTCTCATCTTGTTTCAGCTAAAGACTCTCATACTGAAAAAGGTCTGCTGTACTGAAACTGTTCAATGCTCTTTCCTTAATTAGATGCAAACTTTGTGTACCTGATGTAACACCACTGATATGACTTAAGACACAAGAAAATAAGAAACACAGTATGTAAGTACAGAGCATACCAAACCAGCAACAAGCCTATGGAAGAACAGCCATACCTCTCCAACACCTAACACTGTTCACTCATCTTTCTCTAAATTTTTAACCTTTCCCCCTCATTGCTTTCCCCCTGCATCCTAGATATCCTTATTTCCTCTACTCTTCCAGTCTAAATATGCTCTGAAATAATTGCAGATATTGTGAATTGGAAAAATTAGAGTGACAAGTAATAAACACAAGTTTATATTCAGAGCAAATGAATCCTTGTATTTCTTTATGTCTGGATTTCATCATTTGCTGATTTGTAATGTGGAAAAGCAGTGTGAATAAGAAACGAAGTCCTGGCAATGGGTTTGGGGTTTTTTTTCTGTTCTCTCACAAATGTTGGCTTCTGTCAAAATAACCCCCCATAAAACCTTACATAGCTCCCTTGTGAGTTCTTCCTATGCCAATTAAGTTCAAATGAAATGGAGTAGTTTTTTATTTACTTTTTTTTTATTGTTTAGTAAATGTGTCCAGACAGCCTCTGGCTACCATTAGAAATTTGCAAATAAAACAAATAGCTTATTGATCTGTGTCAGCTTAGCTCAGAGTCCCCTCCAGGATAAACTAGACATGTTCACCACCACATCCTCAGGCAAGGGCCTGAGCAAACAGATGAACCACGCATCCTGCCAAAAAGTCAACAGGCTGGGAGACTGGCAGACCACTGGAGGAAATGATACTCATAGGCGGACAGATCTCCTACTGGTGAGTAGGTAGGAGGCTTTTCCATGATGAAATGTCCCTGCTAAGAATGACAGGTGAAAGACTATCCTTGCTGATCTTCTGCTAAGAAAGAGAGGAGGACTGGGAGATAGTTTGCTATCTGTCTTGCCTTCTCCCAGTAATGGGCTCAAAGCTGAGATCTGCATTCACCCACTGGTAGGAGTATTTTCCACTGAAATGGATGGGTAATTATGGATCCAAAAAGGTTTCTGGAGGATTGGCTGTTCATTTTGCAGATGCAAGGTAAAGATACAGATTCATGGTGCTAAGTGAGCTGCTCTTGACCCTGCTTTGAGAAGGGGGCCTGAACCAGAGATATCTAATGCTCCCCTTCCCCTCTCAGCTGTGCTGTGATCTTGAAATTTTTTTCTGTTTCTAGTTCCTAGGTTCATAGATTGTATTAGAGAGAAATGATAGAGAAATTGAGATTCTGGTTTATACCTTTGCAGAGAAGGAAAAAACAGAGTTCAAAGTTGTTGTAGTAGGATCAAAGCACTCTAAGAAAAGAATGTGACCTCATGGTGGCCTACCAAATTTGCTCTAGTTTAGTTTAGGAACTGTCTTTTTTCACCCAGTTACTTCAAGTGTAAAATTATCCTGTTAAGAATGGGTGTTAGCAGGTTAAAGAGCTGCAGACTGATAAATGCAGATCTCCTCAATCATGCTTGATGAGAGGCACTTACGTGCCACATGGGCTGCCAACAGGACCATCTATCAACTCTGTAGGTGTCCAGACCATAACCGAGGTAAGTCAGCAGATGACATGCAAAAGATGGGAATATCAAGGTCTGTGACACACAACTAACATCAGATGTAGTATAGAAAAAAAAAAAAAAAAAAAAAAAAAAAGATTTAAAGGTGACCTGAAGTAAACTGGAAAGTTTTTGATAGTTGGAATTTTTTTAAGGTTTAATTACTAGTTAATTTATAATTAGTGGGAGTTAAATTTATATCGTTAACACAAACTTAGCTTAAAACAATGCTTTCCATAATAAATTGTGTTGTTTCATGTCAAAATCTACAATCAGGATCTGGGTCTGTAAATAAGATGAATGTCTCATAGACCACTTGAAACAGAGCATTTTGCTTAATTCTCCCTCCGGCATTTTTACTATAGAGTAGGAGTATGCTGCTTTCTTCTATCTCAGTGACAGCAAGATCTAATGCTTCTGTGCCAGTCCTTGTGCTCTTGGTGGTTTCGGTGACATCCCATCATTCTTCTTGCTTCTTTTCTCCTGTACTTCCTCTCTTCTCAGCTTATTTTCTTTCATCTGGTCATGTTCACGTCTTTTCCGTAAACGATGTGTTCTTTCCTCATTTTTTTTCTCTCCTTAAACATAAGCTCTCCTTCACAAGGGCCAATTCTGTAAATGTCTGAGTCTTGCTGAATCACTCATTAATATCATCCCCACAGACTTCTCTTGAACAATCATTTCCAACAGCACATCAGCACATCATGACTGCCAAAGAAGCCACTTGAATGGAAACAAACTGCAACTCAACATGCCCAGTGTGACACCAAACACATGTGATGTCATTCCACGACCGCAAGACTTGGTGTTATTTTGTTTTGATTTTCCCCAGTCACTGGTACTGGACCAGCAGCTTCACAAAGAACAGTTATTTAATGGCAGCTGTGTAAGCCAGAGAGTCTGAGCGAGTAGCTTGAGAAAGCTGTGATTTGATTTCATCCTGGCCAGCCTGAAAGTCTGAAGCATCTGACATTACACAGGCCCAGACAAACAGAAGACATAAGACAGTGATTTCATAAGAGGAATTGAGCTGTTATAATAAGCTTAGGGACCAAAAGGTGAACAGCAAAGGTTAAAGAGAGCATGTGGAAAGACAGTCTACTTTTCTTCCACTATAAGAAGGAAAATATTTGTCTTCTTTCCTCTAGCTTGGAGCACAACAGAGCTCTCTCATTTCTTATTAAGTAGGAGGATCATATGATGAATCAAAATATGGAGCTTGCTTTTGGCTATAAAGTAGCAATCCACACATAAAGTCTCTTTCTAGCCCTTGGCCAGCATTCACCCAAGCACTATCATGTACTGTATATGGCAGAGTATTTAACCTATCCCTTTTCAATGACATACAGCACAGTAGTTAAGAAGAGAGGATCTAGACCAAGCAGATTGAGACAGGCATGGTTTTGTCTTCCAATGGCTGCTTCTGTGAAAGAAGGATTGAACAGACCCTGCCTTGTTAACTAAGAAAAACAGACAGTGTCATTGGTATTAGGTGCTTGAGCTAAAATTAAGAGAAAATAAAATTGCAGTATCAGCACTCTCCTCTCTGTGGCTTTCCAAAAGGGAGACATGTTAGAGAACCCAAGGAGAGCAGGCACAAACACATACATGTACCATCTTTCCACTGACTTCCTGTCAGGAGATGCCTCCTTCCAGGGGCACCCCTGTTTCGTTTTTCTTTACCCATCAGGTCACCAGACCTCAATATTTGTCTTGCTTATTTAGATACATTTTAAATAATACATGGAAGGTTTCTTCCCAGATGTTAGGTCAAAATCTAATGAAAATATGAGAGGAAGTGTTTAGCTTCCCCTGTTCATCAAATCCTAGACCCCCTCAAGAAACACAAAAGCTTTATTTGTTGTAAATGCTGTGCCATAAGGCTTCCTCTGCTTTTACTCACAGAAATTCTATCTGCTGACTTGTCTTGCTATGCCGACTCCATGCCTCTGTCATGGCCAAACATGACATTTCCTGTGTTTATGGTAGATGGAAACTACAGTGACAATAAGTTCAGACATGTGCTCCAGGCATGCCTGTACAAGCATCATGGAAAGGCTCTGAAAAACATGCAGCTACATTTTTCCTCTGTCACTCTGTGTTTTTAGACCCTTGTTAACAATTCAAGACATAAAGTATTAATTTTCTAAACCTCTTTTCTGATTCTCAGACAACCTGCAGAAATATTGAAGTTTTCACACTGATACTTTCCCCTGAATATACTTGCCTCAAAACTTGTTTTCCATAAATTGTCTATCTGCAAAAATTTGAGCCTGGTTGTGACAGGCTACGGGCATCATATGATGTAATTGCTGTTATCTGAGTTTGATAAACAAGAACTGTTGCACATGCATTTTTTATAATAGTCTCATGGGAGAATATTCAATCAACTTTATTAATTCCTTTTCTCTGGGCATTCATGTTAGTGAAATACAGTAACTTCAATGTTTAAGGAAAGGCTGAAATGTCAAAGGGAAATAGCAAATGGTGTAAGCATATATATTTCATTGCAGTTGTAGAAGATTCTTGAATTATTTTTTCAGTTCTGATTTTCTGGAATTTGAAATAGACTCATGAATTGGTACATTCCCACAAAGAATTAAATCTCAGTTTAGTTGCTCACAGAACTGTAATATATCCTCACAGATTTCATTGGAGCTTCGTATTTCAGCTCAGGTTATCAACACTAGGATCTGTAGGACAGAAATAGGAATGCCATGGTTTTTTTTACAGACTGGTTTTCTGCTGAGTTCACTAAATGTACACAGAAATATGCCAAACATCTCTCTATTTCAACCACAAATTTGCATTTTATTATTGCCTCGTTCCAAGTTGCTTATTTTTCTTTCTTTCTAGGGCCAAACGACAATTTTCTCTTCTAAGGAAAACATATTTCTCATTACAAACTTTTAAAATCTATCAAAATAAACATTTTAATGACAATTAAAAAATACCTGCTTTGGTTAGAGAATGGACTATACTCTATCAACAGGACATGCACTGAATTATGAACAAAAGTTAATAATTAATAAAAATCTGTTTTAAAGGTTAATTTGAATTTGATAGCAATTTTCTATCCAGGTCAAAGCATAAGACACTTTTAGTGTTGCCAGTTCACATAATTTAAGCTTCAAAGTTTCAAAAGTTGGTATTCTGCTGTGAGGCTTTAAGTTGGACCATTTGCAAGCCTCAAGCTGAATTATCACCAATGTATTGAGAAGCGTCCACTGTGTGTGTAAGTGCAAATTACATAATTTATTCTGGGACAGAAATCATGCAATTGAGAATAAAAATAGTATCAGATGATACAGTTTCAAACAAAAGTAACCCAACAGTGAGTAGTTCCAACTCCTAAGCGGAGAATATGTACTATGTTAACACTGAAAGCAGAAGTGTTAAAAACACTGGGTACAGTACTTGCCCCAAAAAATATGAAAGTCTGGTGCATAAAAGAGTTAAAAAACCTCTCAGGAATGATTGCTTCAGAAAAGTGTGTGTGAACTACCTCTTTTTGCTCTGCAAGTGGGAGTAAAGGGAACAGAGAAGTTGTACTGGTGTATTACTATCCTTTGGTATAAAGACACTGATCACTGTGTCCTATGGAAGGTCCATTACTAGAGCATGACAACAGCTAATGCACCTATGTGCTGGAAGTTGTATTATTAATGGCCCTGCTAATAGCCGGTGACAGTGAGAGAATGAATTTCCACAGTTCACGGCCCTTTGTAAGTCTTCTTCTGGAACATTTCTCTCCACTATCATCACCCAGACTCCCCCTCTGACCTCTTTATCAGTCAGTGAGTGGTACCAGAGGCTTAAGACATATAATCACTGTGGTGTACCATGTGCGCTCTGCAGGGCAACACAGCACAGGGAGAAACTAGAAAAAAGCCCCAAAGCTTTAAAAAATATAGGTTCCTATTAATATTTTATGATGTAATGATAATGTCACTTAGTTTGACTTCCTTCTTTTGTGCTTACTTACTTCACATGAATTTTCATGCTTCATCTTCAAGTGAATCTTCTTATTTACAGCTATGCATCCTGATCTAAAATTCAATGGTCAGAGGAATGCTGCTATTGATTTCAGTGGACTTTGGATCAAGCCCATACCTGCTTTAGAACTCTGTCTCCCCTGACTCCTAGACATGAAATCAAAGTCAGGACCTGGCTTATCTATATATTTGAGGAACACAGAAGTAACATTAAAAGAAAACAGTTAGGTTTGCTTCCACTTCTGCCTCCCATTCAAGAGGAAGAGAAGTAGCTGCTCATTTCAGCAACTCTGCAATTAAAGGTAATATCACCAGCTACATGTTACAGTTTATTTCAAGCATGCTTTATGTTCAGCATACCTCAGAAAACTGATTATTTTTGCTTCCACCTTTTCTCCCCCAGACCAAGTGGTTGTATGAATTCCCATTGTTTCATTCAGCTAATGTCACACAGACGTTGCTGAAGCACAGCACTGGTCTTTGAACAGTGCTTGGTATCTGCAGGAGCACCTGGAGTTTTCCAGGCCCTTTGAAGCCTTACGCTTGGCCTTTCACAGAAATGTACAAAAACACAGTGATACTCCTTGTGCTTTTAGCAGGAAGGGCTGGTGTAATGTCCTGATCCACGTGAGACACCAAAGGCATCACCTCTCACTGCTCCAACTCTTGAAATTGCCAGAGCTTCTTTAGACCATTCATAAAGGTTACTGTACTTCCATGGAAACCTAAGACATGAGGTTGGCAAAACCATCCTGAGTGTCTTCTCTCTAAAAAGAGACAACATGAAAACAATATAAGTACTTGACTATACATTTCTAGTAATGTAGACTTTGAGTTTGCATTTGATGTGTTCAGAGAGGTTTTGAAACACTTTTTTATTTTTCAGCAGCATCAAGGAATTTGCATTGCGTTTTCCATAATTAAAAGATCACTGAAGCTATTTTCAAGTGTGCTTTATAGTAGAAGTAAATTCAACCTTTCTGTTACTCTTCTTGGTGTTCTTCAGCCTCCTAGAAGAGCACTTGAATGAATCACTTAGTGCATGTTAAAAAGCTAAAGCAATGTTTTAGTTGGTTTGTTTCCTTAACACAAAATTTGCATGTTATCCTTACTCAAATTCAGAAAAGCTGTTCGATTAGCATGATGCAGACAACTGCCTTGGTTTGCTCAATATTATTGAGTACTGATCAAATAAGGAGAATTTATACTTTTCCCCTTTTTGTTTGGCTTTGATTACTAGCATTGGTGGTACTTTTCATCTTTATTAGTGATCCCAGGGAATTAAGGAGTACCTTATTCTTATTTCTTTTTTCCAGCAGTGTCAGCTGTAAGAGTCAGGTCAACATATAAAACACTGATTAAGGGCTAATAGGACCCAGAAGTTGTTCTGGAAGCACTGAGACTGTGTGGCTTCCCAATGACATGTCATATCATTGAAGATGTTTCTGATATTTCAGCAGCTGGACAATGCCTTGACTCTTTCTCTGCCTTAGCATCTATTTCTGTCTGCCTACTTTGATGAAATTTGGAGGATCTTAACTTTCTGAGAGATCATTATGCCTCTATCAAATTGATCAATTCATTCATTGCGTGATGGGGCAGGAGGAGTGGTCAGACACAACCAGACATATGCAGATCATGATAAATGTCTCATTTCTCTAAGACATCAGAGACAAAATCATCCATCATGCTATATTTTATAAGAATTTGTATTTCTGCAAATTTTGCATTGGTAGCATACAACTCCTTGCACCGGGCAGGCAGCGAGACACCCAAGGTACAAGGTGGTTTGCAAGCCCACCTTCTCAGCAGCTTCCTGGGGAGAGAGGCAGCAGCTCTGAGCCAGCCCCTCCTTTGCCTGGGACCAGACCTTTCCAGGTGCAGCACATGCTGGCCCCACTCCAGCAAAGCACTTAAGCACATGCTTAACTTTCAACACATCAATTACTCACAGAGAAGTCAAGCCCAGAGAAGCTGCTGCTGCAGAGATAGTGGTGAAAAGGAAATGGGGAGGTGGTGACCTTATTGCCTCTCTTTCCCAATGGACCTGTCTGCAGACATCATTCAGGGCCTGGGGTAAAATGATCGTAGGGGCTAACAGGTCAATGACCTGCTACTCTGCCCTTAGCCCAGCCCCAACCTTTGCAAAAGAGAGGGGAAGGGAGCAGGCAAGATCTGTACAGTTTGTCAGATGTTATCACACTTGATAAGACAAAGCTTTGCTTTCAGGAATTTCTTCTTCCCTAGTTTGCTATGAAGAAAAGATGGCAACCCAGAGATCTGTAGTGGGAAAGAGGAAATTCACACTCTTTTGTTCTTACTCAGTCACTCACATCTGTGACAGGTTTCCTTTCTCCCTTAAGCTATTCCAATTTCTGGCTCTGCATGTGTCAAAATAAGCTTCCAAAGAAAATCACAAATGCGTGGGGTAATTAGAGTTGTCATTTTATTGTCAGGGGAAGGCACCCCCCTTCCCAAAAAAGAGTACACCTCCTTGTCAACAGCATATTGTACTGATGATGAAGAATTTAACGTTAATCTCTTTGGTTGATGAACACTTTTTTTCTTTTCCTTGAGGGATGGGATAAGGAAAAAGAGGAGGATTGCCTGATGTTGCTGCTACACGGGCCCTTTTCTGTTTAAAAAACTCCTGGAAAATGCTGTTAAGAAGTAGACAGCTATGCATAATTACTAAAACACACAAAAGTGACCCTAGAGTCACCTGTTCAGACATGTGGAGACTTGCCTGAATTAAAAAAAAAAAAAAAAAAAAAAAAAAATTCACAAGTAACATTCAGAAAAATTAAAATGAAAAAAATTGAAAGACAAGATCTGTTCTTTCAGATCTCCAGCAACATGAAAAAGATTTTCTAAATGCTTGGAGGAATATCTTTAGAAATACACGCAGCACAGATCCTCAGTCTTTCAGAGAATACCTCAGGGACACATCTGAAGCTCCCTTCATAAGACAAGCTCACCATGAACCTACTCTCAAATGTTCTCATAGTTTTTTAATGTGAGTATTCTGTAATAATGACAACATATATGGAGAGAATTATTTCAAAGACTCCTTTTCTTTGTGGGAATTTAAGTGCACACAAGAAGAAATTATTTTCCAATTAAACTCCCCTACTTCAGTTTCATACTCTGGTACCATACATGACTCCCCAGTCTTTGTAAAACAGTTCTCACCAGGGCACCCACATCACTTCACTTAAGGGGAATTTCAATTAAAATGGAGTCAGAGCTGTGTTTTAGATGCAGAAAGAGGGGAAAGGTAGCTAAAATTCATACTGCATCATGGACAAAGAATGGGCTTTCTAATCAACGTCCAGGACACTTGCACTCAGATTTGGTCTCTTACTGCTGTCCAATCCACTTCTGGTGAGCCACTTACTTCCAGTTCCCAGTTCCCAGCTCCACAGAGGGCATCACTGTGACTCCTTTCTTCCATCTTTCTTGCATATTTTGCAGCATGCCATTTTATTTGTGTGCTGGAAATAACTGCTGTGGAACACCAAGCCCAGTGAAGGCACCAAGGATGGGAAGGCCTCTTTGAGGTGCAGTTCAGTGGTGGGGTTTAAGTCAATCTAAGGACTCTTGCTCATTTAATCTGCTTGTCCCTGACTGTGTACTGGAATTCACTGCCCTTTCTGTTGTTCCACTCTGAATTTTTCTGGAAGATGCTGAAAGCAGATCAGGAAACTTACCCAGTTAAAAATAAGTCTCCTCTGGCCAACAGAGTTTTTCATTCAGGTCAATGTATAGGTAAGGACAGTGTGGTCCCATCAACAGGTCCAAGCACAAGTAAGTGGACTGTGAGACATAGCACAGGGGAGCAAACAAAGACTTTGGGTGATCTTAACTTACTTTAACCATCATTTCATTTCAATGTAGCCTAGGCAAAACTTTTTAGCCTGGAGAAGTATTGTTATATGAGTCTATGATCCAGCTCCATTGTGAAATTTTGCCCTTCTGCAGGATTTCGGATAAAGCACCAGTAGCTCTTTGCAAACATTAAGTACTGTGTCCCTACAACACACCTGGCAGGCAGATACAATATCCTCTTATCAGATGGGCAAAAGGAGCTGCACAGTGATCATGACTGGCTCAGCCATGCAGCACAAGCTGACAGGAGAGGCAGCAAAAAGCAAAGTCACAACTGCTGGACTGATGTTTTAACTACGAGGCTTCTGCTGGAAACCAGTGGCCACTCACAGTAACTGCTAACACAGAGATGCTTCAAGCAGAAATAGGAATGGGATGACGAGTAACAATGATATGACTTGCAGATGGCTTTCATCAAACAGAGTTTATATTGGATTAAAGACACAATTTAGAGTCTACAGTAAAACTGCTTGAAATAGTTTAATATAATCTTGAAAAGGCTTTTTGACCAAATCAAATATTTTGCTGTGAATTTTGCAACTCCACTGAAATTTCGTGGGGGATTCCATGCTTGAAAAAACCCAAAAAACTCCAAACCTCACCCCTACCAAAAAAAAAAAAGGAATTTCAAAACATTCATGTTTGTAAGTTTTATCACTGAAAATGAGATATATTTTATAGAAAATATGTTTATGCTTCTAGAATAAATTTTATTTTTGCTAGCTCTTATCAGCAGAAGCTGTGTCATTGATTAACATGAGTGACTGACTGAGCTACAAATAATGTAAAAAGCAAAATCATTTTCTATGTTATCGTAGTAACAAAAAAATACTTATCCCAGTGACAAAACTAGTGGTAATCAACTTTTCTCAAAAGAAAGCTTGCTTCATTCCATATTTAGTGTCTATCTTCAACCTCTAAAAATTTTATTGTTTTCATAGCAAAATTATTTTCATGTGGTATTGTTTTTGTTCAGGGCTTTTGGGAGCCTAAAAGTCAGAAGAAAATTGTATTATGCAAAAAGTTACCATTTTCACATACAGTCATAAAAAATTTCATCAAAGTACAAATTAGCTTGATTGACAATGCACAATCCAAATAAGGTTATATACATGCTTAAAACTCCATTTCCTGCTGTATTCTTGGATGTTAATGTAACTTTTCTGAAGCTTTTCTTTTGGGGGGCAAATCCACATGGATAATCTAATGGATAAACACTGAAGCTACGAATGAACAAGGTGATTAAAAGTTTGCCTTCTTTGAACAGTCAAAAGAAGGAAAGGATTGCCTTACTAGGTTTTTGAGCCTATATGTGATTGGTTAAATACCCAAACCAACTGAAACTTTAGCTGCACTTTCCTTCTAGGTTTCAACTGCTCAGAATTAGCTAGGGACATCAGGCTTCGATAGAGGGACCCAAAACCCACCTCGTCTGGTTCCTTGAAGGATGGAGAAATCTGTTCTGATTAAGGTTCATAAAAAGAAAAATTGTTTATAAGCATGTAGAATAATATTCATATTTGCATTAATGACAATAACAATTTGTAAGGGAGTTTAATGGAAGGGATGGAGCTTGCGATTCTAAAGCAAAGAACAAAAAGCATAACCAACAACCCCCCAAAAGATTCAAAAGTCCCATCAGACCAAAATGTTTTCAAAATCTGCAAAAACTGTCTGGTATAAAATAATTTCTAGTTTTGATGACAGCACAGTTGGCAATAAACTGTAAATCACTGCACACAGAGGTTTCTAACTGGCAAGTGGCAAACACATGAAGGCTATTTCTCCATGCTTTTGGCTTATTTGAATACAATTTTTTGAAGTTCTTGATAAGGAAGTAAGATTTATATAATACTGTGTTTCTCAGCCCTTTTAATCTCTCTGATCCCCACTGCAAAACTCCAGCTGAAGTTAACAGAGCACTAAAGGCTTGCAGGGATTGTGGTCATAAATGCCCTTTGAATGTCACTACCTAGGTACTGGAAAAAGCTTAGAGGTGCAGAAGAGCTGTGATAGGAGATCAACTGCATCACCTGCCACCAGGAGCACTGAAGAGGTGCGACCTGAGGTGCATGTACTGCCAGCAGGGAAAGCTGTAGCTGCAGCTCAAAATTTGCCAGATGTGGGGTGTTTCAGCAGAACTGAGGTCAAAGGCAGAGTCTGCTACTCACTGAACAGATTCGGTCTCTCATTTGGGGAATGAATCTTTGCTCACTGGTCACTCTCCTTCTACATTGTTGTTTTTGTGGGGTTTTTTGTTGTTTTTTTTTTTTGTTGGTTTTTTGTTTTGTTTTGTTTTGTTTTGTTTTTTGTTTTGTGGTGGGTTTTTTTTGTTTTTTTTTTTGTTTTGGGTTTTTTTGTTTTGTTTTTTTTTTTTTTTCACTTTTCTCTCTTTTAGCTTAATTTTAGAAGTTAAAGAACAGAGGCTGAGCAAATGACCCTGTGTGCACAAGGGTAGATGGTTTTGTAACAGCTGCTTTATTGCTGTCTCCTTCACCTTCCAGGAATTCCTTATTCTACAGTATTCCCACCAACAAAATTAAAAAATTAAAACATATTCCCTGTGTCTGCTACAGTCACTGCTCCGTAGCATCATGTAAGACCCTAGTGAGGCAGAACCCTCTCCAAGATTCCTCCTGGGGACAAGAAGAATCCTGGCAAAATGTTCCTCAAAATCTACCTCTCTCTTAACCTGCTGCGATAACATTTCAGTCACAGGTGGGAAAAGACTTGTCTTCCAGCAGTGTATCAATACCTGACAGTGGCAGGAATGGAGAAAGGTGAATACATGAAAGGCAGGAATTACCTGCATTATACAAGCATCTCAGGGCTCTTCCATAAGGGTCCATGAAAGTCAAAGTTACTCCATCATATCCAGTGAATCAATTTTCAGACACGATCTGTACATCTACGTCTCTACCAACACTCCAATGTAAAGCTGCTTTTGTTGCCACCTACTGTACGCTGCAGAAGTAGGTGCAGACAGGACCACATTCGGCACTGGCAAGTCATCTGAGTATTTCATAGCTTCTCAGCAAGTTCTGAAAAATTTATACAGATTCTGGTTCAGCCTGCAGCCAGTGATATTCCTCCTAACTTCTAACTCCAGCTGGTCAGTAGTCAGGACCCCCCTACAGTCTCACTGCAACATGCAGTGGGTGTGATTATATGGTGGGGTGTGGCTTTGAGATGCTGCTAGTCATGGGCAGGCATGACAAATTCAAGCAGCCTGAACCTTGCTTCAACCCCTAGTGACCTTAGCAGGCTGCTCAGCAAGCGTATTCATTGTACTGGAGTGGGAATTATTGCTGTGTATACTGACGCAGAATTAAACTCAGGCAGAGACAAACAAGAGTGAAGGGATACTCCCCAGGAGCATTCAAAATGAAGCTCTGTATTGGGGGACGAAAAGAAATTAGCCAGCTGAGATTGATGTTGGAGAACAAATGTGGTTCGTATTTTATTAATAAATGAGGTCTCCCCACAAAGGAAATTCCCATCTTGGCCTGGAGATGTAGAACTAAGTGGTAATGGATACATGAAATGCCAAAACCCATAGATCTCTAGTTACACCAGAGCAGACACTCTTTGGGGCTTGTAATTACAGGGAGCTGGCAGACATTCAGATTTCATCTTTGAGAGAGAAAAGGACTTTCTGCTCTCCTGCCAGCTGGGATGACTTAGCACAGTGCCAAGTTGGACGTACCTTCCAGAGTATTTGCAAAATAGCATTCATCTCTACCTCAGATTCTTTCACTTTCCAGGTTTCTGAAAATGAGCAAATAAAATATTTGTAATGGCACCTGTAGCAGCGAGGCATCTCGTAGAGAAAGGCTAAGTCCTGCTTCCCAACCAGAGGAAAGCACAGTTGAGAGAGAGCAACAGCTCGGAGCTATGTGGGATTGAAACAGAAAAAACTTTGTAATGGCTGGGGAACAAGTGATATGTCAAGGAGAGCAGATATTCCTGGACACAGGTTTGCTCTCTAGACCCATCCCAATGGTGTGGATTAGGCACTGATGTACCAAACCATGGGGCAAACATGGTTTCTCAGGCTGAAGACAAACTGACCATGTGGCCAGGGGTCATCTGTATAGTCACGACCAGAAAAGCCAGACTTGCCCTCTGTTGCTCTCTTCAGATTATCCCTGTAAATTTTCCTTGTTATATTGAGATCAACACTACCAAGTCTGCCCTAGGAGATTTATGCTGACTGCCAAGGTGGAAGATGATGAGATATCTGATATTAAGTTAGACCTCTTCATATGAAATATGTAAAACCTGTGGGCAAAAGAGCAGTCCCAATACTTAGCCAAATTCTGCTCTCAGTTACAGCAGAGGAATGCAACTGAAATCAATATGATTTACAGGAATAAATGACAGTACATGGCTTGGGGTTTTTTTGAAATGACGTATAGGTTCCAGTTGTAGCTAATAGGACTGGCCACAGAGAAAACTCAAAGAAAAGTAACACTGTTGTTTGTTTTTCTTCCCTAACTAATGTCAGGCCTGGTCTAACAAAGCACCCTTTTGCTTAGGCACTGAATTTGTCAGCCTAACTTATTTTCACTGTTTATCCCACATTTCTGTAAAAATGTGTTAAAAAGAAATAACCTGTTAATGCCAAAAGTTTTCAAATACTCTACTTCGCAGGGATAGTGTATACTAGAAGGCCCTTGCAAGTATAGCTACGCTGGAATTTTTATATCAATAAACCCCAGAGGGGTGGTGCAACTCCTGACACTGCACTGGTTCCAAGGATGAAATAACACATCCTGGCAACCCAAGCATTTTTTGCCAGCAGAGCTGCAATGCTTGGGGTTTTTTTTTTTGTTTTGTTTTGTTTTTTGGTTTTTTTTTGAGACAGAATGCCAGCAAAAAGTTCTCCTGAGAAACCAAGCAGGGACTCCACGTTAGCTGGCTGCTTGGGATGTTCATCTGGCACACAGGAGGCAAAGGTGCACATCCCGGCTCTGCTCAAATCAGCTGCAACAAATCTTAACCCCTCTCTGAGTGAAAAGTCTCCCTGGTCCTGCTGACTGCCAAAAGATCCTTCTGTCCTTCTGAGCTCATCTGTCAGAGCTGCTCCATAATGGTTTGATCAACGAGTTGTTAGGATGGGATGTAGGAGAGCTGGGTGTCATTTAGGCTCAAAGAGGGTTGTCCTATATCTCCGGACATCTCAAGCAGCAGCCTTTTGTCTGAGGTGAAAAGTTTTGTCTGCTTGTCAGCAGAAGCACTTGCTGGGGGTCCAAGGAATCTTTCCTGACAAGGATATTATTGCAATTGTTATGCCCTCATTGTGAAAAGCATAGCTTTTCAAAAGCTGGTGTGTACTGGCACAGAGACATGCACATTTTGTTTCCCTGAAGAACTTCTGATCAGCTCTTGTGAGCTCAGGAAAGGCCAAATGACCTAAGGGTTATAAGGTGCCAGCTACAGATACTGTTTCACATTCTTTCTTAGAAAAATAGTTATGAAACTACTGGATTTTATTTCCCTATTTTTTTCTGTATCTCTTCCAATGCAAAATACTTTGCTTTCTGAGTGGAAACCAATCATCTACTAAATATGTAGTGTAATTCCTATCACTGTCTCTCAAGTGGGTCAGTGTTTACACTTCATAATAAATAATCTTTTTTCTTATGCCATACTCACTCCATAGAAATAAATACAAGCCACAGAACTGCCAAAATCTTTGCTGAGACAGAAAATTTTAAACACCTTATGAATTAATGTTTATGAAACCTGTCAGAGGTTTAAAACCACAATGAGAAAGAAAGAGTTTTTTCAGGTCTGAGAAATGAACTTTTAGTCTAATGTCAGCCCTACACCGAAAAAGCCTTGGTAGGTTGTTTGCCTAAGCCAACAGGTCCCTATTCAATTGTTCATGATATCTCTCCCTTTAATTCTTGCTATAAATTTGTCTCTTTGCCACGCTCTTTACACTGCACCTCAGTGTGCCCCAGAGATATGGTGAGCCAGCAGCTCACCACTAACTCAGCTTAAGGAGAAATGCTAGCAACAATGACCAGCCTGCCAAAACCCATAAAACTTTCTGCTTTTTGCCTCACTTTAAAATAAAATAATAATATTGTCTTTTCTCTAAAGTGGTAATGCAACACATGCCCAAATGAGTTCTTGATATTACTCTGCAGGATTTATAAGGGTTTTGAAGAAACCTTGGCCCTTATCAACACATTCTCCAAAATGTATGGTTATTAATTAGTTTAGTAGTCAGCATAAGTAAAAAACAAACGAACTGGTGGTAGGAGGTGCAACCAGTGGCTTTTGGTAGGCGATGGGAAGTACATGAAAATCACAACTTCTGAAATACTGAACAAATTGTAAAGGAAAAAAACGATAAAAAGCTGAGAGGTAGTCATGTCCATTGCCATGTTAACCTGATGTTTTGCTTTTACCACTGTGTCTATGAGAATGTACCTGTACTTATCAGCTGGGCAAAAACAGCTAAAGATAATCAAAACCATGAAGACAAATGGGCATTTTCCCCAAAATGTATTTTTTAACTTTTTTTTTTTTCTTTAAGATTTAAATGAGATTTTTGCACTATTTGTCAATTTTTCTCTTCCTTCTGAAGAGAATTTGGTAAGAAAAGATGATTCTCAGCAGACTAAAAGCCACTGCTACCCACTGAAAAGCAGAATTTGGCTAGGTCACATGAAGCAATTTTTGCACAGACCACTGCATGCTGATACTACCACTTTCCCCCCAGGAGTGCCTGCTCCTCTGCATACATCCTCAAGAGCACTCAAAAACTGGCTGCGGGAATCAACTGCACATCTGCACCCTCTGTAAGGCCTGCTGGGTAGATATTCCTACTCCCCCAATTTTGGAGTCCTTTCTCCTCTCTTGTTTATATTTCCATTATTTCACCCCTTCAGATGAGGCTGTTGTTTGTAGTCATGAGTTATGTTTTCTTATCTAGCACAGGTTTGTTCTGGCTTTCCTTGGACAGTCAAGGAGGGCAAAAAGGAGCAAACACACATTTCCTTACTTTCTTCCCATTATAAGGAGGCTGTAGGAGTGAAGGGCAGAAGGGCTAAGGAGCAACTAGTTTATTGCTTGTTTGTTTTCTACTTCCTAATGTCTTAAAAGGCAAGGTGTCCTGAAGTGAGAAGCCCTCTGCCTATGTAGGAGGCAGGAACGATGTGGGAAGGGAGAAGAGTGGCTGCCCTGCATGCTCAGGCATCTTTGTCTCCACCCTGTCCTGGGTTGATCTCTGCCAGTGGTGACAGTGAGGCTCTGGCACTGGGCCTATTTTGGCCTTGGCATCTGGGCTGAGAGGGCAAGGTGTGCTGAAGGCTCTGCGAACACCTACCTCATGCCCACAGACACTTGGCTTAGGACCATGGAGCTCCCTTCCTGCAGGGCTGAGGAAGAGCAGTGAGAGTGCAATGGGTTTTGGGTTACAACAGGTTGACAAATCTGAAACAGCAAGCTGGTCCACAATACAAGTGTCAGTGCTAGGGATTGGAAATAAAAAAAAATATTCTCACACTACACCTAGTTTTTTATTCCACATTTAGGACTGAATGAAATTTCCACTGGTAAAATACCACATTTTTCCTGTGAAAGCATTTCCATTTAACCTCTTAGTATT
This sequence comes from Lanius collurio, assembly GCA_020086605.1. Taxonomy (NCBI): domain Eukaryota; kingdom Metazoa; phylum Chordata; class Aves; order Passeriformes; family Laniidae; genus Lanius; species Lanius collurio. The sequence continues at coordinate 20,224,058 of JACBWW010000002.1, read as the reverse complement.
AGAAGAATGGGACCTCTTCCTATTCTTCTGAGAAGCAGTGCGTATGGATGCTGAAGTAGTACATCTCTGAGATCTGCTCAGGATCTTTCCAATAAGAAGATTTCTTATATTTTCACACTTAAAATTCTTGTTCCTTGTTTTATTTAAAAATAAAAAGAATTTCCTCCATAAGATGATGAGCCATGCAACAAACAGCTAATGAGAGCAAAATAAGTCTGGCCAAGGAAAGGGAATAATAGTAATAATAATAATAGTAATAATAATAATAGTAATAATGATAGTAATAATCGTAGTAATAATGATAGTAATAGTAATAGTAATAGTAATAGCAATAGCAATAGCAATAGCAATAGTAATAGTAGTAATAATAATATTAATAATAATAGTAATAGTAGTAGATAAGCACATACTACTTTTGTGCCCAATAATTTTGATGTCTTAGGTTTTCAGGTGTTATATTTTGTTCTTATTTTCTGCTGCATCCTATGTCACCTAAGTCAGCTCCTCATTTTGGATCTCAGAAAAAGCATTTTACATCCAGTATTTCACTTCACAAGAGCTCTTTTCCTATATGATTTTAATAGTTGGTGCTTCTAGATGCAAGCATTAGGGATGAATTTATCCCCCCAGACAGAGCTCCTCCTGCTCTCCAAGGCATGGTTTGTCTCCAAGGCTCCAAGAATCATGCGCAATCCCATGGTTGTTTCCAGACAGTCAAGCAGCAGACCAGGCTTGTCAGCAACACTTCCAAAAGGCTGGTTTTATTCTCTTTTTACTTCTTGCCTCTGTTGGTGCTCATATCCTTCTTGCCAACACAGGTGCTCCTTTAGCTCAGCCACCAGATGGTTTTTCAGGGTTTGGTTCTCATCCCAGCCATGCCAACAGGCTCTACACTTTAGTGAAAGAGGAGCACCTCTGGCTCCTCATTAAACCTCTCATTTAATGCAAGGTGAGTGAGTGAGTGAGTGAGTGAGTGAGTGAGTGAGTGAGTGAGTGAGTGAGTGAGTGAGTCAACAGCAATGTAATAAGCAATCTTCTGAGAAGCCTAAATATCACTGGCATTGGTTGATGGAAGAGAGTAGAAGAACTGTGTCTCTGGCAGATGAGAATGCTACTAGCACCTCATCTCAAGATGAGAGTGGGTTTTTTTACTGTTTTTGTTGTCCTGAAAAGGTTTAAGTCCTCTTCCCCATACTGACTACTCACTAAGATGTGATGAATCTCCTCATAACAAGCTCTAATAATGAAAAATGCAACTTGCTGAAACTCAAAAGTCTAACTGAAGGATGGTGCTTTTTAAAGCTGTCTGTTTTCCCAGGGACCACCAGCCACACACACTGGTCTTTTTCTCTGCAGTTTTGACTTGACTTCTATATTGTCCCCTTCCTAAAAGTTTGGTTTGATGACTTTAATGATCGATTAATGTGTAGGCATTGGCAATTTGGAACGAGGGTTTGGTTCACCTGTGTAACTCTCAAAAAAGAGGATTTCAGCCTCTGGCTCCCATAAACACCTAAAAAACTCCAGGTTTCATGTGGCGCAAAACACAGCTCAGTCATCAACTGCTTGCTCACAGCTGTGTGAAAATGTAAAGAAGTTTATAAAGAACATTTTCTACTTAAAAAACGAATTAAAAGAATGAGCAAATTTTAGGTCTTTAAAGAAGTCCCACAAACTCCTAGTTATTTTTGGAATTCATCTTCCCTACTACTCACAGCAAACACAAAGTAAGACAGCAGATGATTTTATTGTTCCTTTAAACTAAACATGGTATATGGGATGTCACCCCTATCAAGTACGAAAACCCATCAATACAGTTCAATGATTGCACAAGCGCACTAGAGCTGGAGTTTCTCAGGTTTCTATTTGGGAACTTCTAATTAATGTTCATTTTAAGGACATCAGGGACTTGTCACTGATGTCAGTTGGGTGTGATTTAGTATCTTTGTTTAAAAGAAGCTAAGAGATAATGTTGTACAAGTGAAAAAAAATAATGGCTTCTGTTTTGTTATTTGGTGCATTTGGTCTCTGTCACTGACTGGGACTCCATGATGCTCAGTAATTTGCAAAGCCAGGAGAGGAAGGTATATCCTAGTCATACAACATGGAAATAACTATTCTGTACTTGCTTGCATGTCTGGAAGTGCCTGTGTATTCTCTACATATAGCAAGAACTGCTTGCTTGAGTTTTAATATTATTTCTCATTATTTTTTTTCAAACTTTAAAAATAAATCAAGTGTTTGGTATAGATCAAGTGAGGCTGCAGAATGTATTAGCTTCTTGAGAGGCAGCAAGCTTGAAAAGCGGATGTGAGCAGACAATCTGCTTGGTAATTCTTTGAATAGGGGTGCCAGAAATTCATAGGAGAAAAAGAATCCCTTTCTCAGAATTGCACTATCCTCTGCCAAATAACACCTGATCCTGATAAGCAGACTCCTGAATGCTTACATACTCCAGCCAAGTAACTCAGCTTGGATCTAGCAGTCTATCCCTGCCACTATATTATAAACTAAGAGGATTTACTTTCTGTAGCCTGATAGTAAAGAGACAGATAAATCTTCCTTTCTCACAATTAGAATTTCCAAGATCTTTATTGCAACACCCCTGTTGAGTTTAATATAAGATGGTCAACCATCCACAGGATTCTAGAGCAGCCTGCACAATTCTATAGCAGAGAGATAATTCCTTTTTGCTTTCTCTGACCCAATGAGAAACACAAAATGACAGCACTCATTAAATTCTGCTGAGTATTTCCTGTATGTTTGGATCCACTGCTGTTGAGCTATATAGGATGCTCCATGAGATTCCCTTTATCTGCACAACACACGGTGCTTTCCTCAACAGCTCCAGGGAGACTCAGGGGAAGAGAAGAATATGTGGGTCTTATTATGGGAATGGAAGTGCAGGACCTCAGGAGACTTGTGTACAAACAGAGATCAAGTGTGGACACGGTCCCGGTGTTGGGTGGCAACTGATTCCAACACATGACTCAGAACGTGTCTAGTTGTGGTGGCTGAGGGCTGAGTTTAGGATAAACTCACCACTGACAAATTACAACAAGAAATACAGAACAAAATTTTCCTTCAGTGGCATCTATGCAGAAGGGATGGCTCCCAGTGTAATGTTGTGAACGGACCTATGAGTCCTTCTGGAAAGCTGTCTCCTTTTTGAATGGGAGGTCAACATCTGTGAGGAATACTGATGTGAGTCTCTCAAAATCTTTCCCTGGCTATAGCAAGGAAAAGCTTTCTTTCCCTTTTTATAGCCCCTATCTAATCAGACTAGAAGTTCTTGGAGGTAGGTAGGTTTCTTGCCATATGGTGCTGGAAGATCTGCCTATTAAAATCACTCTGTCTTTTACATTATACAGGGCTACATTCTGTTGCTTAAACCTTGCTAGGTTTTTATCATTTGCTTTCATATTTTCCTCTAAAAATACCTACTTTAGGCTGAATTATCTTCTCAGATGGGGGGACAAAGAAAGGAAAGAAGAAATTTTAAATGGCATTGTCAATTTATTTTGAGAAAAGAAAAGCTGGGGAAATGACAGTAGAGAAAATAATACTGTATATTTTGGCAAATAGTCTTTATTTTAAAACCATAATATCAACATTTTCTGGACTCTAAATTTGCCTTTTTGAAGAATTTTGGCCTTTTTGCAAAATTTTGGCCTTTAAGCTATTGTCAAATTTGTAAAAATCCACTCATATTTGTCTAAGTTATGAACCCCCAGAAGCCTGCAGTTTGTTTTTATTAGGTCTATTTCTTATCCATTTTGAACATGTATTTTTTTCTGCAATGTCAAATCCAAACTGCTGTGTCATTCAGCATGTCCTGATAGAGAAACCAAGTGCAAAGGGACTGTCAGCCATGAATTGCCTTTGCCCAGCTGCATGCCAGCAGTGCAGGGGACACTGAACTGAAGGCGGAGGAGCTGTGGGATTTGCAAGATACAAAGAGCATGATGAGAGAGAAGGGAAAGCAAGCATGGGCTTGTGATGAAGGGGACGTGGACCTAAACTAGGAAACAGACTGGGGTGGACTGAAGGACATGGAAGAGGACTGGGAAGATGAGGGAAATGGGACTTTGTACATGTGGTGAGTAATTCTGAGGTATGAAAGAGGCTAGTCATGGTCACAAGAAAAAAGTTCCTTCTGTCTCTAACAGAGACATTAACGCTGCCAAATTTCACCCAGCTGAGAGGAAAGGACTATGATACCCAGGCTGGCAAAATGTACTGCAGTGCCTACTGCAGCAACTGGTAACTTGCTATCACTATGAGACACGCTGCTAGTTTGAGAGCGATAGAGGTCTGGTGCAGCGAAGTGTCTCAAGCATACTCCAACCTGGGGGATTACATGCAATAGCTTTATTTTCTTTTCCCTTTTTAAAAAGCCCAGGAGACATGACAGGCCATTCACACAGAGATGTGCACAAATACTTTGTTGCTAATTGCATTTTATAAAACCAAACCTTTTGAAAAGGGGACTTTTCAAATTCTTGTGACTGTAGGTGCTCATTGAGAGCTGGTGATGCTGTACTTTGCTGGCTGCATCCATTGAACACTGTAGGATCTGGAAAAGCCAGCAGCAGGTGTCTTAAGTAGGACACCCAAATCTATCTGTAATTAATACCTACTTCTCTCCACCTTGTTTCACCATGCATGCAGCTACTACTCTAGAGGGCATGCTCTGTCCTGAACCCCTCACTGAGCCATGTGTGACAAGCCTGAAAGGATGTCAGATCTGAATGCTTGAAGAAATTATCACTTGTGTGCTGGGAGTGTGCCACTTTGCAGCCTTCCTAAAGCCCTTTTTTGTCCTTTCCCACAAACACGAACACACGGAGAAAGAAAGCAAGCCCTGAGAGCTTCAGCATCCCTGGTAGTACCACTTAACTCTGGGGATCTCTGCAGGCTGGTAGTGAGGTGTGGGTCCCTGGGGAGGAGCGGGGAACTCCAGTGACAAAATTGTAGTGAAAGGATCTCTTTCAGGCAGCAGGGATGAGGAGATCCTTCACAGTAAAGAAATATTGACAGATCTCTATTTGGCTCCAAAGAGATGAGCGAGAAAAGCACAAAACTCTGGTGGAAGGTTTCACCTGGCATTAACTGCACGCGTAGTGGTGCCCCGCAGCCTCCGCATCTCACCGGGGTACCCCACCCTGGGCCAGCAGGGCCTGCTCCCCGCCGTGCCGGAGCGTCTGGCAGCCCCCAGCGACGCCCGGCTGCCCCACGGGGAGCTCCCGCTTGGCTTTTGTCCCAGCCCAGAAACTTGGATGCCACGGCCCGGCTCCCGCCCCGTGCGGTGCCCAGCGGGAGGCGCGGCGGGGCTGGGGCAGGGGCGCTCCGGTAGGAGGTCGGGGCTCTCCGGGGCGGGGGTCGGGACCGCTTCCCCCGCCCGCCAAGGGCTGCCGGTATTTGTACATGTTGATTCAGCATGAGGCAGGGGAGTGGCGGAGGAATAAACCCTGCGGGGGAAGCAAGCGGCGTCCCCCCCGGGAGCACCGGGGAGGGTTAATCGGCAAGGAGCTGTGGGTCTGGGAGGAGAAAGCGGAGGCCGGGCTGGGGAGGGGGCAGGATAAGAGGAAAAGGGGCAGAGCGGCTCGGAGAGGTCGCACACCGCCAGCCTCCGTAGCCGCGGCAGTGCCCTCCCGTGTGCTCCCGGTGGTGGGTCCTCCCTTCCCTTCTCAGTCGTTTCTTCCCGTTTCCCCTGCCACAGAGGACTCAGGGCTAGAAGAGAGAGAAAGGGACGCCCAGGGCTAGACAGCTGCCTGCCCGAGGCGGAGGCAGGCGCGGCGCCCCGGGGGAGGCGGCGGCGTCCGGCAGATTCCCCGGCAGTGGGAGGGCTGTGAGAGAGGAAAAGCTGGGGAGCATCTCCTAGACAGGGTTGAGTCCCCAGGAGCGAGGAAGGGATACAGAGAGAGGGAGAAACTGCTGCCTCTCAGCTTTACGGGCGTCCCCAGATTTTACGGACTGGGGTGGGGAAAAATAAAACTGAGGACCTGAGCTGGGACCTCCCAGCCGGAGCTATTGAAAAGGAGCCAAAGCAGGCGTCGGGTGGGCAGCGACATCCCAAGGAGAGTCCCCGTCCTCCGCTACCCGCAGCCGCTGCGTGCCCGCCGCCGCCTCAGGATGTGGGTGCCGCTGCTGCTGCTGCTGCCGGAGCTGCTCCCCGCCGTGCCGGCACAGAAGCTCTCCGCCCTCACGGTAAGACCACCGCGCCGCCGGTGCCGGGCGCCCTCCGGGCCGGTCTCGGGCGCACCTGAGCGGGCGATGCGGCCCCCGGGCTGCGAGAGGCGCCCTCGGCTGCCGGGCCGAGCGCCGCGCCCCGCTCCCGGCGGCGCTCCCAGCCCCGGCCAGGCGGGAGCTCCGCCACTGCTCGCCCGGGGAGCAGCCGGCACCGCCGCCCCGCCGAACGCCTCCGGGGAGAGCGCGGCCAGCAGCTGCGAAGTGCGAGTTTACTGCGGGTCTCCGCAGAGCTTAATGTCCAGCGTTAATGTCCCTGCTAATGCTTTTATTTGCCCGAAGAGGAATAATGCTGCAGTGAGGTCTGCTTTCTGACCGACTCGGGCTGACCGATTTTACTTTATTTTAATTATAAAGCTGCATGAAACAAGCCTTTCTGGCTATTCCAGGCTCCATGATGCTATACATGGAACTCTGCGTAGAGATGGGTGAGCCAATTCATTAGGCTTGCTAAATAAGCCATAACCACTTTTCTAGCCAAGACCTGAGGTTTGCAGCTAATAGCTCAGTTCAGTCTTCTTGTAGAGCTTGCAGTGTTTGCAAAGCTATAATTAATGCAATCTGTAGAAATAAAAACATTTTCCTTAAATGTGTTTTTAAACAAGTGCTTGAGTAAACATAACGGGCAGCAAGTACCTCTTTCAAGCTGTTTTTGAGTGTTTTGGTGAAGTCTGTGCGCTTAGAGTTTATTATGGTAAAGTTACAGGCAGCTGCAAAGTGAAATAGACCCTATTTTGTTTAAGTCTTTAAAAAAAATTGTAAAATACTGACAGTTGGGTTTTTTCCTTTTTTATTTTTTTTTCCCCCCGCTTATTGAGTAAGGTGCTATAGGGACAGCTCGAGGTGAAATGGCAGTGGGGGATGACTGAGCTGTTCATACCTAAAAGTCTTCAGAAAAAGTTTTGCCTTCTTGTCTAAGTTTGGCTATTATATTTTTTTTCCCTCTTAAATGATTTGTAGATTGGAAGCTGCTAAGTATAAACCTTAAAGGAATGACTTTGCTCCAAGAATTTTATTGTGTGTGGCATTTTAAGGTGTGAGACCGATAAAGTCAAATGATTCCCATATAGTACTTTTTAAGACCCTCATGTGAAGCATCCTTAGACTGTCAGATGATATATACCATTCTAGTTAACAGATTAACATTGCAATTTACTTTCAAATTCACTTTCACAAATGTATAAACATAATTTACAAGATAATGCATGTAATATTATTTTTTATGTACATAAAAAGAGTCCTAAATATTATTGTGGAAGTAAACTAGAAATGCTAGCAAACCTTAGTTTGTCCAAATATAAAGTACGAACGACTGTGACTGTTATAATGTCTTTAAATGATGCATAACCCAAATGATGTCAAAGCCTTTTAAAATATGTATATAAATCACTGCAGAATATACTTTTCATTCAGTGAGGGGTTGTCTACCTCACAAAAGGGAAGAAAAATCTGACCAAGGGCACTGCGGCAAGCTCTTTAAAAATGAATGTCACAGACTCATACAAATGTATTTGACTTCACTCTTCTTTGAGTGATGTCTGAAGTCCCTCTATTCCTTCTTTCACCAATTCAGAGTGTGCATTATTCATTTCTGTACCTTATAGTAGTCTGCATCTTTATGAACCATGAGCAGAAAAGTGAATCCTGGTGGAATTCCCACCCTCTGCCACCAAAAAGGTAATGGCTTTGAAGACATCAAGCTTTCAGACTGAAATAAACTTGAACATTTTGGTAGGCATAGCTAGCCTTATTAGTAGAGGACTGTAGGTAGTGAGCTCATGCTAGTTTTTTCACTGCCTGTGCTCACCCATGCAAATACTAGACTACATTGGAAATCCATCCCTAAAACAAGTAATGTTTCAGGCACCCATAGGAATGGAAGAACACACACATACAGTGATGTATGTTTACTTTCTACATCTTCCCACATAGCTGAACTTTGAGTGAGGCAGGTTTATTTCTAGTATTTCTATACTTACCTATTTTAACAATAAAAAAGCAGTGCTATTACAACAACAAATACCACAGAGCTTAATCATTCTTAACTCCTGTAGTCATTTTGCTTGTAGCTCACAGACTATACAACCCCTTTCCACATGTACCTTTCTCAAATATTCGTGGATATTATCTCCATTTATTATAAGGAACAATAACCCCAAGCTGTGTAGAAAGACCAAGAAAATCTATGACTTTTTTTTTCCACCTGCTGTGCCCCTGTGTGAAGACTGAGAATGGCCGTTCTTTTCTACACATCAGATGCAGGTTTGATTTTTATCTGTGGTTTGAAGAATTGCAGATAAAGGCTGAAATTTTCATAAATAACCAGAGGTCACAGGAACAGTGGATCACTGTGGATCTGAGTTTCATGAAAACTACAGGATGATTATGGAGAGGGAATGCACATCCCTGATAACAACACCCGTGACAGTGCACACTATTGCAGGTATACTCATCTTGCCAGGTGGTGGCAATATCAGGGGCACAGTCTCCTTTACTGCAGTGGTAAATCTGACATAAGATCAACCTTAGCAGAGACACGATAATAAAATTATAGCTCCCTCTAGAAAAAGCAACTCTGTAGTTTTCCGAAAGGTAACTACATGGATCAGAGGTTTTTTTCCTTGCATGGGCTCTAAGCAACAAACTGGGTGATGGCTTGGCAGGGAGGGAGGATATCAGCATCTGTCTTTAAGTTTTTAATCTGTATAAACAGGTGTCTGGGCTGTTTTAACTTTATGTCCTCACTAGCTCTAGGAATAGATTGAGTATTACTTTCAGAAAAGACTTTTGGTAGTTTACAGAGCTGTTTCCCCATTTAATTAGGAATAATATTTTTACATTTCACTTGGGCAGAAATACCCTCAACAACCATCCATGTCTATAGTCTAGGTGAATATGTGATTTTCACATGGTGGAAGCTTTGCAATAGTCCAATAGCAATAAATTACGGAGTTTTCACATGAGTAATACTTCCAAGAGATTTCTAATTGTCTTATGTGAATGCAGGTTTGCAAGGAATGATGAGCATATGGCTTCCTGCAATATAAAAGCTATTAGGATGATTTCTGGCAGGCAGATGCATCAGAGTAGTCAGCAGGTAGTCAAAATGCACCAGTGTGTCCACAGTCTGGTTCCCTGGACCTCATGGCTGTATGTAAAGTGAGAGTGAGTGTTGTAATCTGTCCCTCTCTGCTCAAACTGTGGACCCAGACAGAAGTTACTTGACTCCCTGACCATGTGCCGGGAGAGACGAAACATGACAGGTGGACTGATGCACACCTGAGTCTTTTTTGGGAAGCCATCAGGGTCTAAGAGTTTCACAATTTCTGTGCATTCACTGGACTAGAGATAGCACAAAGTTACTTTGAGTTTGTACCAGTCTTGGCTTCTTGTTATCAAAAATTACTCTTTGCTAAGGCTGTTCCTGGACTCTGGTCTCCTAAGTAGGACCATATTTCAATAATAGATAAAGTGAGGGAAACATACTATTCCAGTTATTAATTGCTAACTGAGCCTCAGGGATCCATGCAGGAGGAGAATGTTCTTTAGTATTTTATTTATTTTTATTCCAAATGAACAAATATTGGCAACAGAACAATGGCTTTCATTATGGGAAGGTAGGCTGAGAGCTGTCTTGTAAGAACCCATGAGATGTGGGGGACTGTAGCCAGTTTGGCTGCTCCTGTTTTTTTCTCCCCTAGTGTCAAATACTAATGTAAAACATTCTTACATTCCACACAATAAAATCCTTTACCTTGTTTATAGAAAACCAGGTAATACTCTGCAATTTTTGTAACACACTGTTGGAACATTTTTGTAATGCTGTATTTTTATTCTGCTCTGTGAGATGCACCAATTCTTTCTGGATGCATGGAACTGAGGAGATCAGAGCCTTGTTGACTTCTTGTATTAAGGAAATAGGCATATCTTGATGATATAGGTACTTTTGTTTTGAAACACAATGCTTTGAAGAAAGCTTATTTTTTTCCTTGAATAAGTAAGTTTATGATCATTGTGCTTACCAACACACTTTGTCATTGTTTATACTGCATTTGTGAAACCATCAACTTAGCTTTTATCTCAGCTGCAGTGTTGTGTGTGGATGTGCTTCTACAAACAATAGGATACAAGTGTTTCTTATTTTAAAATCTTGATGACTAGCAACGTACCACAAACTATTCTTCCAAAGCCTTGCTGAACCATGTGCTTTTCTCAATACAATCAATACATCTTACAGAGGAAGAAAGTTTGCTTGAAATCACTTCTTGAAATGAACACCTCTGCCTGTTAATAGTTCCTTTCATCAGCAGCTGAATATTTTGGGGAACAATTGTTTTCTTTTTCTCCCTTGGCACAGGCTTTGTGAGTATTCAATAACATTTAGTGTGCTGGATAGCTTCCACAACATTGACCAATATAAGATGGGCCACTAAGGTAGTTCAGTAAAGGGAAGCTAAACACAATCAAAGCTTTCCAAGTTAAGGACCTATTTGGATGGCGCCTGCAAACCGAAACATTTGGAAAAGTTGCTCTAATTGTGAGTGAAAAACCAAGACCATAAATAAAACTGTAAGTGGCTCCAGATCCTAACAACATTGTTACTGCAAATGGGCATTGGTACAAACAAGGGTACATCAGCTCTGAAAATAAAACACTTTCAACACTGCTTCCTTGCAATAAACTCTCAAGACATTTTTTATTAAAGAACCAACACCAAAACCTGTGACAGTTGATATTGAAAGCAAAAAAGGGGTCAGAAGCAATTTTTATGCATGCAGCCAACATAAACTGCACCTTATAATGTGGAAGACATTAATGAAGATGGCTAGTAGACTGCATGCCCATAAGATTTTTAAAACTAGAAGAGTAGAGATGAATGTGAGTGTGGAGGGAAGAGCAGGAAAGAGGAAATAGAAGTAGATCTTGCAAATTGTGGCCAGTTTTGATGCTGTCATCAGTCCCCTGTTGCCTACTAAATACCTCGAGGAACAGCTGTATTTCTTGACAGTGGGCAAACCTCAAGATTTTGTTCATTTTGAAAAGCCTCCAAAGGTTTAGCTGCTATCCAAAACCTATCTGAACCCTGTTGCTTTGGAAACCAGGCTACAGATCTTTTCAAGATCTAGCTTGCTCAGGACTTTGCTCATGTTTCCATTTCTTCAGCCAGACCAGCCTCACCACAGGCTCAGCCATTTTCATGGTATTTGGTACTTCATTTCCTGTCAGGCCTGTGACCAGGAAGTGCAGAGGCGCCTGAAAATTAAAAACTGATTAAGAAAGAGTTGAAATCAAAGACCTATTTTTGAACAGCAGTGAAGGTCTGACATTTTTATACCTGAACAAATTCAAACATTTTTGGGCAATCTGCAGAGTGAATGGAGGTTACATCCTGCAAAAAACTCAGGGATTTACAAAAATTTTGTGTTTTCTTTAGAATCAAAACCCAAATGCATCTTAATTTTCTGGTTGATTCAGTATTGTGTTGTGAGATAGGTTGTTAGAGAGTTGACATGATAGATTTCATGATGAACATTTGGAACGCTTTCTTCCAAATTAGTATACTCAAAGTAGTTTTTCACGGTGTGAATACTGCCTTCTCTGCCCCTCTGCTGTCTTCTACAACAAAATTCTGGTCATGCCTGTAATTTGGTCTCAATGGCCTGTGTATCTTCAGGGGATATGCCTCTGTTGGCAATTCTTTATCCACTTCTTAGCATTAATTGCTAATCAATGCCTTGATATTATTTACAGTGGCAGATAAAACACTTTCCAGTGCAACACTGGAGGTGAACCTAAAAATAGAAAATACTTCAGAAAAAATTTACAATATGCTAATCTCACACAGAATAATTTATGCTGAAAGAATAGGAGGGATAATGAGATGTAACAAGATATTGCCCATAAGCTAATAAACTAAGCAGAAGAGAGAAGGTATAGAATAAATATCTGCATTTTTTTTCCTGCAGTTTTTCAGACTTTGCTCAGCTGCCCCATGTACATGGGGAATTGGTCAGAATTACAGCCATTGCTGTAGTGCAGCGGTATGCACAGAATACAAGGATACAGTAACACTTAGTATCAAAGGGTTTCTTAACATGACCTTCCCAAGTTATCAGTGGTTGTCAAGCAGCAAAGCTAATGCAGTGTCACATATTACCACAGAATCTGTGAAATAAGTTTTGTGTCAGTCTCCCAAATGGAAGTTTTAGCTGGTCCTTGCAGAGGAAATCACTTTGATGAGTTGGTAACTGCCCTTCAGTGAATTTTTTTCCCCACTCTAATTTATAACCTTTTAAAAATAACCACTAAGTGTTTCATCAGCTGTTGAAAATCCAGGCTAATAGAGAATACAACCTAGAATTCTTGTCGGAATGGAAAGAGAAAACATTTCTTGAAGGAGATCCTTTCTAACTCTCTGCCTGGCTTACTCAGTGGGTTGCTAGAAAACTTGCTCAAGAATGTTTACATCATACCTATCCAAAAGCTGGCTTTTTTTTCCCTCATTTACTTTAGGCTGCTTGTTTTGTCATCTTCTGAGTCACTGAGTAAAGATAATTTTTTTCTTTTGTGTTGTGTTAAATTTGTTTTGAGGATGCAATAGTATACTTTCTCATCTTTAAGGTGTTCATTTTTAAACAGTATACAAATTAGCTGTCATAGATATGCTATAAATCTTTGAATCTGTCCTAGAGCACCTAAAGAGTACTCACATGCAAACAAACTAAAATTCCTTTGCTTTGGAATGCTTTTTAAGTCATGGCTCCATGCAGTTATTTTGCAGATTTTTAAAATAAAATTGCTGCCATAAAGTACTCACAGTCTTTTTACTTGGGCTAAATTTATCATGCTATTACCAATATTCGGACCTTTTATCAGAATTAAAGCAAGATACTGTCAGTGAGTAAACAGTGTAAAAGCTGAGGAGAGATTTGTACATTTTTTGAAATGCAACTAGTGACAGAAAAAGAATAATTTTATTGATAATCAGGATGGACTCACTACGAGCCATGTAGCAAGCTGCAGTACAGAGAAAACCTGCAGATTGCAGGCATTGTGGATCTCAGGGTGGGAAGGCAATGCCTCAGTTCCATGATCTTTCTCTTGCTTTTATCTGGAGCAAAGTGGAAGAATGGTTGAGTTTAGTCTGAGTAAAATCTGCCATTGAGTCTTCTTACTACTTTAGAGGAGTGGGAGAAGAGAGAGTGACATTTTAGTGGATGTGCAAACCATCTTCACCATATTTAACTGTAATATGTCTACTTTTACAGAAATGCTGCTAAATCAGACCATGTGCCTTGAGGGAAGTATCACAGAATATGATCTGCTGGGGACCTAGATCATGCCATCTAGAGAACCACTTTCCAAACCTTGTTTTTTGCCAGGTGGTGCTCTTCACAGTGGAATCTTTCTGCAAATGGTAGAATCTAGGGTTGGGACCCCTGTTCTGAGAATGCAAGATGGAAATATGGCATCGGCAGCATGTCAGAAAGATGGTGGTACTAAAGTGTGAGAATCTCTTCTCAGTGAGGCTGATATGTGAGTGTCATGCTGATTTCAGGGCACTCCTGATTTTCTATGGTCATTCAAACACATTGGGTTCCTCTATGGGACTGTGAGGTGAACCTAATGGTCTTAAAAGGAGAGTTACTATTAGGTGCAGGAGGACCTGTTGAACACAGCTTACAAACAGTCCCTGGTTCAGTTATCCAAGTTGATTTATTTGTCCTCGTCTGTGCAGGTGAAGAATTATTTATTGCATTTAATCTCAGTCTTTTAATCAGCTCTCATTCAGTGTAGCATCTACATTGATGCCTCTTAGTGCAGACAAAGGGGTCAGTGAAGCTGACCCAGGCTCTGTAAAGTTGTATTTGTTAATGCTGTGGTCACTGGGCATCACCTTTTTTTACCAATAGTGCTGTATTACACCTCTGCACTCCAGAGAGCAGTTGTCACATCGCCTGATGGGCCTTCTAGAGTGAAAACTCACTGTGGCACTTTTTAAAGTAAAAATTTCTACCAAAGAAATGAAATCAAATAAGTGAAAACTGGTTCTGAAATAAGTATACTACAATGTACTCGAGGGTAGCACATATTGTAAAGATATCTTTGTCCCCACAAGAGGGTGCAGAAATGAAAAAGATTGTCAACGTAGAAACTAAACAAGGCTTTGAGTTAATTAACCATAGGTTTATTTGTTTAGTGAATTATCGCTGGTGTGTCGGATGGCTTATTTTTGGAAGAGAGCCATCAAAGATTTAAGTCACTCAAAATAAAAAGCAGAGGTAGGAGGGTCTATACAGATATTTCTCCATTTCTCCCCCTCGTTGCAAATACCGAGCGGTGGCATCACTTGCGCAGCGTCCTCAGGGGCAGGGAGGTCACCTCTGCTCTTCCATGGCACTTCAGGGATCCACCACGGGAGGGAGAGCGAGAGCAGCGCGGTCTGCCCAGCGTCCCCTGGGAAGGGCTGGGAGGAGGGGGAGCCCTTGTTTCCCCCCCGGTGGCTTTAGTCCGGTGGGGAGGGGAACTGCCGGGGACCTTGATTTTTCAGCACTTGCCACTCAGTAGCACATCAGATCGGAACTCAAATGAGAAAAATCTCAAACAGAAAAAAGGCTTGACACAAACTATTTAAAGGTAGAAAAGAGTTCTGTAAAAAGAAAGTGTCTTTAATGACATGGCATGGCTTGACATTAATTAACCATTAGCATTCCTGAGAGCTCAGAGCAGGCTGATGTGGACAAGAGGGAATATATGGCCTAACATATGAGATGCTCTTGGCCGTGAGACATGAGGAGGAGCTCGGTTTGCAGAAAGCATAGGGCATATTAATTTCATTGGATGTATCCATTCTGTTTCTTTTTGCAACATTTATTACATAAATTCTAGTGAGCAAGACAAAACAAAGTGGACAACTTATTTTTCACACTGTATTTAATAGGATTGTATTTCAGACCATGTCCTCCTGGGAAGGCAGTTTCCAAGCATGTCAAATTTTTGATAGATTTCAGCCTAAGTGGATTTAGTTGCAAATCTGAACTTTGAACAGGAGGTTTTATCTTTCCATCATGTTTTCTCCTTGAAAGGTTCCATAAATTACATTTCTGAAAGGAAAAGATTTTTTTTGAAAGAAGTGTTCATTTGGTAAATTGCTCTTCTGTTTAAGTTTCCCTTTTCCAGGTGCTGAATGACTCCCAGAGCAAAAGTTCTGTCAGTGCTTGATGATACACTTCCACTAATTTGCAATAAAATTACAAGGCAATATTCATGCATGGATAATTGATTTCACTCTGAAGGGAGAACAGCAAAAAACAGAGCTCAAATGTCTGCTTGTCTGTAACTAGTGCAGCAATTTTCTCCACTGCAAAATGGATATCAAGCACCTCTCTTATGAAGTGTCAGTGTCTATGTTCATTAGATGCAAGACCTGGGGAGATGTATGGCAATGAGAGAGTCTGAGTATTTCCTACTAGAGGGCAAAGCCAGATCTGATATCGAGTCTAAATGGCTGATAGAGATTAATTTTTGCGTCTTTGTGGCTGGTGAGAGACTCACTAAAGCTCAGTAGACACAGCACTGTTGGTTTGATAGAGTGACTAGTGAGATAATCACAGGTTCACAATACATGTATTATTGAGGTGAAAGCAAAGGAAAGAGCTAGCTGAAACACTGCTGCTAGGAGTGAGCCCAGAGGACCTGGGAACTGCCATCCTTTGGGACTCACAGTTGTGACTGGGCTGTCTCCAGCCACTGTAGATTTTTCTCTAGTATTCTTCTTCCCTGTCCAGTTGATCTTTCCTTAGTACATCTTCAGTGTTTACATGCCTTTTCTATGTATAGACTGTAAGCTCTTTGTGTTTGTACAATGTTTTGGGCAAAAGAGGCTCGTGCCTGATTGGCCTTCTTGGTCTACCATCTTTTTTGAGTTCAGTAATAAATGAGAGTAAATCTTGAAAGACACCTTGCAGGCAAGACTGAACACAAATAATGGAGAATATACAAATAGTAGAGTTCATCAGGCAGTTGTGGCCACAGTCTGGTTCTTTACACCCTCTGTAAGTTAACCAAGCTGGTTATTTTGTATAGACTTTCATATATGTATGTGTATATATACATACACACACAAATACATTTATTTCATCCTACTCTACCTTTTGTAAAGAATTGGAGCAATCATTTCAACACTACAGGAAGTGATCAGCAAAAGTGTCTATTTTCTGGTCTTGTCATGCTCTTGGCCAAAGTGTTCTGCACAGTGCAGAGAGCCAGGTGTCATCTGCTTGGTATTTCCTGACTTATGAGAGCTTAGTGTTTCAACTTTATCATTGCCCTAAAGCTGGGGTTTGCAGGCTGTGGTATGTGCTTCCTCTCATGGTGCAAAACTCTTTCTCCCCTAAAGAAAAAGATCTCTGAATCAATGCAGCCTGGTCTTTCCTACAAAGAAAAATGTGAATGTTTGGATGCCTCTTCCTATTTTTGCACGTAGGTCAGATGGAGCTGGAAGCTTCTCTACCCACTGCCCTTCCCTACCTTTCAAAGGAGAAAAGAAACTGGATCTGGATTAGAGATGCTTCCATCCTGTGAGGGCAGATCAAAGACCTGAGAGCTGTTCTTGCTGCTACATTCACCCCCTCCGAAGTATACTCTCTTTTTCCATAGCAGCAACAAAACTCTGGGAAACCTGGTCCAAAGACTCTTTTGAAAAACTCAGAGAGGTGTCAGAAATTATTAGGAAGCACAGAACTTCTTCCTGTAGGCTTCCTGGGGCTTCAGAATGTTGGATCCATCAGCTGTAATAAATTCCCTAGATTGCCATCTCCTGTCTTAAGATGACCCATGCCAGTTATAGAAGGGTATGCAGGGGTACACTATATACATTCCCATGCAAAGCTTTTCTTCCTTTTGTTTTCCAGAAATGATTGGAAAACCCTCAGAAAAGCTTAACATTCCCTTGGGATTAATAACCAAAACGTCAGATATTTTTCCCCTGAAGGTTATGTAATTCGATCTGACTGCTTTGATCTGCTATTTTTTGTTTGTGTGTTTTGGTCTGAGGCAAGGATGCATAGGAGTCTAATGTTAGTTTTCTTTTGACAAGATTTCTAAGTTGTTAGGTTTTGACTGTGTTGGAAGAGCTACAAGGGAGCTGTGTTTGTTAGTTGCTGAATTTATGTTATCTAAAGATTGAAAAGAACAAAAAGAATACCATCTCCCTTCAAATCTCAGATCAGATCACTTCAGGAAATGCCTCAGGCAATAATTGGTCTTATTTTAGTAGCTCTCTTGATTGTCATCCTAAATAATGATAGAATAGTGCTTTTACTGCCAGCATTGCTTATTATGACAGGAGAAATCAAAAGGTCACACAGTATCTTTCCTTGTTATAAAAGTAAATTATTTCTTTCAAACTGCTATCCTGAGTCTTCTCAGCACATCTGGGGGTGAGGAAGCTCTCAAGTGAGATTCATTTTACAAACAAATCAGGAAATCACACTCATTTAATTCAAGTAAAAAGCAACCAGAAGTGTCCAATGAAATTAGGAGGTTACAAATAGGACTAATCACATGTATAAACTCACTCTTTCCACCTGACAGCAATTAAAGCAGTGTCGGACATGCAATGAAATTCCCTCCAGGGATCTTCATAAAATTGAGGTAAACATTAGAAAGAGTGTGCATGATGGATGGAAAAGTTTGAAAGAAATGACAAGTCTATCAAAGCTGAAGGGGGTCACAGTTCATACTCTCCAGCTCTTTTGAGGTATGCAGGATGTCTCTCAGGAAGAGCCCTGCAGCAGTCTGCTGTCAACAAGAGCAAAGCAGGTGTGCGTGTGTGCCTGAGAGAGGTAGGACTATGTGCTTTCTCATACCTGATGTTTCTTGCGTGAATAAAAGTCAACATCTTTTGAAACTTGGTGATTATCTTTTTACTGCTTCTGTTCTTCCTAGAAAACTGTTCAGTGGAGTGAGATTTAGAAGCTGCTGTCAAGGTATAATTTGAGCTAATTACCTAATTTCCTTTCATTTGTTGTGACTATGAAATGGCCTGAGGGCTGCATTATGTCATATACACACATTCTGTGTCCTGTACTGATTAAAAAGTCGTGTGATGTGCCAGGGGTCTGCAGTTCAAATGGTGAAGTGGCATGGGTGAGGGGAGGTGAGATGGTTTGCCCCACCAGCAAACTCTTTTACAAGATCAGAAATGATTCTGCCCTGCCATGCTTCACTCCTTCTGATTAAAGAGGGGTGTCACATCTGCAGCTTCTGTCCTGGCCCTCTGGAGTATCAGTTTATCTTCTGCACACCCCTGTGTGACTTGGAAAGCAGAAATGCCTGACAGGCACTCAGCTGAAATGGAGATCTCTGATCATGTCGTATGTGTTGTGGATAGAGGAGCTGAAGGTTCAGCTGCACATGGGTCCCAGAGGAAGGTTTGCATAATAGCAGTTATAATATTCCACAGTCTTTATAATGGGTGTGTCCAGCCTTCTCCATAACATCCTGCTGAGTCCAGTGGGAGTTTGAGCAAGACAAAGCTGGACATGTGTCTGTCCTCTTCAGTCTGGAACAAGGGAAACAGTGGATCTCTATCCCATAAGGGCAAGAGTGTGCAGAGGAGCTTGGAGATAATTGAAGTATCTGAAACTGATATTGTCAGTGGGCATGTTTGGATATGAAGCCTTGGAGGTGTGATAAAATCTGTTAGTCTGTATGTACCTGGGTGGTGGTGCCGTTCATAACAGAAGCATGTCTCAGCTTTTTGTACATACAGGTAGAAGCTGACCAAAAGGAAACCACTGGGCATATGCTGGGCATATAGAGTATAAAATCCCCTCTCCCTGCTCGTTATTGCCACTGGATGGTGTTTACTTTCTTGTATCAACCCTGTTGTCCTTCTTACATGTGGTTGACAAATGCATATGATGACAGAACCTAAAGGTCCTCTGAAATAGCCCCTAATTCATGAAATTAAACTTGTTAAAATCCTGTTGTTCACTTTTTAGGACAAATTTAGCTCACTTTCTTGATAGGAGCTTGATGAACCCTATATCCACCAAATCTGTTATTAAAAGACTATCATTCCACTTTTTTTTTTTTTTTTTTTTTTTTTTTTCTGTGAAAATATTAGTTTTGGTCCTTGTGGTAAAGGCACAGTCTCTTCCAAGACACAGCCATTCTTAAACAACATGCTCAATGAAGGCTCCAAAGACTGTTCTGTGAGCCAGAGACTGGCTGATAGATGCCTGAGCATGGTGGAAGCGCTGGCTCAGTTGAAATAGAAGTGAGCAGAACCTGGAAGAGACATAAATTAAAGTCAACAGAATGGGGAGCTGTGTTCATGCCAAAAATATATGAAGAAAAAAGCTCGGGTCTCAGGATTTTTTTATGTTTCATTTTTCCCCTCAAAACCAGTGTGTTTGTTTCAAAATAAAATGGGTTATAAATAAAATGGGCTATAAATAACATGCACACATTTTTGTAAAATTCTTTTCTGACAGGCAACCTGTAAGGCTTAGTGATTCGTCAGTGACACTGGCTATCTGCGCATACAGCTCTGTTAAGTTAGAGCTAAGGCTGCGTATGTGTATGGTTCATCAACACAATCATTAAGAAAAGCTCATGAAACTGGGAGTGCTAAAATACCTGTTACTCATTCTGACTGCATTATCTGGGCAAGCCCATTCAGTGTGTGTTGGTCTCACAATGCACTCTTTTTCCAAGCTCATGCCTCTCAATCAGTCCTGCTGTCCCCCACGGCCTGGAATCCTGCCTGAGCTTGACTGCAGTATATCAGGTGAGGTTCCTGCTGCTTACCTGCTGCTTCCTTAGTTGACAGCCTTCCATATTGTCCAGAAGTGCTTGCACATTGTGTTAAATTTTCTGCAGATTGGATATGAAAACATGGAACGTGGGAGTTTGTTTTCAGCAGGCAGCCTCTGTCTTAGCAACTGTGTGAAAAAAGCCAGTGCTGTTATTTCAGTTAAGGAGGCCAAGACTCCCTTATGTCCATTAACTTGAAGCTGTGAATGATGCTATGAAGAGAAATGCTGGCCTTTCCATGTTCAGGTCACTTGCATTGTTGTGGTAGCACATTGGTCAAGATTGTAAGCTTTTTCTAGCCCAGAGATCTCTGTTGCTCGCAGTTTCGCTGTCTTAAATAGCTGTTGACTATCTGCTGTCTCTCAGATAGACCTTTTTCTTCATTGCATTTTTCATGTTAAAGGTGAACACTATTGCACTATTGCTACTTCATTTTCCATATTGCATTGGGATGTGTGCCATGGGAACCCATTTAACTGTTATGGTATTGTTCACACAAACGGAACTTGAATTGAGCACTTGGCAGATTTAGCCTGATGGACTGTGAATCCAGATGTTACCCTTCTTCTGCTCATCACCTAATCAAATACATACCCAGTACTCTGTTACCCTAGGGATAATTTATCAGCCACACTCAGCTTCATTATGGGCACTTCCTTTATCCTGTGGAGAGTGGCTGATCTGTCTGGTGAAGTGCAGTCCCACTATATGTAGTAGGTTGTTAAGGAATTTGTCTGGGGACCCCTTCCTCCTAGAAAATATGTATTAGGAATTGGTAGGTAATCCTGATATTCTGGTAAAGGCCAGATTGGTGACAGTGTGCCTATAATGCCTCTCAGAACCACAGGAGACAAACAGGTTCAAAAAAATTTTGGCAAATATTTATGCCTTATTCGTAGGTGACTGGCAAATCACTGCTGTGTTTCAGATTGATGGCTGAGTCTAAGAACAGGCTGTGAGGCACAGCTGCAGTTGCCCAGTTGTTGCTGTTTGCTTACCTCTGTAGTTCTTCAGGAGCCAGTGGAAACTGGGTTGGTGAAAAGGATGGCTTCCTCATCTACTCCAAGAGCATTTATGAAAGGCCAAAAATTATATCAGCTGCAGCATGGGCTGTAAAATAGAGAGAGAAGAGTCACACATAGCCAAAGATAGGTACATATATTTTTGAAGAGTCAAAAAAGAAAAGCAAAAAATAAGAAGAATGTGTTAATTGATATCATATACAAGATAGCTAGCTAGCTCCAGGCAGCCTAGAGAAAGTTCTCTCCTCTTGCCCCAATCACGTAAATGCATGTACTAATTCCGTTTTTTGGTCATTTTGTTTACGTTTAACTAATCTCCTTCATTTATGGATAGATGGCTTTTCATTATCTGAGCTTTATAAAAAATTGTTACCAATAACAAAGCAGGTGAAATCTCAACTAGCTAATCTGATTAGGTGAATGGCTGAATGTTTTCTCTCCTCATAAGAATTACCTAATCAAAACTACAAGTGATTGAAAACTATATCAGCATAATGAGAGAAAGAACAGGAAATTTGGGCTTTTTAAAATAAGTTTTTTAAAAGGCAATTCACCTATGAAATGTTGCATTTTTAGAAAAAAATGCTTCTTAAAAAATAGCTCTTCTGTTTGAAAGCTTTCTATAAACTTGGTGGATTTTATTGAAATTCTGTGTTTAAAATCCTTAATGTTCTTAAGGAGCTGGAGAAACACTCTTACTGTAATCTGGAGATGTATAATAATGCAAAAAAGTTTGATTTCCAAAAAGAGCTGCAGGAAATCTAGCAATTTTTAAGTAGAAGGGTTTTAACTGGAAGGAACTTCAAGCAGTTGCAGTATTTCATGCATAGTGTAACATGGATGCAACTACAGGCTACTGTAATTATAGTTTTGTATCAGTAACAGGATATTTGCTAAATAGGAGTTAATACAGTTTTCAAAGCTTCATGAACTGGTTCTACTTCTGTGAATTTTTTCTAACCTGAAAGATATTCTGCAAAATTAGCAAATTCTGCAACTTCTCTGACTTAGCTTCTTGTTAGCAGTCATACCATCTTATTTTAATATTGAAGACAATATAGAAATATTCACTGTTGCCCTTTTTTTTTGCAAATTTCTTCTTGTGAGAAGTTGGTCTACAATTTTTAATATGAGAATATCTATTTCTGATGAAAGATATGTTTTATACCATAAACATGGCTCATTTAAAAACCAATATATCAAGCTCTCAGTTCAGGAAAGCCATAACTTTAGTGTAGAGTAGCTAAAATGTCCAAGGATTTTTCAGATCTTATTTTTCCGCCTTGAAATATCTTATAAAATCAGGCTCCATTAATGAAATACTTGCGGGCATAACAAATATTGGTTTATTGTCATGCCATGCAGGACAGTCTTGTAGGTACATTTGAAGTATGGGACAAATTGACATTTGAATTTTGAGTTATTATTAACAAGAGACTGAAATAAGACAGGTAAAGTTTTTGGTTGTTACTTTTGCTAAATTTGTTTCTAACCAGGCATATTAAAATGTTCAGACAGTTGTAGATTTATTCCTGCAGAAACAGAGAAAAATAGTCCTTGCAAAAATACTACCAGAGCCAAATGCTTATAAAATAAAACTGATCATTTTGTTATCACAGTTTGTTTTTCTGTTTCATACACTCTTATTCGCATTGCAGATATGATTGTGTATAGAAGTATAAAGACGTGATTTGGGAGATATCTCCAAAGATCCATTTTTGAAAAATCCAAAGCTAATTAATTCATGTATTTTTAAAGGTACCTTTGGTTTTTATATAGAAAATTGCTTTTTTTCATTGTGCAAGTTCCTTTACATTTATATAACTTGCATGATCTTAGTGTCACAGTGACCCATATCAAAATCTTTAGTGTCAAAATAGTCCAGCTGTTTTCTCCAATTACCCTAATTGCCCTATGTCAAAACATCCATATAACCCAGTCTAAACATATTTGAGTCCAAAAAATTAGCACATGTAAGGCTTTTTTCTTGTATTATTCAATTAAAAATGAATTTGCCTTCCTCAGTCCAAAGAAAATCATTACACATTCGTCTCAGGGGACCAATTCCTTTTTACTTGAACCACTACAACTGCCTCTTAATATGGTAAAAAATGTAGTGTAAAAGGCAAGAAGTCTACATTAGAGTGTCAGGTGCTGTGAGGACCAGGGAGTGGGAGCAGTGGGGGCTGCCTGTGGGCAGGCAGAGATTGTCCCAGCCCCCAGCCAGGAGCAGGCAGCCATGGGGGCCTGAGGCAGCCCCAGTCCCTGGCATCGAATTCCTCCTGGGATATGGGCTGCTGCTTAAGTGGGAAATCACCCATAGTATGGGATATGGGCATGGATGAGCAGAGCCCATGGTGAACACGGAATGTGGCAGGAGCCGTGGATGAGGCAGAGGCCAAGCAGTAAAGATTTAGCTGGAAAGTTGGTCCCATGAGTGGGGACAAGCCCCAGCTGGGTTGCCGCCTCTCCAGCATGGCATGGGAGCCTCTCTGCAGGGACACCACAGAACAGGGTCTGCCAGTGTGCTGTGCTGTCTCTCCATCGATTCTGAGCTCACATGGCCAAACCTGTATGAAGGGCATTGTCTCAGGACTTGTACATGGAGATCCAACATCACATTTAAGTGTTAATGATCAGAATGTACCCTAAAAAATCTGTATAAACTGTAATACAATTCTTCTGATGACAAATCCTAGCAGGCAGGTTTCTGATCTAGGCAAGGTGACACAAACCAACTTAAGGCAAGCATGGGTCAAGTTGTTGTTTCTAGATTTACAGGACAGAAACTGAGTTGGTTGGTGGCTGCATAAGCACCCCAGCAAACCACCTCTGCATTCTAGTTGTTGTTGAGTTACATTGTACTTTATATAATATAGATTTTATAGCTTTAATTGCTATTAAATACATAGGCTATAGAGACAAGTAACCTCTGATTTGTGCACCTAAGCTGTGCTGAATTTGCTTTGCTATTTGTGAGTGAAGACTTTTCCCTTGAAGAATTAAAAGAAGCTAGCCCAGTACTAAGCCTAAGGGTCTCATCATCCCCTAAGTCATGAAAAGAATGAATGGAGAATCTGCAGAAAACTATAGAAAAATGCAGCCCTCTGTGTAGAGGGCTGACTCAGACAGACTGTGGAAGCAATGTGTGTGCTGTAGTCTTGCATCTAATCACCCTGTGTACCAAGGGAATATTAGGTTTTGTAGTTTCCCACATAATATTGACTGTTGTTTTGCAACAGCAGTAACCATACTGTTGGCAGCTCATGTTCGCATATCTGGCAGGACAGCAGCATGTAGGTAAAGGTTCCCCATCCACAATCTCCTCAGGTGTGAGCAACAAACCATTATGGGAAATGAACAACACTTTCCACGTTGCTTTCCCTGCTTTCCACAACCTGTAGACCAAGAAGTGCAAGTAAACCTTGTGGAAGCATGGGTAGGCTGCCAGAGACAGAAGCTGCAGAGGGACGTGTCTGTGTCTATGTGCCCGCCTGTGTGCCCAAGGGAAAGAAGAAGGACGGGTGCTTCATAACTATTTCCCCACTGCACAGCTAAATATTGATGAAGCGCTCCTGGTTGCCGGAGACCGCACTGCTCACTGTAACTGTGTCACCATGGCACAGCGCCCAAGCTGCTGTGGCTTTCAGAGTTGTGCAGCAGGGAGTGAGCATATCCACCTACAACAACACTAATGTGGCAGTAAAGTTCCCCACCAGGCAGCGCAGGGATGCCAGAGATTACCGCCCATGTAATTGTCATATACATCTATCACTGTTTTCAAATTTCAGAAGACTAAACAAATAAGCAAGTTGCAGGTAGCTAACAGATGTGGGGCTTGCCTTCAAATGTTCAGACCAGAAATGCCTTAGTGAAATCAGTTTCTATTATATTGCAAGGTCTGGTCAGAAATAGTTCTGCACCACAAGAACTGATCTCATGTTGACCAAAGATCAAATTTCATGCCTTGTATTTGCAGTTATGAAACCAAAGGTGCCTGCCAGCATCACCTTTCCTGAGACAACAAGAAAACTCTGACATTTTTCTCCTCCCTGAAGAAAGAAAAAAGAGAAAAAAGTATCCATTTCCCTTTTCTTGCTGTAAGAGAAATGATATTTTTACTTTCACATTCTTGCATTGCCATATCAGATTTTTTTCTCAGACTTTAAGAGAAATGGATGCACTGAAAGAACTTGCAAAGTTATTTATGTTACTGTTATATCTGGTCATAATGTTGGACACTAAACCAAACCCATTTAAAGGTCTTAGAGCTGATTTTCCATTCATAGTTAATATCCTTGATCAACTTGAATAAATAAAATAATAGGAAGGATTTTAGAATCTTACAGTTGTCCTGGAAATTTTCATTACTAACTGATTGTTTTTGCTACAGAAGGCTTTTCTGACCCCTTTTGATGTCTTTTTTCAGGATAAGCAGTAGCTCAATAAATGATTAAAATTTTATATAGGAACTGCATATTAAGAGTTTATGTGGGGTAAAAATTTTATTGGTAAGTCTCATCTGTCTTCACAATAAATGAATGATCCATCCAGTTTCTCACTGAGATTTTCTTTAAGTACTGGAGATTTTGTCACCTCATTGCAATAAGTTTGGGTTTTTTAACATAATATAGTAGGAAATAGACTTCATCAATACAAACCTATAGATAGTGCATCAGATGGAGTGATGATACAGAGTTAATGGGGAAAGGAGAAATGAAATCTGCTTTCCATTTGCACCAGTTCAACGTGAAGGAGATCTGCTGAAGTTGTCCATTTAGCTAGCTCCCTCCCTGGCCTTTTTGTAGCTGGTGGTGTCAGGGAGTCTGATGTATTAGGCTGGGAAGGGTCTGAGTGAGCTTTTGGTGGAGCTGAGGTATAGGGAAGGGGCAATGCATCAGTGTGTGTTTGCCCCAATGCTGTGTGGGGTATTGGCTCGCTCACACAGTGCTGCTGCTGACAGAACACACTGGGATTTCTCAGGAGGGTTTTCCATGGATTGCTTCTCTGTGACAGGCAGCTCAGATCTGCTAAGGGGACAGCTTCCTGTGGTGCCAACAAGAGTCCATAATGCTTGCTACCTCAGTAATCAAGGTAATATTTGATATGTTTTGGTTTGAACTATGTGTTTGGGCTAGAAACAAAATCTAGTGGAGAGACCATCCCTAATGAAAGTTCTACTCGAGATGACTATAAAATACTTATTTTTCTAGTAGGAAAGGAGCCTGTTTACTCCTTCTGCTCACCTGTCTTGGGGATGACTTGATGTTGTATTTCCTATCGCTGCTCTGTGCCCAGAAATTAATTTGTGCCTTTCTATGCCTTTAAACTGAGCCTGAGAGAGGGAAAAAAAAAAACAAAACAAAAAAACTGAGTGGACTTTTCAAACCATTTTTGTGTTTCAAGGACAGACAGAGATTAACAGACTCACTCTCTCTGCATTCGACTTCCCCTGCTGTGGGGAGAGGAGAGGAGAAGAACCCTACTTGCTTGTTCAGCCAGTTTTTCAGTATTTATGCCTCCGGAGAGTTGAACTTTGTTTTTCCTGGAATTTTGGAGTTTTCCCTTTCTCTGCTGTTCTGTTTCAGCATCAGAACACATTGGGAGGACTTTCCACCAGCGCGTCACCAGAGCTGAACGCAACCTGTCTGCTGCAGATCTAAATAGCAGTAGTTGTTCCTGTTCCTTCTGTACTTTTTATGCCTTCTGCAGGTGCCATCTATAATCTGTTGCACAACACTAACAAACTGTAATTTATGAAACAGTTTAATTCATCAGCTCAGGGCACCAACAGGGAGAGGATTCCGAGGGTCAAAAACCATTATGTTTTTATACTGCAGAAGCCTTGAAAATATAGATTAATAATTTGGGAATTAAATTCTTCTCATGATGTCAGCCAATGTCTTTCAGTCCCTTTATTGTGCAGCCGTCTCCCTGAGGAGAATGTCCATTTTCATGGGTTCAGTCCCAATTTTAGTGGCTGTTACTGTACAAATGTTGAGTAGGTCTTGGAGCAATGATATCTCAGAGGGGGCAGACCCCTTTGCAGAACCCATGCAGCCATCGCCATGCCCTGTTCAGTTCACATCTAATGTATTCAGGGCAAAGATCTCTGGAACTATGGGTGAGGTAAGACTCTCAAGTGAGAGGCTGTGAACTGTAAAACTCCTAGAAGTACTTTTGTAGGGTGGTTTATGTGCCCCTCTATGGCAGCAACAGTGTCAAGGATCCTGCTAAACTGTGTTTGTTGGTCTTTTTTAACTGCATTTGTTGGTTGAGGGAGCTGTTGGAATCCTGCTTGTGGCACATGGAGGAGACATAAATTCATTGGAAAGAAGAATTGAGAAACATCCCAGTTTACCAAGGACTTCCAAAATAAGTGCTTCTGTCAGGCTGTTTTAGCCTAGAGGCAGCAGAAACCTGTAGCTGTTTGGCAGAAACAAATGCGAATTTCTCCAGAGGAAATTAAAATTCTTCAGCCCTCCCTTTTTGGTTTGAATAATTTGAGGATAAAGCTCTGCTCCCCATGTAGTCCTTCCCCAGGGAAAACAATGAGCTGGAGGAGAGGATTTCTCAGGCAGGTTGTTGTGTCACTCAATTTGAGCAACCACTGGTAAAATCTTATATAGTGGTGAACTCTTACATGAACTGAACTTTATGGTGGATTTAATGCCAGCTTGCATGTCATAACATAACCTTGGTGCTCAGAGCTCTGTGGTTGCTCTCAGGAAACAGGATTTTCCTGTACTAGCTCTGTGTGAGATTAGTTCCATGAGTTCTTGGTAGGAAGAACTAAATGTCACCCCCATTTCTGGGGGTGGTGGGAAGGGGAAGATGTTGAAAAGATGTTCTCTAAACCACATAAGAGAAACAATGGAAAAAGGAAGAGTTACATCTCCAGCCTTTAATATCCCTTGTGTGTGTTTGTGTGAGTTCACTCAAAATTGCTGTGGACACAGTGCCAATATTTTTAACTTAAGCTACTACTGTGTATTTAAGTCTTTATTGAGTACTGGGGCATCCTGCATCAGTGAATTTCCAGCACTTATCCCAGAAGGGAGCTCTGGGGAACTCTGCTGAGTACCAGCCCCCATACGCCTGTCAAGCCTTCCTTCTATTTCACTGTTATGATAAAAGCTATTGGATATGTCCATAAGATAACAAGAGGAAATTTTTTCTTTGTTATAGCAGTGAATCCTTATTCAAATAGAAGACATTGCATAGCTGCAACTTGGAAGATTTAGACCTGTAGTATTTGTGGATGGGAACACAGTGACTGATTACTGATATCTGCTATTTATTTTGTCTTCTATGAGATGCTGCTGTGTTTAGTGATGATAAACAGCATTTCTCAGTGGTTCTTATGTGCCCATATTATTCAGCTTGTAATCAAACTGTTCAGCTACAAGGATGAAACTAAAATAGTTAAACATACTAGGAGATCCTCTGTGGAATAGGAACTTTCACCATCGCAAAAAATTTACAATATTTTAAGGTGTCTGAAGATGAAACTTGTACCTTTCCTGAAGGGAGAAGACAGAAAACACTTCCCAGTCTGTGCTCACTTTAAGATTGGTAGAATAAACCCTACTAAAGGTTATATTACAAATGGGTCCTTGCAAGAGTTCATCTGCCTCTTTTGTTTTCTTCTCTCTTAATAACAGAGGAGATTCACATCCAACTGGCTCCTGAAATGATGAAGATCTTACCTATTTGAGAAGAAACGCACTATAGTTAGGAACACTTCAGTGACTCCTCTAAACTGGATTGAGTTCACTAGTTCAGAGAAACTAAGATTGTAACCATGGAGCTTTTCTATTAATAGAATCTAAAAGGGATAAAACACAGGATAAAGTAGTAAATTGTTTCTTAGTCTGCTAGGAAAATTCCTGAAGCTGAGCATTTTCACCACAAAGTCTATTACCTGCACTAAAATGGGCCAAGTGAAATGCTGCAATATAGCTTAAGTAATTTTAATTTTCCCTGTGTAGGCTTACAGTAATAAAAATCCCAGGTGCTGCCTGGGTATTAGAAGTAACAAATTAAAAAATAAAGGAACAGAGGATTTTATTGTGAGTTTTTAGAAGTTCAGCCAAACATAGATTGGAATGCCTTTCACTTCTGAATCTACAGTTCAGGGAAGGTTTAAATCTCATGGGGAAATGATGCAAAATTCATTGTGTTCAGGTCTGGTTTCTGCAGGTACATGTATGTTGTTGATGCTCGTCTCTATTAAATGTAGCAAATGATTGTTACTTTCATTGGGCCAAAACCCCTTGAACACTGATCTCACTTGCAAGCTTTCAAGTCCTGGTCTTCTAAGGAAATGTCCTTGAGCTGCCAGTGCTGAAAAAGGGACATTTGTTTAAATTTGTTTGTCCCAGTTATATGGCCCACCAAGGTACTGATCAATCTAGTTAATGATTTACTCTTTAGGGAGTCAAATGAATTTAAAACATAAGCTGCAGATCTCTCTAGCTGTAACCTGTAGGGAGGTAAATTTTCCACTGAGGCAATAGCACAGTGTGGGGAAGGCTATCAACTTATTAGAGGAAAATAACCCTCTGCACCCTGAGCATTTTAGGTACTGATAATCTAAATTGTGTAACTTTCAAGAAAAAGACAAGTCTGGCTGCACTGATGTAGTGTACAAGGGCTTCTTACAGAGTCTGAAAACCAGAATTAAAAGACAAGCTGAAATTAATCAGTTACTTGGGAAAATATTTTCCATGTGTATTAAAATCTTTCACTTCCACAAGTTATCTTGTCTAGTGACAAATAGCCAAAAAGATATTTAGATGGAGATGGATCTTCCAAGTATAACAGGCAACTGCAGCATTCAAAACTCTTCTCCACGCAGGGTAACAAAATTCTGCTTCACAGTTGTGTTTTTGCAGATGATACACTGACAGTTTTGGAACATTTGCTTTACACCCATCAGAAACAGACATAGCTGGGACTCCATTTCCCTGGTTATTTGAGCCATGACAAAAGACCAGAGAAATTTTCATGCAGACAGCAACTGTTAGTGTGTGAATTCATCACTGTAGCTTTATTCACACAAAAGAAATTGAGTCTCCTGTCTGTGACAGAGTGAAGAATCATTGCAGACTTGCTTGGGTTTTCCCAATGAATGCTTATCACCTTTAAATGTAGAAAGAAAATTCCAAGCAGCCAGAGATCAGAGAAGTGAAGGTCAGCTACTTCCAGAAGCCTCTATTTTATCTGTGTGTATTCTCTTAAGGTACAGCTGGGCCTTATTGGAAACACTTGACATTTTCCCTCTTATCTCAGTATTGACTTGGAGTTTTTAGTTAAGCTATATATGTTACTTGCAGCTGTGAATTAAATGTAGGTGAATTTTCCCATTCCTGTTTAATGGAAAAGAAGTTGCTTCCTACTTTCTAGCTACCTGAGTGAAGAAAGATAACAATAATTCAGTGTACTGAATGTGCTCTTTGGGTAAAATAGTAGCTCTCCTCCTTTCTCTCATAGTAAGCAGTATGTTCTTTACTTGGAACTGAGCCACAACATACTAAGTCAGTAAAATAATGTAATTTATTTCTATACATCTGACTTAATATGTTTGTCTTGTATTTAATATAAGAATCACAGTATGAGCAGTAGTAAGGCAAATTTCTCATACTCTTCCTTGGCAACACGACCTTGACTCAGATATGCTTTAACAGAAATAGTTCTATACCCAAATGTTTCCAGGCTCGGAATTTTTTTAGGTACTCAGAAAAGTGGCTGTAGCAGGTCACATTGCTTGTATAAAGAAAGGAAACAATGGCCAAACCTACAAAACTACCAACAAACTTATGATTTCACATGTAAGCTAGTAATGAATAGGTAGATAAGAATGTAGATATACACATAAGTAGACTGAGGTATCAAAATTCCCCATTTAACCAAAAAACATCAGGACAGTTTCCCTCTCTTTTTGAAGGCATTGAGTTTGCTCCTACAGCACAAACACAAACATCTGGCTGTGACAGGTGTTGCAGTGTGGATCTCTGTGAGGCATTGGAGTTAATTTATGGATGTTTGGAAACAATTACAGCTTTGGTAGTTATCTTTTGATGAATGGTGTCACTGTTGATGTGGAGACTCAAGAAACTGTATTTCTGTTCACTCTCTTTGTGCTTTGTGCTCAGATGACTGTAAGAGGTATAGCACTACTTGTTTTTTAAGTAACATACGTAGTTTAGGTGTGTAAGATCATTCAGGTGGGCCTGACAAAATCAGTTCATATCCTTCTAAGTGTTACTGCTTTTCTGGCTAGGATGAGGCTAAGAGTCTACTTTGAAGGCTGCTACCCCAGAGACTTGTTCCTTTTGATATTCAAGCAAAATCTATGGAAGTGGTGAAAGTAACTGAATGGGAGAAAGTAGGCAGAATATTCTTTCACTGGGAAAAGATAAAATACTGATTAGTTGTGAAAATATTGCATTGAGAAAAAGACTGGCATCTATTAACAATTAGTACTAACATCCAGCTTAGAGTTTCAATTTTGCATTTTTGTTCTTCAGTACTGAAGAAGAGGATTTGAAGCTGCCTGACTGCACTGCTTCGAAAACTTAAATTACTGGGTAGTCATAGCTCAGAGTGTAAGGGGAAATGAAGGCTTATTCTGCATATTCCCAATGCTTCTAAATTGTCAGCTTGATTGGCAGCATATACCACCCCTGAGAGAAAACATCTGTGGCCAGAGTCAGTAGACCTTTAACTTAATTTGGAAGCACTTTCTCAATGTGGAGTTACTGGCCTAAACTCTAGGAAAGAAACCTTTCTCCCACAACTAAATGCATAGTTGACATATTTTGGTTTGGACACTGATGCTCAAGAGTGGGAAAATGATTTAATTTTATTACTGGGTTAATTACTTATACAACTGGTTTCAGTATATGCATTTATAAAGATGAACACTTCCAAATTCAGAAAAAATTATGCTATTCGGGAAGTAAATATCAAATGTGTACCTTCTTCCTAGCTGGGCCACTCCTATTCTCATTCATATTAAGGGTATGTAAGTCCATCCAATTAATAAGATTCAGCTTTTAAAAATAACATTAGTTTGTGTTTTGATTTTTCTAACTTCTGCTTCAAGTTATTGGATTTTTACCTTTGCTGGAAGTTAAGGCAGATCGCTCGAATGAGAGAGGTATTTTGTTTGTTTATTACTTTCTGTCAAGCTTACTTGCATTTCAAATGTTTAATAGGCAAATTCTACATTCTAATGTGTAAGCATTTCATGACTTTTCGTATGGAAGGAAATGAGATTGCTGTTGTTAATGACATTAACAAGAGTTCAATGTCTTCCAAAAATATTTGAGCAAAGAAAAAGCTGAGGTTGATGGATAATACTCAAAGAAGCAGAGTTCTAACTGTGAGCAAAAACTGGTTTTGGAATCATGACAATTTTTTTCATGCTGGAAATTGTTGAATTCTATCACAAGTATCCCTACAGCTTGACTCTAGAATGAGTTCTTCTAATGATCGTGTATTTGTTGATATAGCAAATTAATGTTCACATC
Organism: Lanius collurio; assembly: GCA_020086605.1. NCBI lineage: Eukaryota > Metazoa > Chordata > Aves > Passeriformes > Laniidae > Lanius > Lanius collurio. Next base: position 20,191,426 of record JACBWW010000002.1, on the reverse strand, counting down.
TGAGTTATGGACAATGGAATGTATAATTTCAGTGGAACATCAAGTTGGCACTTGCCTGTTAACATGTTTATTTTCCATGTTTCTTTTTTGTTCTAGACCAAAAAGTGCTTACTGCTTGTATTCCACAACTTAATTTACCAGTTACCACAAAGCCTTTAAAATCCAAAGTAGGTGCCAATGTATTTGGTGTGATATATTAGTTAAAATTACAGCAAATTTTGAGTTGCTACAATTTATACAGACAAGGGTCTGAATCAAAATCTTGGATCTAAAACACACCAAGCTTGAGGAGGATTTGGATTCAGATCTAAACTCTGTGGTTTGGGTTTTTCTTTAATCACATGGTGTTACAAACATCTATTTCATGTTTCTAAACTGTCCCAGCTGTGTAGAGTATTTCCTTGAGCACATTGGACTTATTTTTACACAGATGTAAATCAGGATTAGCTTTACTAAAGTTAGTGCAACTGATGCCAGTAGATGATGCATAAGGAAAGGTCTGTGCTGTCCCTATTATGTGTCTCTATGCTAATAATATAGAAATTACATGTATTCATTGCATCAACTTTGGGAAGAAACTGTCTGCAAGTCTTTGCATGCACAAGAACATGATGCAGGTGTTTTAGCAAACACAGAATATAAATGGGTTGGGATGGCTGCTCTGTACAACGGCCATTTGAGATTTTTTAAGGTAGTGCTCAGGGCCATTGCTGCATCCTCCTTCCCCTCTTTCTCCCACCTCACTGGTTTCCTCCAGGCTCTGCTACAACCAGTGAATTCTCTTCACGTGTTTTGTAGCCATGTCCTGTTGCACCTTGTCAGCTCACTGGATTTGCCATTGTGCTGTTTGCTTCTCACCTTTAAGGCTATCACTCATCAGCTCTTAGGAACCAACATTATACAAGTATTTGAGGTAAAGAGAACATAAGACCTGGATCAAGTGTTGATTTCCCCTCCAGCCTTCCCTATTGAATTACATAAAGGTTTAAACCGAACTTGAGCTATAAAGAAACCCAAGCCTTTCTTTAGGTTGGACAGAGCTTGTAAAAGTCCCGTGTTTTTGTGTCTGTCATTCCTCATCCCTCTATCTTCATTATTCTTGCATGCATATCCAGTTTCGGATTAAACTGTGGCTATTCTTGTGGTATTTCTTGCTCTGGCCAGAAACAGGAACTCTGAGAAACATTGCTACAAAACTATCTTGTTGAGTGTTCCTGTGTAGTTTTGCAGGCTTGCTGAGTCTAATCTTTGCTTTTAGATTCTCATTGGATGAAAATAAATTACCGTTCCTTTACCTGTAGCTTTAATTGGATGTAATTGCTATTTTTCTGTTTCATCAACGTAGGGGACTTATCTGTACTAGTGAAAGTGGTCTGACTTGCAGCATATTATGCCAGCAAAGAGAAACTGCCTTACAGATTTGTATTTTCCAAAGATGATATGTGGTCTCTCCACAGCTGCAATTCCCCTGGAGGAAGATGGTCAGACTTCTCATTGGGGGTTGTTCATTCTTGCCTCTTTGAGCCAAGAGCAATATAAACCAGGGTCAGTCAAGGGTAAGATCCATGCAGTTACCAGTTCAGTAATGCTTAGCAAGAGAATATAATCCACTAAGGGAGCAAGAGAGAAAACAGTAAGTCCCACAAAATGTCATGTTGCATATTCTATCAGATTGAAGAAAATGGTACTTCAGATGGCTCTGGGCAAGTAATAAAATAGAGTGCAAGGAGATGATTAGATCTACAAGCTCTTCTTAAATGAAGTACTAGGTCTTGGCTAAGGAACACACAAATCCTGATACTTTCTTTTAAGTTGCCATTCAAATTTGTAACTTTGAGGCAGGCAAGGATGAGCAATCATAGACTGCCTCCCCTTGAGAAAAGCAGTATTTCAAAGATTGCAAACAATATGAATCCTGGAAAGAACAGTGGGGACTAAAATATACATGGCTAGGTACAGTGTTTTGAGAAAACAGGTGAATTTTGTAAGATATCATTTGTTGTTTTAAAATCTTGAGAGCAGCTTAAGCATGTAACATAGAAAAAGGAAGTCTGTTTTAGAACTTTAGAACCAGTTTTTCATTATTTAGGATACATCCCATATTCATCAGAGGCAGATTGGCACCATGTTGTGGTTTGATACGGAAGGGGTTTCTTGCAAAAGGTCCTTCTGGTTCTGATCAGAACCAATCAATTGTCTGGCTTGATTATTGTCAAGTTTTAAGCCACTTAGGAGTTTGACACGCCTCTGCGAATTACATTTTAAGATAGAACAGGGCCAAAAAAAAAAAAGAAAAAAAAAACCCAAACCACTACACACCACAATATAAGAAAGATATAAAGGTGTCAGCAAGCATCCAAAGGAGGGCAACAAAAATGGTGAAGGGTCTAAGAGGGAAGACATATGAGGAGCAGCTGAGGTCACTTGGTCTGTTCAGCCTGGAGAAGAGGAGGCTGAGGGGAGCCCTCATTGAAGTTACAACTTCCTCCTGGGGGGAAGATGAGGGGCAGGCACTGATCTCTTCTCTGTGGTGACCAGTGACAGGACTCGAGGGAATGGCCTCAAGCTGTGTCAGGGAAAGTTTAAGTTGGATGTTAGAAAGGTTCTTCACCCAGGGGGTGTCTGGGCACTGGAACCGGCTCCCCATGGCAGTGGTCACAGCATTGACTCTGACAGAGTTCAAAAAGCGTTTGAACGGCACTCTTAGGCACATGGTGTGACTCTTGTAGTGGTCCTGGGCAGGGCCAGGAGCTGGACTCAGTTATCTATCTGGGTCCCTTTCAACTCAGAAAATTCTAGGATTCTGTGATATTCAAGCTGATAACATGCTGTTCAAGAACACAACTTTATATAAAAAGTGTTCAGCTTGCACATTACATGCAAACAAAAGAATAGAACTGGGAAAAACTCAAACATCAACCTAAGTGATAATTGGGGGAAACTGTACAACACCAAAAATTTAAAGATAGACACCTTTATAGTTAGGTAATGGTGTATATTCTCTCATACTGATGACTAAAGCAGACCAAGTTAAGGCTTAAAGGTTTAAATTAGACTCTTCATTGCTCAGAATCAAGTTGCCTACAGACTTAGCATTTGCTCTCTTGCTAATGGAATTTTATATATGCTTAATAGTAGATAACTTTTGGAGTCTATCTCCTATCTATTGTCTGCACCAGGTCATCTGCTCCTTTATCTGGGGTTCAAGATTCAGCTTAAAACCTGAAAATTTTTCTGTACTACTTCTGCAGGAATTGTTAAATATAGTCTTAAATTTCCCTGGTTGAATTTATTCATACAAATTTTCTCTATTTTTAAATAGTTTTATGTCACTTCTGGTGCTTATTTTTGTTATCTCTGAATGTGATGTTTCTATAGACAAAGAACAAGGTCTTAGTGGATTCTTGTGCAGGGTTTGGTCAACTGTGGTGAAAGACATTTGAGTACCTTTTGATTGACATGGTTTTTAGTCTTAGAAATGGGAAAAAGAAAGAAGAATGTTCAGTAATGGGCAGCAACAATTTATGAATCTACGTACTCCGCACATCTACCATAAGAGAAAGTACTGTATTTGTCTCTTGTTTCTTTAGGTGTTCTTGCACATGAAAGCACGATACTATGTTTCACCTTCATCTGAACAAGAATGTTATGCTTTTGAGCTAGGGAGAAAGGAGTTGTATGATAATTGGAGTGTGCTGTGGCCCTTTCTAAAGGTTACAACTAGAACATTGTTGCAAGAAGCAAAGCTTTGACTGGACTGACTTAAGCAATAAGAGTGAGCTGTTCTTTATCATATTAATTACAGTTGACTCATGTCACTTCACCTCCCAAAACCGATGATGGTTGGTTGAGATTATATCCAAACCGGACATAAATTACCAGTGAATCAGTAAGAGAATATTTTGGGCTGGTATACAAAAACATGTCTTGCTCCATATTTAGTTAGCTTGGATCTTCTTGTGGTTCAACAACATTTTACAGAAACAAAACATTTTCAGCTTCAAGCAGAGTCCAATTTCCTTAGTAAAACTCTTAGTGCAAGGAGGGAAAGACTTTAGTCAATTTGCAGCTTCATTTCTCTAAGAGCAGCTAACAGGCATACATCTTACCTACTCTGTGTTCAAGATTTCCTACTATAATTTATTTTATCTGAAAGCTGTTGTGATGTTAAAAGCATGGTGTGCAGCAGATAAATTATGATATCAGCATCTTGTCATGCTAATCCTCTCTGCTTTCCAACTGTGAGAAGAAAAGACTGAGGTGTTTGGCTATGGAAGCCATGTTAAAGAGCATGTTCTTCTTGGTCGAAGTGTTTCCTATTTTTCTCAGATTAATTTGTAATTTGTTTGAAATCCTGCTATGGAGAAGCACTGAGGTATAGCTTTTATACAAATTAGTGGTAAGGAAAAATGTTTAGAAAAACCATGAAAAATATACCTCTGCCTTAACAGTGCTGGTTTGCTACAGAAAAAATAATGTATCATACCTATTCTGTTTTGATGGATATATTAACAATGCTGTCACTGTTTCTCTGTGTCTGACAGCTACATAAAGGACTACCTGGAAACTGAGATCCTCCTAAAGCTAAAAACCACATAACTAAATAAAATATTATGCTAAGCTAACATAGAAAATATAAGTAATTAATGCTTAGCCATAAATAAGCCCTAAAGAACTAATGCAAAAGTCAAGTCTGTGGCCTTGTTTAGAGCCTGATCATGTGGCTTTGGCACTTGTTTAATGTTTGGTCTTACTGTATTTTTTTATTCATGGTTTATGAAATGCTTTACAAAGACAAGTAATTATAGTCTGATTTTTGATGGGTGAGGTCTAAAGAAGCGCTAAGAGATAAAATGTCTTGTCTGTGATTTAGTCAGTCCATTGTGGGGAGAAAAAGTACAAATATTGCCTTGATTTTGAGGGAGTCATAGTTATTTTAAGAAGCAAAATTGCAGTTATATACCCCTTAAAAACTAAATGATTTTTATTCTCCTCTACTCTTTCAGGCTCATAAGTGGAGAACTCTGTGACATCTTGAATTCAGGACTTGCCCTGAAAGAACTAAAAAAGCCAATCAGTACGACCCTGCTCAAAACTTGAAAGAACTAATAGTGTGCAGATTCCAAACAGATTAGCCTGTGCTTTTTCCAGGGAACATCACCCTAGATTGCGTTAAAAATTACATTCAGTGAAGGGTTGGTTTTTTTTAATTGAAACAAAAGTCATAAAATAGTTTACAAAATATCCTCAAATGTTTTAAACAAGAAAATCCATGTGCCAGTTTTGAAGGATTCATACTGTTTGTCTTGCCATGTCCTTGGTTTGTTAATGAACCAGGCTTATTTCAGCCATGACTAAATCTTATGTAGGAAAGATCGTTTGGAAGGATGACACATGTGGTTAAAAAACAGGAAGGAGTTTCTGGAGTCCTGTATTTAATTCCCAGCATTGCCACAGACTTCCTCCTTGACTTTGAACAAGCCACCACATCTCTGTGACTAAATTAACTATCTGCAAACTGATGCTAGCAGAATTTTTCTCCTTTAATGGCAAGTTGTGGGGAGAATGTATATTTGGGTATCAACTGCAGCTGCAGAGGACTTAGATTTTTAGCTTTCTAAAACGTGAGTACAAGAGAATAATTTAACGATGTAGCCATTTTCTACGGGTTGTTTGATAATGTGAAAATACCACAAAGTATTTGGAGTTGTTTGCATCAGCAATCTGTGGTACTTTGGCACCTCTTCATATCTGACAGAGTCATAGCAGAACATCCTTTCCTACCTGTGAACTTGGGTCCAAGACAGTGATAGTGACAGATGTGTCAGTCTGTTCTATGCCAGGTGTGTCAGCTAATGATGCTGCTCTGAATAAGTTGTGAGTGGAGCTGTGGTGCAGATTGCAGAGGTGACAGACCTCAGGGAACTAGAATTAACAGAGAAGCCTGGCCCTCAGGTGCTGTAGGAGGTGGCTAGGGATACAAGCTTACTGGATGGCATCCAACAGGTCGAGTGACAGACTATGCAGTTGACAGAAGGATGACTTAGGCATCAAATGCAATCTTTTCTAGGTGATATGGGACAAATTTTTATGGCCCCAAGCCTACATCTTAAAGAGAAGAAGGCCTCTCAGGTAGTAAACATGGACATGCTGAATTCACATAAAACATTTGCTGTCCTGTTTTCTGAGCAGTTATACAGTTGCCTGAAAAATATCCCCTGTTCATCTAGTCAAAGCTGTATCCATGGCTGAATATATTTACACTGACGTTTGTCATTTTTATCCAGATTACTTTGAAAGTGGTTAAGCACTGTCCACAGAGAGCATCAGTAGCCTGTGGTGGACAGCTCTTAATTCTCCTTAAGCGGCTGGCCAAGCTCTCCCGACAGAGAATGGTGGCAAATGAGCAATTCACCTTAGTCCAGTGGGCTAATGTTCCTTTCCCTCAGGTAACAACATAAAGGGAGGTAAGAATGCCTCAGCACCTGCCGTGGAATATGCTCTTTTTTTCACTGTGGGGCAAACAACAGGAACAAAAATAAAGTTTTTTTAAAATGGCATCATTATTTCTTTTCTTCTTCCCTTGCGCCTGAGATTTGGTCAAAATTAAGCATCTGACTGCTGGCTTTCCAGGCCACTACATGCAGCAGAGAAACAAAGCTGTGGCTGAGGCTGCTCTACTTGACCTCACAAGCATTAAAAGACAAAATAACATTTGTGAAACCCAGATTCCACACTTAAAGAAAGGCAACAACTTGTAATATGGAAGGAAGAGGATGTGGATTTGGTGTGATAGGTCTGCCTGTTAGAAGGGGATGGGCTCTGTTAAATATTCTTCCAAATGCTATAATCTGTGCAAAACCATATCAGGGAGCTATTTTCCACAGTGAAATAGGAAAATATTTTGTAGGTGCCACCCCTGTCTGTATTTTGTTGGTCAATTCCATTGCATATAAAAAATATCTGTAACATGGGGTAATTATAGGCTTCCAAGGAAAATAATCTGGGAGGAAAAGATTCTCTGATTTTTGAAGTATGACTAGAAGCCACAAATATAAAAAATTGCATCAGAGACTTTGGACTGCAGAAATCTTCACTCTTGAACTGTAAGAATATGCTGTTTATATAAGCTTTTGGTAAGTGCTGGAGCTTCTTTCACTTTGTGGAGTGAGAGAAAATGTAATTAAAATGAAATATCTGGGTTTTTTGTGGTCTGGGGTTTTTTATCTGTTGTATTTCAAGTACTTACAAGCATTTTCTTATCACAAATACAGAGTGTCTAAGCTTCCTTAAGTGTGCAAAAATTAATTTTGATTGTATACCATTAAAAAATCCCCAAACTCTCCAAAACCTGTAATACGGGTGATTTTTATTAAGAAAATTAATTGTTACAATCTTATTCTCTGTGTTCAGAGGTCCACTATATTTAAACCCAGTATTTTTATTTTTACATCTGAAGTGCAGTGGTCTCTTCTATTGTCGATTCTTTACCTACAACACAGTATGTGTGACTGTCATTACAGCCCTTTTGGGGATTTTTTTGGCACTGCACCAACAGTTGTGTGGTCTTTGCTCACTGCACTCAAGTGGAAGCTCTTAATATTCTCTCCCATTTGGTTTGTCATCCCTAAGAATTCCTTTTGCTATCAAGAAGTCTCACACATATGGGTCTGTGGTGGAAAGGGAATAATGGGTTGTACTGCTAGTATGACAATTTAACATCCCTAGGATTATTGCGTGATTTTTTAGGACAGATTTTAAAACTACTGGCTAACTGGTGTGTAGAAGGCAAAGAACTGCAAGGAACATGAGTTCTGACCAAGAAAGCAGAGGCCACTTAAAATGTGAAACAGAACTTGGAAAAATTGTTTTATTTCTGGTTTGGATCATGGTTTGTTGACCCCTTTTATCCATTGCTAGATGCACACAAAATTTTGTTTTTCATATTTAAAGGTTTTTCTTTTGAAAAAGCCCTCATAATAATTAAAAATAAATGGCTTCCTAATGACTTTTTTCCTTGGAAAACAATGGTTTAAATTAAAGGAAAAATGTTTTTGCCCAACATACAAACAAACATACAAGAGTTCCATAAAACCCCAGAGCTGAGAGGAAATAGAACTGCCAGTGGTTTGAGAAAACCGCTTACAGGTTCTTGTGTCCCTGTGGAAAGTGTTTTTTTCTCATTAGACTGGCTTGTTAAACCCTTGTCTATTCCAAATGTATACTATTAAACCCTTTGCTTTTAGCATGAGTCCTCTTTTTAAAGATGACAGTATTTAAACCTAGCAACATGTTATTTAAAGATCAAGAGTTTAGCAAGAGCAAAATCTGCCCCCCAGACTCAGCTGCCTGCCTTCTTTCCCAAATACTTTGTTCTGAAGGAGCTGATGGCAGTGATAAATGGAAGAGTGTAAGAGCTCTGCAGTTATTGTCAGCAAGTTAGCTTTATGGCTTGGGGATTAGACCTTTGATGTCTTATCGAGTTTCTGCCCTGCGTGAATCAGTTGCTTACTTGATTTAAATTATAAAAAGAAATGCTCTGTTGTGATATTGTCTCATACTGTGTCTTCGTCATTTGAGATGCCTCTGTGTTCTTTAGTTCCCTAGGAAGAGAAGGCAACCAGCCATATGGAGAGTGGCCAGTTGCCTGCCGATCGTGATAGGCACTAAGTAGAGTTGCATAGAAATTCAGATATAGAAAAGCCCTGTTTAGCTGAGCCTTTCTGTCCCCCACAAAGGGAGATTGTTCCCTACAAGTCTGCAACCCAACATCCAGCACTGTTTCACTTTTGCTATAGAGGAGATTCCTCTATTTCTTTAATAAACTATTTCCTTTTCACAGAAGTAAGTGCTTCTTATGAAGTTTTCTTTTTGACGTCCCTCAGTGTAATTGCAGCTGGACTGCTGCTTCACCATGTGGTGGGGGAGAGCAAAGGTGAGCCGGAAAGGAAGTCCCCCTTTCGTGATTCCAGGAATAGTGATATCTTACACTGGAGATGACCATCTAGAAACTCATTTTCAGGGTTTTGCACGTCCTGTGTGCTGGAGATTTCTGGCATTTGTGACACATGCTTAACCTAATGCTTCTTATTTTGAGTTACAGGTCATTGCCTTTAGTTTTATTGTTTTAAGGTACCTCAGACGCTTCAAAGGGTGTGTACTGATATTCACTAATCTTAAACCCCTGAAATATAGAAATGTTGATGTGACTTAGATTTTATTTGCATTTTAAAATAGCTTTTCAATGTTTTGGAAGCCAAAGTATTTTTTCAAACAAGCGTCCTTTAAACAACACTAAGAAGTAAAACTTGTCTATTTTCCCAAGTTGTTGCTGGGGTTATGAAAGACATCAGCAAAAAACACATTGGCTGTGTCTCAGGAAACTGGCTAACAGGACGGTTGTGCTAGCCTGCTTGTATTCTGAAAGCTGGGTCAGTACTTACGAAAAGCTTAAGTAAACTAGAGGATAATTCAATACATAGACAATGCATCCCACTGTTTCTCTGTTTATTTTCTCCCTGTGTGACTTCTGGCAACTGAGAAGAAACACTATAAACGACAGCAACCCGCCAAAGAAAAGATTATGAATAACAATACCGCAAGAATGAAGGGCATGAAGTTACCAGTGACTTGGGACAAATGCAGAGCACTGGACACGACACAACCAGCAACTAGTGGGTTGTTGTACATGCAGAACAGAATATCTTCATAGTAGAAACCCTTTCAATTTGAGTTTCAGCTTAAATTTATACTAGTTTGTCCTGTCTCTGGTAACCAAAGGTCTTTATACCTTTAGGTTTTTGACCATAGCTTGCTAATAGTACTCTGAAACCAGGAGAAGTGGTACCACTGTACACTGACAAAAAAAGAAGGCTGAGTGCTCTCTAACTAACAGTTGTGCATACATACGAGTGGTACCACCTTCTTGCTGTCAGCACTGTAGAAGTCTGTCATGCTTTCTATCTCAATCTACAGTTCAATTTTCAGGCAATGCATACAGGTTTCAGTACTGTGTTAACTTTTTTGATGTTGCAAAATGAAAAAAAAACCAGCTGTTTCTGTTAAAGTGAAGTTAAAAATAACTCTAATAAAAAGCACAGGAAGATTTTTTCTTACCCCTGAAAAGTCAGGTAACCTGTGTCCTGGAAGAAAAGAAAAGGCTGCGGGTCATTTGCCCTTGCTGAGGTGCACTTTTATTACTTCTAAATATCTACAATATTAAATATGTTGGCTATTTTTTTTAAAAGTGAATACACTAGGATCTGTTTGCAAAAATAAGTGGTTTCATGAAATATGAGGGAGTCCTCATCGCAGAAATGAATGAAAGTAGTGAGGTAAAGGGTGTTTTTGGATCACTGATAGTATTTATCATGTCTTGAAAATTAAGAACATCATTTTATTTTTAGTTGTATGTCAGTGCCAAAACATTGTTCATACATTGTTTCTGATGCTCAGGTTTTTCAATTTCATGTGATTCATTTGATTTGAGTACTTTGTGCTTGAAAAGACTGTATGTAGAAGCATTCAAATGAAAGGCTCTTCTGAAAGGGTGATTCATCAGGGCTGAGTGCTACTCAATAGGAGCCCTAGCCTGCTCCTGTTGGTGTCTGTGTATTTACACTAGTAGGGATGAAACTAGATCCTAGAATTAAGCTATTGAAGAGACTAGCCCTTCAAGAGGTATGATTGCACTACCTTTAAGTTTCTTTTTAAGAAAAAGAGAGGAAAGAAGAGGAGATTTGGACTCCTTGTTCTTGTAGCATTTTTTGGCATTCATGTGTCCATCCTTTCTTCAAAGCAAGAAAGATTGTATGACACAGCTCACTTCAGTTTCAGCTTAGTCCTTCCTAGTTTACAGGGTTGCACAACTGAGATGTTTTGCCTTTTTTAGTAATTTGTGAAGCAATAGTAAAAAGAAATGATGGATGTACTGACATTCACCCCCCCATCCCTCCATCAACACAGCAAAGTAGAGGTCACTTTAAAAAAACACCTGTTAAAGCAATAAACATTTAAAAAATAACATGCCAAAGCAAAACATATCAATCAAAGCACAACCCTGTTTAATAATTTTCTGTGCTAGTAGTAACAAGAGGAGACTGTAGTTTTGGCAGCGAGGCTCTGCTGCACTCAGGCACTGAAGGAGGAAAGCACAACACTGTTCTAATTGATAGGTAGGTAACTGGGAGCTGACTTGGAGTACTAATGCTGGGTGATTAAAAAAAATATAAAACAACAAACACTACCACAACACAAAAAACAAACCCCAGCGAATCCAAACCCCACTTAGTGAAATTGCATACTTTAGCTGTTTATTTCAACCATCCTGGCTAAATTTTATAGGGAAAGAGGCTACACATAAGTTACATATGAAAAGTTACATGAAACATAGTGAGGCAGAGGGTGGTGGTGGCTGTCTATGTGCAAGGGTTTAGCATGTTACTTTTCAATAAAACAGTGCCTCAACAGTTATTAGAGACAGTTCTGCAAATACACAACCTATGGCACACCTTTGATAAAGTTATTTTTGAAATCTAGCCCCCACTTCTCATTCAGTTGTCTGAAACCTGGAACTCTGAGAGCTTGTTCCCCCTTTCTTTTTCCTTTAGCACTGTAGGATTGGTTATTCTCATAGGACTTGAAACAATTACAGGAGAGCTAGTTGATCAGACTCTCCAGCTCATAAGGTAGAAGAGATGTTTGTAGGACATGATCTATCTTTTCCAAGGCAGGTGAATCTTATCCTAAAGCTGCCAATTTCTATTTTTCTAGTCTACACAATTAGTTCCACACTATGACGCCATGATCATGGCTTGCTGCCCTGGAGAGTGCTACACTCTTGTAGCCGGGCCACTAATTTTTTGTGTAAACAGGAATAATGAACTCCAAAGAACAAATGTTCATTTTCAGATTTTTTGTTTGAGATAACTTCATTGAAGTCAGTAATTTGCTCACTTGTCTGGTAGGGGACTATAATGAGAAGATTCTGACGCACACCTAGAACCCTAACCACTGAGAAGAGGCAGAAATGTTTCAATGAAATTCTTTGTTATAAGTGCAGATGGCCTTGCCCACTGTAATAACAAGCACGGGCATGTCCTGGCTCATCAGAATCATATCTGATTAGTCACAGAATTGCAGAATGGGTCAGACTGGAAGGGACCACAAGGGGTCATCTGGTCCAACCTTGCTGTTCAAGCATGGTCATCCTAGAGCACCTGGCACAGGATTGTGTCCAGATGCTTCTCAAATATCTCCAGTGAGGGACACTCCTTAACCTCTCTGAACAATATGTTCCAGTGCTCAGTCACCTGCGCAGTGAAGAAGTTCTTCCTCATATTCAGGTAGAGCTTTCCGTGAATCATTTTCTGCCCATTTCCTCCTGTCCTGTTGCTTGGCACCACTGAGAAGAGCCTGGCTCCATCCTCTTGACATCCACCTTTAGGTATTTATACACACTAATGAAGTCTCCTCTCAGTCTTTTTTTCGTAAGGATGCACAGGCCCAGTGTGCGATGACTGATGTGTAAATCCCTCCATGTAAACTCAACCTTAATGGTATTGTCCTGTATGTTTGTCAATAAAATAGGGATACAATTTCAAGTACTCAGCTGTGGGTTTGTCATGGAACAGTCATTAAAGACCATTTCACTTCAGTGGGACAGCTCAAGATGAACAAATCTGTTGAGGATAGGTTGAGTACAGCAGTTATACAGAGCAGGTATTTTGAAGGTATCTTCTGATACTATCCTAAATAATAAGGATGAGAAGAACTTAAATTTTCCATCCATTTAATCTCTAGGGCTGAATGGTTTCCCATGGCATTGGGATGAGAGTAGAGTTTGTCCTGTAAATATACTTTAGAATCATAGAGCATGAGTTGGAAGGGACCCATGAGGATCATCTTCTGCTTCATTCCTTGGGAGAAGAGTGAAGAAATAAACATTGAAAAAATTAGTGGTTTCAATGAAGCAGATTGATTGAGACAGACTAGCTGATTGGAATGCTCTGTAAGGCAGAGTGTAACATGGATATTAAACGTCATTGCCTTTGTCTGAAATACACATGGGAATATGACTTTACAGATTATAACTTGCATGTGTGGATATATACACACACATACATAAATGCAGACACACACACCACACACACACACACACATATTATTGTTTTCTAACTCATTTTTCCATTGTAGACAAGCCCAGAGGGAACAAAATATTCCTAGCTTGGAGATTTCTACATCTGCTTGTCAGGCAACTATCAGACAGAAACAGCATGACTACATAAATCACTGTAAATCAGCACATTTTTCACCAGCACAAAGCCCTCAGCACAGAACCACTTTAGAGTGTGCTGCTCCATAGTTTGTTTGCAGACCTCCCATGCCAGCAGCAGGGAAGTCAGACCATTCTATTCAAATCTCACAGTTACCAGATACAGAATAAAGAAATTGCTTTTCAAAGCTGCAGTCTGCATTAGGTTTTTCCAAGGAAAGCAGTGATGTCTAACTGCTGATCTTCTCTCTTCTGCTTGTTTTTCAGGCCCTTTTGGCCTTCAACTTTCCAAGATGATGTCTTAGTCTCCTGTTTTGCAAGCAGTCTAGAACAGTCTTTAAATTCTGGTACATTTTAGATTCTGAAAGTAGTTTTCACTTGGTCAAAGGGAAAGTCTGTATACCAGTTATAAGAGGTCCACAAAGAGTAATAAAATAAAAAATTTTTGTCACTGTGCTTAAATGCCTAGTGTCAGTGGAGGGTATATAGGTCCAGTCAAAATTGAAGTAATCTGTAACGTAAAGGAAAGTTGGTTAAAAATCCTCTGATGAACTATCCAAATCCATGAAATTATTTGCCTTTTTTTGTTGTCCGCAGACTCCAACTTAGTCACAGAAAAGGATGGAGGTTCTATCCACAGACAGAAAAAGTGGTTTTCTGGTCTTCAGCTTTAGTAAGAAAACTTATATTAGGGCAAATTAAAAATAGGTTTGGCATAGTTATGGGTTAAGTTTTATGTACAGCATGTTTGTGTTGAGGATGTCTCTACAGGATTGCAAGTGTTAGAGACAAGCTGGCCCAAATTTAAAAAAAAAAAAAAAAAAGTTGGGGAAAATTGCCCTGTGTTGCTCAAATTAATCAGTGGCATCTGACTGAAGACAAAATCCACAGTGGTGCACTATATTATGAAATGTGTAGTGGAACCTTTCCCATTGGTGCTTAACAGGCTTTGAGACAGATTCAATAACTAATCTTTATGCCTCAGCCTAAGTGTATCTGTTGTCAGCTTCTCTTTCAATGCAGAGAGATGTGGTGCTCCTCATGGCCAGACTGTCACATGGGTCTTGACTCTTCTGCTTTCTTGGAGTGGCAGTTTGGCTTGCAGATGTATCCAGTTGTTGCCTCTCTAGCCAAGCATCATTTTTATCACTTTATGCTCTATCATCTGCTTAGGTGAGAGTTTCTCTGCACTACGGAGGGTGGGTGCATGGATTTGTGGGCTGGAAATCTGAAGGTGAGCATGTGACTTCAGTTTATCTGAAGACCTTTCCTGCCCTAGCGATGATGTAGCTGCAGGATGTAGACCAGAGAGAATGACACTGAATCCCTGAATAAGAGTGAGCAGTGTAAGGTAAAGAGAAGATATGTGTTACACCATAGCAGTGAGCAAGGTTACATATACATGCTGTCTTGATAATTTAAAAGCACAGTAAGAAAAATATCAAATTCTTGCTCTTAAGGTGCTGTAAAAACTTTCTCATTGACTGGAACACATGGCTGGTGGTTAAAGAAATAAGCATCCTAGCTGTCCATAGCCCAGATGTGGCCCCAGTGACAAAAAACAAAGCAGAAAGATAAATCAGAGCAGAAAACAGAGGAAAAAACAGAGCAGAAATATTTTTCCCCTATTTAAGCAAGGTTTCAGGTATCTACTACTTCATACCCTGAACTTCAGTAACAGAGAGACGAAAGATCACTGGGACCATCAGTGATACATTTCATCCACTATTAAGATTCTTTGGTGTGGGACAGTGAAGGAAAGTACTGGAATTCCATGATGTCTGAAATATATGACAGTAAATAATATTTCAGCAATGCTTATACCTGTCAAGTGGGTACACATATCTGGTGACTTTAGTGATTAGGCTTTATTAATGAGGTAAACCTAAAATCCAACATTTTTCTGCTATGGCCTCGATATCATTCTGCCTTCTCAGAAATACTACATAAGAATTTAAAAGAGCGCCTATTGCAGAGTAGTAGGCCCCTTGGAAGCTGGGTGTTGTCAAGTATAATGCTTTGGAATGGCTGAATTAAATGATATTGAAATGTAAAGGAGAAGGTAAGTTACAGCAAGTCCAGTTGAGTCGTGCCTTTTTAATCTAGGGCATAACTTTTAGTTGAAATGAACTTTTTAATACATGACTAGGCTGGTTTCTGTGTCATTAGGGAAAGAACACCTCTCTGTTAAAAGTGTTTTGCTTTTTAATAAGGTTTAATCATAATTGTCCAGTTTGTGCTGGTTGTTCAAAATAATTCCATGTCAGATTGGTCAACTATTGTTGGCCTAATTTCAGTCATTACCAGCATTCAACAGAAATGGTGCTTTAAGCTTGACTTTCAGTGAATCACATCTTTTTATGATATCAAATTTGTTAAATGAATTCAAAGACAGAAATGGATAAGCAAATATTGAGAGTGAGTCACTTTCTGGTCCATATTGAAGCATTTTTCTCTCTCTCTCCAAACTGCCCTATTTTAATAAAAAGGACTATTTTCTCTGGAAAGTAAAGGTCTAAGATGTGATCCCAACTTTTCTGTCAGTGGACTGTGCTCGTTCCTGAACAAATAGCAAACCTCATGAGAAATTCCATAGCCCTTTCTTGTTTCAACATTAGTTTTTGATGTGTTTATCAATTCCTCTGGCTAGGTGAGCAGGCAATACTGATTTTGACTTGTATCATCTTATACTGCTGTAATAAAGATGACAATGAAGTATTTTCCAAATGTTAATCACATACTTTCTGTACGTTTTTTTTTTAAGTACATTTGCTAGTCTTTCTTGCATGCTGTCTTTCCTTACATTTGCTTGCCTTTTTGTCCTTCCTGCTCTTAAATCCCTCAGTTACATGAGGTTGGTGGAAATTGTTTAAATGTACAACCCAAATTCTCCACTGAGGTTTGGCTAACCAATAAGTTATTCAAGTGGTTTTGTCCCCTGGGTATGTCTTCATCCTCTGCTTTTCCAGGTTGCTTGAATATCCTTGAACCCTTAATTTGCCCTAATCTCCTCTAAGGCTTTGAAATAATAAAATACTTAAATAAAACTCTTTGGATAAATGCCCTTTAAAATACAGTTTTATCTGTGAACTATCATGTTCTCAAGGGAGTGGATTTTGTTCCTCAGACAATTAAGGGGATTTTCTGTCCACAGTGTTACTGTCAGGCATACCCATCTTAACTCCTGCAACAGTTCAGAACAGAACAAATGAGGAAACTCTGGAGAAAAATGGTACAGAGTCTAGACTGCTGCTGTGTATGGTTTTGTTCTGGTGCCTGGGTTCAGTCCCCTGACTTGCTGCATGATTTTCTGTGGGTCACGAAGTCTTCCTGTGCTTTTAAAAACTAATTCTTTACTCAACAGGGATTTTGCTGGGGATAAATTTAGGGGGGCGAAGTGCCTAGCCATTACAGAGGGGTAGTCTTCTATGTACAGAAAGGCTGTACTCAGATCCCTACTTCACAAAATAGAAAGAGGGAGATCACTTGATTTGCCATCACTTAATCCACAGGGGAAGTCAGAGGCAAAGCAGAGGACTGGATCCAATCTTTTTGCCAGGGGCCCCATGTGGTCCATTTTTCATTGAGAAGTCCTTTTCACAGTCCTAGGTAGGCCTAATCTCAGAGTCCTGCAGATGCCTCCCAGGCAAGAAAGGGCATCTTGGAAGACCTCACAGGGCTCCCACAGTGCATCTCATCGGGGCACCCAGGCAAGCCCTGGAGATCAACAAAATTTGGAGGTTGTTCAGAGCCATGGATGCCTGTCTTCACTGTTGCTCATTGTGCAGATAAAGGGAGATGACCTCAATTTTCTCCCTTCCTGCTCAGCTCAGCTAATTAATAATTTCTGTTGGCAAGAAGGATCTGCAAAATAACACTGAAATAGGGAGACAGCATCATCTGTCCTCCACTTCTGGAACTCTGTAGCTAGATTTCATGGATAAGGATTTGGGGTTTGTGTGTAATTTGTGAGTAATTTGCTTTTGAAGTTAATTATTCCTAAAAGTAAAAAAATCCTAAAAAAAAAAAAAAAAAAAAAAAAAAGTCCATAAAAGGAAGCTTTCATTTTTATCTTAGTGTGCCACTAAAATATAAAAATTCTGGTTAAAGTCCAACCATATGACCACTATTTTAAAGTGATATCTTTGAGATAATCTCTCTATTTTCATATAGACTCTCCAGAAAGACATCTGTATTTCTTCATGTTAAGTGATAGGAAATGCAAATAGACCACAGTTTAAGTATGAAGATTATGGAGATTTATAACTCTCTTTATATATTTCTTATGTGTAAAAAAATGCAGGGGACCTATACGTAGCAGTTGTTTTTTTAATTCTTAATCCCAAATACTACTCTTTGTCCTCTTTTTTCCTTGAACTTTTCCTCCTCCTAATTTCAGTTTCTCATCCGAAGTTCAAAATTTTCTCTACTTGAGGTTTGTAATGATGAATAAGCACCAATGAAAACAAGGCTTTAACTGGATGAAGACCTTTTCTTGGGCACTTCCTGATGCTTAGGAGAATGATTACCTCCTGGTAGCTGTATGCCTTGCTTAATTTTGCGCTTTTTCAGAAGAAGCAGAAGGATATAAAAATTTATTTGAGCACTGAGTTCACCTACTCCTAGTCTCAGCTTTTCAAGAGCTCAGAAGATAATGTAATATCTTTTCATCTGTCTTTGTTTTTTGGCTGGCATGTAGCAGCATCAGATCCAATTAGGTTTTTTTGGCAGGATGTTTCAGGATAAGGAGGTCCTTCTTTTCACCGTGCCAAGGATGATATCAAACTCATGAGCCTTGCAGTCTTGGCAGTGGAGGGATGAACAATTAGGTCAGGTTCGATGTGGCTTTTTGTCAAAACTAGAAAGAGGCACATTGAAATCCACAATGAGAATATTTATGTTAAAAATCCTGCTTGGGTCTTAGAATAGACTTTTCAGCTTGTCATTGTAGAATAATTAGTACATAGTAATAAAATAGACAAGCATCCATTGCTGTCTCATTTTTTTGGTGAAGAACATTTCTACCATCACCATTTTCGCTTCAAAAACTCCAGGTTGTTGTCTTGAGATTCATAATGATTGAAAGTGCTTCAGAGACTTCCAAATTGTGACAATGGATTTTGTGTATGTTACAGAGATGTTACAATCATTGCAATTTCAGAGCAGCAGCAGAATAATCCCAGATATAAGAACTGACTAGGATTTGAATAGATTAAAAAGGCAGAACTTTCTTTTCAGTTTTGTGTAATATTTGTATGTATTTGCTGGGGAAGGGGACTACAGTGCAGTTTTCACGTGGGAATAGCATTCCTAAAACATTAATATATTTTTTCTAGTTTTTGAGAGTGGACCAAGACAAAGACAGAGAATGCAACCTGGACTGTGCAGGATCCCCCCAGAAATCACTCTGTGCATCTGATGGAAGAACTTTTCTGTCCCGGTGTGAATTTCAACGAGCAAAATGCAAAGACCCTCAGCTGGAAATAGCCTACCGGGGCAACTGTAAAGGTGAGAAAATCAAAGTTTCCCCTTGACCATAATGAAAAATAAACGACTCTAAAATAGTGTTTGAAATGTCTGTGAATTGAAAACCAGGAGAGCTGAACTTGAAGAGTTTTCTAAAAGCAAGTGGGTTGAAATCAATCTTGTTATTTCTATTACAATATGCTAAGTAAAGATAAATAAATCTTGAGCCTTCATCAAAATTATGACTCCCACACTCACTTATTTTGCAGTAAGTCACTATTAAGGAAATTGCATGGCTAGGTTCTTGTTCAGAAGGACCATACCACTGACAAGTTCACAATTTGGTATTTTGAGTTTGAGATGGTCAAATTAAGTATTGTATTTCCTAACTGCAATCACATAATGTGGAGGGGGAGGTGGTGGTGGTAGGGTGGGTTGAGTGTAAAAAAGAAAAAAAACAAAAAAAGCTTTGCAATGCATAGAGCCCTCACAGACCATTCCCACCTATATCACCCACTCTTTTACTTCTGGTCTCTGTTTAGAGAAAATGGGCAACATGCAACCCTACAAAATAGCCGAAGTCAAATCTTTTAACTTTCAGACTAGCGTGGTACTAGACAATGCAGTTCCTTACTGAAGTGTAGGGTGATTCCCAACACAATGATCTTTCTAAAATGTAATAATAGCAGTGGTCATAAAGATTTACTTTCCCTTTTTCTTTGTCCTAGAGTGGTAGGGAGGGGAGGTAGGGGGAGGGGGAAAGAAAACCCCAGGGACCACACCAATTCAACATCTAGGAGGCAATTTTCCACATCATCTCTCTCCATTAGCTCCTGTAAAACCTCTGAAGCATCAAGACTGCTTCAAAGAGACATTCTGTCTCATCTTCTGCCTGGATGAAACAGTATCCTCATTCTTCAGCCCTTTCATAATAAACCATTGTATTACATGATGGATCTATTTACTATGGTGAGCAAGGATAACATAATGAAGCTACCTGAGCCAAAGCTTTTGTTACACTCATGGACGACAGACATAATTATTGTGTACTTGGTATTTGTTCATTTTATATATTAGAGCTTTATGGAAATTAGTTTCGAGCATTTTTCTTTATTGTTTTTTATACCATATTGAAAAGGCCATCTACAAGAAATTTTCTGCATTAATATGAGAATTACTCTACTGAAGGTTTCCTCATTGATGCTGTCAAATTTTTGTGCAGTCAACAGCTGCAATTTGGAGAATTGCTCCTTTGCTGTGTATTTGTTAATGGATAAAGTGTCAGTACAGTTGTAGAAATGGAATTAGATACCTCAGACACCTTAAGTCTTGTTGGTAGCACGTACACATCATGTTCTCATCAATCAAATGTTTTTTTCTTTTCCTTTGATTGGTAATAGGCAAATATTTGTCAATAATCGACTTGGTCAATAAGAGCACAGGACCAGTGCTCTTGTAATTTTACATTTTCATGGTATTTCTTATTCAGTAAAGCAGTCTTAAATTTTGAAGTGACCAATGTCTTTATTCCTACTCATGGCTGTGATCATCAGAAATATTTCAAGCAGTAAAAACAAGTTTTAAAGAAGAAAAAGACAATTCCTTGGTTTAGCTGCAGTTTCAGTTTTAGCATGGCTAGGGCAAATTCATATCAAACATTCTGAAAGAGCTAAGGAAGTCCTCTGATTAAGACCTTTTGAGCCAGTTGCTTTTGAGTGGTGAAATTTGTTGTTGCAGGTGATGCTTGGTCAAAAAGCAGAGGGTTGTTTTACCAAGGCTAACTAAAAAATGATGGTTTCATTACAGAACAACTTTTAAGGTTTCAGAATTTACTTTCATTCCATGTAGGAATGAAAACAGATCCTATTGGAAGTGTACCCCCTGAAAAAACAGACACTCATGCTAACCCCCCATTAAAGCACTGGTTTTGAAACAAGGTTTGGAGTTGCAGGTAAAAGGGAAAGAAATGTTTTCATGTGGATGTTCTGAAGGGAGAAATGCAATTGTTCCTGTATAAACTTCACAACTTTAAATCCTTGCTGCGATTATCATCCACCATTGATCAAAAAAGGCTATCTTAAGTCTGTCTCCTCCTGTCTTCTGAAAAAAATCCTTATTCACCTCACAAAAATCTTCACTGAAAACTAAGTATTTGCAGATACTGTTTTAATTAATTTAATGGTGACTAGCTCTTTGTCTGGTTCAGTCTATCAGTAGAAATCTAAAGACCTTGACAGGTTTTGTTAACAGCCTTTCGGAATAATTTTGAGTCCATAATTTCTAGTTTATATATTCAGAATTATGATTTCTTTTTCACATCCATGAGGAATTTTGAACAACTACCAGACTGATGTCTGCTTTCTTTGCTTTTTTTTTCTTGAGAAAGCCAAATTTAGATTGACTCTTTATTCTCTTTCTCACCTGTTCTCAACATTTTTCTCTTCTATTTGGTTTTGAACACTTAAATACTAAAATTACAAGGAGATAGTTTGCTCTGTGTGTGCTTGCTTGCCTTTCTAATTCAAGTTTCATTCACAGCAAGAATGCTCAGCCCAGGCAATTCTTTAACATTGCAAAGGAAACAATTTTTAGATCCTAGATCTTAAAAGATCACAGTAAAATGGCAGCATTTAAACAATTTTTCCCTTGTACTTCTAAGTACTGATGACGGCAGCAGAGAACAAAACAGTTTAAACAAACCTGAAAATGAATGAACCCTGAACCCTCACCTCATTTCTGAAAGACTACCCACTTGCAACAAAATCAGCATCAAAACAGATGTTGTGTTAGTTTTTTGGTTGGTTTTTTTTTTTTTTTTCCTGAAGACATTAATTTAATTACTTTTTTTATTTTAAGTCCAGTTCCAGCCATTGCTGGAATCCATTGCTGGAATCCATTGCTGAGCTTGGAAATGCTGTAACAAATTAAAATAAATTTTCCAGCCTATCTTTTGAGATTCTGAGATCTCATATAATCTGTGTACACTGTAGATGAACATCCATATTTTTGGATACTTTTCCAAGCAGAATCTTAACTCTAAAATTCTGGAGATTTGCCACTTGCTTTACACAGACATTTACTGTGCAACCACATTATGGCTCTAACAAATAAATGTGTGTTGATAGCTAAGAAATACTACTTGTGTTAGGAAGACTGTTAAAATATCACCTGTGATGGGGATCAACCACATGCACACACAAGTGCTTCACAGTAAATCTGGCCCAGCATAGCCAAAGGAACAAAACACACAAGAAGTGGAAAAGCAATATAATTGCTTTTAAACTGCTCAGAAAACACAGACACTGTGTCTGCACAAATTAATTAAGTAATGCAAGGAGACAGTATGAGCACCATGCAGGGAAGTGCTCCCTGTTACACTTTGGCCAGCTGTGCTTTCCTGAGGTCTGTATCTATGTGGCTCAGGGAAAAGATGGGCCAGGGACTGTTCCCAGCAGGCAGCATGCACAGAGGTGCCTTCTTTTACAGGTTTAGGGCTGTTCAGTATTTTTTTTCCCCTTTTCTTTCTTCTATTTCTCTTTTTGTTTCTTAAATAGGGTTAAGAATACTCATTTCATTCCTCAGTTTGTTTTTAAGTGAATGTACCTTGCTGATAATTGGGGCCCTGGAGACTAATATTCTGTATGTATTAAGCAAGAGGGTCAAGTAATAATATTTTGTATTCTGACATTGTGATCAATGAAAAAACAAATTCATATGTACCATCTTACCAGCATACCTCTGCCCTAACACAGAATTCTTAAAATATCCCAGCTGAGGTACTTGGATTTTGTGGCTTCTCTACCAGTACTTCACTAAAATAAGACTTCTCTAATGGCTGGAGTTTTGATACAAATTGTCAATCACTATAAAATCTCCACTGCCTGCTTGCATCACATTTCCTTACTTCACTATCATCATGTAACAGCAACCCAGGTTTACAAGCAACTGCTAAACTGGATTTGCACAAATCTCTGAGTGGTCCTTACAAAAAATGGAAATGTAGGATCTTTACACAGTGATATTTAATTTCTGAGGGGTTTGGAATTTAATCTGGCTAACACTGAGTATGTATTCAGTACTTGCAGAGCTGGCCCCATCAGTGACTTACTGCTTTGTGAGTACACCAAGGGGAGCCATCACACAGAGTAGAGTCATTGTTATTCTGTAGCTATGCAGATACCCTTTCTCCATTGGAAACCCTAGGTAGATCGTGTTTAGCTTAATTCATTTATGGTATCTTAAAGAGCCTCACTGTTTAAAAATACTGTTCTTTTATGAGCTATCATAGATATGACAAAAAGTAATAACTTCCTTCTCACAAGCTATATAAAGAACCAAAGCACATCAAAATATGACTGAAATTTTTTATAAAACTGGTATTTTACCATTTGGTTTCCTTAAAGAAAAAATTGCTCAGTGTTTGTTTCTTTAAAATAAGGCTTTCAGGAATAGAGAAAAGTTTCGCTCATTTAAACTATTAGTGCAATGAGTTAATGCATGGATTAAAAGCATTCTTAGATAAATTGAAATTTCTGCCTTTGGATAAACATACTAATAGAATTTTCCCTTTGTGAAGAGAATGAAGGCATTGCTGGGCAGTAGTTGTTTTGAGACCACAAGTTAATCTTGGTCCCATAATTAATGAATCCGAGCATAATTTAGAGAAACATTACTGTTGCCCGTTAGCTAAAGAACTGGTTTCTAAGTGCTGGATGTGGTTTCTGAGTGCACACCTTTCCCAGAATTCCCACAGAGGCTGCCATCCAGCCCAGGTTTGCCTGTGAGCCAGGCGGGTGTGAGCTTGAAGTGTGCTCGCAGTGCCTGAGCACGTCCCTTAGCTCAGAGTGTGGGCAGGGACCTTGTCTTGGCCAGTGCACCTGCTGCCTGGAAGGCAGCCCGGTGGGATGTGTTTGGGAGGTACAACAAGCTCCCAAGGTGTTTCGTTTGGAGAGAGGGAAAAGTAGTGAGTAGGTATGGTTCTTTTTCTAACTGAAATGAGTGAAAGTGGGGCTGGGCCGAGGTGTCAGTCTGAAAAAAAACCTGAACAGAGTGAGACCTTGCACAGTCTGTACATTGAAAACAGGAAAGTTTTCACATGTCCTCATCTCTACCTTTTCTCCTCTCCCTTTTTCTTTTTTCTTCTCATCTTTTATGAAAAAAAAAAAAATAATGCAGGTTTTTTCATTGTTTTGAAAAATATATTAAAAAAGAGAATATATTGAGAAGTGGTAATAGCTTTGGAATTTTTGAAAATAAACCTTACCGGGGGAAAATTGATCATAGGGCAGATCTTTGTCTTAAAATACTTTTAGTTAGAAGCTGTCTCCTCCTTTTTTAGACATATTTTCTCACTCTAAACACTGTGTTTATTCTGTAGGATGACTGCAGATTAAAGTTTCCAGACTGTGATGCTGGCAATCCTGGTGCAAGCACTTGTCAGCCCCAACTTCATTTTAGTTTTGAGTCTTCATTTACATTATGTTTCAAGGTGTTACGTATCAGGACACTGTAGTAGAAGTGTTGAAAAACAAAACATTCAACAAATTGGTGGAAAAGGTATCTACATATAGAAGTTACAATTTGTGTTATCTCTGAAAGCATGTGGAGTTGCCTTCTGATTATACTTTCTAGCAAGTATTTAATGCCAATGAATAAAGTTTGGAACACTTTTTAGTGGAATATCCTTTGCTCTTTTAAAAGTTTCTAGTGGTACTTAGAACAAAGGACAAGTGACACTGGAATAGTATCCACAGTTTTCTGTAGATGGAATTGGTCTCTTTTTAAAATTCTCAATTTTTATTGATAATATTTCTCCAAGCAGAATTTGTTGAAGCCAGACTGCGCAGAAATAAGGCATTTAAGAGCATTCTTATGTACAAAAAATGGGTCTTCATAAAATCAAATATGCACTACAGCAATTTCATTTGGAAGTAATAATTTTGGGGTCTTTTCTGTGGAGTTTTCATTTCTGCTCATGTATTTTCAGTTTAAGTTTCAGACCTCATATAAAAATGAACATCCCAAAAGAAGGAAAGTAGAGAGGGCTGAAACAATAATACTGCACTGGAGACTAGGAACCACAAACAGTTGCAAACCTTCTCAGGTTTTCAGTGCAAGAATTGGTAAACTAGACTTCTCCAAACTATCAAATCTCTGCTCTGCTCAGAAAATTAGTGTAGCCTTTGGCATCTAAAAAATCAGAAAGCTGTTGCTTTAGTTTTTCTTGAAGTATTTGATTCAGTTCTAATCAGACTCAATCCCTCCAAATGTGACTGTTAGCAAACTGAAATAGTGTGCCAAGAGGGAATCCAGCACAGCATTCCTTATTTTATCTTAGAGCTTAGATATCTAAACTGCTGTGAGGCTGCAAAATGTGGGGGGAAAAAAAGAAAAAGCAAAAAGAAAACAACCAAGAAATCCCACACTGCCTGGCTCTGTCTGTTAGATGCTAATAGAGGAGAGTTTAGGCTAATATTGCTCTGCTGTTTTGTTTGAATCCAGAAAGCAGCTATAAAAATAAATAGTGAAAGAGCTGGCCGGCTCTTGTCACGAAGCAGCAAGTCATTATTTTATGGCTCTGTCAGGATAAATGTCTGTGCCGACATCCTTTCCAACCCAAGAGGCTAATACCTCTGCATCTTTAAAACTGATATTTTCAGCATGTATAGCTTGCTATGAGTTTCCTATCACTAGAAGCTACAGCTTTTTATCTGCTTTGCTGTTAGTCATGATCAGTCCTTTAGAATATACATTGACCTAGGTCAAATATAATGGGAAATTTTCATTCCATATAAACCAAGTGGTGTCTTGTGCTCTGAACAAAATTTTTGTGCTAAATTAACTCAAAATTAAGACCATTTGATTTTTACCATATCACTACCACTTACCAAAAGTGTAAAGCATTGGGAAAGAAGCACAGAATCAGAAACAAATCATGATTTATTGTTAGGAAAATTCAATAAAAAGCTCAGGTAAACAGCTAATTTTAAACAAGTTGTCACACTGCATGTTTCTAAGTTTAGGGACAAGTGCATACAGGTATTCTGGAAAAATCAAGGTGCAAAGGGAAACAGTGAAAGGTCTTTGGATTATGTGTGTCTGTACTAGGTCTGCTTGTTCACATCTGTGTGACTCTAGAAAAACTTTCTCTTTAGTGTAAGAACAGCTGACTATCTATGGGAAGCTCTCAAGGAAACTTCTTCAAATGATTAAGTTAAACACTTTATATATCATTTTTAAAAAGTAGTAAATGTTACTAATATGTTCAACACAATATTCCATATATAATAAAATAACTAAGTAAAAGATGAAGTGTACTTTTTGCATAAATATGTAACAAGATTGTGTCAAACCCAGTTATCTCTTGGGTAGCAAGCAAAGTTTGCTCCATGTATTGGGACTGAGAAAAGTATTTTTATTCTTACTGAGACTCATAGCAAACCAAGAAATACCAGATGAGCTAAATTGAAACCTTTGCAAGAGATTTATCTATATTTTTGGCAAGCTGTTTATTTTCCATGAAAGAATCTGGGTTAGAACTCCCTGTAGAGCCTCAAAATTCCTGTAAATCAATTCTACTGAGTGTCACCTTAGAGATGGTGTTTACATCCTTGACGAGTTTGTGTCATTGTTATAAAGACAAAATTCTACTTTGCAGTAATAAACTTAACTCTGTTTGATATATTATTCAAGTATTAGACAGCAGACTTGAAGCTGGTGCATGTTTTTTTTTCCTGAAGCTCAGTGTTTTTGGAGTTGTACTCTTGGAAATAAAGCACAAAATGAGATTAGTTCCAAGTCAGGCTAGCGCTGTTTGTGAGGTTGACTCTGTTTCCAGAATTTCCTGTTGACTTCAGTGCTATCTCAGGAAGATCCTGCAGCAATGTAGCGGCACCACTTTACTTCATATGTGAAAATTTTCCCTATTCCACGCAGAATCTTGGATCAGAATCAGGCTGATTTTATATTTTGCTTGTGCTTTCTGGTTACTGTTCTCCCCTGGAAGCCAGAATTGTCACCAGGGCAATTCAGAAAGAAACCTGCCCAAACAGCTGTAACTCCATACTCTCTTCAGTTCTATTTCTGTCCACTACCACACACCCATTTTTGTCTTCAGTTGTATGCCTCAAGATGTGTTTGTCTTATTAAACCTCTGGTTGCTTTTACAGTCCTGGTGCTGAGTCACAGAGGTACAATCAACACATTGGCCACAATACTGTGCTAAAATGCAATAAGCCTTGTACCAATCCAGTTTGACAGGTAACAGAGTCCCAGTGAGCTGGTTTAAGGTAAACTCATGCCTCTTCATGGTCAATTCCCACAGCAGGAGATTTTTTTTTTTCCAATTCCCCACAAAATTGTGGGATTAAAAGCCCATTTACCTGGAGCTGAGAAGATAAAGTCTCACTAGTCATTGACATAATTCCAAATTACAGCTGGACATGAATATCTGCAAATTTAGTTCCTCTCATTGTATGACTATAGTCAAATTAGGCTGCATTTCAGCCAGATTTTTAACAGGTCTTAGAACCTAAATGTCTTTTTACCACGTCATATACCAGATTCCAGCTTGAGCCTGCTGGCTTCCTTGTTAATACTTCAGTTAGGAAGAGAAAAAAAAGTATAGTGGGAATTCTAGTAAGAAACCAATTACAGTTTCAAGCCCCTTATTTTTCCACTAGAAAGTTCCAAAAAGTTTAAACAAAAACAGATTTAAAAAAAAAAAAAAAAAAAAAAAAAAAGCTTTGCAGCATTACTCAGTGCTTTTCATCCTTCCGAAACCTTGCAGCCTCAGAATCCCCTCTGCTCTAAGTTTTGTCACCAGAGGGACACTGCTCACTTTATAGGAGTTTAGCCTGCTTTTGTCAGAGACAATGCTGACAAATCAAAAGCTGTGGGTTGATTTATCAGCACAAAGGTACTATCACCTTTCATTCTCAGTCTTCATATCAAAATAATCAGGGTCCATCCTGATCTGAATGATTCCTGTCTAAATAAACAGCAAAGTTGAATCTGTGTGTGGGACACTTTACTGGTATCCCTTTAGATGTATTTATTTATTGATTGATTTATTTATGTAAACAAAATTCAGGCAAACCACATAAGTCTAGACTTGTCCTACTAATTTGAGATTCATGTGAGTCATTTTCATTGCTTACACTACTACAAGGTGCACAGAGGGGCCTGTAGAGTTTTCTGGGTGCAGCCAAAGGAGACTTTGTACAGTGAATCCCAGACTCACTTTGCTGAATGGTCATAAGCAATGGGCATGTGGAAGGTTATTGTCCCTACAGCTTGGGATGTCACCCATCACTTATTTATGCATGTTAGGAGTGGCAAGGTTTCCCTTCAACTATCTCTTGTCTGGTATTTTTATGTGAGCTCATGTTTCAGCCTTTTTCCCAGTTACGTCAGGAATTAATTTTTTCATCCTTTCTTAGCTGTTATTTTGTATAAATGTATAGTTCTTAAATGTTTTGAATTCTTTTTCTTTGGAAAAATTATTGGAAGTTAGGCAACAGATTTTGAAGGCATTGCAACCAGGGCACAGAGGCAGATGATCAGATGGTATAATCTTACAAATTTATTGAAAATATTATAATTTCTTTTTGTTTCAGTGAATTCTTTTTTATTTGGAAGGAATTTAGCTTCTGTGAATTAATAATTTAATAGTCATTAAAACTCTGAGTATGAATGTTTTTATACGTCTTCTTTTTATCTTGATCACCCAATTGCATTTCTTCTATCAGGTTTGGAACTCATCTTTGTGTCATAATTATTCTTGTGCAGTAATACCTTGGTAAAATAAATAAAAAAAGAGAACTGGAAATAATGTTTTGACTATACACAGTTTCAGATGCTTAACTTGATAAGAGATCTTCCTCATGGTTTTATTTTGCATATATTGAAGCACAGTAATGAACAACAGGTTTAAAATGTTTCCATGGTTATATAGGACAAAATAAGACTTCAAATGTAAATTTTATATTCCAATAAATTGGGTGACTGTTGTTATAAAGCATATTAGATCATCCATAAATAGGCGGCCATTAGAGCATCAGGCTGTTTAGGAACAAGTGGTGGACAGTTTTTGAGAATTTCTCTTTCTTCTTGGCATATATTCATGATAATTCAACTATTGGAGATAATTTACAACCCTGCTGGTACTATACCAGAGACCTTATGTGATGGAATTTATATCACTTTTCCTTTTAGACATTTAAACCACATGTCATTCTAGAAAAACGAGGACAGAGGTCCAACAAAGGAGTGATTTATTTTCAGTTAAAATACTGGCTACATTAAAACCACATGTTATTAAGTACTGTGTAACCAAACCATGCTCAGAAGAATGCTTACGACACCAAAGCTTCCTTAAAATGTTTCTTCCTTTTTTTTTTTTTTTCCCCAAAATCTTTGGCAGTGCACATATTAACAGATTTTACCTGAGCTGCACAATACGCTGGCTGTAATTCTCCCTTGGAGAAATTAACTATTAAAGTGTCATAGTACAAATTAATTCAATTCCTTATTATTTTTATTTCTCAAATTTCTGGATGCTTTAACTTTTCTGTCCCTTTCAGGTGCCACTGCATCTCTGTAAGTATCGCTCCCGCAACATAATACAATTAATGATGCTAAGGCTGAAACATAGTTTTTCAAAGTGAAACTATTAGTGTTTGAGGCATATTAGCAACATGAACTCTCATAGTGCTCCTGTGAGAAGAGTAAAGTAATGCACAGAACTAGTGCACATGAATCCGAGACCAGGAGGGACAAAGGAAGATTAGAGTTAATGGGCCCCAATTCTGTTTTCAGAATGCAGATGCTGAGGAACAGTTTCTGTCCTCATTATGCTACACTTCCTCACCAGATTGCCTAGGACTTGAAGGGATTTGTTAATGCTAATATTGCCAGGTGAGTCGTCCTAAGCTCAGTGGAGGTGACAAGTGAAGGGTTTACCCTGTCAAAAGGAACTACCATTCCACCAAGTTTCCAGGATGGTTCTGTGAGTGTATGTCTGGATCATACTGGCACAGAGAGGGTGCTTGGGGGACTGAGGGTTTAGCTGGCTCACCTGTGTACTCCCAGGAATGCAAAACTCTCTCAAGTTCTGTTGCTTCACTGTTCAGATTCTGTTCAGAGTGCAACTTGCATGGACTAGAAAGGCTGTGTCCATGTTTTCACAGAACTCCACAAGCATTACCGAATCACCGCAGTACCCCTGTCTCACAGGTAATCACTGGACAGTTTTAGCCTTAAAATGGGATTACCAGTCTCTGTCAAACAGTCTTTAAACCAAACAGAGATCAGAAGCAGCAAATTCTCTGCTTGTATGTTTGAAATCATTCTAATTTAGATGTTACAGTCACATCTTGAAGTCATTAATACTAACTTAAGCTTGCGTGTAATTCTCATTTTCCCTGAGATTGCTTAGCTCAAGCAGATTCTGAAGTTCTGATTCTGCTTCAGCAACATGCTAAAATTTGTAGTGTAAAAGGTAAACCAGCTTGTGTTATGTGTCTTTTTTCAGCCCTTGGCTGCCTAACTGAAATGGAGCATGTGGAGTAGACAATATAGTTTATTAGACAATAGAAACTACACTGAATTAAACCTGGATGGTTTGCTAACTTGGAGACCAGTGCCAAGTAACAAAGGAGATAGTTCAAAAAATCTTACAGTGGATAAAAAAGAACTGTATGGGACACTTGATGTGTCATGCTTAAATCATAAACTGTCATATTAAATTTTAGCACAATATGAACCATACATGTCCAAAATTATTATTGAATCACCTTCCCAATAAGTCCCTGCACTGTACAGTATATTTCATTTTTTTTTTTATCAGCCTCTTGGGGACATCCTTAGTCACAGCTGAAGTTGCTGCCTAACTGCAGTAAGTAGGAAGTACAAGGCAGCTGTGCTCCGGCTGCCTCATTTGGCTTTACTGAAGCACTAGAACGCTGTTGCTGCCACCATCCCTGAAAGAGTATTGTGGGATGCAGTGTGACAGCTATTGCTGTGTTAAATTGAGAGAAAAAGCCCAGTTTGGGCTTCTGTTCTTTGGTGACATTTGGAACAGAAAGGTTATTTCTCCAGGCATCTCTCCATTTCATTTCCCAGTTATGGATTATTGTCCAGAAATTATTGTCCTGCATTGAATTTCTTCCCTGAATTAATGCAAGTTGATCATGCATCTTCACTTATTAAAATTCTAATTCTCTTTACATGAGTCTCAGAGCTGTCTTTTTCATAATATAGATGATCATTTTTCTTTGTATTGTATCATCCAACTGACTTATCTTTTCCCTTTCTCTAGATGTTTCCAGATGTGTGGCTGAGAGGAAGTACACCCAAGAACAAGCTCGCAAAGAATTTCAGCAAGTGTTTATCCCAGAATGCAACGATGACGGCACATATAGTCAGGTTGAAAATTTTTCACTCAGTGTCTTGCATGACTGGAAAGTCAGAGTATGCGTGTTTGAAAAGGGTGAAGAAGAGACAAATGTAATGAAGGGAAATGTAACTTCAAAATTAAATGTAATTTGTGCCAACACGTCAAAAAAAAATGGAAGGAAAATCTGTGTTATGTATGGAGTCCTTGCTCTCTTTTTCACAGTTGGCCAGCAAAGGAGCCAAACATTACCACTGTTGGTACTCGATTGAATTACACTCCCTGTTCTTCTAGGATGAGGCAGCCGAGTCATTTTGTAGCCCCCTGAATACTCATCAGATGGCAAAATGCTTAGAATTTGTGATCTGTTTGTGATTTGAACCAGAAATCTTGTGACCAGAGTCCATATCTTAAGTGCTAAAGCATGAATCATACAGAATCCTTCTGTATTCTCTGCTGAATTTCTTCACAAGCATATGGTCTGAAGCTAATTTACTTAGATCATGGAATTCAGAAGGAACACAGTAAGAAGCTTATCCTGAGGCACATATTCCAGTCATGATCACCTTTTGCCACCTCTGTACCGCATTTCAATTGTGGAATTGTGCAGAAGACAATCTTTTTAAGCATGATGAGGCAAGTGATACTGGCCCTTAAAAAATACAATGAAATTGATTTCTAAGTGGAATTCCAAGAGTTTCCTCTCTGACAGCTTGGGATATGAATAATGCTGGCAGAAGCACTCTGTCCTGCTCCTTCAGTGGGTGGAACAATATGTTCTCTATGTGGAAAAAAACCTCAGGGTTGCTTGTTTCGGGAACAGTTTATATGTCCCTTGAGGAACTTCCTTGTGAGGTTTTTATAACACCTGCACCTCACTCATCTAAGACAGGGTGTAAACAACCACATATTTCAATAGTTTTCTTTTCCATTTGATTCTGAAGGACCTACCATGCTTCACTTGAAATACACTTTATTCTAAAAATCATATATAGGGCTGAGATGGGTCTATTGTGCTTTATTGTTCTTGGTTTTGTCAATATAGTTGGCTGGATAAGTCTTTTGTGCTCATGTGTCATGAATGCTGTGGGATGACAGGCATATGTCTGATGAACTGCACGTGGTTCTTGTTTCTGACAGGTTCAGTGCCACAGTTACACTGGATACTGCTGGTGTGTCACTCCCAATGGCCGTCCTATCAGTGGTACTGCTGTGGCCCACAAAACTCCCCGCTGCCCAGGTAAGTCTTGTTTGGCTGGCCAGGTTGTATGACAGTTTGTCATGAACAGCTGAGTTTATCTGTGGCATGTGATTAGACATAAGCAAAAGAAGTTTTCACTAGAAGAGTGGTTCAACCCAGAAACAGGTGGTGGTGGGAGCTGTGGATGCCCCATCCTTGGGTTTTGATAAAATTCAACTGGATGAGGCACTGAGAAAGTTGGTCTAGCTTTTCACCTAGCTGTGCATGGAGCCTGAGGTCACTGCCACCTTAAGTTTTCCCATGACTCTAGGATCCATCTACTTTATTTTTACATTAATCTAGCTAGTGAAGGTTTTCTGCAGTGGTTCTTTATACCATATGTCCATATATGAAACTTGGTGACTGAATTGCTGAATAGCACTTTATGATGTAAAATCTCTTGCACCTAAACTCATTGCAAAAACATTTCAGAGAGATTTCCCTTTTTTGATAATTCAAATATTTAGAGTACAGGAAAAAACATAGTGGGAATGCCCATTTTTAACACAGCCCAAAAAAACCCAAACTCCCACAGCACATTCCATGAATGACCAAATCCAGAGGAGAAATAAGAATTAAATAAAAGCATTAAGGCAAAATGAAAAAATGGCCTGCAGAAATTAACTGGCAAATCAAACTCTCTGCCTTGCATGCTGCCTTTTATCTTTCATTAGGACAATTAACAAGTTCTGGGTTTTAGGGATTTGCTTCTGACCCTATTTCATTAACACTGATGATAAGTATAAATCCCAGGTGCATGAACGGTTGTCAGAATTGCTGTTTACACTCCTTGAGGTTGAGAGAATTGCACTGAAATATCTCTACAAATATTTGCACACTCTATCTATTGCATAACTATTTGTGCTGCAGCACCATTCTCTGTCAGAAAGTGGAAGAAATAGCTTTAAAAAGCCAATCCTGTAATGTGAATGAAGCTGAAAAAGAAAGTGGATCAGGGAATTTACCTGTCCTGATCTATTTCCATCATTCAAGCACAACATTAATATTTTTAATAAATAGATGGAGAAAGGAAGAGACCACTGAGAAAGTTTCAGCAAAGTTTATAGAAAGTTTTTATTTTTAAGGTCTTTCTAGTTAAAATGACTTCCAGAATCTTTCAATTATCTTGCCTGTAGGTGAACTTTATCCAGAAATAATACTTTTCAGAATATTCCTTTTAATCCAGTCAGAAAAGTCACTATGAAACAAGACTCAATTTTGAAAAATCATACAATATATTCAGAAACCTTAAAATAGAAGAAAATGTGCATTCATTTTAATTTCAGTGTAATTATCATTTATGACTGATTTGCATCTTCAGAAGACACATGGATGTGTCTTCTTTAATTGTGGATGCACCATCCCTGGAAATGTTCAAAGCCAAGTTGGATGGGGCTCTAACTAACCTGATCTAGTGGAAAGCATCCCTACCCATGGCAGAGATTTGGAATGAGATGAACTTTAAAGTCCCTGGAAACCATTCTGTGATTCTATGATGCTATGGCTAGGACAGCACTTCCATACTTCAGTGTAATTTTGACTAGAGATGTTTTCACATCCATAGCCAGGGCTTTTCTGAGAGTGCACCTTTGTTTCTTTCTCTGAAAAATCCATTTTTAGCTTCATCCCTGACTTTCACTGACATCAGTAGTAAAAGGGTTATGCTGATGCTGAAAGTTCAGTAAATAATTGCCAGATGTCTCATAACACATGGCACTATTTTGGCTCAAAATGTTGTTGAATTACTTGCTATATTTTCACTTTTTGTATTTTTACTTGTATTATTGAGGAGCAGCTGCAGTGTAGCTCACAGAAAATTAATCGATTAATATGAGAATTATTAAATATCTCTACAGGAACATAACCTTTATTCCTCTCAAAGGTATATTCATGTGCCTAGCAGATAAACTGCCAGACTGCTTCAGCTCATTTTTGGACGGTTGGGAAGGGAAGTTATTTTCACAGAAATGCTTAGGTGAAGGTCATAGTAGCACTCAAATTGAATTTAGTAGCTCAGAGATAAATAAACTGCTCCAGAGCACAGGTGAGTATGCAGTCTGATTTTGATCTATGGAAAGACTGTGGGTAATTTTTCAGTTTTTATGAGACCCTGTGGGATTATCTCTGCACATTTCGTCCCCTGCTTGTATCAGTGTTCTCATGTTTTGCTGTTCACCACTTCTCCTTTGTCCCTCAGGAAAGAAGTCCAGCTACAGCAGGCTTCGGAAGTAAGACTTGAAATGCTAGGGGATTTTGCAGTGGTATTGGCTAAGGACTCAGTTTTGAGAGATCTGGAGAAACCTTCTCATTCAACAGAGAAGACAGCTACAGATTTTCTCAGAAAGTTATGGGGTATTAATAAGGCAAAAAACTTAGTTCATAAATGGTAAAATGAAAGTCTAGTGCACAACTGCCCTCTTCTCCCATTTCTCAGTACATATTGCTCAAAATTGCCATCTCTTTAGGATAATGGAGTTGTTTTGTTTTGTTTTGTTTTTTTTTTCTGACAAGACTGTAGATGTTTTCCAGATCACGATTGATTCCCTTTTGTACTTTCTTATTTGATACGACTATGTACAGGAATTATAATCAAAACTTTAATGGGTCAGCTGAAGTTGTGTGGATGTACTCCTGTTTTAACTAGCATTACAGAGATGCCATATCTACCAATACTGTTGTCAGTCCAATACACTGTGTCTTCCTAGCCTTGATGCAGGGACTGCCTTGCTATTTTTGATACGCAGGCAGATCTCCTGCAATGGTGGCATCCTGACATATTACATTGTTTTCACTTGCTTCTGTGTATTCTGCAGACTGGATGCTATATATATATTTCAAAGATATTTATGCAAGTTTCTCACTTTGTGTGGACCATACCTTTTTCTCTCAAGATCACTTTTGCCACATTTTTCTTTTAGAGGAAAATGTGTAGAGACAATCAAGATGCTTTTGTAATGATTTTCTCATAGGTAATGTGCTACCATGGAATGAGTGAAAATTTCTTGTTTTAATGAAAATGTTCAGTTAATTTTTAGTTCTAGGTTAGTTCTTCAGCAGCTTCAGATAAGATTTGAATACATGTTCAATCAAATGTGCTATTTTGAAATTATGGGATAATTTCTTGCTTTTCATTTTCTCCCAGTGGAACTACCTTTGGTGAGTGTCGAGAAAAAAAAAGAAGAATATGTCAGTCTGGAAGAACTTGAATTTTAATGGAGGAAATATAGAGCAGAATTTAGGATGGGCAGTTACAAGTTTGGTTTACTGATTCCAGCCCTTATACATTCTTCCCATTTACTGTGTGATACTGGATATGCAAGACAGCCTCTAGAGTTCTCTATCTGTTAATGTTGGTTAGTTAAATAATGTGGTGTTTACTAAAGTTATCTCAGGTCCCATGTATAAGTGTAAAAGTGTTCCATGTATATTTTTTCTGCATCAACAATAGCTGCCTGAGCCATTCTTTGCTCATTGAGTTGCTCTTATTTAAGCTGCCTTTTGTGCTAGAGGCATCAGATATGAAAGGATGAAGGTCATGACTGGCATTAAAAAATGCAGGGCTTTCCAATTGTTTTATGTAAACCTTTGCTTTAATTACTATATCTTTACCTGAAAGAGGCTCTTCTTCCATCCTTTTCAGTTTTTCCCACATCAACATTTGGTACTGCTAAGACACACATGATAAATCTCAAAATGCTGTTCCACTCCATGAAAATAGTCTTCACTATTTCAGGAGCAATTGTGAGAGGGGCAGTAAATTAAACACATTCCCATGATGGCATTAAAAAGAAAGCTCCTTAAAAATGATTAATGTCTCCCAGTACTTTCACTAAAGAACACCAGACATAAAAAAAAGACATTTTTACAACACTCCATCTCTGTTATCAGCACTTCAGGGAACTACAGAAATTCCATAGGCAGGGAGTCCTGAGAAATGGGGAAGAAGTTGAGAAACAGGTGTTAAATTATCATTGGAAAATGCAGTGTTTGTGAATTGTAAGGGGTTTATGCCCTATTAAATATGCTGGGCTCCTGCCAGTGAGATGGCAGAGGTATGGAGACATATTTTGTTCTCCTGTGAAGTAGTTTTGCTACCTTTTGGTAAAGATGCCATGATCATCTTTTATGACCAAAGTACAAGTTCTTTAGAACCTCAGAACTATTCCTGTATAGTATTAGGATCAGATAATATAATGGAAAAAAAAAATATTTGGAAAGGCAATAAAATGTTAAAATTTACATTAAATTGTTTTTGCTAGCTGGAGAAAAATATCCATCCTTGAATCATGGAGATATTTTGTCCTCTTACATAGTACTTTGCCTATCCATACGTAGTCAGACACAACCATAGGTCAGACAGGAGTAGCAGGGAGAGTTTGCCTTTATTGATGTCTGCATTCAGTGCTTACATATCAAATATTTTTTAGTAGGAGGTCAGAAATCTAAACTAGATAATGATGTATTTTCACCTTCTCTTTTAAAGCCCAGTCCCATATGGTCATAACTATAGAAAATGGATATGCTAAAATCATAAACCACAAAACTCACATCACATTCCCTTGGAAGATTTATTGTGCCTCAGATGCTGTTAAAGTGAAATTGAATGGAATTGTGGAGTGTGCAATAAACTAAGGAATGAATATGTCTGCCTTTTAAAAAAAGTTCATTATAATCATAGAGAGATGGCTGAGGAAGTGTACAAGCTTGAATGGTACTAAATTCTTCCTGTTAAAGTAATGCTGCTGAACCTAATATCCCTTCTTGTCCTCCGTCATTCCATAAGGATATTTATTTATGTGGTGATTTGGTTGCTTACAATGTACTGAAAACTTGGAAGCCAATTGCATTGTCTACTTTTAGACAAGTTATAAGTTACTGTTTTTGTTTCTTACCTAGCTGAAAATATGGGGATTCATCTTGATATTGAAGATACAATTTCCTAAAAACTTGCAAATGCAACTTCTTATCACCATTTAAGCTAGAAGTGCCTCTACCTTAAATATAATCAGAAAATGGTAGAAAAAAGATGCAAACTCAATAACTCCTTACTTCGAATTTGGAGACAACAAGAAAAGTTTCTGCTGCGTAAATTGAAAATTTCAGGTGGAACTATATGAAGGGCACAGGTTTTCCTTTCTCGGAAATTCTGTGAATATTTTTGTTGACTTCCTAAGACTATTGAAAAAATTAATGTTAGCCTAGTAAACCTAATTTTCATATAATTAATCGAATTTACTACGGAAATTAGATTCAATATGATAAAGTTAGTTTCTAGTACTAGTAAATGTCACTCTCTTCCTCCATCCATTAATTTTCCATGAAAATTTAGAGGAAAAGAAAAATCAAATCAAATTAAATTCTCCCTGACTTTAGTCATTCTCACCATTTCTGATATAGACTAAGTAATGTGAATGCATCTGGAAAGATATTTCTGCTTTTAGTTTGAGATGTGGAATATTATATAAATTTCAACTTGTTAAATTACTTATGTATAAACTGAGTTCAATTTATAATAATAGTTTGAGTGCACATAGAGAGACAACACTGGTGCCAAACTGGAGCAGAGTGGGTATTAGTGGAAATTCATCACACACATTCCCCATGCTGAGACATCATTTTTACTCACAAATGAAAAATCTGTTTAAAATGCTTGTTTGACTAAGAGTCAGGCCTAAAATATATGGATTCCCAAGAAAATTATAATTATAAGCCTGTCCATCAAAATGGAATTCAGAAACTACAGAGTTAATAGTAACTGGACGAAATTTGAGGAAAGATTGGATCACTGGTATTTAGTGCAATTAGAAAAACCTGTAATTTTGTATGTAGTACTTCCGAACACTGGAACATCTTATTTGAGTTCAAGCTGAGCTTTTTATCAAATGCAAGCCAAGCACCAAACACTCAGATCTTCTGGCTTCAGCATAAATACAAAATCTGCCTCCTCTTCAGACTGAGCAGCATGGGTTAGTACTGGAGTCCATTTAGAGCAAGCTATCCCAAACAGCCTTGGATATAATTCCTACAGTGATAGCAACTTCATTTTTCCTGCCTGAATTAATACCGATGCATCACAAAGTTTATTGAATTTCTGGTAACTAAAACATAACATAATAAAAATACACTAAAACACACTATCATCATTAGTCTAAACAAGAATATTTTTAATATGGATATATAAAGCTGTAACATGGATATATAAAGCTGTATTAAGAACTGAATCCATCAGTAGGTTACCAGCTTGGCTGCACTGCCATGTATTCTTTTATGGAGGCTTTAAAATCAGCAGGACTGATTTGTAACTTTAGGCATCTTCCCACTGGCAGACTCCTTGTCTAAACTTCCTGCTGAAGTAACCATCAGTTCAGCGTGGTAAGCAAGGCCTATGATTTAGTGGGTTCTCTTATTTAAATTGTCCTTTTAGAACACAATTATTGTGCCCCAAGGTTTGGGTTTTCTTTAGTGTGTTTTAAACACAGTGGAAGTAGTTTATTGAGGGGAATAAATTAAGAAAATTAAGGCAGCTAAATTATTTTGAACACATACAAGCATCTGTGAGATGCATGTTTTTGGTTATTTTTTTCATTATAGCAGGTGTAGGTAAGAAGAGACTATGTGGTAAGAATTGAGATGTCATGCTTTTAAATTTTGATCACCCCATGTGGCTCTTCAGAGAGAAAAATACCACTTTTAAACGTGATTTTTAATGCAGCAGAGACATATAAATTGTTAAAAAGTGACTAGTAATTTGAATCATAAAAATGGATGTAATGACACATCAGTAAGAAACAAGGAAGGATTTCTATTTTAAACCCTAAGGATAATTGCCTCCTTGAAAAACTACTAAGAAAACTAGTGGATTTTCCATTTCTCGATGGCTTGAAAGCAAGGCTGGATTCTGGGTTGGGTTGGAGTCCAGGCTGGAAGAATAAGCTGTGAAAACCCATCTCTGGTAATCTTCTTGATTCCCTTCTCATCCCTGCTGTCTCTTCTCCCAAGGGCCACAGCTCTGGGGA
This sequence comes from Lanius collurio, assembly GCA_020086605.1. Lineage (NCBI taxonomy): Eukaryota > Metazoa > Chordata > Aves > Passeriformes > Laniidae > Lanius > Lanius collurio. The sequence continues at coordinate 20,152,037 of JACBWW010000002.1, read as the reverse complement.
TGTGTCCTGAGCCCAGCTCAGGCTCAGAATAAGAATCTGTGCTCCTGCCACCCCCCCAGCACACAATCACTTTCCCACACCAGCACAGGGTTTCCACAAGGTTTTGTGTGAAGCCTTTAAGGCAGAAAAGGAGCAGTTTTTATTCTGGGCCAGGCCTGGGGCAGAGGCTGAAAAAGCCCCGCAGAGCAGCTGAGGTGTGAGGGCAAAACTGAGCAGAGGGAGGGAACTGCCCTGTGTAAGGGACCACGAGGGAGTGATGCTTCTTCCTGCTGAACCTGTCCTTGCTGGGACAGTGGGAAAGGGAAAGGGAAAGGGAAAGGGAAAGGGAAAGGGAAAAGGAAAAGGGAAAATGAGAGGGAGAGAGAAAGGGAAAGGGAAAGGGAAAGGGAAAGGGAAAGGGAAAGGGAAAGGGTAAGGGAAAGGGAAAAGAAAAGGGAAAGGGAAAAGAAGAGGGAAAGGGAAAGGGCTGATCCTGCAGTGTGTGAGCATATTCTCGCACTTGTGTTTGTGTAGTGCTTGATGACACCTCTTCCTCAGGTCCTAGATCCACTGTCAGTGGAGCCTGACAGTGTTTGAGTTGCACACAAATGCAGAAGTCAGGCAAAGCTAAAACATTTGGTTTGCCAGGGAAGAATTTGCTTATATTTATTGATGTTACCTGCACAAATGAATCATTAAAGCTGAACTTTATTTCTTAGACAGCATGTTGGAAGAGAAAATAATATTTTTTGGATTAATTCCTTTTTCCAATTGCAGGTTCAGTGAGTGAGAAGCTGCCACAACGAGAAGGTGCAGGCAAAACAGGTAAATATCTTAGCTGGCCTTTAAATAGAAGCTAAAATAGCTGTGGGAGACACTACTGTGGTTTTCCACATATTTAAATTATCAATATAGATTTGCATTGTATTATAGCTGCATATGTAATATATATGCATGCATACATGTAACTAATTTTGTGCTTGCACTGTAGACATTTAGTAAACTTATAAGTATAAACATATATGCCTGTATTTATATATATGTATATATGCACAGACATTATATTTTTCTAGTCTCAGTCCTACAGGTTTCACGATTCAATACTGTTTGGAAGAGAACTTTCATTCCCATATCTATACTCTGAAATATTTTCCCATATTTTTTGCTTTTTCTGGAGGAGAGATTATTCTGTCTGTTTGATAAAGACAGCATTCTGCAGTCCCAAAATCTAGGAGCTGGAGTTCTCACTTTATTTCCATAGCAATCAGTGCTTGAGTCATCTTGGATCCAGCACTTTGCTTTATATTGTGATTAATTTATCTGATGGCTTATGTTTATGGCCAGAAGATTGTTTTTGTTTGACACAGATCATGTTGTATATCTTTTGGCAGGACAAAATCTGATGTGAATACAACATAGCTGGTTGATCTAAATGAGTGAGATGTCTATGCTCTAAACAACACTAAAGTTTACACTCACCAAAAACTTAAAAGAATTCTAGATTCAGCTGAAGAAAATATACTGAATATTTCTGTCAGTTACACTGATAAATTAATTTTAAAGAAGTTACTCATTTTTGTTCAAATGTTAATGCCTGTCTGTTTGGAACACTGTAAATATAATTGAATTTTTTTTACAGGAGCTTTTACAGTATTGTAATAAACTAACATTTCAACAAACTGTAGTTCTGTCAGGCTAAAAGAATAAGTATTTCTTTTAGGTTAATAATTACAAAGTACTGAAAAATTGTTCCTTCATGTATTTCCAGACAAATTGTGGGTTCCACTAGCCTTAGGTTTCCCATTTGCTTCAGGTCTGGACTTTCATTTTCAACTTTGAACGGAACAAACTCCCCTGTATAAAAAACTTGTCTGGAATCCTTTATTATAGCCTTTGTGGCTGTGGCAGCTGAGCTACTGAACCCTGAATGAGCAGTCATAGAACAAGGAAATGAATACAGTTTATCAAATCTCCCTTCTTACCATGTATATTTGTGTCTCAGGTGACATGAATGTATTTAACTCATTTCCTGTTTTTATTCTCCAGCACAAACCTGCAGTCTGAAAGGCTTCTGACCTGGTTCCCAGGTGGTCCCTGCTTCTTCTCAAATGGTGCTGTCTTCCTCTCCTCACCCTTCTTCCAGATGCCTTATGCTTTAAATAATGTTGTCAGAGACATCCCAAATTCTTTAGAGACTGTCACACAGTAGGGACCAGGATAACTCATCTATCTGAGATAAGGAGCTGTGCTTCAGCTTCACAGCCAGTGTAGGAAAACACATTTTGTAGCTCAGCTTGCAAGGGCACAGCAGTATTTTTTGAAACAACCATTACACTCTCTGCTCCTCTCTCCTCTGCATGTTCCTGTGGACTAAGCAGGAATGTCTGCCCATATTGTAGCCCAGCAAGCTTAGGCTGGTTCACAGTGTTCCAGTGCTCCAGACTTTCAGTGTGTGGTCTTGTGGACTCCACTCAAGAGACAGCATAAACTTGAGACAGTCTCCCCTTCCAAGATGCCTCATAGATATGGACCTGGTGAGCCATATCTGTTGTAGTTGTACAACTTTCTTTCTCTGGGTATTCCAATACTGAAAGAAAATTTCCAGCTGCAGATATTGGAGATCAGGGGCTTTGTTTGCATATTTGTAAATTTAAACATTAAACTGAGTAGAAATGAAGCTTAAAACATATTCCCTTAAGTATATTCTCTGGCCCTACAGTTCTCTCCTCCATCCAAGGAAAATATTTAGACTCTGAAAAGCACAGGTGTCAGAGTTGGGATCACATCCCTTTTTTCTGATTCTTAGCTGACTGCAGGACTGTGTTCTTGGTAACTGAACTCTGACAGCAAACAGAATTTAAAAAAGTTTGTGTTTAAATATATACATATATGGACTGGTATGCATGTGCCAGACAGGAAGAGCTGTGCAATTAGTCTGTGAGATATCTAATTCATATCAATCATTAAACATATGTCATATTACAACAACAACACCAACACCAAAATTGTTTTAAATGGTGCTTGATCAAAGTTCGGAAGGCTAATTTTGATTGGGGTGATTTTTGCTGAAGTTGCAACATTATGCTGAATTTCAGGTAATTACATAAATTACCTGTGTCACAAACCAAAATTATGTACCAAAAGATGAGTAGAAAAGTGTCATTTAAATGCAAACCCAAGTGTCTGGCTTGGCTCTTGGTAATACCTGCCTACTGTAAGTTACCTTCTAAAATTCTGGGTTTTCTGAATCACATACTGATCGATTATTTAAATATAGGTCTTGATTTTCAGTACACTAGGGTACTTGATGACCTCTCTGAAATTAATCAATGGTCTTATTCCACCACCCAGAGGACACTACAGAAATGCCAGCAAAACTAATGAAGAGTGACAGTCTTCCATAACATTGGATCAAAGAATCCTGCCATTGTGTGGAAATGAAGAATGATCACTCTTAAGTCTCCTTAAGCCTTGGTTAGATAATTTTGCATTGAAAATATGCTCCCATTGCTGCTGCTTTGGTTTTGTGAAAAGCATAGAGGTTACTATTCTATGGCTGGAAATTTGGGGTTACCTGCTATCAACAGCTACTTTGTTTGTGTATTTGCTGTGACCTAGACTGTGACCTTTAGAGGCAAAGGTCAGAGTGACCCCAAATCCTCTGCATGAATTAAAGACAACTCAGACTTAAAAAAAAACCAAACAGTGATGGTGACAGCAATGAGAACAGGAGGCTCTTCAGAATTGCAGTAGCAAGAAGAAAAGGAAAGAGAGTGTTAGCCTAAAAGCTGTTGCTCACTGTTAACCCAGGTAAGGCTACATGCCAGAAGCAGCTTCTCAGCTACCTTTGATGACGTCTTCCATGAAAATGCCAGGAAAATAATCTGGAAGCTATTTTGGTCTGAGATGCAATTGTGAAACTGCAAGAAATAGTAATAAAACCTTTTCATGGAAGATGCTGTTTACTGCAGTACACCTTGGTCTTGGAGTTAGCTCCATGCCACAGGAAAGAGCAATGACTGGAAAATATGTACTAGCATGGTCTCCTGAGTCATATTTACCCCACAACTGAAATAGTTTTAAGCAAAAACCATAATAAAGTAAAGACAGGTCTTTGGTACCACTTCTTTTAGCAAAAGCTGATTTAAATAGTTTTTTTATGTTCAGTTTTTCTTTTCCAGCTCTACGTCCATTGTGTTTTACTGAACATAAAATGACTCACATCTTCTTGCCATTTCTGTAATTTTCCCTCCCTCTTTTCTTGCAGTAATGGTTGGTACTGGATGGCTGGAGAATGCTGACCAGAGGATAACAGTTGTGCAAACAGTATTCTGGTTATATAATTTGTGAATATTACTTGAAAAATCAACTTGATTCTTAAATAGATTCAGTTATGCAGAAAAATACCTTTGATTTTAAGGTGTCTGCAGCAACACATCCTCTCCAGTTTGTTTTTGCTTTCACAGGTCTCACTTCCATACATTTATCTAATAATTTCTTTAGAAATGCTTATTTTTCAGTTATAATACCTAGGTATCAATGTGCAGCATTAAAAATGAAGAATTACACTCCAGAGAACAACTTGATCACTTCATGCATCACCAAAGATCGTGCAATAAATTCATCATCCATAATGTCAACCCTCATCCATTTAAAAAACATTGTCTAAGTAATATATCTATGCTGTGTAGTGCCTATAAAGAATGTTTAAATTGTTGTTTACTGGCCTGGGCTATGTGCAAATCATTATTTTCAATCATATATGTACACTTATTTCACTTACTCTCATAATTGTAGTCTCCTTGCAAATCTTTTCCATTCTGAATTCAGATGATGCCTCAGCTCCAGCGCTGGAGACTCAGCCTCAGGGTGATGAAGAAGGTGAGCAAATTTAACAGTGATTGAATATGGTTTTAAAACTATAGAATGTATTCCACAACACCAAATCCTATTTTAAGAGTATCTACAACTTCTAGGGTGGTTGCAAGACATTGCAAGCATCTGTACTTTTTTCAGGAACAACTAAGACCATGAACACAATAGGCAGTGAATTTTGTGTGATAACCTTGAGATGAGACTCTACCTGTGGACACCAGCAGGAACAATTTTAATTGTCACTACTGAGGGCAGGCACAGGATTTAAACTGCCAAAGTGCAGATTAAAACTCTGTGTTCAAGTACACAAGTCAAAAGGTAAATTCTATCCTCAGCAGAGTGACTAATAACATCACTGTTAAGGCCTATGTTTTGTGAGGATTACTTGCCTCTGGAGAAATTCATTGCTCATTAAATAAGCAACAATAGTCCTATGTTGTGGCTACCTTATCACTCACTTCTCATCTTGCAGAATCTGATCTGCTGCCATTACATATTTAGGGTCCAGGAGATTTTTATTCCAACTAAGCATAATTTTAGTCAGTCTTGACTGCACTGATATAAACCAGTGTGTCCCTTTTTTTTTTTTTTTAGATCCATGTTTCTTTAAAACTAGCCACTTGCTATTTTGTGCTAATGACTTTTAAAAATTTTAACATTTATAAAGTATTTTCGGTGGCCTTTTTTTTTTTTTTCTAGATATAGCTTCTCGTTATCCTACCTTATGGACTGAGCAAGTAAAGAGTAGACAGAACAAAACCAATAAAAGCACAGGTAAGAAACTTAGGTTGTCCTTACTTTGCAAAGCTCCTGTGAAGATATGCATGAACCATTTTAATAACCATCATGCTTCCACTCTCATTATATGATAGTGCCTTAATGATTTGCGTGGTGGTGATTTACTAAGCTCATGCATCATATGTTCCTTTTATAGAAAAGTAATTTTGGCCAGGCTTTACCTGGATAAACTGATATTAGCCGCTAAAGTCTCTGGCTTGTATCTATTTTCATTTGTTAGTGGGTCAGACATCTATTTTTCGCATGTTTTTTTAATTCTGTTCCTCTTTGTTATCTGAATTTTTTGGGGTGATATGTAGCAAGAAAGTGCTTGTGAAATAACAGTGTCAGTTACATTCGTTCGGTGGTAAATCTTAGGAGGCAAACCTGAAAAGAAGCGAGGTCCCACCAGAAGCTGGTTGTCAGCAGGAATTGCAAAGACAGAGTTACCTGCTTTTTGCTACATCAGTCACCTGTTATTTACAAACTGATCATCAGTTTCATGTGAATTAATTATGCTTCTTTATAAAAATAGTTGTGGAATTCTGGCTTTGCTTATTTTCATCACTATTTAGAACTGAGCTTTTCAAACCTGGACTGGAAATGTCAGGTAAATGTCCTAAGATTGAAGTCTCTATAGTATTCAGATAAATTCAGTGCTTTGGTGGATTATAAATTTTGATGCCTTTCTCATTGTTCCTTCCTATCAGTGGGATAAACTTTAGAGTCTTCTTGGCTTCTATTTCTCTGGAAAAATGTTGAGTTTGTAAGGAAACGTTAATGATACAGCCTGTGATTCAATAAATCACCCCAAACCACACTTCAAATCCAGTAGAAATTGAGGTTATCCTTTACATTAAGTACTGTGCTTAAGTACTTTACTGAATTGAGGCCCACACGGATTTAGAAAAAAACAATCATCATAAGAAAGAAAGCAAGACACTGAAAGGTTTAAAGATTCCTCTATACAAGTTATTTTTAACATCAATGCTATAATTCATAACATTTTTTCTTTCCTTGATTCTCCAGTAAACACTTAAGGGAAGGAACTTAAACAATATAGACAAGAGTTTGAAGCAAATACTTTTCATGCTGGAGATTCAATTTGTCATTTCTTTAGTCAGTGTAGGCAAGAACAGAATTCCTTTGGGACTTCTGTTGCATAAAATATGTGTACAGAAATTTGTCACCTTTGTGAGTGTTTGTTTAACTTTTACAGTGCTAGAGACTAAAGCAAGGTTTGTTGAGCTTGCTGTGAAGCCTCTGGAAGCCAAAGCTCCAACACACACACACACACCAACAAAACAAAAATGTGGGTTTATTTCGGGGAACTGGTAAAATTCAGTATCTTTAAAGACATATTTACAATGGGAGAGGAACCAGAAGCGCAGTTTACCTGTCTTGTGACTTCTAGCTCATCATCAAAAGCATGGTTGTGTTAGATTTCCTAACAGGACTTGCTCATGACTGTGGTGCCATATCCAGGCTGGCAGACGGATATCAGGAGGCATTGTGTAGCCAACCTTGCTTTAAACTGAGGCTATATCTGATGTACCAGATTGACATATTCAGTCAAGGTGATTCCAGATACCATAAACAGTGTCCTCACCAGTTGTGGTAGGCAGGTTTTTAAAATCTTGGAAAAAATAGGTAAGATTTTTCCCTTATTAGCTCTCAGAGTGATGCCAAGGCTTTTGGGAACATCCACAGAGAATTAACTCTGGACTGTTATGTGTACAGAACAGGAAAGATCTTGCCACCAAACCCAGTGGATTGTAAACTAACCACCTTCCCACTTCCAGGCTTCAATAAAAAGGATAAATATAAATGACTTCTTTACTCAGTTAGCTTGGTAAAATCTGATTCAGACTTGGTCATACAAACACCAGAAAGCTTATTGTAAAGTATTTGTCTGAGTAAAATGAGGAAAATTTATCTCTGAAATGGAACTGTGTTTATAAAACAAAACATGAAACCAAATTTATTGATAATGGTCTAAATTTTCCTTTGTTTTTCCATAGTAATCCTACTGCTCTCAAAGAAATTCCTAAGGTACAAGTAAAATAATGCTACCATCTAGCCCTGCCTATAGAACATAACTAAAAAAAAAAAAAAACCTAAAAATTTCAGGTAAAGTACAAATGTCCTATTTAAAAGCTTATTATTTTAGTCTATAGTGTTTTCTTCCCCCCTAGTTTTTATCCGGATATATGCTCTAATATATCATGATCAACATGTCATCTAGAAACTTGTCTTGACCTGAGAAATCAATCTCCTTAGGAGAAAGTTTTTGTGAGTTAAGGCCACAAATGAGTACATTAAATTTTTTGAACCCATCATGAAGTGGTTTGCTTTTACTATTCTGCAAATGACTTGCCTGTTACAATTAGCCAGTAAAATCAGCATAAATATTTAGGTTTTGGAAGATAGAAAATAATGGCTCAGTAAATTCTAGTTCATATTAATTCTCTGGTGCATTAATTTGATTGAGTGAGCCTAAATTAATTTAGCACGGAGTAATGTCATTTGCAAAACTCACAGATGCAAGGCATGAAATTAGTGGATTATATATCCATGTTCTATAATGCCTTCTATTGTAGATTCTTTTTGTTGGCTCAGAGAAATAGGCCTTTGCTATTCACTTTAGGCATTTGTGGAGTGGTATTTCACCTATAAGTTTTTGAGGACAAAATTTTATTCCCAGCAAAAATGCCATCAACATTGGATCATGTTACAATAGCTCTATTTAGAGTGGTTGATTTGAGTAAAAACATCTCAAATTTAGCTCTTTTTGTGCATTGAAGATGATTTCCAAGGTACTTTTTCTTTCCATACTCAGAATAGAGTATTCATCTCACTGTTAAAATAGTTTCTGTTGAGATGCTTTATACATCTGTCATAGTCCTAGTCATATGTTGGGAACAAAATGATATTTTTCAGAGGTTGCATGCCATTTTTTTAGTTTGAGTACAGACAAAGTGTAGTTTAATCCTTTTCACAATGCCCAGTGAAGCTTCAAATTCATTTTCTTAACATGAATTTGAGAGTAATTATTTTCTTATAGTCTGTTTTGTGAGCACTTTCATGAAAAATAATTAGGGTGAGTTTAACGGATCATATTTTTAATATTCAAAAAGATTCTTAAACTACACAGTAATTTCTCAGTAGAATCTGTACACCAGAGAATAAACCATATTTAGTGTAAAATTTCATTAATTTTGCAAATACAGGAAAGAAAAAGTCATATATAACCTGTAATATCTTTCTATAGGTACTTAAGGAACTTGGAGATTCTGGTAATAATGTAATTCAAGATTAAAAAAATGATATAATATTTTTCTAGTGGCTAAAATACAGCACAGTTTCACCTATTTACTATTAAGTTCTATTTTCTTATTATACTACTGTATTCTGTCTCCTTAAATGTGAATAGTATGACACTCTTAGTTCTAATGATTTGGATGTTCACTGATCATATTTTTTGATTGTGTATTTAATGAGCATTGTAAAGGGGTTGTAAAATTGGTGTTCTTTATGTTGATAATCCACTATGACCAGAAAAATAGAAGAGAGAAAGAAATTGTTGCCTTTCTTTGTTGACTCAATAGTTCACATTTCATCTGAATCACCCAGACATGTGATGCAATGTTTGTGCCAGCTTCATAATTTTTGCCATCTTTATGCATATATGCATTAAGCAGGTGCTGGAGGACAAGCCATACGTAATCCATCACAAAATAGGGTCGATCCAGGGAAAATCTTGATCTGCCATTAAGGCTTCTGATGCAAGGTCAGGTTGTCAAGATTCTGAACACATCTGTGCAAAAAGCAGTGGATCAAGTGATCATGAATTTTTTCCTCCAGAATGAAGAACACTAAATCAGAATTAATTGTCTCCTCAAACTATGATTTTAGTGATTTCAACAGTGCCCAAATTTCAACCACTGTATCTGGATATTCTGGTAGTGTAGAATCATCATTATCATCATAATTTTTTACTTCACTTGTGCAACAATGAAAGGGACACATAATTTTTATTTCATTTTCTGACACAATGGTGTAGTGTTTTATTACTGCCTTTTTGCTACAGACTTATTTTCAGGACTTTAAAAATCTGTTGCAAGATTTTATCAATTAGTCCCAGAGAGTATAACCCAACAGGAGTTTCATTCTCAAAATGCCATCTGGGAAAACACTGGCATATACATACAGCAATGTATTATAGACTGGCTGCAAATGCAAATGAAAGCAGTTGGTATAATGTCTCCAGAGAATACCTTCTTAATAGATTAAAATAATGAAATCAAACATGATAATTATGTGTCTGTTTCTGTACAAAATAGCTGCTTGCATTTTTCTGTCTCAATCTGTTGGCAAATTCTGCCAGTGAGACTGATTAATACGACAGAGTGACATTCTAAGAGCTGAATGCAGTTTTTATTGCCTTGTCATCTGACAGCTTCAAAGCATTTGTACATAAGGGTTTTTCTCACATGGAAACTATGTTGGTTGTCAATGAGGTTTCTGTCTTGTTAGCTTGCTTTGTTTTGTTTCTCAGAGGCAATTGCTCCAGTGGGATCCCTGTGCACTGATCATTCCCTGAAAGTCACCTTCCTATAAAGGACCAAGGCAAACCTTGTTCCATACTCCAATTCTCATGTTCATTCCAAACTGAACCTGACTAACTTATTCCTGTTATGCCTGTTCTGAAAAAAGTCAGTCCAAAAGTTAAAAAAAAACCTGCATGAAAAAAAAAAAAAAAAGCATTTTCTTTCAAAGGAAACAAATGTAAGAGTTTGTGTGTCTGCCCAATTACATCAATTCTAAAAGCCATTCCTTTCTAAGCATAGGAAAATTAATAACATAGAGACAGAAAACTGAGTAACAGCTCAGTGACTTTTTATTTATTTTCATTAATTGTTGCATTTTCCAGATGTTACTTTTAGTGTTCATTGAAGATAAATTACTTGCAGTTGAAGTTGTGTGAGTTAGCAAGAAAAAAATAAGATCCAGTTGCATGCTCCCACTTACATATTTTTTACAAAACAGTTAAAAGTTTTCTAGAAGTATTTTGAATTAGGCTTCTTTCACAATGTGAAGATTTGAGGTATGAAACCAGTTATAACAGAAGGAAATCATAATGTATGTCATAATGAAGTGAGGAAAGACCATAGGCAAGAGGGGGAAGAAAGTATTTTAAAAGTTTGTTGCCTGTCTTTTTCAGCAGGGGTTCCTAGGAAGCTGTGTGTTGGCCTGCAAAACCCTGGCTAATCTTCCATTCTCAAATTTGCTCGTATTTACCATTAAAGGAGAGGTAGATGAGGATGACTCCTACTTGCTCTTAATACATTATGCCTATATTGGACACTCAGAAATGGACTTCAAATTAATACATAAAGTAGATTTGCATTGGGAAAGAGACTGAGTAGAAGTGGTCCATTAATTGCAAACCAGTGAATAACACAGAAAACTTGGAGCTTTTTGCCTGTTACTAGCTCATTTCAACCCTAAACAGTGTTTCCTTCTAACAATTAGTGAGATATGGACCACACAACCATGGGAATTGCACTCCCAACTTGTGTTGTAAATGCAGTCATTAGCTGTAGCTGGAGAAGTCAAAAGCATGGTAATAAGTAGTTGAAATATATCCATGTCATGCCTAGAGTATCTGATATTGTCATGGGCCAAAAGTTACAACAACCTACTGGAAATCGGTGATGTTCTGGCACAGAGGTTTGATAATCCAGAGTACCTGAAATAGAATTGACTTGAGCCCTAAAAACCTCAATTTAAATCATTAAAGGAAAGAAGGCACAAGTATTGATTTTAAATATCTTCCAACATCCCAAAGGGTTATTAAGTCAACACATGGATTCTGTCAGTGGTAAATCAGTCCATAAAAGACGGGAAATCTCTCTGTGCCAAATTTTAGACACGTTTGAGTCCAAACATTTTTACTGTGAACTTTCTGCCTTGGGCTCACCTGCATGTCAATCCCCTACACAAGAAAAAACACTAGCATTATTTCATGACATCAACAGCAAGCCCAAATATTTTATGTTAGCCATAGATCTGGCTTTTGGGTCTTGTAAAATCTATGGGTGCTGAAAGAGATGAGCTGGTAGAACACTTTTTGTTTGGCCTGTTCACTCAGAAAAGTGGTACATGGAAGTTAAAGGGAAAAGCAGTGCATGGAAGTTTAGTAAGAAAAACTCAAGCAGATGAAGACTGGAAGCTTCCAAAACAACAGTCTTACAGCCTCAACAGACTGTGTTGTGTCTTGTAACTGATTCACTAAATATTCTCTTTAGAGTTCAAGGAGAAACTTAATTGTTTGGAGTGAACCTTAATTTCTGATTTGTATTTTACTCTAAATTTAACATTGTTAAGAAACTGCTGGGTAGGGAGATGCATGAGGCACTGTCACAACTTGTTATATCCACTACTGTTATGTTTTTAAATATTTTAAAGAGCAGGAGGTAGTTCTCCTTACTTCTCTTTCATTTGTTGTTGTTTTTTTTGTCAAGAACCACAACAGTTTTAGAGAATTCTTTCCGAGTAGTTTGCAAGATGCCCTCTGGCAGCTGAACAACTCATGGCTTACAAACTACTGAATATTCTCACCACTAGGGCCAATCAGTAAATGGTTAACTTAGTTCCTAATAGAGAATATTTTCTTATGTTTAAGCAGCAATTTTTAATGATATTAAAGTCTTGATCTACCTGTTACAAAAGGAACAGTACTCTCCAATCTCTTCATGCTCCTCACCAATGGAAAAATTACTCTACATAATCTGATCCTCTTTCTTTTCCTTGCCTTTCTTTGCCTGACCTAAATTGGTAAAGGAAAATTACTGTTTTCTTTCAGTTCTTTCAGACTCATCCAAGAAGATTAAACTTTCCAGACCTCCCCACACTGCCTGTATATTATGATTCATTCTTAATTCATAGGCTTCTGGATCATGCTTATTATAGATCTGTCCTATCTTTAACAATCCTTTTCACAAGGATTTTCATTTATCTTCATTTTAATTTTACATATTAGTTGGAAACCTTAAAAAAGATCAAGCGCTGACATTTCCAGCTTTTTCCTCCCACTACAGGAGAAGATCCTCTCATCCTAAACTATAAAAAAGGAGCTCTGTTTTATATCCAGTTGATGTTCTTTATTCTCAGGATGTTCCAAGGCTTTACTGGACCCCCACTGTGGGGAGGAAAAAAAAATCTCTTTTCTGCAAAGCTGATAATTTCTATTTTATTGCATGTGTTACAATTTGATGCCAAAAGATAGTAATCTTTCCTGACCATTTTTAATTATATCACATTACTTTCTACAGCAAGTAAATGACACAACAGTCCTGCTTGAAGTTCTCCTTTAGTTTTCAGACATGCACTCCCCCACCTACCCAGAGCTTTCTAGGGTTTACCAGTCATCAGTCTGCATAATCATGAAAACGTCAATAAGGTCCATAAATCCTAAGAGGAATGTCAGGTTAATGGTTTATATTTTAATGACAGATACAAAAAATTATGTAAATCATGTTAATGAACAGAAACATATTAGACTGGATCATATCTAATGACATAATCTTTCTGGGAAATAGATAAAACTTTCAGTCAAGACAGTATGGATCTGCTATGGCTGTACGCTTATTGTTGGGTGGTATATAGAAGATAGATCTTCCAAAAGGGTAAACAGTGATAGCTGCCAGACCTTCCATCATCATCCAATGACCTGATAGTTAGGAGAAGATGTCCATGTTCCATGCAGAGATGCAGTTTTTTCTTCCATCAGGATAAGTCAACTATCTACCCTTCCAATAACTGGATAAGTTTTGTTTGAAAAAGAAGCCAAAACCAGTTATTTGAACTACAGAATTCTACTACTTTCTCTTAAAAAAAATTCTGATGGTTGTTAATGAAAGTACAGACCATGGGAGGACCATATAACATTCCCTGGTAGATTGGGTTATGGCGAGTCATAGTTGCTTAAATTTGGGGGGATTTTTAATTGGATGACTTATCACCTATGAATTTCAACTTTCTTATTTGCCAAGCCATGTACCTCTGAACAAAATTCTTGAAGAGAGTGACAGCTTATGTTACAGTTCATGCATTGCTTGGCTTTTTCCTTGGTTCTGTAAAAAAAGTGATGCAGGAATTCCTTGAGGCTTCATCAGTAATTTTAGTGTTTTCCATTTGGACAAAAGCAAGAGAAATTCAATGCCTACAGTGACTTATGTTGTGATGGGTGGGATTCATCCCCAAGTGCATTGGCCACAAGTCTACAATGAAGCTATTGCATTAGTCTGACCTTTCACAGCAGTGTCTGCTTTTAGGAATTGTTAAGGTCCCAGGTTAATGCTGTCATCCACGGATCCTTTACCCCACCCTGTCCTTAATGCAATGTACTGGATTCTTTTGTTAGTTTCCAGTGTAGAGTCTCCTTTCCATGCACAGCCACACCAAGAGTCGTCAGAGCAAGGGAACTTCTTATAGTCAAATTACGTTGCTAAAACCCATAAATCCACTTCGAGGTCTTCTCATCTATACCCCAACTATTGTATTATTTCTGGCTTGTTTTACATTTCACTGCACTCTGTACATGATATTCTGTCATATCTCAAAGCAGACTGCTCCAGGCAAATGTTAGACATTGTGTTTTCCCTACTCTCTGCAGTGCCTACAAATAACTGCCTAGGAATAACATTGAGTGTTGTTTCCACAATGCTCTAGATTTCTGTGTTACTGGAGAAGAAGTAGTGGTTGAAGAGACAGACCACTGTTTTTCATTAAGCTATTTTTAATACCTGTTTTAGTTAAAAAACAGCAGGCTAAGTATCTGCATTCATCCACAAATAAAACTATGTTTAAATGCAATTAGGGCTGTAAATTAAATTTCAGATCTTAAATTCTCTTGGTCAAAACACAAGAGAAAAAGAGAGGGTGAAGCTTAATATGCCAAACTGGTTGAAAATGCAGCCTTATCTGGAAAGCACATGACTTACTAGGAACTTTTTTAAAAAATATATGCATTTTCATCTAAAAAAATGCATCTTCAAGACAAAAATTCAAAGAACAAAAAGGATCTTCAAATAAATAAATGGTTTTGGCTCAAAACTCAAAATCTTGATGGTTCATCGTAATGTCTTGTTGGAGCTGTAATTTTAAAACTTCATTAGTTCTTCCTTTTTTGAGGGCTGGGTTCTTAGGCTGATAGTGCATGTAGGACTTAATGGTCTCCCTGTTTTATAAACTCAGACACCTCAGGAAACCTGTAGGCATCTTGGATTGTGTGGCTCTCTGTCAAGTTCTACACAAAGAAACAGCCTCTTGAGGGGTCTTGTTTTGTTCTCATGTCTTTTTGGGTCAAAAAGCAACACTTTGAATGAAAAACATCTTTTCATTCAAATACTTGGTTTTCCAGCAGACAGTCAAAATAAAATTTTTCAATGAACTGTATTACAGTCATAACAATTTATGAAAAAAAAAATTGTTTCTGCCATTTAAACAGAGTTACTTCATACTATTGTTTTCCAGTGAGACCTTAGTGATACTTTAACTTACCAGTTTTGTTCTTCAGGGAGTAGAAACAACTTATCAAAATGAAAAAAAAAAAACTTTTATTGGCCTCTATCTGAAGGAATGATAAGATGTAATTTTTGTGGGATTAGAATGCATTATAAACACATAAATTCCTCAAACATGGGTGACTTTGAATGCCTTTGAATTATTTTCCAGTGCACCCAGTTAGATCAGGGCAATAAACTCATTGATATTTGGTCTGGAAGCAGAGGAACATGAAGTGAAATTAACTCTTCTAGTGCCCCCAAAATCTGAGGTACATTTGTGGCAAGAATGCAAGATCTGTTCAGGTTCAAATCTTAGGAAAGGTTGAGTGTCTCCCTCAGTCATTAGGCCAAAATTTCATATCTATATTAAAACAAATTCCAAAACATGAAAGGACTGACAGAGACTGATCCTGATGGTTATATTTACCTGTTTAGTAAATCCATCCACAAACTCAGATACAATGGAGACTCTTAACAGAGTCAGAGGTGGGATTAGTTGCAGAGGCTCACAACCACACTGTCGGGGTGCAATTTTCTCTTTCACAACATCCCTGTGCCCAGTTTTTCTGGCTGGTGAGGAGGTAGGGACGCTTTCTGTTTGTGTACTTGCCTAACTGGTTTGGGGAGCAGAAATCTGAGTAACTTCTGATCTTGTTTCCTCTCTGACTTTCCTAAAACTCTTATTATGTAGCTAAATTCATAATCTCAAACTGCCAGGAGGTAATGAGAAAATTGTTAATCTCATTGCTCTCCTGTTTGGCTGTATAAGTCCCTTAGCTTAAGGGATTTACAGTTTTATTGTTCTTGCAAGTTCTAATCAGATTTTAAAAGAAATCTAAGATCCTTTTTAGGATATGATTTTAAGTTTATATGAATTGACGCAACAGGGAAGCAGCAAAGCCAAAAATATCAGTATAAATGTCAGTGGTTTGAAAAGTCAGTTCTCCCCATTTCCCTACCAATCTTTAGTACAAAACAGTGACTTGTAATGTAGCCACACATCCTGTAGTTCATCCCTTTAGCTAAACAGTCCAATATAATAATAGCAAATGACTGTAGGAGGAGATGGTTTAGTTTTAGCAAGCATGAAGCCTCATTTTACTCAGAGCAGTGTAAATAGGAGTGACTGCTAGAGTTACAAGGATAATACTGCTGGAAGGCTTATGAGGAGAGGTGTGAATCCAGCCTGGAGGGTTTCTGCTAATTTTCTTTTACTTTTTCTTTTTGTGGGGGCATTAATAGTACAGGACAGATGATGGTGTTATCGCTTCTCTTGGAAACAGAGTGCACGCCCATTTCTTAAAGTAGCTAGTATGTAGTATATCAGTCTGCTGACTCTGGCAATAGGACAGACCACCCCATTCCTGCTGCTGTTGCATAGTTGGAATTCCTCTTGACTTTAATGAATGTGCTGTCAGCACAAGGGCTCCTCTACTCCACTGATATTGTCAGCTGAAGGATTCTTTATTACCTTTACGTACAACTTGATTGTCTCTAGATGATGTATTTTGTACACTGAAGCATATTTATATTCATATTCATAAACATTGAATATTCATTAATATCTTTGCATGTCAGATAATATAAGTAAACCAAGGTGTTAAGGATGTCATGATGTACTTAAATTTTTAATATTCTTGTCAAAATGAGCCTGTGTGGCTTCTATAAAGAGCACACCTGTCCACAGCAAGGCTAGATGAGAAATGCCTTGCTTCAGGTCTTTTTATTCCCCATATGCTTTAGAAAGTTTGTGAATCAGAATACTATGCTTAAGCTTAATTTATCTTTTATTTCATACCTGCTTTTATTGGCACCTTCTGCAATGCTATTATAGTCTCTGTTATTTATCCTCAATGTTGCTTGCACACAGAGAATTGCCTGTTTTGTTCTGTTTCCAATCCTTTCTTCGTAGTCTTCTTTCTCTTCTGTCAATAGCTGATCTTCACTGCCTGTTTCTCAGTTTTTGCCTGTGTATCATTTTCAATCCCAAATGCTGCTGAGCATTTCTTGTAACACTGATTTCTCCTTTCTCTTTTCTTCCATCTTCTCTTTAACCAATGCAGCCAGAGGCTTAAGTTGGAGGATTTATGAGAAGAATAACCAAGGGAAAAAGGCTGTAGAGACTTCTAAGGGTTTGCAGGCTGTGTTCTGAAAATACAGTGACTCCAAAACCAAGCAGGGAGTTCTTAGGAGCACCCAGTTGAGCAGTGACTGCAAAGAATAGGAGGGACAGCTTGATTCCTAGATTGAGTAAACTTGGAAAGGTGTCTTTACCTATCTTTGTAGGATGTCAGAGACTGTTTCAGAGATACCTTGAATAGCTGTGGTATCCATACTGCAGGATACTGAAAGATACCAAGATGTGGAAGCATCTAGATGTTTGATCCTAAATCTAGTGAATTTCAGTTTAATTCAGTGATTTTCTAAGTAAGAATGCTTCCTTAGTAAGGATTCATCCTAAATAAGAGCACTTCCTCAGTAGGAATGTTTCCTTAAACAAGGCTGTAAGTTGTTTTATGGAAGTTCATTTGAGTTGGTCAAATAAAACAATACAAGTGTCATAATGTCAATGATGTTGGTCTGAATGAATAGTGCTCAGAGTCTTGGACTATATTTTGTGCCAAAATCACTTCCTCAG
The DNA here is from genome assembly GCA_020086605.1 of Lanius collurio. Lineage (NCBI taxonomy): Eukaryota > Metazoa > Chordata > Aves > Passeriformes > Laniidae > Lanius > Lanius collurio. Next base: position 20,134,196 of record JACBWW010000002.1, on the reverse strand, counting down.
GATGTCATTGTGGAGACTTAAGCAGTCTACAAAATATTGTATGTGAAAACATCTGATGTCAGCTAGTGGAGGGAGACAGAGTGGTTTCATTGCTTACATTCAGGGCAGCTAGCCAGGAACCCCAGGCTCTAACCCTGGCTCTGCTTTGGGCAGGGCTATCGCAGTCTGGACAGATCAATGCAAGCAGAAAAAAAGGTTTCGTCAGAGAAGTGGTTGAGATAGTGTCTAGTACAGGACTATGGAATACAATATGGAGCTTTACAGACATGCAGTATAGCAGGTAGAACTGAAGAAAAAGATGTACTGACCAGTTGAAATAGTGGTATTTCACTAAATGAAAAGGCACCCTTTTTTCAGTTTTACATGTAGACTTCATGCCTTCTGTTTTGTTTGTTGGTCTGTTTTTCAGTCATGTAAATCATGAATCGGATTTTTTTCCTTGCAACTTCTTCAAAGATTCCACCACTTCATTCTGCAAATTGTACCTGCCACTGTGTCATTGTAAAATATGTATGTAGAACACAAGTAAAAGTGGATACCTATGACTGGTGCAAGGCAGAGCCTCTGTCCTCTCCTTCATGTTATCTTTATGAAAATGTGCATACATGTATGAGGCAGAATTACTAGTGTCCAAGGGTACTTGCCAGGGTACTTGCCAGGGGACTGTAATGTAGTTATTCCCAAATGAGACCTAATGCAAGCAGGTTTGTAAATGCACAGGCTTTTCCACTCTTCTTTAGCCTATGTTTATTCCTCATGATTGATGAAAACAAGTACCACTAAAGGCCCTTGTGGACTACATTAATTATGCCAGTGGTTGATTGGTTTGGCCCCAAATGCTTTGTAACAATAGGCAGATTTAATTAGCAACAGCTCTGATTGCAATAGCTTTGCAACCTCCTGGGAGCATCATGCACTGAGCTTCCTTTTGCATTATTGTCAAGCTGTTAAACAACGTTTAATTTTCCCAACTGAAAAAAACACAAAGCACACAATGCATTATGTGTAGAAACAATAACAGAACTGTCTTCACATAAGCGGTAATAAAAACGTTTCCTTATTAGGTGACTGAATGCCAACATTGCTCTTTCCTGTGATGCTCATTGTCTGTAAAAGTTAAATATTTAGAATCTGTTTTACTTGAGCAGTACTGCCAAAACCCGTCTTTCAGATTTTCTCTCTTCATTGTAGAGAGCTTCAAAACAAATGCAGCTTGAGGGAATTGTGCATGTCTGTGTAGGGAGACAATATTGAAACAGGTCTGAAAAAACTGGAAATACCAAGCAAACACCTTGAAAAATAACATTTTGGGAAACCTGCTCACACACAATAGATTTTTGGGAAGTATTTCTGCAAGGCCTGTACAATTTATACAGGTTGTTTGTGTGGCATGTTAAAATAATGATCTTCTTGAGCATGTAAAGTAATCATAGGTTGTAAAGGATTAGAGATCCTTAGACACATTTTGATCTCTCATTTTACTAGTTCAAAAGTCTTTGCTACTATGCATTATTTAAGAAGCCTTTAAAATTGTTCTGAATATTCTTGAGACTGACTTTGCTGCTGCTGATCTAGGGATCAATGTGTGCAATGGAATGGTTCCAGTTTCCAGGAGCAGAAATTTTGGCCTGGAATTTTCAATATGATTGTAGACCTTCCATTCTTCAAATGCATAGGGATGTTTCGCTCTCACACCATATTTAGCATTATCTACTCTTCAGAGAACTATTTCTTTTTGAAAACAGAGATGAAAGTGGGGTGGAATTGGAATTTTTATTTTTAATTCAGACCGCCCTTGTTTTTTCCAAAGTTTGAAGATAAAGCCAAGCCAAAGATTTGTCTTTGCTCTTGAAACCAAAGCACAGGCTGAGCTGTTTAACCATGGCCATATGACAAAAGCAAAAAAGGAAAGAAAGAGCAACATAAAACTATATTAAAAGTAGTTGGAGCCGAAAGAATTAGTATTAGAATATTCTTATTGGATTTTACTCTTCTTTGGCTCATCCTCTTTATTGCACATAAAACTTTGCCAAAATCAATAAACAGTCTTCTATCTGAATCCTGGAGCTCTCCTGTTATGAATGCTGACATCCTACATTTTATATAAATAGTGTGCCTTGGATATAATGTGCTGGGGGCAAGGACCTGTAGAGCCTTTAATCTAAGATGAGTCTTCAACTTTATGCAGGGTTAAAGCAGTGCATTTACCTTTTCACCAGGCTTCGTGTTCATGTTTTCAAATCTCATACTGAGGACAAGAGTTCTGGGAGCAGTATCATCAGTAGATGATGCCACCTTCTTCCATTTGTTTGTTGCTCTGTTAAAAGATTTTTCATTGCATAACACCATTCTTGTAATTAGAGACAGAAGCAATAAAATGCATGCTTATTTTCAACCTGCTTCTTGCCTTCTCTTTGACAAGATGAAGAATAAAAAAACAGCAGATAAGTGGCCAATTTTTGATTCATCTGTCGTAAGTTAGCTTTTAAGGGTGCAATTATGTTCTCAACATTACTACAATTTTTTTTAATTTTGAGGTTTTTTAAACCAAGTAGGTTTTAAGGATATTTATCTGAGAGGTCATGACAATGATGGTAGCATAAACTTTTGCATTATGGCTGTCAAAGTTACTGCCTGAAACACTGAGGAAAAAATTCAGAATTTCTGGTTCAGCATCCTGTTTAAACTCTTTATATTTGCTTAGTGCCAGAGGGCCAAATTCTTACCATTCTGTAATGCCCATCCAGTCTGCTGTGACTTAGACATGTGTGCAGACAGTATTGACACTTTTGTAAGATACTTTGAGACATGTAAAAGAGTTCTACCAAAATGCAAAATACCACTCTTATTTTTTTGAACATATCTGTGCATTTTTAAACTACACATCTCAGATTGCATTTCCATAAAATAGACAGAAATTCTCTAGTCTCCTGCTGGCTTCTGCAACAGTTCTGTCTGTAAGGTGGCAGGAAATGAGTTGATACTTAGAAAATCAAGTGTAGCTGGAATTGCAGTCACCTCAGGCAGGAGTTAAGCAATAAAGATGGATAACACTACATGGTGGCAACAGCATTAGCAGTGTGAACCAGTGGCAAGAGCATGACACAGATTGCAGCCAGGGATGCCCCTGTACACATCTGAAAGGAAAATTACTTTAGTGCCTAAGGTCAAGCATGCACAGTCATATCCATGCACTGATGTAAGTATCTCAGTTAACCAAGTGGAGAAGATAAACAACTTCTGTTTCATGGAGGGGAAGTGCTAGATGGATAAACATTCGTGTAAACTGGATGGCTTATTTAAGTGTCAAAATATGAATTTAGGCACCTCTATTTGTCTGTTTTGTTTTTTAATTTTTAGTAGAGCTACTCAAACAAATATGCACTCTCAGCTTACCTGGCAAAGAGTTTCATTTTCACAGCTCTATGGAAAAAGTGAACCAGTTTTATTTTCACTTCAAATCTCTCTTGAAAAAATGAGAAATTTTTCCACTGGCAGGAGACTAACATTTGCTGGTGAATACAGTCATAAAGCAAGAATGATAGCTTTGCGCAATTTTCTTTAATGAATGAGCCTTCAGGTTGCTACAGCAAGCTGACCAGTCAGCCACTGTGTTTGGGAAAAGTCAGTGATTTTAATTTGCTGTAATTTTGGGTGGTGGCTTTTTTGTTTGGTTGGTTTTGCAGTTTGAATGCAGTGGGGTTGCTCTTCTCTGAAAGGATGAGGCAGCCATATGTAGCAATATAGGTAGCAGCATTTCCTCTCATGTAGAAAAACCAGATTTCATCCCATTTGGAAAATAACTGCTTTCAGATTTATCCTTGCAGGATGGGGCAGTCATTTGCACATAAACCTCTCGTGTTAGGGAAGTCACATTAACTAAAGCTAGCAAGAGCACCTGGGGATGAAAATCCATGCTCTTTCCATTAATTGAGCAAAGAAGGACGAGGGATCTCATCTCCTCAGAAGACCGGATTTTTCACTCTCATTGTGAGGCCTGATACTGTGTCATTGACCAGTTGACTTTGAATTATTTTTGATTTGTATAAAGGCTCTTTTTAAAGATCCATTGACGAAGGTAGGGTGTAAACAGTCCTTGGATCACACCTGGCACTCTGCAGAGGCTTGCTATCTTTTTCACACACTGCTGTTAAAGATTTAACAAAAATATGCTGCTTTTGGTTCACTGCTGTCTCACATTTCATAGATGATACAGTAAAATATTTGACCTGGGAAGTTTAATACAAAAATTTTGGCTCCAATGCAACATATGTGTTTGAAATAGCTCAGATCTATAATCTAATGTATACTCATTTCATGTTTCTCTCTTATTTATCTACTGTAGGAGTAAATGCTAATATTAAAACATTTAGAATCAGATTGTGTCATTTGTAAATGAAGACTAATTTCTGTGTGAGTTTTCAAGTCAAGACAGATCTCGCACTACCATTTTATGCCATCTGAGTAAGAATAGCAAAATAGACAATTACATTAGGTTTAAAAGAGGTAGCCAGTTTGATCCCTTAATCTATTCAATGGCAGAGAAGAGAAAAAGGATCAAAACTGAATAGCTGATTAATTTGAATTAGTTATATTTCTGTGAGAAGGGAAATTTGAATACTTGCATAATATTTCTCATCTCTTTAACCAAGAAGTTGGGCTAAAATAAACAAACAAGGAAGCAAAGGAACAACCAAATGGAATGCTAAAATGGCAGGCTTTTTGAGGCAAAACAGTTCTTTTTCTTTTACAGTGACTGTGGTTACAGTCTTTCTCAGTACTATGGTTACACGATTTCAAATCTTAAGAAAATAAAGAATTGCAAAGGTATGTGCAAAAACTTCTGTAGCTTAGAAACTTATTTAAAAGTTCCAGCAGAAAAGTTGGTTTGGATTTTGATTAAAGAGCAATTCATCCCATTATATTTCACACCTCTGTCTTATGTCCCTCCAAACTTTTGCCGTTTGGTAGAACCAGAATTTGTGTAATACAGAAATCTTGGTTTTATATAGGGCTACTTGGCTGCTCAAACCCAGGGTAAAAGTTGACAAAATCTTGTATGCCAGTAGATTATATTGATTTTGATTATGTTATTCCCAGGTAAAGATAAATGGGGGCTGGTAGTCTCTGTATTTTGAATCCTTTTTTCAATGGGCTCAGTGCATTTTCAGATGTTTTTTCTTGTGTATTGCAGTATCTTTGCATATGAAACCACATAGATAAATGAGAGCATCTGTCTGTGATTTAACCTTCTTTGTTCAGTGGAATAAAATACATAAATTAATCATTATGGCTGTGTTGAAGCCATGAGCGTTTTGCTTTTTGAGCCACAATCATCGGCCCAAGCTCCAAAAGTGCAAAATAGTGATCAGCTGTATATTGAGCTCTCACTGAAAATGCACACAAGGGGCCTGCAATATTTGGTTCCCACAATTTTTTTCAGAAATGAGAAAAAATATGGGTAGGAAAGTTGCCAGCTTCCTCCAGGCTTTGAGAACCCTCATGCAGATGCGTATCTGAACCTAACGTAAATCAAAACATGTGGCGCCAGAAGAGTATTAATGCTGTAATTTAGTCCTAGGTTTTGGTTGCCATCTAGATGTTGGGTCTAAGGCTGAGTGTTTATTAATGTTACCTATTCCTTACAATCAGTACTTGGTCCATGAACAAATATTAGGCTTAACTGCAACCATACGTGCATTTGAATAGGTTCAACTGGGACCTGATGTATTGTCCATTGAATTTAGTAGGTATTTTTCCATGGAATTTTATTTGGGGAAGCCCAGCCCACATAAATACTTTTTTGATCCAGGGTAATGAACAGCTTTTATAAGAAACTAGTAGCATGAGTAGATTAATTCTTGCTTTTTTTTCTGTAACATTGACCTGCACTTGATTCTAGTTAGAATGGAGGTTACTTGAAAGTGTCAATAGGTGGCAGGCAGACAAATTCTTTTAAGAACAGGTCTTCTTAAGAAAGGCTGGTATGAGATTCCCATGTTCTGGCCATGAGGGACAAGAAAACCACTTATTGTACACAAAGGGTAGGGAGTTGGCATTCAAAGTGCATTATACCACTTCATCTACCTCTTCAGAGAAGAAATCTCTTATGCTAGATAATGTCTAGACAAAAGCTGGAAACTCTGAAAAAATACAAAGCCATGGAATTACACTTCTCCTTTACTAGAATGAAATAATTTAGGGAATTTTTGTCATTTGTATTAGCTGTGCTTATAGCAGGAACAGACTTAATGGGTTCTGGGTGATGAAATTGGTCAGCTACAGATAAAGAACTTGTTAGTTTACCTTCAAGGGGTGTGTTTTCTGGAGTTGGAATAACAGGGCCACTGCTGTAGTGGACCATTTTGCCATTCATTCAACTTAAACTCCTCTGCAGGAAGTGCATAGCTTGAATAGAAATTATCTCACTTCCCACTTGACTTTCTAAAGTGAACATATTAGTCATATGTGGAAATACAATTTGGTGTAATGTAAGTGGAATTCCATTCAGTGAAACATGAAGACTAAAAAAACTAGTTAAAAATATAAAAACATATTGTGATCAGTTTCCTTGGGGTGTATTAACTTCACTGGTTCAAAGAGGGTTCATCCTAAGCAAGTCGATCAAATTCTTATTCTCATGAGATGTGAAATTTCTTGGAGGGTTGCATGGGTATCAACAGGATGCCTATTTATCCATCCTAATGATGATGTATTGAAATAAACTAGCTCAAATCTTATGTAAATCATTGTTTGAATTGTGCTTAAATTAGGCTTAATTAACCAGGACGCACAGATGATATGGATAACACTCCGATTAACAGAAATTGTCATACAATTGAAGTATACTAAAATTTGGACATGATTATATTCTGTCTGTATATCCTCCCAGAAAAAGGGTGGAATTGCAATATTAACTAACTGTAATGTTACACTGCAGTCCTCTAGAACATGCTTCTCACTTTTTGAAGTATTTTTGTTCACGGGTTTCTTGTTACCTACTGTCTAGAGAGAACACTGAGCTTCAAGCCCCAATAAAAGATCCATTTACCCTGAAAACCAGGCTGTCTAAGTTGTCCTTTCATGGCCCATTATGGTAATGAGAAAAGGAGGGAGCAGGAACCAACTGAAAACAGAATTTCTTAGAGTGGAATCTGTTTGTTATATACATATTGTGGGGTTAAGGAAATTGGAAGGAAATGTTTGTATAGTGGTAGGAAATGTTAAAGTAACAAACAGATGTCTTTGTAATTTTCTGCAGATTTGACAACTTGTTTCTACAGAACATACTGAAATTTACACATAAATACAGTTATTTACATTTATGCAAAAAAACCCAACTCAAATTGTAAATTTCCACATGTTGGGAGAAGTTGTGATAAAACACAGCAGAAAAACTGCTTCAATTTCTGAAATAAGGGGCCCATTTCAAGATTAACAAGATGATTATCATAACATACATAATACAGCACTCAGAGTTTTAGATGTGCAACAGAAATATGTACAGTTAAATAGATTATTCAGGATTACTTTTCCAGAAAAGTCACTGCTATTCTCCTCTAAGACATTCCCTAGTAAACATTAATTAAAATTGTAGGTAGCCCATGACAGATGAATAAATGGAGTCTTTAATAAATAATGATTTACAGTATTATATCCTATTACTACTGAGGTATTTTTCTTAAAAATGAACTTAATTAATTTAAATTTTCTTAATTACATTTTCTCTAAATTTTTTCTTGTAAATTAACTTGGTTCATTGAAATCCAGACTGTTCTCTTAGGGATGACTGGCAAAAAAATTGACAAAAAATTTTATACAAATCAGGAAACTTATCCTCTCAGTCATTAGCTGAAGTGTGTTTCTTATTGTCAGAAGATGCAACATTTCAGCTGGTTGTTTGTAATAGATTGTAAAGGCATCTTAAACCAGAACCTGAAAAATGTGTTTAGTAACTAATCTTTAAAATGAAAAGGGAAGAAATCGAATAGCACCATGACATAGGAAGTGTAACATACATTACATCTAAAACATTTTTTTGAACTCACTGGTGAGCAAGAATTTCACTTTGTCATAAGAAATGGTCATTGGGTGGATGTTACAATAGTTCTTGGTGTAAAACTGGACAAAGAGGTATATTTCCATATATGATCAAAATGTCTGTGTTGAATCACTAATGCTTATAAGTGATATAAAATAAAATGTAGTTTTGGTAAAAAATGCAGACATGTTTATTGACCTGAAATAAATTATCACAGCTAAGCTATAGTGCTGGCTAACATGGTACACTATGCAGAAAGGATTTTTAGCCATGCCTAACTATTTTTTTTACTAAGATGCTTGGAAAGTATCTCTTTTTTTCTGGCAAGACAAAACTGAAGGAATTAAGTAAAATAACAACAGTGTAAGCATATTCCTTGAAAAGAAGAAACTGGAGTATCAGTGCTTTTCTGTTCCCAGAAAAAATGTTGTTGTAGTAACACATTCCATAGAAGGTTTGATGCATTTTAATGAGTAAGGTATATTATCCTGCTTTTATTTTGTGGCATAGATCCTTTTCCATATGAACTTTATGAACTTCTGGCATCCATCTGTTATGGTTCCAGTTCATAGCTGTTGTCAGATTGTTTGGACAAACTGTCAGAGATTTTCTAAGCTAATGACATTTATCACTGGTTCTCCTGGGAAATGAAAGTTTGTTGACCATGACTCTTCTGACACTACAAAGGCAATTATTTTCAGCAGTATGGTAGCTCTTGTGATAAGAGCTCTTAGCATCACAGGGCTACAGTTGCATCTTTCCACTACTCCTCTTGTAAATAATTGAAAGAAAAGTTTGAAAGTGGATGAATGGCTCCCTCAGAGAGGAAATCACACAGAGGATTAATATTCTGGTTCTGGCAGGCAGGATTGTAGATAAGCACTTTAGACCAGTTTTCCTTTAGGTAGGAACAATGTTCTAATGGGGAAAACAAACAGGGAAGTAATAATGGTGACACAAATGGTTTTGTCCAAAGTGTACAAAAACCACTAGACTTCAGAAATTACTCTCTTGAGCAGATTGCCTTATAGCTGACCTGCAGCTCATTAGCCATTGTTTAAGGGAGAAAAAATTATAAGCTATTCTGCACCTTTGTTGCATAAAATTAATGAATTCTGTTCAGCAGATTTACAATAAGACTCAGTCATTTGGCTTATAGAGAACTGACAGATGTAGTGTGCGTTACATTCTTTTTTCCCCCTAATTTGTTATAAATAATCTAGATTTTATCTGACAACTAATTTAAGACCAATGATAAATTCCTCTGCTTGTTAAAATTTCCTATCTGTAAGGGAAAGATAAGAAATTAAAAGTTTCAAGAAGGGGAAAGTCCTTCCTCTTTATCTTTAAACCTTCCTTTGATTACTGTCTGCTCTGTTTCCAGTCTCACTTGTGATGTTAAGTTCAAGCATTCTTCTGAATGTCCATCCTAAAGCTATAAGCCACATTTTCAGCCCTCCTGAGACATTTTCCCCATAATTCTGCTTTTTCTGTACCTCTGAGATTTAAAACCAGACATAAGGAAGAAAAAGAACCAGAAGAAACATGACCTAGTGCAAAAGATACAAATTAGTAGCTTGAGCAACAGCTTGTAAAAAATCTTGCCTCTGCAAGTCAACCAGTAAAGGCCAGATATCTAACACTGTTGCCTAAACCACCTCAAAACAGGTGATTGCACTGGCCCATGAATCAGCAATGCAGTCCTTCACAGGTTGTTTGAATCAGTAGAAATCAGAGCTTCGCAGAAATTAGGGAGTGTAGCTTATGCCCACAGCTGAAACAGTCCATATCTGCTTCTGTGCTGGGAATTTTCCACCACACCCTCTCGGTTCGGACACATTTTATCTATCTGGATGATCTGACTATGTGGTATTTTATACACCAGTGTATTTTCTAAACAAAGCTGGGAGCACAAAAATGTATCACTCCTCTGGGTTTCGGAGAGATAAGAATACCTGCCCCATGTTATGTTGCTAGTTACAAGGATGTAAACCAAGAGAAGGTCACAGTAGCTAATGGTGTGCTCCCAAGGTTTATCAGTACAAAAGAGATATTAATCTAATGGAGTTTGAAAAACAGCAATGATTTCCTCCCTCTCTTGGCATCTGCTCCACCCCATTTGCTCTTTTTTGCTTGATTATATACGAAACATAAAAAGTGAACAACTAAGCTAAGTGATGTGTTTCTAGGGTTGTCACACCTTGTTTCTTAATAATCATCAGCCATTTTCACTGATGGGAATATTTGTTTTGGCTACTCTAGGAGGATGTTGGTGACAGATTTCTACTTTGCCAAATGGTAGTTATTTCTGTGAAGGTTTCAACATGCAAATAATTATTTTTCCTTTTTTTAAAGAGTGTTTCTAACGCTGCTACACTGATTTTCTAAGTATGCTTTATTATCTGAACACTGGCAATTTGAGAGGTATTCAATCTCTGTTTATGTCAGTGGGTAGACCAAGACAAAAACATGCAAAATTATCAACTTACCTAGATACCCTGTTCAAACACTATATGAAATAAAAGAAGAAAAAAGTCAGCCAAAAACCTCCATCTGTGCCTTGTGTAATCAAGCTAGTGAGTGATATTCTCTTTTTTTAAACCTTTTACATGAATTGGAAAAAAACACTCAGTTTTGTAAACCAGGCCATTGTGTAGGTGGAACTGTGTGCCGTTTAAAGTGTGAAAGTATTTAGATTTCTACCACCCTTTCCCCTCCAACAGAAGTCTTACTGATTTTGGACATTTTCATTTGCAAAAGTCTGTCAAGGAGCAGTAGTATTCTGGTCATGATTAGTGAATTTCTGTCAGTGTGTGCCCATAATTTGCAAAAAATTTTCTGAACTCTGTGGATAAAAGAAAACAAGATTATCCTAAAGCTTAAATTTGTTAAAATGCACTAGAAAAATCAGTCAGGATTCAACTTATTCTTTGTGGACAGAATTATTAAAAGTGAAAAAGTAAATCCTTTCATTGATTTGAAAGAAGAGCATATATTACCCACAATATTTTTTTTTAAATTGTAACATTAAAATTACTGTTCTTTAACTGAAGAGAATCTCTAATTGACTGAAATTCTACTAGCTTGAAATTTTCCTATCAGTGATTTGAATGTCTGTAGAGTGCTTAATATTCTTCTTTTTCAAGTATTTCTTTTTTCTTTTTTTTCCTACTGGATAGTTTGGAAATTATACAGAAGCTGTATTATTTAACAATCTAAATTTCACATGACAGGAGAGTGATTTTAAAGTCCCTGGAGAAATAAGGGACTTTGACTCCCTCTCATCTACTGTCTCTGAAGTCCCACGTGTACCAGTTTAGTAGTGACCAAAAATCCTCACCAGAGGTGTTATTTTACTGGTTGGTGTAAACAAATAGGCCTTTTCAGGACCTGTGGTTTCTGCTCTTTCCACCTTGCCTCATAGTTTCATGAAAAGGCTGAGAATGTATAGATATGTAAGTTTTTCACAAATACAGAGATTTTTTGGACATACTGATTACATGTCAAAAATGTATTACTTTTTTACATGGGTCTTTGCTCTCCAAAGCAAATGATACATTGACAGTACTAGAATCACCACAAAAGGATGTGGAAGAATTATCACTGTGTTAAGAGGTTGCTTCAAAACTGGAAAAAACAAGCAGAGTATAAAATTCCAAATGAATATCTAGATGAATAATTCATTTAAGGAATCCTAAGCAGTTGGATTTTTACTGTTCTCTCTGAAAAGAATCAGTACATTAGGGACTGTGGAGTGGATGAAGATTTTTTTAAGGTCACAAAGTATTTGCTTACTTATAGATTGTATCAAGTAGAGGAAAGGGGAAATTCAAGGTATTATAAGGACTATAAAATGAAGTAGCTTCATTAAAAGGAAATTAAAGTTTCTAACAATATATAGCCTAAACCAATGTAGTTGGTATTTGGGCTGTAGCAAGCCTTCTCAAAGAAAATACTTATATGCAATCAAAGAAAGATATAAAATTTGTTTGATAAATCTGGTAGGCAGATTTAACTTCTTCAATACTTTTTCTTTTCCATCCAAAAGCATCATCATGTGATCAAGAACTTCAGTCAGCCCTGGAGGAAGCAAAACAGCCCCAGAAAGACAATGTGTTCATTCCAGAGTGTGCTCAGGGAGGCCTCTACAAACCAGTGCAGTGCCATCCTTCCACGGGCTACTGCTGGTGTGTTCTGGTGGATACAGGACGTCCCATCCCTGGTACATCAACAAGGTAAGGGAGTACACGTTCAGTTCTCTAAAGCTGTTGTGAGAACATGCCCTTGTGTCCATGGGCTATCATGTAGATTTCTGTTGCTGGTGGAATTATGTCATATAGTTTTTTTCCACTATAAAGTGAGATGTTTTGAGAGACATCAAGAATTAGGGACAGATGGCCATGGACCCTTTCACTGCAATGACACAGGCAGTTTGCTGTCCTAGTCCTCTTCTTTACTCCTATTTTGTGCTGGGAATCCAAGGCTTGGAGCATATAATGAATGATCCCAGAGGAAATCTCACACCCCTTATCCTGAATATAAAAGAACCAAGTAAGATGGTCTATGACAGAAACCACGTCCAACCTCAGAAATGCTTAGTTATTTTTCTAGCAATCTCCTCAAATATTTCATGTGACAGACTTTGATGGAACATCTCCTCGGGAACCCGTAGAGTGGAAACATCATTTTAGTGTGTTATTAATAGAAGGTTGGAGTTCGGTCATCTCAGCGAGCCGGATACACGGCAAAGTGTTGTGAGCCACATAGTGCAGATGTAGGCAAAGCAGATATCAGGTTCCAAAGGATTTTATTTAGATTGGTTATTGAGGTTTGGCCCTTGTAGAAATGCTATACAAGCTCATATAGAGCTGGCAGGCAGTATGGGTATCTTGATGCAATCATAACTATTTTCTAACTTAAGCAAAATAATTTTTTAATCATTTGCATAAGGTTTGTGAAAGAAACACATTATAAGCCACTTGCTGTAAAATAATATATTCTTGGAGAGGCTTTTTTCACGTATTCTTCAAGTGCTAATTTATTGCTAGCAGTTTATACCATGGCCTAGACTATGCCAGTTACAGTACCATCTGAAGTGGACTTGATGACCTTAGAGGTATTTTCCAACCTTAGTGAATCCATGATTTTATGACTTACAGTTGTTGTTGATCTACTGATTCTGGCAAATTGAGGTCCATAAATGGTCAAAACAGAATAATCTAAATTTGATCATAAAACTATAGAATCAGTATACATATTGTGTGAGGATCTAAAGATGACTTTTGGAGATTCTAGATACTCCCTTTTATGCTCTTTCTCTGTTCACCCCTAGGTTTGTTCACTGTTTCTTTTTTTTAGTACTAATCTTTCTTTGAATTAATATCTTAAATAATTTTATTTCCTATTCCCTAATTTGAGTCCAATTCATCTTCTTGTGCTCATCAAGCAATGGGGCTTCTGCTGTGGTTTTGGTTTTGTTGGGTTTTGGGTTTTGGTGGGGTCTTTTTTGTTTGGTTTAAGTTTGGATTTTTTCTTGTATGTTTTTGGTTTGGGTTTTTTGGGGGGGGAGGGGTATGCGGTGTTTTTTTTGTTGTTGTTGTTTTTTGGGGTTTTTTTTGGTTTTGGGAGGTTTTTTTTATTTTTTGTTTGTTTGTTTGTTTTTTACTTCTTACTGATATAATTTTATTATAGAGTCACAGGATACCTGAGATTGGTAAGGACCTCTGGAGGTTCTCTGGTCCAATCCCTCTACTCAAAGCAAGATCAGCTAGAGTGGATTGCTCTGGCCTATGTCCAGTTCATTCTGAGTATTTCTAAGGATCAGGAATCCCTAGTCTCTCTAAGCAGCCTGTTTGATCACCATGATAGCTAAAAATATGGGGGTTTTGTATATTTGCATGAAATTTTCTGTATTTTATTTTGTGCCCATTGCCTTTTTTCCTGCCACTGAACATCACCAAGAAAATTCTGACCCTCCTTTCATTATTTTCCTCTCTTTGGATACTTAGAGACAACATTAAGATCCTCCCTGACCCTCCTCTTCTCCAGGGTGAAGGTTGTCACCACCCTTTCCTTATTATATCAAATGCTTCAGTTCTTTAATCATATTCATGGCCCTTTACCCCACCCACTCCAGTATGTCCATGTCCCTCTTGTTTAGGGAGCTCAGAGGTGGGCACAACATTGCAGATATGTCTCATTGTCCCATTGTGAATGAGAGGGAAAGGACCTTCTCCCTTGACCTGATGGGAGTACTTTTTCTAATGCAACCCTGGAGGCTGTTGGCCTTCTTTGCTGCCTCATACTCAGCACCCATCAGAAATCCCAGGTTCTTGCTTCAAAGCTGCTTTCCAGCTGGTTGGCCCCATCCTGTACTGGTGCAGGGAGTTAATCTTTTCCAGGTGCAAGAATTTTGCATTTTCTATTTTTTGAACTTCATGAGATTCCTGCCATGCCATTTCTTCAGCCTGTTGAAGTTCCTCTGAATGGCAGCAGAGCTGTGTCCTGTATCAGACACTTCCTCCCAATTTTGTATTATCTGCAAACTTACTAAGGTTGTTCCATGTCCCAGCTTCCTGGTCATTAAGAAAGAAGTTAAACAATATTGTCCCTACGAGCTTTGGGGCTTTCCACTTGTGACTGGCTTCCAGCTGAAATTTTGCTGCTGATCCCAACTATTTGAAACTGTCTGATCAGCCAGTTTTCAACATGTCTCTCTGTTCATTTATGTAGTACATACTTCATCAGTTTGTCTATGAGAATGTGATTAGAGACTGTCAAAAGCTTAGTTAAAATTAAGATAAATATCTGCCTGTCTCACCATATCCACTAAGCAAGTTATAGAATCATAGAAAGTTGCAGCACTGGCCAAGTATAATTCCCTCTCCATCCTGACTACTGTCAATCACCTTCTTCATATGTTTTGAAAGACCTTCTAGGAGGATTTACCTCATCACCTTCTCAGAAACTGAGGTAAGGCTTTCTGGCTCATTTGGCTCTTCCTTGCCCTACGTGAACACAAAAGTGACATTGGCTTTCTTCCAGTCCCCAGGAACCATCCCCAGTCAGTACAGCCTTTCAGATATAATTAAGAGTGGCCCACAAATCAGCTGGCTCCCTCAGGACTTGTGGGTGCATCCCATCAGGTTCCATGGAGTTGTGTATATCTTATTTGTTCAAACAATCCCTGACTTGATCCTTCACCACCCAGGATAAGCCTTCCTTGCTCTGGACTTTACTACTGATATCAAGGACCTGAGATTCCTGAAGACTTTACAAGTAAAGACCAAGGAGGAGGTGCCATCAAGTACTTCTGCCTTCTCTCTGTCCTTTGTCACAAGGTCTCTTGTCCCATCCAGCAGCAGGCTCACACTTCCCTTGTCTTCTTTTTGCTGCCAATATGCAGGTAGAAGTTCTTCTTGTTGCCTTCATGCTCTTCACCAGATTCCTGACCCCATCCCTGCCCACTTGAACAATGTCTGTTTATTCCTCCTGTATCAGCTGACTCTTTCTATGCTTTCTTTGTGTGAATTTTGTTAGGTGATCTCTGTTCATCTGTGCAGGCTTCCTGCCACATCCTGCATGTCAGGATAAACCAATTATGAAACTGGAGGTGATGATCCTTAAAAGTCAACCAGCTTGCTTTCCTAGTCATATGTATAATGTAGTATGTGCCATTTTGGCTCCTACTGTCATACAGACTGGAATTCTAGGTCTTCCCAGCCCCTTGATGAATCAACTATGGACCTAAAATCAGTCTCTGTCTCTTTTTTTTCCTGTTTGGTCAGCTGGGCTCTTGTTTCTGGCAACTACACAGTCATTCAGATGTGGGAGAAGAGGCAGCAGGAAGACCTTTCACTGTGCTGCATGTCTGTAAGGTTTGAAGGCTGGAAAATTGGATTCAATCTTTCCATGCATATGGTTTCAACACAAAAGTGCTCTGCCTGATGACCGATATTAAAAAGATCAGCTGCTGTGTTCTTGACCATTTCTAATTTTCAGCTTTGTTAGACTTAAGGTCAGTCCTCAGTGAAGCTCTGCGGAAGTAAAATTTTGTAATATCCCCAAAGAGGACATTTCTGAGAACAGATGGATAAGGAGAGTACTCCATTTTAGGAATTTCGTACTAAATAAAGAATGACTGGTGTATTTAGGAATCTACAGTCTTGGTAAACAAGCAGGTGGGATTACTGCCTGGAGTTTAGGAGGAATGTCTAGACTTCATTTCTGAGAAATATTTAGGTGGGCTGGAATCCCATTAATTATTTCTTGATTTTAATTTTTTTCCTCTGCATCGATAAATTAATTTTTTTTCTTTTTTTCTCAGGCAGAGGGAACTAAAGAGGGATCAAAATATTATGAGGAATATACAGTAATTTTTTAGTAATTCTTACAGAATGGAAAGAATATGTGAGTCTTTCATAATTTAAACAACCAGGAGCTTTTGCAAAATTTTGTGTAGTATCTTTCAGTTTTCCACTGCAAAATACAAATTAAAAGATGTTTAAACTTTACTGTATGAACTGATAACATTAGTACTCCTGGTAGCAAGATAGATGCATAGCATACTGCAATTTCTGTTCTGCAAATAAGAATTGAATCATTAAGGGACCACAATGAAAGGATAGACAGATCTGGGAAGCTATTACCAGAACAGCTCAATATTTTACATGTTCTTTGTTTTGAATGTAACTATGAGGATGATATTTGTCTTATTATAAGGTTCTGAACACCTCAGTAAATGGTAGTCACATAAAATAAGATCCTCAAAGTGAAGGGAAATTATTGATATTTATTTACCTTCTAATACACTATCATCTGAAAAAAAAAAGACAAATCATTTTTCAGTGAAGGTATTTCAGAAAAAAAATAATCTCATTCTAGAGTTGAAGTAAAGATATGTCAATGAAGAATCTCTCTAGGACATTTAAGACAGTAAGATTTAGAAGAAATAGGTGAAGTTGTGGAATAAATCTGGATTAAAAGGATGTAATTAATTTAAAGGGTAAAAACAACTAATCCCACAAAACTCTATCAGTGTGGTCCTCACCAGCTGGCTCCCAATGCCTCTTGGAAGTCACAGCATGAACCTCAGCCTTTTTGCTCAATGGGGGCCATGGGGCTGTGTTCTCATATGAGACTTTTTAGCAACTAGGATCTTGTTCAAAGTAAACCCTACACTTGCACTAGATTCTCTAAACTTAAAAAAAAAACCCCAAACCATAAATAACCTATTTCCTGAAGCTACCCACACTGTAGAATCCCTGTGGAAGCCTCCATCTTCTACTGCTTTGTACACCTCAGTAAATCTCATCACTTCCCTGCAGACGGATCAGAGGTGTAAAGCAGTCTTCATAAGCCCTTGCTAATTCTAGACATAGATTTACTGTTAGGGATTCTTTCCCCTTTTAAATTCAAAAGAGTAACTTGGGATATCTTTTAACTACACTATTTTTAACCTGACAGTGCTCCATTCTGACATGCTATCCCATTCCCACTCTTTCTCCTTGAAAACTGAGGCAAGTCTGTTTTTCTTATCAGTTTTAAACATGGCTGTTCCTGCATGGTAAATTTTAAATTACTTGTTTTCTTTCTTCAGTTGCTTTAAAGACTTAAACATAGACTTTTTACATTGCAGCATTTTAACACCTATCGGGCTTTTATAGACTCAGTTCGTGTATGATGAATTACATGTGTATTTAACAAAAATATCAGCCAGAAGGGTAGAAGAGTAGAGGCCAAAATATAAAAATATAAAATGAAGGCACAGAGCAGCCACAGTAATGAAAGAGGAGGGAAATGCAGAGTCAGGTATCAGATTAATCAGGGGCCAGGCTCTTTGCCAGATACTGCATTAGTGAGTATTGCTCAGAGACTTCCCTTTCACTGTTTTCTTGGCTGATTGAAGTAGTCATCCATCAGGTGCCTGAATCCAACCCATGTTATCAAAGCACCTTCTATTTCTTCCATTCTTTAGGGTAAAAAACAGTCTCTAGCTCTCCCACGCCCATGAAAACAACGCTGTACCTTCTCGTAGCAGCCAAAATTTGATGAGCCAGTAGTCAGTTTAATCAGATAATGTGGAAATAAATTAAGCCCTCAAAGGAAAAATAATATTGCAGTTTCCTATGCTGCCTGATAATTAAGATCAAAATATTTAGGTATTGTTTTTAGAAGCAGTCTGGCCTGAATCCAGAACATTGCCACCATTCAATGTTTCTAGAAATATTTTGTTCCAAAAGAATTTGGATTAGTATATTTTTAATATGACATTTTATTATGCCACTCAGTAAGTGTGATTTTGGTCCAGTTAGAGTAGGATAACTTCAATTATATAAACTATGAAAGAATCAGTGAACAAGTACATGTGCATGTGTGTAATTAGGCACAATTCATGTTAGTTTAACTGAGAATTGAAACTTTCTATGAAATGCTACATGCTAAGTTCTGCAACTTCAACCTATGTTAGGATAATAAAGTAAAAATTTCTCAGAAAGAGATTCTGTCAAGGTGAGTGAAAATCATTGTGCATTGATGGTGGGACATGGAAAAAGAGGTAAGATTCAGCAGCAGATGCTTCCATGCTTCCTGGTCTTACATAAAGAATATTGCTGGCGATGTTGCATAAGTCAGTGTTTGTTGGAAGTACAAATAGCACAGTTTCTTGTTACCAGCTGGACTAACAAAGTGACTTTAAGTAAACTCAGTAAGCATAGAAGAGAGAATATTCCAGCAGCAGGTGGCGAATCAATCTTTTTCACCATTCACTTCAAGCAGTTCCAGCCCAATTGCCTTCCTCCTGGAAATCCTATCAGTTCTTAACCCTTGTTCTAAATATTCATGGTTAACCCTTCTGAATTAATTTTTTTTTTTTTTTTTTTTTGAGAAGATACAGTACCACATGAATTTAGAGCTGCAATAGTACCTAACTGCAGTACCTACCTTGCTGTGATTTTGAAATTGCTTCTCTGGCATTTCCCAACATGAATACTCTTTGCGATATTGTTTTTGAATTTTTGGGTTGGTAGGTGAAGGACAGCCTTATTTTTTTCTTGCTTCTATGGGGTTTTCTGGTATAGTTTTCAAAGTAAATTCTATTTTGTATTAATTTATAGAAATTCTTTAATTTTTCTGCCAGTAGAAAGGGCTTTAGAAGAGAGGGGCTTTTTAGTTTGGCATCAACTCCAGGAGCATAAAGATGGATTGGTTTCCTTGTGGCAAGTGAAAAATAGGCAGATGAGTTTGCATTGCCCTCTGAGTGAAAATACAGACTTATTCTATGACTGCAAGAAGGTAGAAGTTTTATTTGGACTATAAAATTGTAAATAAATTAAGTCTTAATCAAATTAACCTTGACTGCTTTTATTTTCTCCTTGTGTGTCCTTTAGGTATGAACAACCTAAATGTGATAATGGTGCCAGAGCTCACCCGACAAAAACAAAGGACTTGTACAAAGGACGCCAACTTCAAGGTCAGTGAAACTGATAAATTTAAGTTTATGCATTTCAATGCTTTGTTTATTCCCTACAGTAAATTAGAAAGCAATTCCTTACACTATATGCAAACAATGTATCTTTTAGAAAACACTACATTAATTGCCCACTAACTGAAGTCTTTGACTTTGGAACAGTGTATGTCAATTTGGGTCTTGAGATATTGTTAAAGAAAGCAAGGCTCATTTTAATCAGTAGTTTAATGGCAGTCACATTTACTTACTAGAATTATTCCTTGCTCCTGTCATACCAGGGAAATTGGCAAATATATCCAGGATAGCCTAACCTATACTTCATAATCCTTGTTCTAGTAAAATCCACAGGAAATTTGTCTCCATCTTAAAATCAGTCTAAAAAATGTATCCACCTTACTTTTCTCCAAAAGTATCTTTGTCAATTTACCTCAGAGTAATATTTTTTTTTCATTATTCTCTGTTGCAGTAAAAAAAAGGTGGTGTCTATTAAAATTTTCTTTTTTTTCACACTTTTTATAATCATGTGAGAGATCTTATCTCTGGATAGTTGAGCTACACAGAATTCAGTAGACTTCCTTAATTTTTGAAATGGCTTTTTCATATGCCTGAATAATTTGAGGTGTAGCAGGTTTAGTGATATTGTACATTATGAGAGAATTAAAAGTCACTGTCAGCCATTGTAAAGAACAAGAAAGAAGTAACTAATATGTGCAGACCTTTCATGTCACAAAAAATATTCTAGTTTAGCCACTCAAAGAAACATTTAGACAATAATTCTCAACTAACGTGCCAATTAGTGTTGAAGTGCATATTGAATGAACACACATTAATATTCTCTGTCATTAAATAAATTTAATTACAAGGTGTAATAAAAAAAATAGTAGCTATAACTCCATGTTTTGTTCTACTTACAAGCTAATCAAAAGATCTAGTTGAAGATGCCCTGCTCAGTGTAGGGGGGCTGGACAAGATGACCTTCAAAGGTCCTTTCCAAACCAAATTATTCTGTGCTATTTTAAAACTCCATGGAAACCAGTGGAAAGTTAGCCGTCTTCAAAAACTTATTTCACACAACACTTGCAAAGTTACATACTTGGATGATTACTTGATTTTATGTGGGGTTTTTGGGGTTTTTTTGGTGGTTGGTTTTTTGTTTTTTTTTTTTTCTGCGTGAGAAGAACTTGACTCAGAAGATATAGCAGAGCAGAAGTTGAACAAGTTTTGCTGTTGGAGATACCACTTCCTGGTCAATCTTACTTTTTGCTAAATATTTTGCAAAGCATTTGCTAGATGGAATCTTAGAGGGAGAATGGGCAGGTGAAGGTTTTTGAGATTCCATATATCTAGTTTTTATCTAAACTGCTAGTGCTTTTATACAGTACAGTAATAAAGTTTTATCCAAAATCAAGATACTTTTCCAGCGAAATACTTTACCATAATTTTCAATGCTGCAAGCTCCTACCTGATAAATTAATTTTCATTAAGTTAGGCAATGGCATTTTGATTTTCCTTTTATTCCATTATGTTATTTTGCATTATGTGTGCTTTTGTCCAAAAATCCACTACAACAGCGCAAGCTTATAATTACCATAATTGATATGTATGATATGGATTTGCTCTCTGTCATGTTAGGTTGCTTAATCTTTGACTTCCGAGTGCCTTGTGTTATTTTAAAATGAGGCAAACACCAAAATTTCTTAAATACTTATAGGTTTGCTAGAAGAATCATCTTCTTTTACTCTACAGCAACATGGAATAAGTACATACCTGTAGAAGTAACTGGGGGAAGAGGTTCCTTCCCTGGTGCAGTTTTGTTAAGATATTTTTTTCTTCTTCTTTCTTTCTCTGTAAGGCTAAATGCACAGGTCTTCAAGTGGCAAATTTCCCTCTTATCATGCAAACACTATAACAAGTAAAATGAACTGAATTTACTTTAGACAGGTTTTTGAAAAAAAGGAGTTGAAAAATGATCTTGTACAGGTGTTTCTAGTTAACAAGAAACACAAAGTTGTGCAAATAGCTAATATGAATCAACTTTTTAATAGCAATGAATCACTGTTATTCAAAGTTTCTCTATTGTAAGGCTTGGAAAGGCATGTTTGCATCTGTGTTGTCTAGATTTAAGTATAACATTTAGTTTCTGAGTCGTGCCAGGAGTGAATGGAGAAAAAGTAAGTTAATTGGATACTTATTTTTAAGGAATAATACATTTTTGAAAGGATGGGTTTGCTTGATTTGCTGATTATAGCCACAAAAATGCAATAGCCCTGGGTGAAACCGCTGTAACTGACTACCGTGTAAAACCAGGAAGATTTTAAAATTAATTACTTTAATGCTATGAATGATCTTAAATGGGGTAAACCTCACTGGTAGATCCTCAAGTGGATTAAGTTGGCATAGCTCTGCAACTGCAGTGATTTATACCACCTGAAAATTGGAATCCATTATATGCTAAATCAAATATTTTTAGCAATAATTTGAAAATAAATCAAGATGCAGTTTTTGGCAAGCACTGATACCTCGTTAAGGCAAAATTGTGGAAGGTAAGTGTCCCTTAGAGTCTACAGCAAGATTCTTAGTGATTTAAACCTAGCTAAGAATAGTCTTCACATCCTAAGGTAACCTAATATAAAGCATCTGAAACTGAAGGTTAGCCTAGTATTTGTGAGGACAATCCAAGCCACCTGTATCTCTTAGTTTGGGCTGGAAGTTATATAATAACAATAATTCTTCCCATTAGATTTCTAGTCCTTTTTTAAAGCCAAAACATTTTTCTGAGGTTACTTGCGGTTATGATGTTTCTCAGAAACTGAGAAAAGGAGTCTAAAGAATGTCACATACTAGGGAAAGAAAAGGGTTTTTTACTTTACTCACAGTCAGAGTTTTCAAACATTTGTATTTTGACCTTTTGTTCTCTTCTGTGTTATACAGTAAAATGGAAGCTCTGTGATGAACTGACATATTCTGTAAAGTCTTGAATAGTTTTTCCATGCTTTAGATTTCTGATGAGTTAAAGAAGAATTCAGTTTTCTACATGGGCTTATCAAGAGCATTTAAAAGGGTGTAGCATGAAGTCTAGTTAAGCAAAACGTACATTATGATAAAATGAGGTGAAGGTGCCCCTGTATTTTCCTAAAATCATGAGTCAAATTCAGCCAAGCTTAAGAATTACCAGTTCCTGAAAGGGTAATTTTTCAGGCTGAGTCTATGAGCAAAAGTATTTACAAGTATTATATGTATACCTTACTTTTTAATAATCAGCAAAACATTTTTAAGCACATATCTGCCATAGGTGTATATTTATTTATAAATTGTGTAGATGTACTATCATAACAATAAATTAAATATATTGTAAAACATATGCAAATATAAAATTTGAAAAAGGATGAAATAAAGCTGAAAGAATCACTTTTTTTTTTTTTAATTTCATCTATTAATAGTACAAAAAATATTTTCTTCCTGCACTCCAGTGGATTGTCATGTGTCTCCCTTGGGGTACACGGGTGCAATGGATAAGCTTCCTGTTCATAAACTAGTCTTGCCTCTGCTCTAAGCAACCTGGAAGAAAAGGACTTTGGTATGTAGGAGAGCAAGACATGATAGCATACTTAGACAGTGCCAGACTACTCAGATAATTTGTCTCCAGGGAAAATCTTTTTCTTTTTGAAAGTATGCATTAAAATCAAGAAGTCTCTGTTTTAGGCTCTGCTGTGTGTGAGGGCTGGATAAACTTTGGATAGTCCTTTATATGGTTTAAGATTTTTGTATTCTTACCTAACCTGGGAATGTATCTGCTTTTCCTGTAATATGATTTTCATTACCCAGACCTGGAATTAGAAAAGTTAGTGGAAAAATTTTTAAAGTATTCTTAGAAATGCAATTTTGTGCACATAATATTTTTAATTAGAAGCACCCTTATCTTTTGTGCATAAGAAACCAACAAAACCAAAGAAATGAGTAAATGGCATACAAGTTTCAGTGAGGGACACAATGTCAAGCTGGATTTTCAGACTACTGTGTTGCTATGATTTTGTTGATTTATTTTGTTTACATTTAATTTTGGGTTGTTTAAGTTTCTCCTTTTATTTAACACAATATAGCTTTTCTTGAATTGCCTGCAGTTTTGATACTTCTTTTCATACAAAAGGATAATTTGAGAGAGGAAAGTATAGTTTGGAAACGACAGTGCCTCTAACAGTAATACAATATAGTGACTTGGTCAGTGTGCAGATGTAGTAAATCAATCTACCTAAAGTCTTGAAATTCTCCCTTTTCTATTTTCTCTAAATAGCATAGCTCTTCCCAGCTGAACATCTTCTTTTCCTGAGATGCTGATCTCAATTTACCTAGCTGGAATCCGGTAGAATGTGTCCATTGCAGTCAAGTTACCGTAGGTTTCTACTGGTGATGTAAGATCAGCATTTCACTCATATTTTTGTCCTTCATGGCAATCCCTCGCTTCAAATGCTTATCCTTACAATTTTTGATTCTAGACCATCTCTCATTAAAAGGTGAATATTTTGGGGGTTTGATAGCACTGAGTTAAGAAGCATCTGAAAAGTTTCAATTTTTATTGTCTAGAGTTTATTTGGTGCCACAAAAAGGATACAAATTAGTTTTGCACAGCCTCTCTGAGACAGATTTTGAATCCCCTGTGCCCCCTCCTCCCCACAACCCAATGTTTTCCATCCAGGGCCTAAGCTCTGCTAATCACTGTGGTGATATTTTGATGGTCTACAATTTAAGTCAAACTTAGAACTTTTAAACTAGTACTCAATTGAAATGCCTTGATGCAGGGAATTTGTATAGGCAAACACTGTACTTAATAACAACAACAAAAAAAAATCACTTAAAACTTTTCCTTAAATATGAATTACAGGTTGTTTTCTAATGTCATAACCTACTACTGACTCAACTCTTGTGGTGACCTGTGGGTGTTCTTAAACTTAGTTTAACCTTGGCATTCAAGCAGTTAATGTTTTCTCCTGCAAATCATGCATAAGAGCAGTTTAACTCATTTGTTTATTTAATTTTTTTGTTACTTAAGAGAAACAAAAATATTCTAACTGCCCAATTTTCTTCCTATTGTACGGGCTCCATTTACTGTGTTTTTGATGGGATAATCCTGCACTGACCCTGAACAGTTTATGTTTTGTGGAACAAAACTCATGATTTAAGGTATGGGTGAATTATGTGTGGATAAGTACAGTTTACTTTTGGTTGTTGGCAGTGTATCTTTTTCCAAAGTTAAAGGGAAATAGTCAGAAGCACTCAAACCACGATGATGCAACACCCACAGCCAAACAGCCATCATATGAAGTGTCTCACTTCAAAGGCATCTTAAAAGAAAAGGAAGGTGATAGAGGCTTAACTGCTTTTCCTTTTGAGGTTCATTCTATTATGCAGTGGTTCCACTGTTGGCCATGACTGCATCAGATTTCATAAGGTGCCAGAGTATTTCTCAGCTAAAATGCTGAGGTACCATCACTGCCCTACTTCATCTAACTTACTCTGTTTTCACATAGTCCTTAGTTTCCTCAGTGTAGTTTGATACCAGCACCAAGTAGAAACTAATCTTACCTTACTTCACTTTCTTAAACATTTGAATGACTAAAACTTCTTTTGTTTTCAAAGGTATCAGATAAGGCATAATGCAAATTATATACACATGCCTGCCTTCCCATGAGCTTCAAATTGTTAGGTCAATTGGCATGTAACTGTCTCCACTGAGCTGTGATTTAAAAGGATTATATTTTTACGATGTAACCAGCTCTTTGGCTGGTGAGCTAACACTCAAAATACTCCTTTCTGCTATCAAGTCTTAAAGCTCTGAGCTGTCAACCAATAGTTTGAAGTTGCTGGCTGTTTTGAATGAGCCTCTAATCATTGCCCTGAACTCTGTGCTGCTCTGTTTACCAAGAGATACTTGGCAAAAAAGCTCTTTATGGAGAAGAACTACCTAACAATGTTACATGACCAGGAAATGTTGGTTCAGATCTGGTGTGAACCTTCATGACAGTGATGTCAAAACTGAACAGCTGCATGGTGGGTGGATGGAATGGACCTGCCTGGAATATGTTGGGGTCTACAGGGAGGATGTGAGGCTCAAAAGTGAGGTGCAACTCCCAGAGCTGGAAGTTAGGGATGGAAGCAGAGTGAAACCTCCATAATCCAAAAGGAAATGGTTAGTAATATTCTGTGCAAATTAGACACCCACAAGTCTGTAGGCCTAGATGGGGTGCACCCAAGAGTAATGAGAGAGCTGGCAAAAGAGCTTCCCAAGTCACTTTCAATCATTTACCAGAAGTCCTGGTTAATTGAAGAAGTCCCAGAAGGTAATAAGCAAATGTAACATGCATCCACTAGAAGGGTTTGAAGGATGATCTGGGAAACTTAAGGCCTACCAGCCTGACCTTGGTACTGGGGAAAGTCAAGGCGCAGATCGTCATGAGCGCCATCACACAGCATTTGCAAGACAACCAGAGGATCAGGCTCAGACAGTGGGGGTTTATGAAAGGCAGGTCCTGCATGAGCAACCTAATCTCCTTTTACAGCAAGATGACTTGCTTAGAAGAGAAGGGAAAAGCTGTGGTTGTTGAATATCTAGACTTCAGTAAAGGCTTTTACACCATCTTCCACAGCAGTCTCCTGGAGAAACTGAGGCTTTTTTTGGCTTGAACAGGTGCACTTTTCACTAGGTTAAACACTGGTTGGATGACTGGGCCCAGAGTGTGGTAGAGGATGGAACTAAACCCAGTTGATGGCCAGTCCCTAGTGGTATTCCCCAGGGCTCAGTATTGGGGTTGGTCTTGTTTAATATTTTTATTAATGGTTTGGATGGGAAGAGTTAGTGCATCCTCAGTAAGTTTGCAGACCACACTAAGTTAGATGGGAGTGTTGCTCTGCTGGAGGGTAGGAAGGCTCTGCAGAGGGATTTTGATGTCTGGATGGATGGGCTGAGGCCAACAGCATGAGGTTCAATAATGAGAGTTCTGAGTCCTGCACTTGCATTGCAACAACCCCATGGATCGATACCGGCTTGGGGGAAAGTGGCTTGAGAACTGCCTAGCAGAAAGAGACTTGAGGGTGCTGGTTTACAGCTGGCCATGAGCCAGCTATGTGCCCAGGTGGCCGAGAAAGCCAATGGCAGCCTGGCCTGTATCAAAAAAAACATGTCCAGGAGTACTAGAGAAGCAATGTTTCCCCTGCACTCTGCACTGGTAGCACCACACCTTGAGGTGTGTTTTGAAGGTCTGTTCCAACCTTGATGATTCTGTGATTCTGTGCAGAGGGGTGCTGGAGGGCCAGGAACACTCCTTGTTGATCCCGTAGTGCTGGGGTAGGAAGGGGAATGGCTGCTTCCCCTCCCAAAGCATTTGCTGTCTCCTCTCGTGTGTGTAGTGGTGGCCTGGAGAGAAGGCTGGGCAGAGGCAGTAATCCTCACCCTGTCAGCTCTGTGGGTCAAGCAAGTGCTGAGGCCACTACTACTTCAGAGCAGCTGATCCTCCAAAGAGGACTCAGTGTCTTAAAACTACAGTAGGGCTTTTGAATTTAGTAACTTCATTATTATTACCCCATTGTCTGGCTATATGAGCATATTTTAGTCTCCCAGTGGGCAGTTCTGCTGCAGAAGGAGGAAGTCTTGCAAGTTATTTTTCAAGGTGCTGCAGATCACATTTATTTCCTGCACACCCTATTCTATTTATCTCCTTACCCTGATTTAATTAATAATGATCTGGCCATAGTTTTTATGCTGCTTTGTTTTTGCCTCAATTTGTAGTAATTTCTTATCAAAATGAATTGTCATACAAACCCACAGTAGAAATATTAATATCTGAAAAAAATATTCTCAAGCACACATCCTAAGAGCTACTTAATGTGCAAATTGGTCAATAAAAATTACAGTGAAAGCATTTGTGTTACTAGTAAAATGCCAGTGAAGGACACAGCTGTTTCAAGGCTAACAAAAGAGAAAAGCTTGCTAATTAAAGGTGATGCTATTGGCTCAACAATAGCATTTAATTCATTACTCTATTTCATATTAACCTATAATTTTATGTTTATTTTAAAGGGCTGTATTAGGACTAGTAAACACTGACTTCTTTTGCTTCTCAGCATTTTGCTATGGCAAAGAATATACATTCTGTTTCTCACCTCACTTGCTGCTGTCCTCCTTTTCCCAACAAACCCATGTTTGAGGATAGCAGTCTTGCCTGCTGTGCTGTTCTGTGCCATTGTGTCCAGATGTCAGTGTGAGCAGTGGAACACCTCCAGGAGAACACAAAAGGGCATCAGGCTGGTTTCCCAGGAAGTTGTATCACACCAGCTGTACAGATAGATTTAATCTATAATATTATATTTGCTCTCCTTTTTTTTTTTTTTCCTAATAGTAAAAAGACAAAGAAGGAAATGGATTTGTGTGAAATGTTTCAATACAGAGATTGGCCCAATCAAGAAATCCGAAAGAAAGTGCAAAACAGTACATGTTAAGCAGCTTTGTTTCTTTTAACAAGGGCTATTCAGAAAATACACACGAGGATTAAGAAAATCAAGATACTTACTGTGTGTTAAAGAAAGTCTAAAGTTTGCAATGAAAATACCACAGACCCTTTTAAAACAGCTCCAAGTACATGACTGTAGATACTGAGATAGTGTCTGTGCCCAGATTATACTCTAAAATGAGTGAAATGTTGATCACACTGGAATCTAAAGGGGAATAAAAAATGTGCTTCATTCAACAAACTTTGATGCTGTATTCTTAAAACTACAAGTTTCAAGAAATGCTTTTAAAAAAATCTTGGAATAACCTCTGATATAATGAAGACATGGGAGAGGTAACTCATAATAATGTGAGGCAACTGGATTGTATCTCCTGGGTAAGCAGTAGGAAAAAAACAGCACAAAAGGGGAAGACTGATATAGAATAACCTCAGTGTTTTCTGCCAGAATGCCTGCAATCATTATCATCTTGCAATCTGAAAGCTGTCAGGAACAACTCATGTTAACTGAACAGTAAAGGTGAAAACCTTTTAGTGTGCCAGGGCTGTAATCATAATGAAAAATGACACCTGAATCTTATCATGACAGTGAGTGGGAGCCACAGAAGACACTATTTCCTCAAGGGCACATTGGTATGGGGCTTCTCCTTTATAATCTTATAGAGCAAATTGAATAAAAACATGCCATGGATTTGTAGCTCTGTTCCCTTTAAAATGGATCTCTTGTTTTGTTGTGTTTTCAAATTTGGATACAAGTTCTCCTTGATTATGTGGCAGAAACAACTCTCATGTTTAATCTCTGGACAGGGAAAAATAAATATTTTTATTTCAGATTAAATGTATATCCACAGTTATATTTTCAAGAGGTAAGAGCAATGGATAGGTGTTTATTACTTGTGTTGAGTCATTTGAAGCATTGTTCCAGTTTTCAAATAAAATGAGCAATTCAATAAAAGTGAGTTCAGTGGAATTTTCAGTTTCCAGAAATTTTGAAAATGTCCAGTACTTACAATAAACCACCCTAGAAATTTTGTGGTTTTCATCAGTGGCTTTTTGAAGAGCAGACTGATGAGGCTAGGGCTTGTGAAAAATTAAGCCAATGCAAGACTTCCCACTTCCTAACATTTTGAATAACTTAATATGCAATACATCAGTCATTACTCAGTTGAGTAATGACTGAAAGTGTCAAGCAATAAGTCTAGTTTACTTGTCAATGAAAATGAACAAGATGTAGTCAAAATTTCTGATAGTGATCTCACATCAGTAAGGGTATTTTTCTGAAGAAAATATTTTTGTTTTAGCCTGCTGCAAAAGGATAAAAGATTTCCTCCTCAAGGGCTCTCTGTTGTGGAGGCCTAGAAGTTGTATTCAAACAAGGAATAACATCATGTATTTAAAATCCCTGAGATAGTCTCATTTGCACTACCATGCAATTTATTTAGCCTGCTGCAAAAAAGGTATTACTTTGTTTACTTCTTTTGAGAAAAAGGCTGTCTCTGACAATCAGAGAGTCTATTCAATGCTCGTGTTTTCTAAATACTAGCATGGCTTATCTGAGACCAATGGAATTGATCACTGGTACATGAGGCAAAGCCAGGTTTGCACATCTCACTGAGGTTGACTTTATTTTACAAAGTAAGGTATCATTATGGAACAGAGTTTATGACTGAGGCTCAAAAGTAATGCCAGGTTTTGTCCTCCTAATCACAGGAGATCGAAGACGTGATTAACTTTACATGCTGTGTCTTGGTAAGGAAGTGCTGCAACCTTGGTGCAGCCACAGATAGAGGATAACATACCTATTATTGTTTATATGGAGAACCTGCAACCAGAGATAGGCTTGGGAAGAGTCTGTGCTTAGTATTGTTAATTGTTTGCATCACAGTAGTTTATGGTTGTACAGTCTGGGATCCCAGTGTCCCGGGCACTGCAAACCCAGAATAAAAAGATGATGCCCAGAAAACTCACAGTCTCGCTGACTGCAAAGCCACTTGGACAATGGGTGGACAGATGCCATCAGCTGGAGAGGCAGTGAAAGTTCTTGCCAATTCTTCAAAGTGTTTCAGACTGCCAGCATGTGTCACCTCCATTTCACACTGGCTGAGCTTAAGCCAGCTGGCTTTCCTCCAGGTCCTTCTTCGCATCAGGTACTTAGACTGCAGAAAATGTATTTCTCTGGGCTCAGTGAAGAGATGTAGAATAAATACTCTTGTTCACGGGGATGACAATGTATGTGAGACTATCTCAGTGTTTTTCAAATAGATGGTGGTGTCAAGTGCAGCTTCTAGGCCTCTACAACTGAGAGCCCTCAAGAAAGAAATTAAATGACCCCATGCAAATGTCTGGGAATTCTTTCAAAGGGTTCAAAATGCTTCATGAGGTTCAGAAATTTGCTTCTCTCTAGCTCAGCAGGAGCTACTGTTCATAGATTCCTGATGTTAGCATATGGCAAAAATCCATGAATAATTTTGGGAAATAAATTAGCCACAAATTTTGCCCTTTACATTTGTGAAGTTCTTGACTTTGTTTGCTATCTAGAAATGTTTTCTGGTAAAGCCTTTTTCTCTGTAAGTCATCCACAAGCAACTCATTGTAAATATTCCTAAAGTACAATTCATGACCTGCTGAACCCTGATACTGCAAACACTTACTCACATTCTTCTTGTGAATAGTTCCATTAAAATCAAAGAAACTTTTACATGTGGTTGTAAAGTTAAGCCCAGGCATAAGTGTCTATAGGATGAAGGTTTTGCTTGTTCCATAACCCTTGATATTCTATGTGCTATGTAGTCTCTGATTGTTAAATGAGACACAGGCAGTCAGAACCAGTGCAAAGTCAGGTTTTTTCAATCCAAGGGAATTACTCCTAACTGGAGAGCTATAGAATGCATCCTTACAAGTCTGAGGTTTGGATTCTTTGAGTGCATAATCCAGATTTGCTGGTAGTGATCCAATTTAAAATTAGCTTTGGAACAGAGTTAAATGCAAAGGGAAGGTCATCGAATCAAATTAATTTAAGAAGCAGAGAGAATATTCACCAGCTTTTTTTAGGCTTCTTAATCACCACAGACCCTTCTGTGCTTTGAACTTTATAATGGGGAATAGTACTGATAAGCAAATTCCTAGGCTTTGTAGCCAGCCACAGTTATAACAGAAAGTGTCTACTAGAGCTGAGCAGATTTATTTGCAGAAAATTAACCCAGGGACTGAAAAATTTACCTGGCTCACTGAGGAGAAAAGCAGAATCTAGGAACAGCTGTAGACTGGCACATTCAACTATGTAGTTAGCTGCGTTTTGTCTACTATACATCCTGGTGGTGAAAAGAACAGATAGCTGTGGATAAGTATGGATTTAATAGATAAATTTGGCATTTGGCTTTACAATCTCGCTGTTCTTGCTGTGTCTCTCTCATTTTCAACAATCAGGAAAGCATTATAAAGAACTCCACTAGTTGTGCACCTATGTGTACATGTGTGCATCTAAATATAATCATCAGTGTCAAAAAAGAATTACTCTTTCATGTATGCTGGAAATATCCATACAGTAATTTCAGTTCAGAGAAGTAATATTTAAATGGTTACAAAACCACTCTCTAAACCACTGAAAATAAAAGATTCCTGTTTTTTTCATTAGGATATTTAACATATATTTCTACCCTTGGAAGTTTTTCAGTATATTTGGTGCTTTTCCTTTAGGCTTTGAAGGCAAAAAGTTAATTTGGAGTTATTTAGAGAAGAATTTTATCAGGTAGAGTTTTTGTCTCTCTCTGAGATCTGTAAAGCTGAATTCACACTATCAAAGAAAGAGCTGTAAGGATAGAAAATTATTCCTAATAAAATATTCTTAAACTCTCTAAAGTATTTGTAAAAGAGAGTTTTGGATTCTTTTTTTCCCAAAAATAACGTGTACTTGTACAAGGTTTAGGAAGGTGCTTGTAGAAATTTAGTAATTTCTACTGGTGCTTGTTTGAGGTGATGTGTGCTAGTAATTTCATCACACAGGAATAATAGGTTTCTAATTTATGTAAAATAAAGGTTATGATAGTTAACATAGCTCTAAATTTAAATCTGTTTTTGTACTAACATTCACATTTACACACGGAGATCCTATTATGCCTCTCAACTCACACTCCTAGGAAAGGATCATAAACAGGTTCTACTTAAAAATATATTCCATATATATCCTCAAGAGTTTTATCATGTTTTGAAATGAGCCAAATCCATTCTGCGAGCTGCATCCTATCTCTGCTGTTTGTAATGAATTACTGTGATGCACTTTAGAGAATGAAATCAGTTTTACTTAGCCTCACTCAAGCTGACTGTACTATACAAATATAAGAATAGAGATATTGTTGTGAGAAATTTAAAATTCATTGTGTCATTGTATTAAGAATTAAAAAAAAAGTAAATACATATTATTCCAATACTTTCAATAGTTGATATCATCCACGTGATTATATAGATAACTTCTTGAAAGTAGGTTTGTAATTGTATGCTTGGCAGTTACTTGCTCTAAAGGAGAATTTTATTTTATTTAATCTCTGTTGTTCAAATTCCGCTTCTAATTCATTGCTTTGAATTGAAAATAGTCTCACTGTAATGAATTCTGTTAGGGTTTAAAATGGTACAAAGGAAACCAATAAATAGGACAGGATACCTACCAATCCCTACAAAGAACTCACTGAAGAGAACTCTGATAATAGTATTTTTATTGTTTTTTATTTCACAGAAGGAAAGAATAAGTGAGATTCAGTAGCAAGTGTTGTTAGAAGGTTTCAAGCAGTGTCAGTGTTTCAATTGAGGTGTCTCATGAATACTGACATCCTGGGAAAATGGAGGTGCTGGAACCTGGAGGGAATATGTCATGTCCTTTGCTCTCCAAATATGAGCAGAGATTCATTCTTCTGCCACGACTCTCCTGCTCCAGAGCAAGACAGCCCAAACCCCAGACTCTGGTGGGGCTGGGCTGACACCATCTGTGTGCACCACTGTGCCGAGATGAGTTGGGACTCTCAGCTCCTTGCGCACTGGCAGAGGTCAGCTCACGCAGGCCTGAGTCTGGGCTGGGGGTGAGATGTGATGAATGGACTTTTTTATGTTTTCCTGCCAGTGAGACTTAGGGGTTTTGAGCTATTCCCCTACCAGAAGTGGGATGAACTGCTCTGAACAGCCCACTTTTCCTGTAGGCACATGTATGTGCTTGCATTTTTTTGCCTACAGTTGGTTCTGTGACACATTCCTATGAGGGAGAAGAGTCACTCTATGCTGTGTCAGTGAGCTCAACAGCCTCAGGCAACTCTGGGTTCCCTGCACCTACAATGTGACTGCTTGAGCATATCCACACTCTCCATTTATCAATGATTTCTGTGTGTCTTAAAGTTACTGAGTGGTAGGTTACTGTGTACAGCACTAGAAATGGCCACATTTTTCAGCCCTTTGTCTCTGCTCTGCATGCTTATCTTTCAGATTTCTCATGCAGACCTATTAAAAAATTGGAGTGTATTAAGCATGAGGAAAAAAGTTAATTTAGCCCTTAAAACTGTCTCAGCATCTTTTGTCTTAGAAAAGCAGGAAGATTGCTTCTGAGAAAAATGTGATTGATGCATCTTATGCCGTATATATATATCAAAGGACTACTTTCTTTATACGAGTTTTTTTACAGCTGGCAAGCAAGGACACATAGTTAATTAGGAGCTCTTGGTCAATATCTCCCTTTTTCCTTAGTTCAGCTAGATCCAAGTTTTCCTATCAGCTTTGTGCAAAGCATAGTTCAGCATAATTAGGACACCAGCTGGGTTGTAGAGGTTGGGGTCATCTAAACTTTATAAACAGCACCTACAGGGAGTTCATGCTTTAGGTGTCATTGACATTACCATATCTATTTGAACCAAAGTCATGGATAACAATAATTAATATTAGATATACAATCCTAAGGTCAAATTTTGACAGAAAATATGATTTTCTGACTGAACTTAGTCTGGTTCCTACTGAATCAAAGGGAGCAAGCCTCTTTTATATAAAAATACTTTGGCTTCTGAATGCCTTGAAGTTTTACTAATTTTTCCATGAAACTTTCCTATTGTGGGCTGGGCTAAGTTTAATTTTTTTTTTTTTTTTTTTTTTTTTTTTTTTTTTTTTAAACAATAAAATGCTAATCTGTTATGAGCTGTTTGAAACCCTGTTTTCTGTCTCAACTGCCCACTTTCTTGGACACAATGCCAATTTCATCCTTTGTCTGCTGTGCTTCTTTCTCCCTTGCTCCTACTTCTTGAATAAAAAAAAAAAATGAAGGCAAACAGAGCCACAACATCTGTGTCTCACATGTTTGCGAGTCCATTTCATTAATTCTATGAGCTGTCCAGGATTTATTTGTAGCATTTTGTTCTCTAAGTGCAATTGTCAATAAGAAAAATTTAATCTAATAGGGATTACTAGAAGAAATTGCTAACTTTAAGCTACTATGAAAAATTAGTTTTTTTAAACAGGTATTTTGACCTCTGTATTAACAGAATACATGTTTCTCTTGGAGTTAAACTCATGGTTTCAGGCATGCATCACACAGTGTTATTGCAAACTTGGCAACTGAATCGAGGAGATTAATGTGCAGCGCAGTGGCTGGACATGTAAGGTCCAGGAATTGGGCTTTAATTTAGAGTTCCCTGTATGGCTTGGTAAAAAAGAAGACACATTGCTGTGGTGCTGGCATTTCCAATGTTTAGAAAAACAGGGCTTGCCCTTCATTGTGAGTTGTCTTTTGCTTTTGGAGTTCATTAATTTCCCTGCCATAGGCAGGTGGCTTGGTTAAATTAGGGTTACTTGGGAAAGCGGGATTCTTCTGGGAGAGTGAAAACTGTATGGTTTATTCTACAGTGAAACCTTGTTTTGTCAAATTCCTCAGCTGCTTGAGATTTAAGCTTGGAGGCCTAGCTAAGCATTTGGGTGAATGCTTTGCTGTTGCTAGCTCTTGTTCATACGGGGCTTCACTTGGTAGTCACTTTGTGTGGAAGGCAGAGAGGGAAGGAGGAAGGTGAACAGATATAAACCGCTCTCACTCTTCACAATTCACCTAAGGAAAGTTGCCCTGGGAGGCAAGTCAGAAAACTCTGGTTTAATATGAGAAGCATGCGTTTCTTATCACAAAACTATTACCTGAATGAGTCTATTAAACCTGGACTCTTCATTTGAAATCAGACATGGTTGTCCGGAGGGGGAGTGAAAAAAAAGCCAGATCAGACCTACTGGATTTTACTCTAACTGTTATGATATAGTTGATATAAAAAAGGTGAGCTTGTTGTGGGGTACAGCGAATGTCTTGATGCTGAAGTTTTTCTTTTTTCTACAATGAATTTCAGAAGATGTTCAACTGTGAAGAAAGAGAAGAGTATCTTGTATGCCTTATATCTTAGATGGAGCTCAGAGGTTGACTAATGTTATGATTAGTTTCAGTCCTAATATTAAGGAAGGAATACATTTAAAAAAGAAAAGTATTTCTTTGCAAATGAATGTTATAATTTTTTATTAAAGTGAGGATTCATACCATGTGCACAGGCTCAAGTCAAGTTTCCTCTCACAGATTTTTTTTCTCTCAGATGTTTAACTTCAGCACTTTCTCTTAGTTGTTGTTGTCGGGGAATTCTCTCAACAAGTACTATACCACGAGACGTGTAGAAATGAAACATAGAACGATATTGGGTAGATGTTCACAGATGTTTATTTCTCCCAGCCAATATCATCAGGCCTGCTGGTGATCTCTCTCTCATCACGGGACCCCCTGGCACTTTTCCCTGGCCCAGGAGTCCCAACCAACCAATTGGACACAGCATCCAGGCACACATGAGCAGAGAGCAGGGGCAAACCCTGTTCATCCAGGGTCCTCTCCCCCAGGACCTCCTGGCAGGGAGGTATCTCGACACTTAGTAACATTTGTAATTTGGAGACAGGTAGGAATTAATTGAGTTAATTTTCTTGTAACCAACCCAAAATTTGTACTTCAACAGCAAAAGACTTATTCCCCAAGCCCAAGTTTTCTTCTTAGTGGTTTATCTCTGTTTCTGGATAAAGCAAAACACTGTAATACAAGACAGATAAAGTGAGGACATCCTATACTCATTATATTTTTAGTAGAGTCAACAGATAAACGCCTGTCATAAAAGAAGAGCAATTTGTTCATAAAATGTGCTTTGATAGCTAGGTGTTTATGTTCTTTTTCATTGTTTCCTGGTAACCATTTCCAGACATATTAGCAACATTAATAGAATCTTTCAAATACCTGAGATATTTTCATGCAGAAAAAACAAGAAAAATATTAACTAAAGGTCAGTAAAAAATGATTGTAAAGTTTGAATTTGAAATTCCCATTCTTTCCCCTTGTCTTGATAGATGGTTTTATTTTTAAAGATCCATGAAATTCATAGATTAAATTGATTCTGCTCCATCTGAAAAACTCAAGATACACTTGTTATTACAGACAAACCTAGGTTTACTAACCTAACTTAGCTTTGCTAAGTTGATTCATAAAGTTCAGTGATGTTTTTGAAGGTGCTGTGTGAGAACCCTTAGTTCCCTTTCCATTAAAAATTTAGGCAATTGAATGAAACCTTTCTCATGAAAGTGAAAAAAGTGACAGAAATTAAGGTTGTCCTCTGTGTTGTGAATGGAAATACATTGTCAGGCTGAGATAGAAACACTGAAGTACCTTATGCTTTTTGTTGCCCCTTTAAATAATTCTTCCTTTTTTCCTGTCTTTGCCATGACATCTGAATGTTTGATTCCCTTCAGCTGCCTTTCTTTATTCCACTGTGCTCTGAATTCAACTATTTATCACTGGAAGTTATATTGTCTACTCTTTTAATGTCTCCTAAGTGAAACCCTTATATTGAATAATAGAGAAGCTAAAATGCTCAGTTTTAAGTTAAATAGATTTAAAGTCAGATAATAAAATCCAACAGACTTACTGTATCAAACAACAGGCTATATCAAACAGCATCTATGTTCTATATCAAACAACAGGCCTGTCTTTTGCATTTGCTGAAAACAGTTTTAAGCAGTGGCTTATAGTATGGCAGAATGATAAACTGCTGCTTAAGTTTCCATTCCCATAATTCTGCTCTTTGAGGCAAAAAACCTCAAGACTAAAACATGCACAGCAAAAAACCTCTTAACTGAGAATTTGACTCTTCAGACTATGAAAGGCAGTGCCTTTATCCAGAAAAGCACTGACGACCATGCTTTTCTTTAAGCTCATGAATTCATTTGATCTAGTGAGAGCACTCTGTTGACACAGTTGCCAGGTTTTTTGGAAGATGCTGGCTGCATTTCTTTATGCCATGAAGGATTAAGCCCTGACAGAACATGCTGTTCAGTTGTGATGCTATTGTTGTTCTGCTGCAGAAAATGTTTTGATGTAGCAAAAGGAATGGTTTCTGACATTCTGTTTGTTCTGAGGGTTTGCTCACAGCAAAAGGAACCCTTCTGTGGACACACAATAGCTTGATGATTAGAGTACTCAGCTGAAGAGGATAGAACATAGGTTCAAATCCTTGATCCAAACCAGACAGAGAGGGAATTGAACCTAACTCTCTAGCGTCAGAGATTAGGGTATTCCACTAGGATAACAGCACACCAGGTTTCAACTCCCTGCTCTGTCTGGTTTGGATCAGGAAGCTGAACCTCAGTCTCCTCCATCTCAGCTGTGTACCCTAATCACCAAGCTATTTGGCCAAGATGGGATAGGATGTTGTGCTCTGAAAAAAAATTAAAAAAAAAAAGGCATTAAAAAGCTCATTTTGCACTAGAGTAAAATATAAACTACCCACTCCTGACTATTTCCACATAATGGAATTGTTGTTTCCTGGCTAGGCCGAGACTGAGCTACTTCGTGGTCACATACCGAGAGCGCCAGAAGCAATAGAAAGATATAAAACCCCTCTGTCCCTGCAAAAGCAGCTAAA
Organism: Lanius collurio; assembly: GCA_020086605.1. Taxonomy (NCBI): domain Eukaryota; kingdom Metazoa; phylum Chordata; class Aves; order Passeriformes; family Laniidae; genus Lanius; species Lanius collurio. The sequence goes on along the minus strand of JACBWW010000002.1, from coordinate 20,096,240 downwards.
GATGCAGAGATTCAGCCATGTTATCCACATGGCTTTGGCAGAAGTAGAGAAAACAAAACCACCAGAAGCCAGTTCATGTGAATGCCAGAGCTATCTCAGTGAACCACAGTTTTGTTTGGAGGAGAACGGGGGAGAAAGATTAATATTCTGTCAGTGCTGTTTGGAGGTGTCTGTGTCAGAGCACAGGCTGTGAGTTTGCTTGAAACTTCAAGCATCTTTTTTCTCCACTGGTTCCCATGTCTCTCTTCTCTCCCTTGATTTCTACCTGCTTCTCTCCAATTTCTATGCTTTTGTCCTCCTTTGACTGCCCTTACCTTATTCATGTCCTTTCCACAAACATTGTTCTGTCTTAAGCTCTAGTCTTTGCAATGGCACACTTAATTGAACCTTGTTGTAAAATCCTCTGCAAATGTGCTTTTATCAGTTGATAGAAATTTATGGGTTTTAACTGTTTGCCTTGTCCTTGTAATCCACACATACATGTTGAATTTCTTAATCTAGTTCTTAGGCATTTTTAAAGGTTTAATTGTTTGAGTTTTTTTTCTGCTCTTTACATTCTCTTTTGCCTCCGGATTTTAACCAGCAGTAGAACACCAACTGATTTTTAATAATCTAGCATGTGAGCCCTTTTATAGCCATCTGCATAGGGCTTGTTTACTTTAGTCATGTGAAGTTCATGGATTGAAAGTCTGTGTCTTTTGAAATTTACAGTATTGAGTATCTATAGATATGGGGCATGGACTTCTAGATTTGAATAAGAGTTTTTACATTCATTCACTTGTAATATAAAATGACCACTGTTAACTAAATGAGCATTAGAGCATGCATATTTATACCAAAGAATTATTCCCAGTAGATTTAGAATGGAAATGTGGGGTGTATGCATTACAGAGCCATTATTTCAGTTCCATTCACCAACAGGCAAGCACTGTTGCAAAATGCGTGGCTGAAGATCAGGTTAGTACACATGCCCAAGAAGGACTCTTTTTGCTGGGCATGAGCGTCTGGGATGCTGCTGTTGTACTTGATTGTATTTTCCCCTATTCCCTGCAACACCCAGGGCAGAAAGATATAATGGGATGTCTTTTTCCACATCCCTCCATTCACTCAGGAGCACACAGTAAGACACCTTCTGCACAAATGCAAGGAAATCCAGGCCTTGAATTTCAGCCTTGATGTGGCTGCAGGATATTCTTAATTGGGTACCTGACTGAATGCTGCACATGCACAAGGGAAACAGACCACACTGTACACAATGAAACTTGCCTACAGTGTAGTGGTCCAGTGAGGAAACTGTCCTCATAACTCTTAATGGAGTGTTATCATGGAATTGGATCTCTCTGCTGTAAAATGACCCAAAGCACTTTGTAATCAAACCACACACTGTAAACTGTTTCACATGAAGTCAGCTGCATTGCATCCTTCCTGGCAGACACTTTAGAATCATAATTACATTAATCTCCATCCTTAATTTGCTCCATTGTGCTTCTGTCATTGCAGGATCTTTGCTACCAACTGGGATGTGTTCATTTCCTCAGTGCTTACTGTAAACTGCAAATTAAGGGTGACATAGTTAACTCTTAATTGCCTGCTTTTTGTGGGATTAAATCAAGTTCATCATTACTTGAACATTTAGTTTATTGTTGTTTAATGGGGTACACAGTACTGTATTTGACTTGGGGGATCTGTTCCAAATAGAGGTTTATTTGCAAAGAGAGTTGGTTTGAGAACCTGCTGCAGCTACAGAGACCTCTATCAACCCTGGAGAAATGAACTAGGTAAGGGTGAATTAGGAGTTGACCACGATCTTTAATTTAAATAAATAGTGTCTAATTATTAAAACCTGGGCCTATTCAGTCTGTCATATTACTCCCACCTCCTTCAGCCGGAACTAGGGGCATTTCGTCCTGGTGTAATTTCACACCTTGTAAAAGTTTCATATTGAGCAATTGTAAGACATATTTATGTTTTTTTGTATTAGTCATCTTACAGCTTTTTATTTAGCAAAGGATGAGCTAAATTTAAAATTTAGATTTTAAAGAGATTTAAAATTACATTTGCAGTGGAAATCTAGCATGTTTAATGGAAAGTGTCCAGAAAGTTAACACGACTGCAGATCCCAACTTAAAAACTGTAAAAGAGAAAGGGACATTTTTGTGATGTCAGGTTTCCAGGAATTGTTTCATTCCATAGTGTTCAAGTAATGTTTTAGTGGTACTTGCTGACTCTTGTTACATTTCAGTTACTTCCAGGATTTACATTTTATAAACCTCTTTTAATCACTGCTGTAAAGATCCATTCTGAGCTACAATTCAGTACATAGTTAATGTTCCAAGAAATAGCTATGCCTGCCTGCCATTAATTCTAGTCTCCCACTCTGTTGGATATCCAATTTCTAAATCTGTCACTTGCCAGTTATGGAAGGGAGGGAGAAAATATAATCAGATAAAGCTATTGAAAATTTGTCTCAATGCAAGTTCAGTACTCATAAGTATGGGTATAAAATAAAGCAAGAGTAAAGACTGATATTTCACATGACTGCTTGCAATATGGCTAGATCTTCTGCCTCCTTTCTGCTTCCTCATTTTTTTTTTCTGTCTCTTCCTTTGCCATCCAATAATATGATTTGGGCCTTGGTAGGACTGACTTAGTTTTGCATTTGATGGTTCCGCCACTGCTTTTATTTGCAGATTCAAGATACACTGAGTCACAGAATCTGTGAAACACTCCATTTAGGTGCCAGGGTTTGGTGTTGCTCTGTACCATATTTTTTTTTTTTTTAAACCAAAACAAAACAATCACCAAAACAGCTAATGTGCAGGGTTTCAAAGGTGTATTTGGAAAAATCCATCATGTATGTAATGGTCTTTAAGAGATTGAAAGATAAGGAGTGCTGGTCTTCCGGCTCCATCCATCCTGTTTTATGATTGCATAAGAATCACACATGAGCATGAAGGTACCACTCTGTGCACAGGGACTCTTAGAAAATTGCTGTAACAGCAATGTATGCTGCTGGTCCAACAGCTCTGAATTTCCTTCATCTGATTTAATGACCATTGGTTCTTAGGGTCTGAATAAAGACTTTTTTTTGTGGCTTTAGATGAGAGAGGATGCCTTGGGGATTTTCAACTTATGATTCCAATGGTAAAAGTCTCAGTAAGAGATAGACAGAAAAGTTAAAATCAACATCAGTCTGTAGAAAAGGCTGTTTTTCATGAAAGTTTCCAAGGAGCAGGCTGCTTAGATTAAGTAAGTAATGTAAGAAACATCCCCATTAAGTCAAGTCCCCATAGTTCAATTTTTCCATCAGGAGACCAGAATTATGCACCTTATAACTGAGGTCACTTCCATAATTACAACAACATACATTCTTCGCAATAGCTTTTCCTTTTTAATGGATATTTAAATGGAGATAATTAAATATGTTTTCTTTCATACCCATCTCCTGAGAGGAAACTGAACAACATGATGAAAATACAAGTGAATAGGAAATAATAAATATCTACTAAAATAACCACATTTTTACTCTCTAAGCAGTATTGGTTGCTATTTGTTAAATCTCTCGGAATGATAATGGGGAGATTCAGATGCCTGTCATACTATATAAAACTGGATTCCAAAATATTTCATTATAATAAGCTATTGTTGAAAGTGTTGCTTCAGTCAGAGGTACTGGCTGTTTATCTTAGGTCCAGGCAGTCATGAAATATGGTATATAAAGCAGAAGTATAATCTTTTGAAAATCAGATCTAGTTTATTTTCTCTTTCACACATCTCTGGGTCCTTTTCTATTTTTTAAACTCTTCCCTCTGTGTCCTAATCAGTGGGATGATTGACTTCAATCACTGTGCCAACACTCAGTGAAATGTGTTGTGTTCCTTCCACTGGAGCTGGACCCACATGTCTGCACTGCAGGTCATGCCCAACCTGGGGTGATGAGCCTCTGAAGGCTACAAGTCTGCACGGGCACAGACTGAACCTCAGAATTTCAGATCCTTCTCAACATACTGAGATATCTTTGGCCTCCAAAAGTGAAGTAGGTATTGTGTAGGCATTGACTGCCAAATAGAAACATCAGTTGTCTTGTATCCAGTTAAGGAGCAAAGAGGCACAACTCCTTATGATCTGATTTTTCAGACCTTTTTCCAATTCCCAGTCAAAACTGTAAAGGGAAAGGTCCACAAGAGAATGTTTAAGAACGGCAAATAAGGTCCAAAGCCTTTCTGAAGTTCAGCTTTAATTTTTGGCTGAATGGACTCTGAAAGAATTACAGTGTTTCAACTGGTTTGTCCCTTCCTGTTGTCACAGCGACATCTCAGAACTGTTAGCATCATTATTTTCTCAAAAGCCTTTAAAACTCTCATGAGGGCAACCAAACTAAAACATGGCAATCACAAGTCAGCCATTTCACATTGACTGGCTTATGCTTTGATGTTCTGATTTGAACCTCCTTTTTTTGTTTAGCAGTAATATTACAGGAACTGAGATAAATGTAATGAACTGTTTTTCCTATCAACAAATACCCTAGTCTTTGTCACTCAAATGCCTGCAAAAGCTGCATATAGGTTCTTGTGTTTCTGCTATGAATATTATTCCTTCTTTCCTCCACATTTACCCAAAAAATAACAGAGTATTTGAGCCTAGATCTATTTATAAAACAGATACATATAGAATTAATCACAAGTTGTTTAACACCACCTGGGAATATAAGATATCTGTCTGGGCTTCCTCAGTGAATAGGAAAGAAGATAAACATTTTAAGGGAGATTCTCTTCTATTTTAATGAAAAAAAATCTGAGGTAGTTGAGATGAATGCCTTCTGAATGGGTTCCTTTATACTGAGTTAAGTAACTATTATGGGGGAGACACCTCATTTCAGCAGGCTCAAGTTCAACAAATCCCCCTCAATGCACTTTGGTATGATATGAATGCCTAGGATTGAAGGGTAGGGCCTTGGGATAGCCTCTTTGTTAACTCTTTAGTGTGTGTGTATGTGTGTGTGTGTGTGTGTGTCCCTTGAAATTTTGAACAGAAGGATAGCTTTAAAATAGTAAGAAAAATAAAATTAAAATATGTTAAGAACTGAAATCTACTTCCTGCACTTGTGGAGAAATAACACTTCTTTCCTGTGAGACTTGGAGATCTGGGACTACAAAACAATGGATCTGTAGCTCCCCTACATTTTATTCTATTTATTTTTTTTTTAAATTTGGGTAACGACATGTGAAAGAGAATTTGGCTTTGAGCTTTACTTAATTAGTTTAAATGGTATGAATATTTAAAATAAAAAATAAAATAAAATTATAAAAAAATTAATATCTGAGGGATGTTGACAAGGAGAGGTAATAATGTACACAAGCCTTCTAGGATACAAAAGAGGATGTAGATAGTTTTTGTCTGTGAGAAGTTATCAGAAGCTGCAGTGATGGAAAAACTGCAATGAGCCATAGAATCATGGAATCAGAGAATTCTTAAGGCTAGAAAACACTTCTGAGGTCATCAAGTCCATCTGTTAAATAAAACTATAAAGGCACTGACTCTGTCATTGAGACATAATTTGAGACCATGATTTTTAGTAGAGTTACAAATTTCACTTTCCCAGATCATATTTTGAATGACTTTTTTTTTTTTTTTTTTCGGAAAGAGAGTCAGGAAGAGCTCAGGAAGTCCTCCAAAACATGAGGAGGCCCCTCAGCGTGTCTAGACAAACACAAACTTGTGGTTCACATGGATCAATAGAAGTAAACTCATGACTGTACATATATGTGTGTACAGAATAAAAGTCCAAGAAAAAAAAATTTTTATTGTATTGTCTGTTCTCCCAGGATAACCAGTAGCACTGAAAAATTTTGTTAAATTATTTTCTTCTGTATAACACTGTTTTTCAGTGAAGTCAATGGTGCAAAGGAAACATGAATTTTTCTGACCATTCTGATTTTCAGCAGATCAAAATCTTACTTGCAATCTTTAGAGGTATTTCAGTGGTCATTGTCTCTGAATGCACTGCTAAGCTTTATGTTTATATTCGGAAATAAGAAAAAAAGAAGCTTTAGATTTGCTGATTAGAAGTTGTCATGCGTGTAATAACTTGAGTGACTGACTAAAGACAGTTTTCTCTCTTGCAGGAAGATCAATGTAAAATCCCTTCTAAGGTAGTTAATCTTATCTATTGGATTCCATTTTTAGCGAAATTAACAAAATTCTCTTCTAGCCATGGCTTCAGATGTGTTGTGAAAGATAATCTTCCAAGACTGACAGTAGTAGATTATTATCAACCAAGCAGGGAGTTCCAAGGCACTAGGGTGCATATTTTAGAAGGTTCATGGAAAACCTCCCCACAGATTTAACTTCAAAAATCCATTGTTAGTGCTAAAAGTATATGTATAGAGAGATGCCTACATATGAGAGATATAACGCATAATGATGATTTCTTTTATATTATAGCTGAAATTAGGTGTTTGTGTACTCCTGTCACTTGTATGTATTTGTTGGTGTAAGGTTTACTCTATGCAACACTATCCTTAAAGCAAACACTCGAGTCTACATTTCTGAACCTGTATGTTAACTCCATGTGGTTTCAGCTTCCACCCTTTAACAACAAATTACTATTTATGTAAGCTGTCAAATCCACACAGGACAGGCAGCTGCAGGAGAAAAAAACTGAAGCCTATAAACCATAGCAAGAAGCATAAGGTGCCTATAAGAGACTAGTCTTTCCCTTTCTGCATCTAACCCAATAAGAGTGAATTATTACAATCAAGCTAAAGCTCCTCCAGTCTTGCCTGTTCATCCACAAATTTGTTGAAAATTGAAGCTCAGCGTGAAACCTCCAGAGAATTACTCTGAGTTAGTAACACCTGCTAGGAACAGAGATTTCACTGTGGGGTAAATTGCTGTGTGAATGCCCACGCGTCAGCAAAACTTATAATTGGGAGAAACTGAATATTTTCTCTGTATTTAACAGATGAAGATTTTGTGGGGTGTCATTTTACGTTAAGTAGTAGAGTTATAATTTAGAATGTTTCACAGTAACCGACTGTGTTTGTTTTAACAGCAATTTTTCTTTTCTATGAGATTTTTATTGCTGTCAGCTGCTATTGCAACTTTATGAAATACACATTTAGAAACCTTTCTTATTCTTAAGGAAAATTGTCAGAGACAGGCTTTAAATTGTGGAATTTTCTTCCCGTGATTTCTTGTGAATTTAGAAGTTGATACTTTCCCCTGCTTATGATATGAGCTGTATTTCATAAATGGCAAGCTAAGTCAGGATTTTGATCTCTATATCTGTAGCATATGTACTCTCAACAGCTCCCTGGGCAGCAGTGTAAACTACCTAAGGCAGAGTTTTGTTCCAGATGTTTCAGAAATACACTCATAAATAATATGAAAAATTCAGGTGGAGCTCCTAAATCAAATTGGAAATTAACAGTGTTATCTATCCAAACAAAGGACAGAGAAAGAAAAAAGTCAAATTGCCTTTTCTTCACGTTATGCTGCATTGTTACATGCTGAGGTCTTCTTTTCTGCGTTTTCAACAAGTCCTGTATCAATTCACAACTTATGTTTGGAGCAGAATTCAGGCTTCTGGCTGATGATGGTAATACAGCTCCAATGCAAAATGAATAAAGCTCATATCATTCAAGGTAGGCCTACATGGGGAGCCTCAGGCAGACTTCTTTTCACTTCTCCTTCAAAGGGAACCAGCTCTGGTCCACAGTGCTGTCCTTGCTAGCAAGAGGTAGCCCTGAGCTCAGTAGGTTGCTCAGAGACTTAGTTTCTTGATCCATGCAAGTTGGCATGCTGACACAACTGGATGTGCCTGCTGCATGGGAACTGCCTGGCCTCTGCCTACTCATCTCTGGAAAAATGAGCTTTTGTGGCTTGCAGAGTTATGTGACCTCATTTAAATCACAGTGTACAATTTACTTTCATGGCTGGAGGGCCCGAACCTAACTTAACAGCAAACTCTTTGCTCTAGAGAGTATGCTTGGAAACTATGCGCTGGATGGAACCTGTTGGTATAGTTTTCTGTCCTTCCCTTATTAATCTCTTGCCACCCTTCTCACTTTTGCTCCTTACAGGGAAAACTCAAGTGTTTGCCTCACTGAACTCAAAATTGCAGTTATAGCTGCTGGACTGTTTGGTTTTGGTTTTTTTGGTTTGAGTTTTTAGGTTTATTTTATTTTATTATTTTGGTTTGGTTTTGGTTTGTTTTGGGCTTTTTTTTTTGTTTATTTCTTTTTTTTTTCTTTTTTCCAGTTGTGATGGGAAAAAAATGCAATTGGATAAAGACTAAGGAGAAAGGGACATATCTAACAGAGTGACAACTGCTTTCATATGTGTACTTTAGTGCAGTGTAACTTGCCTCAGAGAATTCCTGTCATACACCTTTTACAGTTACTGGAATAAAATGTCTCTGGTGCCAAAGGCAAGGAACTCATAACTATATGAATGTGTTAGACAATAATATGTAGTGGGTAACTCCTGCTGTACATAACAGCTGAGCTATTCTAACTGAAACACAACTAAGGGCTAATATAACACAGGTTTATTTCCTTGGATCAACATGGAATGTATTAAAAAATAATTTGCTGGGCAAGATGAAGCTTTTCAGGCTCATGTAGTCCTACTGCCTGTTCCAGAGGTTGCTGAGAAGTGTAATAAAATACAAAATCCCTACTGACTGACTAATCTTCCTTTTCCACAACACTTTGAAGTACTTCCCTTTTTCACTTTAAAACAGAACGGTGGTAAGTGGCTTCCAGCACAGAACTTTCTGTGAAAGTCCTGCCATGTACTCCATGTTCAAGCTTGTGATCTCCATGTCACTGATCATGGATCATCCTATACTTTAACTCAGCTATTTAGAGGGTTAGAGGAAGACCTTGTGTTTGTCTCAGGGCTCCAAGGAAGAGGAGAGGAAGCACGTGTATTGTATAAGCAAACCTCCGTGTCTCAAAATCCATGTGCTTGTCAGAGGAATTTATCTGCTCCAGCTGTGCTGCTTGAAGAGAGGATGTTTAAGTATATATTTATCTGACATATTATGTGTCTGAACCATGCTGTCAGTTTCTTTCAGAAAAGAACTTTGTAGCATAGGGAATGTAATTATGAGGATGATCTAGCATCACCATAGCATCTCACAGTATGAGCCAAAGTACCAACTAACAGCAGCTGATTGGGCTATGTGCCATGTAGTGCTAGTTTACCCCTGTCCAAGAGGAAAGGGAAAGAGACAAGGAGCTGACTATCATTTTACAGAGAGGAAAACAAATGCAGTGAAAGAACGTGTATCAAGAAAGCCAATGGAAAATAAAAGCAACAAAAGTGGAAATCTGAAATAAGTATTGTGTTGGCGGTTTCTAGTCCACATCTTTGTCTCTTGTCATGTACAAACATCTATTGCTTCAAAGCTGTTCTTTTCAAAATGTGACACCCATGTAAAAGAAATGTTAAAGAAAAATAATGGCAAAAACTGAATTAAAGGGACTCAAGGTATGCGAAACAGATTCCCACTTGTTTCAGTTCAAAGGGTTCTTTGTTTATTCCTGCCCTGTTACAGCTATATACCTAAATTTAGATACTTGTTTTTGAATTATGTTATGAACTTGTCCATAATTTATGGAAATTTGTGTACAGGCAGTAATATCACTCTCAAAGTCTGAAGTATTGTTGGAATATAAATTTAAAAAGAAATAACAAGAAAAGGAAAAAATCTGCTTTTCTAGGGTGTCCTGGGGCCAAGAAGAATGAGTTCCTGACGAGTGTTTTGGATGCGTTGTCCACAGATATGGTGCATGCGGTGTCTGATCCATCACTGTCTTCCAGCCGGTGGGTTTTGGATCCTTTTTGTTTGTCTTTAAAAGGATTCCAGCAGTGGTGACTGGATTGTTGGGGGCTTTAAGGAGCCTTCATGAAGGGTAGATTTCCAAGAACCTGTCTAGGAGGGGTTACTTCAAAGTTACTACTGTGGACTATGTTCACTAAACAGAGATACACTTGGCAGATGAATTCGCAGCAGCAGAGCTCAGGGTTTATCTGTAGCTGCTGGCACAAATGTGTGTCAGTCTTTGTTCTCCTCTCAGGCTTTATTTCCTAAATGCATACTACCTTTCTGATTCGTATTCTTCCTAGTTGCTTGCAAAACAAATCAATGCTATCAACAGCCACAGTGTTAAAAATGTGTAAATGCTGTCAAACTTTGGGCATCTGCAGGTCAGGTTGCTTACCATCTGACAAGGAGATTGCATTTATTTTTATAGCTTATCCTGTAATTCAATACATTTAGGTATTTTATCTTTAACAGAATCTATCACGAATTGTAATTGGAGCTTCACTTGGTTTTCAGTTTGTGATGCTAATTGTTGATCAATTCCAGTTGGTTACTTTACACTTCTAATGCTTCTGCTATCTATGAAACAGTCTTTTTCACTTTTACTTCTCTCTCCACTTTTCTCTGTTTTGGGAAATTTAAGAGGAAAGTGCTGTTTGCCCTTAAAACACTGTTTGTCAGTATGATGCTGACCTCAGTAGGGTTTCAGAGAGTAAACTAAAAGCAGATTCTACTGTAAAATTTGGGACATATTTGGCCAAAGTGAAAAGAGGAGGGATTCACTACCAGAAGCTAGTGTCCAAAAGCAAGGAGTTTTATGAAACAATGATGATGGTCATCGGATGGTGATGTAACTATTCTGAAATAAAGGGATTAAATATCAGAATTAAGACTAAATGATCTTTTTTTCTTATTTCAGGGTTTCAGAGCCTGATCCAAATCATACTCTGGAAGAGAGGGTAGTCCATTGGTATTTCAAACAGCTAGATAAAAATTCCAGTGGTGATATTGGCAAGAAGGAAATCAAGCCATTTAAGAGATTCCTAAGAAAGAAATCAAAGCCCAAAAAATGTGTGAAGAAGTTCGTGGAATACTGTGATGTGAACAATGACAAATCCTTGTCAGTTCAGGAATTAATGGGCTGCCTGGGAGTAACAAAAGAAGAAGGTAAAGCAGAAACAAAGAAACGCCATAGTAAGAACCTTTTCTCTCTGTCTTTTTCACTAAATTCTTCAAAGCTTATGAAGTCTGACATTTATATGTGCCAGAGTTATACAAAATAAAAGAATACACCTGTGTGCAGCTAATGCAGCTGTTGCTTAGGGCAGATGGCAAGAAAGTTGCTTCTGGATCACTTTGCTCCACCAGAAACTTCCTGTTGATTCTGACCATTAAATGAATTATGGGAGGAAATCTAAGAGGATACAATAACAGTCATCAAAAAGTCAGTTTAGTGTTCTTATGGAACTGTGTTCTGAGTGAGTGGAAGTACCATAACTGTGCTTTTTGGATTCCTGGAAGGAAGCACCTGGTTGAGCTTTCTAATGAATTCTCTTTCCTCAAATGTGGTTTAGACATGCAGAGAGGAATGTGGTCGTCTGCCAAACAGGTGAAATAATGGCTAATACATAGCCACTTTACCTTGCTGACAAACTGGTAGGAAGGGGAACAATGAACTACAGAGTATAATAGTCCCTGCAGAGTTCAATCACACAATTCCTGAAAATGGGAAAAATTAAAAGAAAAAAAATTCTAAACAACAGCAGTAGATCCTCATACTTTAGGAAGTTGTAAAAGAATGAATATAGAAGACTGAATATAGTTAAATTGTTTTGTCTGGTACCTTGAAGTGAAGCGAGGACAGTAGAACAAAGGTTTCATTGGTTGTATTCAAGTCAAGAAATATTGCAGAAAGACAGAAGAGGTCTACATTTTACTAATAAGGTAAATTGTCTATGGCTCCCAGTAACACATCTCTCAAAACAAATATTGATCAGATCCAAGATCTTTTTTCTGTGGCTTATTTTGTAGATCTCATAATGATACCTTGCAATTTTCACTTAGATGGTGGAGGTTAAACAATGTATATGAAGGTGGATGACTATTGTTACCTTTATGCTGTAATGTGAAATGCTTCTGTCCTGCTGCAGCAGGCACTCTTAGAACTTATTGTGGATGAAATTTGGGTCCAAAATCACTACGCAGGAGGTAAAGGAAAGCCATAGCAAGACTGAAAGCAAACCCCAGGTTTTTGTCTTCATATTCCAATGGAAAAAACCCCAAAGATTAGGATAAACTGCCTGCTTTGGAAATGAAAAATTTTAAGAGGAATGAAATTATATGAAGATCACAGATTTGGCTAAAGTTAAAAATACATCCACCATAACTGAAGTTTTGTAAGAGATCTTCTCCAAAAAAAATCTATTCAATAATGAGAACATCCAAGTTGGGAAGGAAAAAATATCTCAGATGTTTGGCTTTGAAAATCTAATGGTGTTCAGTTGGAAAAAAGTTCTTAACCAAATCATTGGGTTGCTTTCTAGAAGTACATAGTTTTAAGGACAATAAAAATTACTTTTGTTGGAATGCCATTATTCTGTTTTGTTTCTCTTGCTTAATAATTCAAATTTCCTTTCAGAAACTCCTTTCACTTGCACAAATGAAAGCAATTACCACTTCACTGCAGTTAGAGTTACATTTCTAGGAAAAAATAAGACTCTTGTCACCTGAGGTGCGAGAGCTGAGCTAAGGAGGTGGCTCTGTATCATTTTATGTGAGTTCCAGGTGTCTTGCGTGAGAACAATTTGAAGAAATATAAAAGCCAGAGAGTTGAAAAGCATGCTTTCTGAGGGGTGTACTAGATGCTGTAGTGTTGTTCAAGGTCCAGTTTTGTTCCCCTTTGTTCCAGTACAGCCTGTTTGACTCACAGATTGACATAGAAAACCAAGAGAGCAAGTTCCTCCCTAGCCTCAGAAGTTTGCTTGGAAAGATTAATGGACTAGCAAATTAATTTAGATTTTTGGGAGTTTATTTTCCCCTACTTTGATCACTGTCTTTGAGACTAAGAAATTTTTAAAAAGAGTGATAATCTTTTCGTTTTACAGATTAAATGAGAACAATATCTTTATCTTGTAGAACTGTTTCTGTGCAATATCTTTAATCAAAGGGAATGCTTTCCAGGCAATCTGCTTGTCCATGCTTCTTTACTGCCAGGGATAAGAGAATATATTTACTGCTAAGGATTCAATAAATTTGAACTGCTCAACCTTGACTAGATGCAATCTGTTAAGCAAATGGAACATGTTAATTGACAAGAGAGGTTGTTGTTCAACTTTCATATAACTCCCTGAAATAAACAACACCTATATTGGGGAAAGATAAAAGTGGACATGTCAGTGAAAGAGTTAAAATATTTTATATTATTTATTGAAAGCTATGTACTTACCTGGTCTAAAAAAAAAAATCTTTTCAAGAATGAGGGCTTCAGTTCATGAGGATAACTTGCAAACCATATTTATAATGTTTTCTTTCCCCTCCTTTAGCAGCCCCTAGAACCAACACTGAGACCACTTCATCCAGCAGGCAGGTGAGTACTGAGGAGAGCAAGGTCTCCATTTCGGCCTCTCCCAAGTGAATTTCTTGGGGTTTTAGCAGTTTTCATTGCAGCTTCAAACTGCAGCTTCAAACTGCATTAATCTGTTATTCTGCAGAGTTGCCAGAAAAATGTAGAGCGACATCCCAATCAACAAATTTTGACTTAAGTTCTATCTATGGAAAGCTAAATCAGTCAATTACAGGTGCAGAGTAAATGCACATAATTTGCAAAGTGGATTAGGCTTGTGCATGGAAGTTCCTAGGAAAATATAAGGTGACATATAGGACACATAGGATAATTGAGCCCTTGTGAGTCTTCTGCATTCCTGAATGGTACCATTCCCATACACTTTTAAATGTGCACTGCTTCATCTTCATTCAACTTTTACTTTAGCTGAATTCTGTCAATTTTTCTTTGTGTCACACTACAGAAAGTTACATTCACATAAACACTATAGAAACTTGCATTCATTGAAATGAACAAAGCCATGAATTTCACATGCCCTATGAAAATTTATACATTTCACAAACCCCACTGAATTATTATATGGTGGCTTTAAACAGCTTTTAAAATCTTAGTGCAATGAAAAGAGCTGTCACTTTCAAATGCCTTTGCTGGCTGAGCAAAATGATACTGAAGAACTAGGATTTGCATCAGTCTACTAATCTATGTTTAAACTAAGATCACAGAATGATTAGAGCAAATAAAATGCCAAGTACCCTGACAACATAATCCGTGATATTTTTTAATTAATTTTCTACAAAGTCTTGATCCTGTTTTTCAAAATAGCACCAATGTATGTCATCTATGGAGCTTTGTCTACCCAAGCCATTCAGAGCTGCAAAAGGCACAAAAGCAGACTTTTTAAATGATGGAAGGTGCACTTTGAAAAGGAGGGACTCAAGTGAAAGGCCAGGAAAATAGGCTCTAAAAAGTGGTTTTTAATTTGTGCGTGTCTATTTTTATAGACATGAATTCTAAAGAAAATTTTTCTGGGTAATATTGACATACCTTCCTAGAACTTTTGCATGATCTTGAGGAAGGGCTTTTTTGAGTCCAGTAATTTGAATGGTCTAGTAAAAGAGTCGTCTTCACACTACCCTTACCCCACTATTGTATTAGTTAGACAACTTAAATTATTAATGCCTACAAAAGCATCAGTAAATGGTGAACTTGTTTAAAAAATTATTCATGTAAGCATATTATAAGAACAGCTCAGGTAATGCCTCCGCAATGAAAATAGGAATTTCGCTAAAAATACCCTAAAATCCCAGTTGTGGTAAATGTCTTCCCATCTATCATAAAGCTACGTTAATTTGTTAGAAACTGAACTCCAGGTGAACCTACCCACAAGGCAAGAGAAATCTTCCTCCCAAAGTTGCTCATAGATTTGCTCCTTTTTTTATCTGTGCTTTGTTTGATGCTAGATTTGCACTTCCTAAGGCAAGCTCAACAGTGGTTGTGGTTTCTGCTGGAGACCTCCTACATAGCTTTGATAGAATATAAAATATTCTCACAGCTACAATAATGTGATACATTTGTTTGTTTAAACAGGTGTTTGTAGTCTTGATTTTTCAGGTTTCCCCCACAAATCACTTACACTTTATACAAGAGAGCCTGAAAACAATTATCCTGTCAGAACTCCAAAGCATTCAGTGTGGCTCTTTTAATTATATAATGACAATTACGGGCACACGTGCATTCCACTTGAAGCATGACAAGCCCTCTCCCCTTTCTTGTCATATGATACTGACTTGCAGAATTGGTAATAAAAGTGTCCTTAGAACAGCTATGCTTTTCAATTTCGCCTAATAATTTTGCTGACTCAGCATCAATTATTTTCAGAGCTGTTGCTGACAAATGATAGCCTTAAATTAAAGCTGGCTAAGAAAACCATCTGTTGACAGTTTCATATTTGAACCATACATGGCTTCACATGCAGACGGTGGTTTTCATCACAGAAGTTCTCACTTGGAAAGAAGCTACTAGAGAGAGTAGAAGCTGCTCAAAGGAAACCACCCATCTAAGAAGGCCTGATCAGATTTGCACCACTCAGGAGAAACACACTCGAAAGTTCGCTCTCTAGTAATTTGTTGCAGCAGTTTAGTTGTGTATTTGCTTCTGTGTGCTTAGGCACATGTTTTTTCACACCTGTGCAAATCTGTGTGTGCACACACTCATAGGAGCTTACTGAAAGAAAACAGGTAGAGAAACATGCACTAATATCCTGTCTGAGACACAGCTGTGGTTGCTGTAAAAGAGGTCAAGTAGGGGGTGTGTCTGACAGGGCTCAGGTAGTGACCAGGTGTATGTCCCTTGCTCAGCTCCGCCCTGTCCAACAAACACACGCATACACACCATCAGTGAGACCTAGGGGTTTTTTTGCAGCCTAGCAGAAAGTTTCTAAGAAATCCATAGATTGTTTATGAATCTTTGGCCAGCAGCCCATTCCTTATACATCACATGCCATAGGAAGTGTACCAGGGACACTTCCACCAGGGACTTGCCCAGGCAGTTGCTAAAACTGTTTGACAGTAAAGATTTAAAGGGGCCATAGGTAAGTAGTCAAGATATTGCTCATACTCTTGCTCATAAATGCCATGAAGGACTACAGGTCAGGAATTTTTTATTCCCTATATATATTTGTGCAGAACTCTCCTTCTGGTAGTAGCATGTGGGCACTGCTGAAAAATAGAGATTGATGTTTATACTGGACTAATTAAAAACATCATTAATAATGCAAATTTTCCCAACTTCCTTTCAGCAAGTTTCGAAGAAGCAAGGGTGACCACCTTACTGATCCAAGGCAGATCTCTTTGACATGTGGGAGATTTCCTCACCAAAAGGCAATAAAAACAACTGTAGTATTTGCACTTTGTACTTAAAAATGTAAATTCACTTTGTAGAAATAAAATATTTAAACATACTTTTTTTTTTTAATCTGTGAAAAAATAATGGCTAGTTTTGAAAAATTATCACATACAATGTATGTGTATTCTTCTATTTTCTGAAATATGTAAAACATGTTGGAGATGTAAAAGTTTGCATTTAAACCATTTTTTAAAAAATAACTTTTTGGCAAACAGTAGCATAGAAACCTGATTCTATGTATTTTGGTTTCAGTAGTATGCCTTATTTTTCTTAATACTGTCATTTAAGTAGAGTTATGCTGAAAAATCTACTGTATTCTCAATTTTGTCCAAGCAGTGTTGAATGTTTCAGGTTTGTAGGACTGAGAGAATTGTGTAAATTGCTGTTTACTTGGTTTAGCAGTTTTTTACTGAATAGATTTTTCATCGGTGGCAATATTTTATTTCATTTTGGTTTTATTGTAATTACTAGGCTTTCCAAAGATCATTCAATGAGAATACAACCACTAATGGATTCAAAAAACAGTTATTCTACTTGGGATGCTTATAGAAAAATGTATCCTTTTATCAATTTTTGAAGTGCCTTTCCTTATAAGTTTTGGTAGGATTTTTCTCCTGTTTGCTTTCATTTGGGTTATTAACACAGCAAACCAAAAAAGGAGTCAGGTGCGCTGCGACATCACTCCAGTCGGGTTCAGCCCGGGCCTAAAAGCATATTTCTATGTTCCGTGCAAAGCAGGAGCAGATTTTTTATGGGTCAGAATTTTAAATCTTCCTGTAGTGACAGGGACGGATAAGCCTTTTAGTCCCCTACACCTGGCTCTCCCTATCAACTCTTTGGTTTGGTTGGGGGCCCACTAAAGGAGGGGCTATCACATCACCCCTGCTTGAAGCTTTTTCTTTGCTGTCTGAAGAAAGATCTCAAAAGTTTTCATACTTTCTCCATTACTTTTTTCCCCCCAATGCTTTTTTTTATATGTGTGTCTGAGGGGAATAAGAACTTCCTTACGTGAATTTAGAGCAGGGGACCCAAATGAAAAAAAGTTCTGCTCTTGAACAACTGTGAGTTACAAGCAGCTGGGTTGATGGATGCAGTGGTAGAGGGACTACTGGCATCTAGGAGCTGACATGAGAGGGCAGGAATGTAGCAGCAAGAAGTGATTTCATTACGGTTTGTTTAAATAATGTGTGGGATCTGACATGTGACTAGCTACTCATAATAGCACCCTGGCATGAGCTTGTATCTGGAAAAGCTTTTTGTGAATCAAAAGGTTTCATTTCAATTCCAAAATATTCTGAAGTATTAGGAGACACTGTATGCAATGGAATTGTACCCCAGAGGTTGTGTACTCTAAGCTCTGGCAACAGGAGAAACCAAGATGCAACTGTGTGTTAACTTGTATTTTTGTTTTAAAAAGTATTTGTTATTCTTTTATAATATTGAACTTTGAAATTAATCTCCTTTATAGATTAAAGATCAGTATGTTATCAAACTATGCTGGTGATTTTTCTTTTGCAACACTGACAGACATGTTTGGAAGTAGATACACACAGTGGTAACTTCCCCACTGCTTTGAAGAAACCTCACCACTGTTACAAGAAACCTCAAGACCTCACATTGTGTCCATCTTCTTCCCTTGCCTTTATTGAATTCTCTTTTAAGGTCATTCATGTCTTAGTCATTCCACTGTTTCCTCAAAATTCTCTATATAACTTCAACTTGGGCTCTTGCTTCTTCTCAGTGAGGTGCAAAGTGGCATAGAGATGATACCTTTTGTCCTCAATGTGTGTGTGAGCTGCTGGGCAGCATTCAGCCTGGCTGGAAACAATGAGGAGAGAGAAGCAAACCCTCAGAATTCACAATGCCTGGTTTGGTTGTCACAGTATGGTTAACAGCAGCATTTTGTGAGAAGCATCTAATTCCATCACTATGGCCTTTGGAGACAATATAGACGTAGGTTACCAAATATTTTGCCATATCCATGGTTTGAAAATGCACCCCATTTAAACTGAGAGGTTGTGTGGGGAGGCAGATTTGAACTAGCAACATGATTATATAAGGAGTAGCCTTAAACACAGATCAAAATGCGAGTAAATGCAAAAGGCACTTTTAGATATCCAAAGACTTCTACAAAATAAGTTATTTAATAGCTCTACAGTGACTGACACATGAGGTGTTTCCTCTTTGTATACATTTCTGTGTGATCACTTTTATGATTTATTTCAATTAACAGCGATTACACCACTTGAATATACATAGTACTGCCTTTTCATACTTCCAGGTAGAATCCAGATCCCTAATGGAATCATGCTTGCAAGCTTGTTAAATTCTTCTTGGGTTCCTATACCTCCCATATGTCCACAGGATATTTAAACTCAGGTAATGTTCTAGTTGTAACTAAGAGCAGCCTTGATAACAAAAAGGAATCCATGTGGATAGGCTCTTAGGCTCACACTACAGTACTAGTGTTTATTATTTACACAGTAATTAATTAGTTCTAGTTCTTATCCTATTCTATGTGTAACAATTTGATTTCAATTTTAATTCTGTTACTGAAAACACAACTTATATTCTGCTTCTCATTGACCAATATTTGTTCTAGTTCCAGCTATTGCTGAAAATATTTGTTTAGAGCTTTTACAAGGTTGTAAATAGAGACTATAAATTTTGAAAAATTATGTATGTATTCAGTGACTTGTCCAGCCTGTTGCAATGTCCATTAGTCAACAGGCCACACAGTTAGAAATGTTCCATATTTTGTCAACGCTTTGGAAAACTTTCTCATTTTGTTCCCATCCCTAAATATAGGCCAATTTCATAGTTCAAGTTTTACCAAAACTACTTAATTCTCAGTCTTCTCCCAGTTTAACAAAATACCTAGCTTTCAAGTGTTCTTTTTGTAGAACTGGGACCTAGATGAGTGCTCTGAATGACAATTTTTTTTTGCTAATGACATTTCAGATTCTGAAAGACTGAAACAGAGAAACTTTAACAATACTCACTGCACATAAGTAAAGGAATGCACTGTACTTCTTTATTCAGACAAGGTTTCTGCCCTTCATAAGTACCATAAGTCAACGGAGAAAGCAGACATTCCTAGAAAGCTGGGAGGAAAATAAAAATAGAGATTGATTCATTAGAGATATTTAATTGTTTCCAAGATTTGCTAGATGTAATTAATATTTTCTTTTTACAGTAGTAATAAAAGATGGATTAATGGAGGTTAAGATATATTTGCTGACACAGATAATGTAGTTGTCCCTTTTAAATATTTACACTGATGTATTATATAGTTAGGTTATAGAAACTAATGTTTCTAAGTAAGAGTCTTTAATGCCAAAAGTGAAAGGTTTATTACTTTTATTTCCTTTAGGATGGCAAAGAGATGTAATTTTGGAGTCATTACTTTGACATTAAATAGGAACCAACTAAGTTTATTGCAGTCTGAAACATTAGAATGCTTGCAGTAAATTATTGATACAAACTGTACTCTTTGTCCAATTTAGTTTTTTTCGGTTCAGGTTTTGTAAGTGAAAACATTCCCTTTGTTTAAAAAGCATCAATAATACATGTTATTTTTTTTTCTTTAAACAAAAGCTCATGTGGAAAGCATTGGGAACAACACATTTCCCTAGAACATTGGATGGGGGGGATAACAGGGAAAGAGGTCTATTTTTATCTAGGTTATTGACATAAATATATGCAGTGTTTTGCTTCTACTACATCCACCTTCCCTTTTTCATCACACACTTTGTCTTCTGACTCATGTCACCAATGGTACACAAAGCTTTTTTGGAAGGGAAGATAATGAATTGAGGGTCCATTCTGTGCATGTGAACAATCTTTTCTGTAAAATAGAGTCATCTGAGTCGTCCTTTCCCAAGATGCTCTCTTTTCTCAACATCAATTCAATGCATAGGATTTCTTGCTTCATTTCAAATATAGAATCCAGCTTTACACAGGCATGGGATCCATTCTTGGCTAAATGGGTACTTTAGGAAGAAAATCACCCATAAAATATCAGCACAGTTTATGGATTGTAGGCGGGCAGCTGCAATTTTTTATTAAGCCACTACAATAAAGATTTATAAAGTTCACTCAGTATGCAAAATGCATCCATGAAACAGCCTATATTTGTTCTAAGTAGTCAGTCAGGAAAATAAAAGAGAAAAAAAGGAAAAAAAAATGGTGTATGAAGCTTCTGGTGAGAAATATTGTTTCACTAAACCATGACTGACTAATTTCATGTGATTGAGGTTTTCTATGAAACTTCACTTTTCAAAGTATTTTGCAACTTCTTTTCCTTTATCTAACAAGCATGAAATGTTAACATGGAAAACCGACATTTGGACACCTATTTTGTCACAAAATTGAACATTGCAAAACGTAGCAACATTCTTGCTCTTCCACCAACTTTAATAAAACCCTCATATTTATTTGAAAGAAGTCAGGTTTCCAAACAATAATTTTTCATGCTTCATCTGAATTTTTGAGTGCCTTGCTCTCCTTCTGTGAGGCAAAGAAAAACAGTACTGGAGCTTGATAAACTGATGTATTTAGCACTGAATTCACATGAAATGTGAAGAAAATTGCAATATGGGTAAGGGTGTTTATACTAGTTTGTATCTCTGCAGAACAGTTGAAGCAGTGTGAATTATATGCAGAAATATGAGGCACTGTTCCAGCTTGCAAAACAAGCCTACCATGGGATTGGTTGCAAACATACTCAAAACCTAAAATATTCTAGCATATCCCTTCTTTTACCAGTCATTTCACTCAAAGGCTGATGTGAATCAAAATCCACTTTGACTACTACCCAAGGAGCACCTCTAGTAGCTTCCTCATCTTCCTGAATCCACATCTTGGGTACATTCTTCTGAGACTCCCCAGCTGGCAATACCAGTGGGACCAAGACCCAGAACAAAGAACGCAATAAAAACCGTGGTGACAGATATTGCAAATTACAGGATATTACTCCATAGCTCAGATTTTTTTTACCCTGGTGGGCTGTGATCAACTGAAAACTCCTTCCCTGTGTTGTCAATGACAAACCTTAACTTCTTGCCTCTTGGTCCATCAAATTTATGCTCAGAGTGAGGGAACATCATGCTTCAACTGAGTGGGAGTCAGTGTGAACCTCAGCTAAAGGGCATTAGAGAAATACTGATTCCTCAATAGATGCATGTGCTCAATTGACTCCCACAGGTTAATTCCTGTTTCTGCTGAGCACCATGTAATGGAGCAGTGTCTGCACACATCAGTTCTTTAGTGCTCTGCAGAAAGGAGCTGTGCTTCTCAGCATAGAGCACGGTTGTTTGTATTGAATTCTCAGTGCAGATGGTTGTTCTCTAGCTGTCTCTAGCTGTTACCCAGGTACTTGATTTGTATCACTGCTGCCTTATAGAGGTTTCAAGAAATATTTTGCAGTATTAAATATGTGAAGGAAGAGGTGCTGAAGTGATAGGGAAAAAAAGACCATGCAGTTTAAAAATGGCTAATAAAAAAGAGAGAGAAGAAAAAATTAAGCAGAAGCAGAGAGAAGGGAAAAAATCAAAATAGGACCATGGAGATATCCTGAAGAACTGAAGAAGGTGGCAAGAACTCTGTGCTAAAGCCATGTGTGGGAATGAAGGAAGAGCAGACAAAGAGAACAAGTAAGGAATGAGATATAGCAGGTAGGAATGGGAGGAGAGCTTAAAAGGGGAGGATAAGAAATGGTAAAGATAGAAAAAAATTGAATGGCTAACTAGGCTCCCATGAGGAGGAAAACTCCAAGAGGCCCAGGGGAGAAAAAGAAGAGAAGGGACACAGCTGAAAAGGAGACTGCAAATTTCATTTTCCTGGGCACAGCATCTCTCTCATACTGCATCACTTTCTGACTGGTACAAAAGTTTCATCCTGACTTTGGACATTTCCCTATCCATGCATAAGGTCTGAATTTGGTCCTTGGTATCCCAATGACTTCAGTGCTTTGTTCCAAAAGACATTCGTTTTCATGGCCAATCCAAAGGCTTCTTTTAGATCCAGGAAGCCTGAGCAACATTTAATGAAAATGTGAAAGAAGAAACCAGCATATTTCTAAACTAAGAGCAGATTTGAGCAGGATGAGGAAATCAGAACCACAACAAAGATAAATTTCCTTTTGTATTTCTTATTCAGCAAAGATGCAAGCAAAATGTAATTAGCTGTGTTTTTTTAGTTCTTTCTTTCATTTATTTCACCAACAGATCCTCTACAGGCTTTGCTGATACCCTGCAGTTCAACTATCTTTAATCAACACATAGATGACAAAGGATTACAAGAGTCCTTAATTCTCATTGTGTATTTTTTTTTTCTTTTGTGGTTTCCTTTATGTTCACTGTTGGGGTGGCTAAAAGCTAATTATTTAAATCCTTCTCAAAGTCTTTAATCTTTAAAGGTTTGTATCTCCGTGTGAGAGAGAAATAGACTGCAAGAAAGATGCTCAAGAAAACTCTGGAGCCCATGGAAAATATCACAGGTTCAGATTAGAACTATTTTCAAGGTACCAAATGTTTCCATGACCTGATGACATGGAGTTTGAATTCATTAGCTTTGAACAATCATCTGGAAAATTACTTAGAAAATAGTAAATGACAGGTAGTATTTAATACTTTGGATTTGAGCAGTGCAGTGGAGAAGGTACAGGAACAAGTTCATCACATGGTGTCTTAATGCAAATAGCAAATTGACATAGGCTGGGACAGGTCTAGGGAGAGGGGAAGGGGCTTCACCTGGGTGCAGCTTGAAGAGAGGGAGAAAGCCATCTACGTGCCCATGAACAGCTTGGAGGAGAATGGGAGAGAGGGTCTAGATGAAGAGGAGGAGGCTGCACCAAGAGTGGCCAGATAGCCTGTCTTACAACCAGCACCTTCTGCTCCACTTAAAGCCCAGAGACTTTGCACTGTCCCGAATCTCTGTCCTGGCAGTAGGCAGTGTAGCCAGTCCATATCAGTTTCTGCCTGAAAGGCTTTTGCCTTAAACCAGGCAGTACAACTGAAATGTGAAAGACAATGACAACAGACAGAGACTTGCTCGTTTCTAGCAGTGGTTACAGGCAGGGAGAGGAGGGCAGGGAAGGGGACACAGACAGTGATAGAAAGATGGTTTTAAACCTTGGAGCCTCTGCTCCACTTTGACTTCTTCAAATAGAAAGTTTCATTCTCTTCCGGAATCTATGAGATGCAACTTCCCAGGACTAAATGTCCTCTTCACAGTGAGAAAGAGGGATAAAGGCACCATGATGAGACAGATGTCTCTGAAAAGAGATGGCCCCAACTTCGTGGCTGTTTAGTAAGAAACACTGAGCTTTGCTTTAAACTAGATGCTAATTGTATAAATGAATATGAATAGTGCCACATCGAGACTCAACCGTTGTACAACCAGTCCCCTCTCCCCATTTTTTCTTACAATTTTCAGCATCAATTTGATGAATTTTGCTTAAGAAATTGTTTATTATAACCTAGGCCATAGAAATGAAACAGTAAGTGTCTGATAAATTTTCCCTTGTAAGTTTTGCTATAGTTTGTATTGTTGGTGCATAAGCCTTGCTGTGGGGGAGAAGTCAGCAATGGGTACTTTATAAGCCTTGGTCAATCACAACTGTTAGTGTATCTTTTGTTTTATCATCTTTTTTTTTTTTTCCTTGGGGGCTTGAAACAGTCTTTCACAGCTTGAAAGTCTACAATTTACCAATCACTCTCTCTGTTAAATGATGTTACTGATCTTCTTCTGGACAACGGAAAACCCATTTGAGAGAGATCTAAAATGACAGATCATGCAGCATCTATATATTGGTGACAGTGCATTGCTGAATGTATTTTCATATTTGCTCTTCATACATTTAGATTATCATCTTTCATCATAATTCTATTAAACACTACTGTTAAAAAACAAACAATGAGAACAGAAAAGAATCTATTTTAGGAGAATTAAAATTAAATTCTGTCAGGGGATTAATTTTATTTAAAGTTTATTAATGTTTATATTCTTTTACACACATTTCCATAAGCAAAATTCAGCTCATGCTGATCTACTACATGATTTCATCATGCTACAGGATTCCACAGAGTTTCCCACTGTTTGAGTGTCTGCCATAAATATAAGGGAGTTCACTATCTTTGTCCTTAACCCCCTATGTTTGTAGTAAATCATAAAATCATGAGAAAATTTTGTGTGGCTAACAGCCTTTGTTTCCAAGATAGCAAGGAGTGGAATACAAATAATTAAGGTGAAAGTGCAAAGGCAAAACTGCATGTGGAAACTTGTAAAATGCCTTTTTCAACTATTTGTAAGCTTGCCTTTGAGTGAATCTCCAACTAGGTTTTTGAAGAGAATTTAATAGATAGTGAAGCAGGATACATTTGCTACAGATGTTTCTGCATATAAATAAAATGCCCACTGTCTGATAGCCCTTGTGAATTGCCTCCAATAAACACTCAGTGTTGTGGTTAACAGCAGAACCTATTTTATTCAGACAATCAAACATGCAGGCAGATTTCTGTTGCCATATAAAGTTCCCTACCTTTCCCTAACTGTGCAGACCAGCTGTGCTCTGGTTCCCTGGGAACATTAAAGCAGTGTTTAATACCAGAGCCTGGAACTCTAATGAGAACAGTGTGGATTTAAAGAGCCAGCCAGATTTGAGAGGGGAGTGGAAGCTTCACTTTATCACATTCCTGTGAAAGTCAACGTACAGTGCTCTCACAGGTAGGAGTTAAGGTGCTCTGGAATAAAAGTATGGCCAGTTCCCTGGAACCAGGGGCTGCCAGAGAAGTGAGTGCAGGCTGTGAGCTAATCTGCTTGCAAAGTGCTGCTGCCATTTCCCCTTCCACCTCGGGCGGCAGTGCGGTGAGCGTGTTAACTCTGTGGTACTCCATTCACTCTGGAATTTCTCATGGTCTTTGCCTTAAAAACCTGTCTGGAGAGTGCAGCTAGATGGGCTGAATGTACATCTGGTTAGTTGCCAGGTTTAAATGTGGTGCTTGGGTCCATTTCAAAGCAAGGCTCCAGCACCATTGCTTCAGATCGTGGCTTTGTGGGATCAGACACAGAGCAAGACTCCAGACAAGTCCCAGCATGAGCCAACCCTACAAACAGTGCCTGGCCCAGAGCAGCCTCTCCAACAGGCTTAATAAGTATAGGCATGAATAAACAGATGAAACAGGTGGGACCTACTCTGGATTGTAGAAGTGCTCAAGGACTGTCTTCCACGAGCAAGGAGAAGAAATGAACATTTGCCAGCAGTAAGTTAAGGCAAAAATTAGTTTGAATTTAATTCATTCTAAGACCTCGGAGAAGGGCATAGTTAGTCCCAGATGCAAAGGAACATATCTGTGCTTATTGGCTGACTGTCTGAGCAAAGAGGTGTATGTGAATACAAGATAGAGGTTTCAAGAACATGGCAATGCTGCTTTTATAGACCAGATACTTTTTTTTTACGTTGAATTTTATTTTTTCTCTTGGGTAAAGCTAGGATAGAAGTAGCTAATGTGTAATACAGACATCTGTACTGATGTAATGGTTTAGGCCCTCATCAGGACAAAAAATGTTGATCCATATTTTCTGGAAAGTCAGCAAGTTACAGTGAGGGGTATAAAGAAAGTTGAGTAGGAGCAAGTGCATAATCTAAAATATAACAGTCAGTCAGGAAATTAGGTTTACGGGCACTGTTTTTAGTAGTGAATAAAATCTGTCTTGCTGAATGGAGTTGCAGAAGTTATATGCAGTGTTTATATCCTAGTTGAGTTTCACCATCCTTGTACAAGTCTTCTAAGAACTTGTTTCCAGTAACAGAATAAGGTTGGCAATGCAAGCTACACACACATCTGTTTCCTGGAGCATGGCAAATCGGCAGTTTGTATCCATAAACTGGGCTGCACATGTTCTAGAAAGCCTTGGGCCCTGATTCTAAAGAGGAAAAAAGTTAATATGGGTTATTTTAGAATGGTTTTCAGGTTTAATTTTGTTGGTTACTCTGAAAACAGAAACCTAAATAAATTGTCAGCAAAAGTAAAGAGACTTTACTTACCATAAAGCTTTTTTGACTCCATAAGATGATGGTGAAATTTGTGGTGAATAGTTCTGTGTATTACTTCTGGTTTAACAAAGATTGTTGGCCACCAGAAGACAGAAAAAAAATACCAGCAGAAAAGAAAAATGGATCATTAACTGAAATCTCAGCTGACTTGAAGCACATTTTGTTTGCCTGCCTGAAAAGCACATACATCACAGAGAAGACTCATGTTTGGTTATATTTTCCTTTTGTGGTCTGGTGACAACTGAAATACAAGATGTATAGCAGGAAGTTCTCAGTAACTTTCCAGGTCATGAACTGATTACATGTTGTGCAAAACATTAGAAATTATTTAAAACAGGATTATGAGTGGAGTCAACACACGTAAAAAGAGAAGTGAAGCAGAGATACTGCAGAGAAAATGCATTTTCTTTGCAAATTTAGAAGACAGACCTGACAATTCTAAACATACTGACACCCTCAGTGTTAATCTATTGTCCTCCCAATATAGTGCTATAATCTGTATTTCCAAAACATGTAGAAACTCCCACCTACCATGCCATGAGGGTCAGCAAACATAGGACGAGGTAAACTTCAACACTTTCATCACTACACAAGGCATTCGCTGTATTGTAGTCTAAAATCCTAGTGTCAGCAAGTGTCAAAACATGTTATACACTCGTGACCTTTTAGCAATTCCATATGTTCACCAGATTGGTAGGCAAATATGGATTCAGGCAGTATTCTTCTTCATAAAAAAGATAGTGAATGAAGTCCAATTTCGCTGTAACATTCCCAAGACAAATGCAATTTTTTCATAATTCTTTGAGTGTTTTTTGAAATGTTATTGTTAGATCTACATCAATTTCGCTTCTATTTTTCTCAACCCTTGTCAGAGGTCAACTGTCCTATCAATTTTCTAATTCAAGGAACAGGGTAAGAGACTCCTGTAATAGTAATTTCTAATATTTTTCAATTTGCAAGCCTATTTTTTTTTCAAATTAGTTACTTTCTCTTGTTGAGCTAATACAAGTTACTATCAGTAGATATTTCTTCACAATGTTTTGTGGATTTCTTAGAAACAGTCCAATACGGTTCACAGTTTGAGATTACCACTGTAGAAAGAATACTGCTAATATTGATAATACTACACATGAATCCACTACCACTCATTTTCATCTGCTAATACTTGTTCTTGCACCTTGGAAAAAAATCAGTTCTGTCATGAGGTCTATTGGAAAATCTGATTTCTCCCAGTTTGCAAATTAACGGATACTAGGGATTTGTATTTTGTTATCTGTAGCAGTGTTAATGATTGCCTCAATTATAGTGTGTTTGTTTATCCTTTTGTGTCTACATCTGGTCACATGCAATGAAATGAAAAACTCCTGCATTTGCTGAAGGTTTATTATAGCCAAATATTTAGGTCATAATTATATAGGCAGGATGTGGGGAAGGTTTTCCATGTGCTTCTGTGGGGACACAATTTTATTTTGTAAATCATGGTTGGTGTATCCCTGAAGATATTCCCAGCTCAGACAGAATTCTGAGCCTGGCGCAGTAGTGACTGAGCAAGGATCTATTCAGATTGATCCCTATGAACAGGAAGTCAGACTGGATTATGTGGTTCTTGGCTTTCACAACTTGTGAATTTCAAAATATATGTGCAATACAAAGGAAGAGAGTTAAAATACCCTTAATGTCATTCATTTAAAAGACTTGTTCAACTTAAGCTTTAATTAGAGGTAAGATTATCTTGCAGGACTTGGATCTGTAAAGCTTACTTTTTTATTTGTTTCATAGGAGGAGGAGGAAATACTAACTCCAACATTTAGCTTCAGGCATGCTACTTTAGATTTCAAATTTGTTCTACCCTCTCTTTAAAGTAAATAAGAAATTAAAAGTTTGCACAACATTGTGCCATTTGGTTGTTAACAAAGCCTAATAGTAATTTTTTCTTCTTGTTAGTTGAAAGCTAAAAATGGGGAAAAAAACATACTAGCCATTCTTGTTTTGACTGATACTGTGAATCTTGGGTTTTCTTCTTATCTGCCTCTGTGCAATGAGATGTAACTCTGTTGGGGTGAAGGGTTTGAGAGACTGACCTGGGACCCACTGTCTGACAGAAACTGAGTTAGCCAAAGAAACTTTGCTTGTTCCCCTGTTCCCTTTCCATGAGCAGGCAAACTTCCCCTTAACCCTGCAGGGAATCACTCATCGCTGCTACTCAGCAAATCAAACAGAAATTTTTGGAAGTGCTTTCTAAGTGAGATGCTCTTGGGAAGGGCCTGCACACTCAGTTGAGAGCCTACATCTGGACTCACCCATGTGTGTCTAGCTGGGAATCTCACCCTACATCTTATATTAACTTGTCTAGGCATTTCCTAGGAATGCGAAGTCCTAACATTTGATGGAGAAGTTTAGACAAGTTTCATGAAGTTAATTATGTACATAGACATAGAACTTAGTACTGGAAAAAGTCATATTAAAAAGAAAATATTTCTGTAAGTAGTGCATAGGGATTGATTTCTGATGGTTTGGCATGAGTGACTGAATTCACTGATATCTAAGAAGACACAAGAGACACATGGAAACAATACATTGAAGATCCTCACTCCTTGTTCTGAAATTGTCTGATGAATTCAAAATTTATTAGCAATAACATACACAACACATAAATGCATCACACTTGCTTAGGAGTCCTGAATAATAATTCAGAGGAAGGAACTAAAAATTTCTGACTTAGATACTTTACAACAACTATCCAAAAACATGCTCTGATGCACTAACAATTTCTACAGAAGGCATGATTGAGTACTCTCTAAAAAAATCAGATCTCCTATGGTGGTGCCTAGCACCATAAATATGAAATCTTTTTCCCAAAGTATAATTCACATTCACTGATTGATTTTATAGCAAAATATCAAAGTTGAGCTAGCCAGAGAATGCTCATAATAGTATCTTTCAAAGCTTTCCTCCAGATGAAGCATCTGTCCCCCTGCTGCTGTGCCAGTGTCTATAAAATATACTATCACTAGTTCAAAAATTATTTTTATTGTGTAAAATGGAACCAGAAGTCTGTTGTGGTTTAGAGTATTGTTTCATATATTAATATTAGGCACAATTTCTCAAAAAGGGATAATAAATGAGAACTGGCTTGTGCATTATATCCAAGCTTACTGTTAGTGTTGTAAGGGGACAGTAACAGAGAATTTTTTCAAAAATGAGTCAGTGTTTAAACTGCTTAGGATCTTATTATTTTAAAACATCAGAATTGCAGAAATGCTTATAATGACTACTTAGAAATTCTGCTGGAAGGATAGGTTGAACTAAAGAAAAACTTGATTGTTAGTGTTTGGCTAGGAGCAATCATATACTGATAAAGTGTCTGCATATTTTTCCTAACAAATGTTGACATACAATTACACAATTTAGTAGAAAGATAATTTTCAACTAAAATAAAAAACAAAAACAAATGAAATACCAAACAGTTTCTTTTCTGTTTTTTTTCTCTTTTCCTTCCCCATTATCTAACAATGATGAATTTAGGTTAGTAAAATGTGCATTCCTGGTTTTGTTCAATGCACCATCTGTAAATTCATTACACAGTTACTTTGGAGCATTCGTGTTTCTTTTTTTACCTTTAAAATATAGAAACCATCACTAGTATGGTTTCTTCAGTGTTAAAACTCCAAATAAAAGTGTGTCCAAGATGTACACTTTCTGTATAAATAACCTGAGGCGACAGACATTTGATGGAATATCCCCTTCCCTTCTCATGGCAGCAGGGGAGCCATGGCACAGGATTTTATTGTGAAGTTGTGAAGAATACTCTGAATAGTTCTAACAGGAGCACAAAATTTTTAACTTCCCTAAATTTCAAGGAGCTGAGCCTTGTTCACATCTACAAATTTGTACTGTGCTACACCTAAGAGACTCAGAATGACTGTCTGTCTGAGGCTTAAGGATTTCCGGACTGACAAGTGGTAAATGAACAACTTTGATCTCCTGAGAATCCATAAGGGTTTAATGAGGACTTCAGTGCAACTTCCACCTGTCCCAGTAGAAAACTGAGTTTCAGCTTGTGTTCTAAGTGCCTTGATCTTGTGCTATTCATCTGGCTCAGCAGAGAAAATGCTCACCAGTTTCAGTGGGAGTGAGGTCTAGTTTCAAATCCTGCTTGTGTTAATTATGAAATGAACTCATCAGGGAGTTGGCTAGTTGTAGCATTTTTGTGTTTCAGCTGCAGCACCTCACAAGCAGCTTCCATGTTTACATTTGGTATATTAATCTGTAAACATTTCTAGATAACAATCTCTTCTCACATCTCGTTAAGCTAGTGGAAATGACTGCTTTCCTACCATCCCACAGACCTGAAAAAATCAATGAACATTTAGACTATAACAGAATTTTCAGAATGTTTCTGCCTTGGTTACCTTTCCTAGTAGCTTACAAGAAGTTTGTCAAACCAGAGTGAAACGAATCTGTTCAGTTATGTTCCAAGAAATATTCATCCAATGCTGTTATTACTTTGATTAAAGGTACTAAGCCAGTGACATGAGAATATTTTCACTTGAAAGGATTCCTTGTCTTCTACTCTCTGGAAGACAGCAGAACTCATCTATTCAGCTAAGCCTCACCTTAGGCCTAATTGGAATATCTGTTCACTCTTCTGTATCTAATTCAATTTGAGAAAAAGAAATGGCAACCCTCTATGACTGCTAAGGATAGATCCTATGCCTGGTATCCATTTTAGCAATGTGCTTGTTCCTGTGAAGAGAAGCCTCTCCATACCAATTAATCATTTCCTTTAAATGACAATGTCTGCACTTTATACTTCATCCTTCAGTAAGAGCTATCTGAGAAAATAATTGCTTAAGAAGGAAAGGACGCTAGACAGAACTAGGAATTTCAAGTCAATTCATGTCATGAAGTTTATCACCTGGACAAAGAAATGTCAATTTGGGCTCCAAAGCTGAGTATCTTATAACACTTTGGAACAAAACCCTTTTGGTGCTTCAATTGCAAAACGATGGTTTTCTTGCTAGAAATAAATCGTGTTGTTTATTCCCCTTTCCCAAGCTTCACTCCATATCTGAACACTAAGAAAATCTTATAACGTAAAGATGCTAGGTTTAAGAGTAGGAGAAGGGCAACAAGCTTGACCCAGAGGAAAAGGAGAATGAGGTTTTAGTTCATAGCAAGACCTGTTTATCTCTATTAGGTGGGTCTGGCCAGACCTCAAACAACATTTGATGGCACGGGGGGGGGCAGCATCCCTTAATATGGAAAAGGTTGATGTGCATTATAGACAAGGTTCTTTCTTATGATTTTTCTTATGAGCTGTTAACTCCCTCAAAGGAATGGAGGCCATGCAGAGAGATCTCGACAAATTAGAGGGGTGGGTGACCACCAATGAAGTTTAAGAGGGGAAAGTGTCAGATTCTACATCTGGAACAGGGCAAGCCTGGATGTACAGACAGACTGGGAAATGGGATACTGGAGAGCAGTGCCATGGAAAGGCACCTGGGAGTCCTGGTCAACGGCAAATTGAACACAAGTCAGTAGTGCTCTGGCAGCCAGGAGGGCCACCTGTGTCCTGGGGGTCATCAGGCACAGCATCACCAGCTGGGCAAGGGAGGGGTTTGTCTCTGCCCTGCTCTGCTCTGGGGCAGCCTCACCTGCAATTCTGTGTGCAGTTTTGGGTGCCACAATATAAGAAACATATTAAACTATTAGAGTGTCCCAAGGAGGGCCAGGACAATTATGAAGGGCCTTGAGAAGAAGTCATATGAAGAGCAGCTGAGGGCACTTGGTCTGTTCAGTCTGGAGGAGACTGAGGAGAGACCTCATTGCAGTTACAGCATCCTCATGAGGGGAAGAGGAGGGACAGACACTGATCTCTTCTCTCTGGTGGCCAGTCACAGGACCTAAGAAAATGGCCTGAAGTTGTGTCAGAGGAGATTTAATGCTGGATATTATGTAAGGTTTCTTTACATGGAGGGTAGTCAGGCACTGAAACAGGCTCCCCAGGGCAGTGGTCACAGCACCAGCCTGACAGAGTTCAAGAAGCATTTGGACAATGCTCTCAGGCACATGGTGTGACTCTTGGGGATGGGGTTATGCAGGGCCGGGAGTTGGACTCAATGGTCCTTGTGGGTCCCTTCCTGTGATTCTATGATTTTGTAATATAATTATAAAAGTGTGTCAAAGGTCTCTGCATATGTGACCATGTTCAGACATAACAATAACTAGTACAATTTAACTGGAGTCTGCCAAGAGGTAGGTCTACCTCACTCCCAAATTTTGTTCAGTCTTAAGGCAGCTGAGAAAATGTAAGGTGAGAGTACATATTTATGTGCATTTCCACACCAAGTTTAATGATGCCATTCCAAAGTACCATGTGGACGTCTGAATGTATTTTTAAAGAAATTAAGTTCTAGGGCACTTCAGCAGAATTCAGTGAAAGTCACAGCTACATTCTGCACAGAAGCAAAGAATAAGTAGTCATGGAGTTTGCCCAACACTGTGGAATAGAAGCCTGGCTTTATTTTGTCCACTTTGACTTCCTCCCCACATGTCTATGTTTATTACATTTCAATAATTAAGTGGATCTAGAAAACACTCCCTTTATTCTTGGAAAAATTCTAATTTATAGATTTTGTATGTGGTTTTCTTAATTCCTGTAAACAGATTTGCTTAGGGAGCAGTAAACACATGAAAATTATTTTGAAACCATGATCAGTCTATGGAGTACAATTAGTCTTTCCCAGACAAAATAATCTTCAAGAATTTTCATGCTAGCCTTCTTCTGATGGGACAGACTGTTGTTGAACAAAAGGATTCTTTCCAAGATCTTCATACTTTTTTTTCACACCTCGTGTAGTACTGTTGTTGTAATTTTTCTATTGCTGTTCTATTTGGAATGTTCCAAGTCAAATTTTGGAAATACAATGGATTAACTGCTTGGGAGCCTGTTTGCATTTGTGCCCTGAAGAGCATGGTATTTTCTCAAAGAAATTATGCCAGCTGTGTTGGTATTATACTGCTGGTAATAATTTCCTGTTGTGTGTTTGCTCTTAAATAGCAGAGCCTCTCCCATGACACAGAGAGGTGTTCATGCACAGTGTGTTGGTTCACTTCCATTAACCTGCCAAGAATTGTTATACCATTATGGAAATACAACATGAGATAAAGAAATACAGTCTAATCTGTGACCTATGGCTCAGATCTAGTGCAAAATCTGATGATTTTCACTACAGTCAGACTTCAGTTTGATACCCAGAAACCAAATCTGTATGGAGTCAAGTACAGGCTTTGGGTAGGAGAGAAATATTGCTCAGAAATATGTTTACCCTCAAAGGAGAAAAGCCTGTCACGTGCAAACACTGTTCTGCTGAAGTTATGGAGGGTTAGTTTAATTAGGACAAAATTGAACTCCAGCTCCACAAAATTGTGTCAGAATAAGTAATTTCATACCCAAGCAGGAACAAAACTCCAGTATAGTAATAAGGTTCTTTCATTCTTTTCTTATGTAACAATCAACACGTATTATTTTTTATTACAATAATTAGGACTAGAGAAATATGCTCTAGCCAAAATGAAAGCCAATTAGGTATTACTGTTATTAACGCTATCTGACAATGTGATCTGCAAAAATAATGGGTACATTCTAAATACCTTGGATGAAAATATTGAAATTTGAAGGAACGAAGTTAGCGTCTAAATTAAAAGCCTGATTTATTTTTTTGTAGAATGCCAGGCTGTTAAACAAAGCCAAAAGCAGTGGCGTGCCAGTAAGTTAAGAACCTACCACCATGAGAAAAACTTAAGTTGGATTTATGGTCCCTCTGTCTGAACCTTTTCTTTTTGAAGATGCTTAACTCGAATCTGCACCATGGGTGGCAGAAGTGTGAGAGAGGGAAAAGGCTGCAGCCACTTTCCTGGTCCCTCTTGCAAAGCAGTGGCACAACAGCATCAGTAGCCTATAGGGGCTTCCTTCATGTTAGGAAAAAGCAGACAAACTGTCTCCTCTTGTTCTAGTCACAGCGTTGCTTTCTTAGGGAGTTGTTTTTTCTCAGCTTGAAATGTTTCAAATAATAAAATGGAGCATTATTTTCTAATCTGAAGTTCTTTGGAAGTGAAGGTGGTGTAAAAATTCTTTCTGACTGGGAAGAATTATTTTCCCTTTTCCTGTTTTAACTATTGGAACACAAGAAAGAAGGAATCATGCACAAGGAATAAATAAAGTAAAAGATGGGGAAAAACCCTCAAGCATTTTACTGGGCAAATAAATTATAAAAAAAAATCAACTCCATCAAACCAAAACAACTTTCAGTTTTAGAGTCTGTGTGACTTAATTAGTTATTTTGTCTTTCTCTTGGAAACCTCAAAAAATATAACTAGGCAATTTCTCATGATAACTGTTGGACAAAATTCCCTTTTTCAGCAGAAAGGTAACACTCAAACTTTTTCACTCATTCTGTTTCACATTTTGAAGATACAGTCAAACCCTCCTGCTTGTATTTCATACCACAGCAACACAGGCACTCGAGGGAGAGATATACTTCAGTGTACTCTTTCCCTGGAAGTCATTCAAAACTGGTAGGAAGAAAACAGGCATCCTGCCATGAGCAAGCATTGTCCTCTCTCTGCTTTCCACATCTGGCAGAAATCCCTGCTGTCACTCCCACCCCATCCTATTTTACCTCCCCCTAGAACCTATGTGGAGGGCTGCTTTTTTATCATTATTGTAATCAGTCATACGAGCTCCTCGTTCTGCCCCGATTTGTCCTCCGAATACTTGCTTACTAGTCAGAAGTTGCCTTCTGTGTCTGTCCTTGTATACCATCATGACAACTGCATTTATACTGTCTCATGGGGTGTCAGAAGTGTCAGAAACCTAATAGAGCCATGACTGCACATTGCATTGAGACCCTGAGAAAAAATCAATAATAAAAGCATGTTTAACTAGCATGTTTATTGTAATTTATAACATTTCTGGACAATAAAATGCACTGGATGAACAAGAAATACTGTATTGAAACAACCTAAAGGGTAAAATTCTGGACTTTCTCATATTTAAAATAATTCCTTTTTTTTTTTTTTTTTACACAGATGTTCTCTGGTATTTAGAAGTTTGTTTTAGCTAATTCAAACACAGCATAGACAGAGTTGCTACAGATCTGCTCTAATTTCCACCACCTGCCTTATTTCCCTTGCCTGTGCCTAACTCCCCATAAACCTCTCAAAGTCTCCTGTTTGAAAGTTTGGCTCTGGGTGGTTAACTAGACAATCTCAGTTGTTTGGGATGTCCTTGAATCTGCATCCTGCCTCAGAAAGTTCAGGAAAGCTTTTGGGAACCATTTTTGTCCCCTCTTTTTGAAACACCACAGAAGAAATATAGGTTTCCTGCCAGCTGTCATAGAGAATGTATGATTTTCTCTGACTCCTCATCCCAAGCTATGGTCCTGGGAAATAGTCTATACTAGTGGCAAACTGGTTTAATCAGTTGAGTAATCAACAATATTGATAACAAAAATAGCAACATGGTCACTTTAAATTCTGGTCTCCATGCAAGCTGAAAATCTTCCTTTTCCAGAACACTAGAAAAATTTAAAAATATCCAAATAAATCTAAAGAGTAGCATGAAAAACAATTTTAACTTGTAGGGAAAAAAATGAAACTGTTCAAACTCTCTTATCCTTACTTGGGCCAACTGGCGGAATTTTCACTGAGAAGTGAAAAAGTAAAAAATATTCCCCTTCTAGGCAAATTTTGTTTTACTAAATGATTTCTTAAAGCTGAACTTAATTTCAATGCAGAAGGAGATATCTACTCAGGAACACAGATTTTCCTAATGAAAGTTAGACTTATTTATGTTTCCATTTTTTTTTTAAAGCCGAGAAATTGTCTCATTTGAAAAACAATATGGTTTGCTTCTAACTTACCTCAGGACAGCCTGTTTGCTTCATTTCATAAGGTGCTCAACTGTGTGCCAGATATTATAAATTTTTCCTTTTACTCCCCAAATATTTCTCTAATTCTGTCTTAGGTTATCAGAAAGTCATAGTATCATGTCTAGCAAATATCTCTTTCAAAAATTTCAGTGCCATAAGCTTAAGACTGTAGTATGTCCTAGACCTAACTCCCATGATTTCTGCCCTGGTCAATGATTCCTCTTCTTTAGCCAAACTTCCTTAAGAGACCTTGTAGTCATACTTACTTTTTTTTTCCTATTAAGTGTAAGCTACCTATGATATAAACTTTTCTGCCTCCCTGCTTTGTCATACCATTTCTGCTTTCGTAATTCTATAGCTTAGGAGGAAAGCAAAAGTAAGATAGGTCTATGACCTGAATCTTTTTGGATGCTGAAGCAAGCTAATAAATTCTGCTTAACTCAGATCAAGTGTATTTTTTATTCTAAAAAATTATTAAGTACATATAATTTGTGTGATCCTCTGTAGGAGGGTGATACTGGATAGAATTTACATTTATACTAAACAGTAGTACTAAGTAGATTTCAGAATTATGACTATTGTTTTATGTATAACTAGTACATTTAAATAGAAACAATCAATTGTATCAGAATGGAGAAATTTGTTGTAATTTTTTTCATCATATTTAGACAACAGGGACAGTTGCAAATTGTTTTATGGCTGTATGTGAGGTAATTAGATGAGCATCATTTTAATGTTGTTGCATGTGGCAGCAGACTGGAAAATATTTAACTTATATAATGTTCTATCAATCTTTAAATAAACTCTCATTTCAATCAGGATATGCTTTGAACCTGCTGCCATGATGCACTGATGCACATGCTCCCACTCTCAGTTGTGCTTAGTCAGTCAGGGTCACATAGGTAACCTTTCTCTGTATCTTGGCAGGTAGTGAGACTGGCAAATGAATGCACCTTTTTGTACCACTCTTGGCTTAAAAATGAGAAATTCATTCCTGAGAACATCACCTCTCACTGTACCCTTCAGTTTCAAGTAAATGCTTTTTGTTTGGTGCTATTATGAGAACACTGCTCCTTCTCACTCTTTCCAAATGAGAACCATATGCTGGTAGCTTGGGATCTCTTGGAGAACAGCAATGCAGTTTCTGACACATGATTTTGGCTGTTTGCATTGACAGCTATCTCAAGGGAAGTAATGAAAAACTCAGAATGACAACTGTTCTATTATAAATATTATCATCTTGGGAAACAGGTTGGAGAAGTATGTAGTGAACAAAAGTAGTATTACCTAGCCTTCTATAAAAGGACTCTTTTCATCATGAGCAACCAAAATATATTAAGCCAACATAAGCTGTGACAATAATTTATATTCCCAGGTAGACAGAGTATGCAGCTAGAGGTGAGACTTAGATTTGTTTCATAAATAAAAAAGGGACAGGATGACTAAGATACATGTGTTTAATTTCCATTCTGACCTGCAGTTGGACTCAGGGTTTCTCATTTTTACCTTTCTGAATTCAAATTTGCATACCTATTGCCAAAATTCTGTCTCCCAAAATTCCTTCCACCTTCCCACCTTCCCCAAAATCATGCAAAAATGCTAAGCATTGGTATGATGTACAGATCTCAAAAACCAGGAAATACTGTGGTTGAGGTTGGTATGGGTCCTGTTGCTCTGACATTCTCAAATGATGGTATCTTTATAGCCTTGCTGAACAGGGCTTTTGTGCAAGTGCCAGAAAGAGAATCCAATTCTCCTGAGTACCATAGCCATGCTCTAAAATTTAAATATTTAGACATTACATAAAAAATACAATTTACATATATATTTTTAGTAATTTCTCCTCTTCCTTATGTTTATTTAGTGGATAATACTGGGTTTCCACAGAGCAACATGTGTGTTGTCATGTTACTGTGCTTGTATGCATAGAAGGATATATTTTGGTCTCACAGTAAAGGTATGATAGTAAATAATTCTAAGTGCATTGGGGTTGACACTTGCAATATTGAGTACTTTTTTTCTTTTTTTCCTAAATGGATATTCTGCTTTTTTTTATTTTTTTTTTTAACTTAGTGAAAAAAAACCCAAAAAAACAAGTTGAAAAGAGCACATCCACCTGGGAAAATTGCTGAATCCTACTTGAACAATATTAGAAGGAAGAAGACCTTCCTATCTGTAACATAAACCTGAACCACTTGAACAACCAAGCAGTTGATAGCAGTGATGTGTTAATACTTATGGTGTGGACCAGTGCTGGACAGCACATCTTGTGTATTTGCTTAAGTGAAAGAAGAATAAAAGGAAAAGAATAGGAACAGTTTCTATTCTTGCCTCTTGAAATGCTTTACTAACTCACTCTGTTTTGTTTTTGTTTAGTAGTTTTCTTTTCATAAATGGGATTAATTTTTATCAAAATGAATTAAAAGAAATTTTATTAA
Source organism: Lanius collurio (assembly GCA_020086605.1). NCBI lineage: Eukaryota > Metazoa > Chordata > Aves > Passeriformes > Laniidae > Lanius > Lanius collurio. The sequence goes on along the minus strand of JACBWW010000002.1, from coordinate 20,057,509 downwards.
TGATAATTCAACTATCCAAGATGTAAGATAACTGGAATAATGAACTCAGCTCAATAAATTCCTGTGAGATCCATCACTGGTACCATCTTGTAAGTAGGAATGCAGAACTAAAAAAAAAAAAAAAAAAAAAAAATAAAAAAAAATAATTAAGAGAAATGGCACATAAATTATCACAGACAAAAGGGAATGGGAGAAAATTTACCCAAAGTTTAGCTGTGTTTGCCAGAAAAAAAATAAGACTAGGTATAAAGACTTTTGCAATATGTAGGGGCTATATAAAAATGTTCTGTTTAAATTCATTGGGAATGAAAAAAAAAAGTGACCTGGAGTAGAGAGGAAGGAAAAGCATCTGTTTTTAACGGATAATGAACTTTCTATTAAAACAAAACAAAACAAAAAAAATCCTGCAAGATTAGAGTTGTTGCGACATAGGTGTTATGGTTCAATTACCTTGGTCTTTTCTGGCCAGCATCATGGGCTGCAGCATGAGGCATGGGCCCTGTATGAAGTATACAACTTACACTTAGAGAGACATAATCTAGCCAGTAAAGATAAAAGCAAATTAAATACCAAAAATAATACATCAAGATGACATTTCCCAAAAAAACAATATTTAGGTTCATTATTAGTTTTGATCCAAAATGAACATCAAAGTTTTGAGTAATACTTTTTCTGTCTCCTTCCACCTACAAGATAACACTTGTATCTAAAAGGCCCTAGAAATGAGCACAGACTTGACAGACCCTTTGGATAATTTTCAGTAAAAACAGTGCCAGGGCTTTTAAATTTCTATCAGAGACTGGAAGACTATGGATGAGGTACTCAGGAAACTCAATACAGAGCAAGAGCATGTTCTTGAAATATCTCAAACCTACTTTACATGATGGGAAGGTCATGACCAAGAAAAAATGGCTCTGAGTCTTTCTTTAAACATTACCTCGTACAGTCGCAATTGGATGCCTGTTTCCTGGCTACTTAAAAATATTTCATCAGTAAACTTCAGTCAGCCCTGTTTGCAAGCAGAGCTGCAAGGTAAAGGCTTTGTTTTTATTGGCAATGTTGTCCAGGATACAGAAAAGACAATGTGAATGGAACAGGAAGACACAACAGACCCACCACAGAGAAGGTTACAGTTGCCTTGGCATTCACTACATGGTTGCTGCTACTGCTGGCATTTCAAATATTTCCCCCCATTTTTTTTTCCTTCTCTTTTATTTTGGAAAGAATCCTTTGCAAATCTGAAATAACTAATGAATAAGGACACCCACAAATATTTACTAGGGCTGATATACAATGGAAAACTCAGTGAAGGATCTCAGCTTATTTTTATGAAGATGAAAAGTTGTTCATGTTTGCCAGGTCCAGAAGCCTCAGGCCACTACCATTAAAGTAGTAAAGGCATCACCAGAATAAAAGGGACTTGAAAATTGAGTTCTTGACCTTGACTCCACAGCAAAATGCACCTTTTAAAAGCAAAAAATATTGCTTTTAAACCACATTACTCAAGCATACGTGAATTTCACAGGGTGGGCTTTTAGTGCATTTATCTAACAAGCAAATATAAGCTTCTGGTTGAAGTCATTTCCAAAAGGACCTTTGGCTTCTTACCTGTGAAAATGAACACAGAAGTAATACTATCACTGTTTCTGATATAGACAGAGTTTGTAGCAAAGTAGGTCTGTGCACAATTATTCACAGCTTTGAAAAGATTTTCCAGAACCAGAGGGGGTACAAAAAAAGCTTGAGATTAATCACCCTGCAAGGAGAAAAGTAAGCAGTACAATATGCTTAGATAACCAAACAGAAGACAGAGAAGCATTTAACTGGCATGGGATATCTTCCTAGAGAAAAAAATGCCCAGTATTACTCTCCTGAATCTCAGGGCCAGGGCCCTGCAAGATGAGGGGGGGCTGCCCATGGTGATCTGTTGACAGCCAGGACCTGTCCTGCCCCCCCAGCCAGATGCAGGCAGCTGGGGGCACTGGGACAGTCCCATCTTGGGACATCAGGTGGCTTCTTGGGGATGGGGACAGGCTAAGGCCTGGACAAGGTTTGGCCTTAGTAGGCTTAGTAGGACTGAGGGGAACTGGGAACCGCCCAGCTGTGGAGTCCCTGAGACAGGGGCTGATGGACCTGGGGGTGGACACAGGGTCGTGGGCTGTGGCCAGCATGGGGACATCCCCACAATCTGGGCAGGGACATAATATACCAAGGTCATGACTCCACAGGACATGGACTTAATAATGAGAATGCTCATCCCAAGCACAACCCAAGGAAGTAGAATATTCTCCATTTTTGTATAATTTAAATGAATCCTGTGTTACTTTTTCAGAAGATAAGATTTTGCGGGTGAAAACGTGTAAGCCTAGTCAGCTGATGTGGCCTTTTGGTGTTATCTCATAGTCTGTGGATCTTCTCTCCAGTTTCAGTTTATCCATGGTTTCCATTCAGCTTAAATTAGGCCTTCCCTGCAACAGAAACAAATAAAAAATAACTTCTCTTGGTATCAAGTCTGTGTGGACAGTTACCTAAGTTCAATTAAATCCAAGTAAATTTTTTGTGCATTTATTGGCTTATGTTTGGGCTTTAAGCTAAATTTAATATATGCCCAGATACAGATCAGAAAATGCTAAATTAACACATAGTATCTCCTAACACCATTTTTCCTCAGATATCAAATAAAGACATTGTCTCCTTTGTTTGCATGCTTCATTTGAACAGTCTAACAGCACTTACCATCTGCCTGCAGAAGGTCTGTCTCAGATGGGAATGGAAGTTAGGGAGATAAACAGAGGAGCTTCCTCTTGACCACTTCGTTGCAAGGCCAGGGCATGGTACAGCAGAAGACTTTTTCTAAATGAACCCCTATTCTACATCATGAAGAGCTCTAACTTGTCATGTGAGAGGACAGAGTTTGTGTGCATTTCTGCTCAAACTGAGATAGAGAAATTACAGGTACTTAGTGAAGCAGTTGTTTATGAAGCCAAGTATGTTTGAGAGCTGGTAAGCACAATTACTTACTGTAGCAAACGCACTGGCACTTGCCAGAAGCTGCTCTTCAATTGTCTGCTGTGCTAGCTGACTGCCAACTGGGTTAATGGGACCAGGAGCTGGAAGTCTTGAAAGCTTTTTGCAGCAATCAGTAAAGTTGGAATTGCCACTGCCGTTTACACCATGGTAAATTGTTGTAGTACTACAAAATTCTACCACCTGTTACATGTCTTTTAAAAACTGCAAAGACTTCAGAATTTTTTTTGGAGAGTTGTTAGGGTTTGCATTATCATTCGACAACTTGAAAAATGGTAGATAGATACTGCTGAATGGTAACAGGAGGAATAGGAAATGTTGTTTAGAGGTTGGACCAGATAATCTTTTGAGGTTCCTTCCTGCCTAGGTTGTTTAACATTTGCTTCCTAAGAAAAGCAGAAAATTATTTGCAAAAACCTACAAAGACCTGGGATGCTTTAAACAGGTACACAAAATAGCTTAAAAAGCCACAAACTTGCTCTGTTTTTCTGGTACATATGGACCCTGAGGGAGATAGCACGTTTTGAAAAATAGATTCTTAAAGGCTTGAAATCGAGATTTTTGTAATTCATATGGTACCGGAGTAGACAGTTTAAATACCACAGTGGCAACATATTTTTCCCATGACCCAAAGACCCTGATTAGCTGCAAGTGAAAATTTCATGACGCTGCCCTGGGCATTTCTAGCTTGCACTGTCAAAGTGGCATGAAAGGACACCTTCACCTGCTGTGCTGGCAGCAATCAGGCTGCCCATTACAACACAGGCAGGCTGGAAGGCAGCAGGGCTACAGCTGTCCAGGCATGAGAGACCCTGGAAGTCACTATTTGAAGCCCACTTGAAAAAATGTAATGATGTAAAGGCTTTTAAAGAGTTTTCCTTTCAACATCTCAACAGTACGTAATGAGTCAGTTAAACATTTTGTTTGTTTGTTTTTTGGTGAACAGCCAGTTAGTTAGTTGCTTATTTTGTTTGTGTGGGTCTTTCAAACTATGAGATTAGGAGGGTTGTTATTCTTGGTTTATTTTTTTAATAGAGAAAATGTGAATGTAAAACAATCAGGAAAAAAATCTGGCATAGAATGTCTATGTAGTACCTGAAATTACTTATATCTCATTAAATGAAAGTAATTAGATTGTACATTGACTGGAAGGTTGATAGAATTGTCTGTGTTTAGTGTATGTGAGACTAGAAAAACAAAACAAAGAAAAACCATGTAATGATGTTCACACACTTAAAACATTCTTGTGGAGAAAAGAACTGTTTTTGTCTTCTTTCAAGAAAAGGAACAGAAATTATGATCTAGACCTGCAGCAAGAAATATTCAGGTTTGACACCACAAAAGGCCCTCCATTAACAGATGCAGTGAAGTGCTACAGAAGAGGCTTGTGTATCAGGTATTAATGAACAGACTGAACATGTAGACAGAAATCAGACATCACTGATTATCTTCTGCGTGACAGCATGGAGCAAATATCATCTCATGCTCCCTTTTAGCATCTTTTTTTTACCATTTCATGAACCTTTTTACTTCAAGCTTTCAGACAGAGTTTATGTTTTGGCAGCTGCTTAGATTTTTATTTCCCCATCCTATACCCAAAACATACATATCTAACACCACTCCCAGTCTCCAGGTCCTGGAATTTGTAGTTCATTGGTATATGGTCTGGTTCCAGAGCAGCATTGCTGATTTTGTCTCCCAAACAACAAGTAAATGTCATCATTACAGAACTCTCCAAGCATTTGTATAAATAAAGGGCTTTTGATGCCAATAATTTTTTATCTTTTGCATTATGGTTCTTGCATTATAGTGCCAGGGTAAATACAGCAACAGCTGGGTCTGGCACTTTAACATCTTTTATACTCTTTTTTCCTCTGAGTGTACCTAGATAGCATTGCCTACAGTGTAACCTGGCATTATATCCATTTCAGGGCTCCTAGTAAAAGAGCTGAACCATCAGTAGTAATGATATTTTTTTTTACAAAAGCATGCAGTAGTCGGACAAGGAGAATGGCCTTAACCTGAAGGAGGGTAGAATTAGTCTAGATATTAGGAAGAAATCCTTTACTATGAGGGTGTGAAGACATTGGCACAATGTTGCAGTGAACCCCCCACTGGGCCCCGCCCCAACCCGCTGTGTCCCTGTGCTGTGACTCTGAGAAAGCCCTTTGTCTAATGTTCAAGCAGCCCGGGCTCTGATCTGGTTGGTTGTTTATCCCAGCTCCACCCCTGGTATCTCCTTTCCCTCTCTGTAACAAAACTAATCAGACTCGGAGCTTTGGTGTCTTACCCCTGCCGGTTTCAGGGCTCTGTCTGTTGGGACAGAGGGAGTAAATGACCTTAAGATCATAGATGGGGTCTGAGCAAATATTTCTCTCTCTGCTTCTGCTTCTGGTGAGTAGCTGACAGCTGGCACTGGCTTAAGTGAAGCTGCACAGCCAAGGAATATTTAGGCTATTTGTAAATGGTTTAAGATATTCCAAGGCATAAAGAGGCAAGTTTACCACAGAAATCAAGCAGTGAATAAGCTACATCATAACCAGAGCACAAGTTGCCCAGAGAAGCTGGGGGTACCCCATCCCCGAGAGTATTCCAGGCTGGGTTGGATGGGACTTTAAGCAACCTGATCTAGTAAAAAGCAACCCTGTCTGTGGCAGAGGGATTGGAGACAGATATCTTTAAAGTTCCCTTCCAGCACAAACCATTCTATGATTCTATGACAGGAAAATTTCAGGGAAGAATAAGTTCTTAATTCATCCCAACAGCTGTTATTATTAGGGTCATTTTACTCAAGTTGTAGTTATCTTATCTGGTCATACAAAACATTGCATTGAGTGTCCCCACACCAACCCAAAAAACCAAACCAAACCCCAAACTAAACCAACCAAACAAAAAATCCCTAAACCACAAGCCTTCCCTGCCCCTTGCCCCACCAAAACCCCAACAAAAAGCTAAACCCTAAATTAAACAAACAAAAAACCATCCCACTTCCCCCCTACCCCAAAAAGCCACCCTTGAATACATTCAGGATAAAATGGGAATGTCTCATCTTTATTTTCCCTTCCTTTGCCCAATCTTAACTTCTCACAGGGTAGTTTAATTTCTGTTTTTGGAACTTGTCCAGGTCAGTGAATTTTCCTGGGAAAATTTCATCCACGATTAAAGCAAATGTACCAGCACTGTGACTTTAAACAAAATAAGTCTGTCTGTTCTAGCCAACTTGACTTTGATTGTGAGGCAGCTAGAGGCAGAATTCTCCTTTGTTTGGGAACTGTGGCATCTCCATTACAGCCACCTCTCTTATCCCAAATATTACTGTGAATTAATCAGGTGCATTCCTTTCAGTCTTCATCATCATCCCCAAGCCTGTCCTCCAGAGAGTATCTACATGTACATATTGGTACTTATGAGCTGTTAAAGGAATATATGAAGATGAAGGACTCAGGAAAATTTTGATGCCTGCAGATGACATAAACCTACTCCACTTTTAAATTTGATGGGTTTGTCACCATTTTTTATGTGCTTCTTAAGAATTGCCACCCTCCTCCTCACCTTCTAATCTGAAGCCTGGATGACTGTTTATATGACAAATCTTGCTTCTGCTGTGGTCTTCTGAAAAATGGCATTTTGATATTTTTCCACTCTGGTATAATGAAGGAAGTGCCATCAATATATTAGTTTTAAACTAAACCACCAGATACTATAGTTCTGACTTCTAACACTTTAGTTAATAGTTTACTTGAACAGACATTTAAAATTTCTGCTCCTGATGACTACTTGGGTACTGCCAGCCACTTTTTTTCCATCATCATGAGCTGCTTATCTACTTCTGATATTGTCATAAATCATAACTAAATACTCTTCTTCCTCCTTGCCTTTTCTTCTCCTTATTTGCCTCTAACTTGTGCTTCCTCAAAATTTACTACTCATTTCCTCTCATCTTACCCACCTTCTATTTTCAGCAATACTGTAAGTTTTGTAGTGCTAGTAGACAGGTTACTAATTCAGCATTCCTTGCATGCCCAAGTGATTTGAGCATTAGCAGACATGGAAGGGAGCTTTGGAAGAAACGCAAGCCCATGGAAAACAATAAGTGTAATGCTGTTGATTTTAATATAGTCAAAATTAGTGTTGTTTATCCAAAACATGTTCACTTCCCTCTTATTTATATAAGTGTTATCTCTTCTTAGGAATGGATAACATTAGATTAACTATGTTGGTGTCTGAATGTTCTTTTCATCACTATACATGGAAAATGGGCATAAGATAGGGTTCTCTCTCTCTCTTCCTTTCATATTTTCCTTTTCTGGCTTCACGTGATAGATTTTTGGCACAATACATTCCAATCTTTTACTAGAATTACATTATTTCATTTCATTTTGCTAAATAGTTCTGGTCCCTCTGCAAAAGATGTCAGGGTTTTTGACTGTTATTTTTTGTCACTTCAAAGACAAATGAAGTCTTGGGGTTCAAGGGTGAAGCATATGTACCTCTGTTCCAAAACCTACATGCAAGATATTGCTCTTTATACACAACCTAGAGATTCCAGTTTCGAATACAGGCTCTGCTTTACACAACGTCACTTATTTGATGAATTCAGCATGTGCCTGTCAGTAAAATCTGTTCCTTGACATTTATACATAAAAAAAAAAAATGAATGAATTAACAAAAAGGCACAAAATGATAGTGGAAAGATCATCTGATGGGTAAGGTTTGGGCATGTTCATTTCCGTCTTTCCTCTCTAATTTCTGTGGTGATTTGTATTATTCGGAAGCCATCTCTGTAAATACATCAGTTACAGGAAACTGTGGGTAGAGGTGATGTGAACACAGTCCCAGTGGTTCACATTGCAGAGAAAAACATATACATGCCTAGTGTTATATTATAAAGCTTTTTTAGATCAGGTTAAATTATTTTCCTCCTCTTCTGCATTTTTATGATCTGGTCTTTGACATGACTTGACCTATGCTGCATGGTCTGTGCGTGGCTTTGTTTATTACTTTATTACTGGCTCACAGCCACCTCTGTTTTGTTTCAAGGTAACATTGAAACAGAAATGATGAGATAAGCAAGACCAAGTAACACTTTGCTCCCTCCCAACACCCCTGTGTCATAATATGAAACTATTGCAGTACTCTCAGGACATTTGGCTAGGCTGTTAGTAAGAGATTTTATAATATGGACTACCATGTCCTACTGCAATATTTTCCCTGTAGAAACTTTAAACCTCTCCCTATGTTTAAGCACGTTTTTATGAAAGAGGAAGATTGAGATATGAAGTCCAAAGCTAAAGAGCAAATCAACTGAAGTAGCAAGAGCAAGACAGGAACAGTGAGAACAGATCACATATTTCCTAACACAGAAGGAACTGTTCTTATGCACAGCTTCAGAACTGGTTTATTTAATTTTGTGGTGTTGGTTTAAGCTTTTCCCTGTTATGGATGTGAATCTCTCTGACTCTTGTCATAACCTTACATGTTTATGTTCAGTATTAAAAACTGAGAAGTGTACATTTGTATCTGAATATCAATTCCATGTAGTCACAGCTCAATAGCTATTCTAACATATACAGCATATTTTCAATTATTTTGATACTTTAACAGACAATTAGTTGTTAAAAAAACAAATAAAGAATGGTGTTTGCAATCTGTCTTGGATTTTCATCAACAAACTACTTCTCTCCATTCACATCTCTTGCACATTACAAAATAAGTCTTTAAGTGCTCTTTGTCACTGAAGAATGTGACCAGAATGCTCCACTTCAGCAGCATCCAAATGATTGTGGAATAAAGAGGCTTTTATTTCAGAACAACATTTCTAATGGAAATTATTCCAGAAGGGGTTATTGCACAGTATCTGCTTGATTCACTTTTGTCATACAAACTCTAGACTCATTTCATTAAATTAGCATTCAGACTTTATGTAGGCCAAGTCTGAGACTTCAATTCTCAAAATGTAATATACTCTGAAAAAAATTAAAAATGAACTGACTAGATTAGATTGGCCAGGAGATTTTAGTCTTTGTATTTTTCACCTTTGATTTATTTTAGCAGATTGCCTATTTGTAACAAAGACATCAATTAGCCAGTTCTGAAAATATTTCTAAATTTAAGAGTAAATACAAAAGCAGAAATGTATAGCTACCCCTTTTAGTGATTGGTAGCTATTTCTGCTCTTGTCTGGCTGATTCAGGAATCCTGTGGGACAGCCTTCTTTAAAAAACATGATCTGTGACTTCTCTTCCTTAGTGACTATGTTAGCTCCAGAGGTGTGCTTAGGAGAATAAACAACTCAGCTTTTCCAGACCTCTGAATCTAACTTACTCTGTGCTTTGGGCAAATGGTCATGCAGGTGTTTATTTTATTAGACCTTGTTTATCTATTATTAACTGTTAGATATAGATGAGCACAGGACTGTGGTTTTGGTCTGTTGCTTTGTTGTTTTTTAATATAAACAGCCTTTTGAACATCATGCTTCGCCTTCCCTGGGCTGGGAATACAGAGGAAAATTAAACAAAACAAAAAATCAAAACAAAGAAACCACACCAATGAACAAATAAATAATGAAATGCATTACATTTTCTGTATGGAACTAGCTGCAGTCATGTTCATTATTTAAATCATACAACATGAAATTTAATGGATAGTAAAAATTAGGCTAGTGGTAGTTTCTCACATTATTTTTCTTCCTTTACCCCAAGTATTTAAGTATTCTCAGGCTCTCTTTCTTTAAGACTAATGGTTTTTTTGAATATAACATTCCAAATGACATGAAGCTGACTTTAGGTAACAAGCCTGGATCAGCCCATGATCCAGACATCACTCCCAAATCTGACTCTAAGGAGAATAAAACCTTCTGCTGGGCTGTTGCGGTTTGATGCTGGTTAGGTGCCAGCACCACAAAACCTATTTCATGATGGGCCTTCATCTACCAGACATAAGCATTTAATGGAGTCGAAAATGTCAAGCACCTTACTGGAGAAAAGTTCATGTCAAATTAAGTATTCCTGTCCCTCAGGTCTCTCTTTAGTACTTGCCACTGAGAGTTAAACACCATTGGCAACGTCAACCTGTCCTGGAGGTTTGCTCAGAAGAAGTGGGTGTGTAAGATTTCCATATCACTTGCCAACCAAAACATGATGGAAAAAAGTGTCCACTTGTATGGTTAAGAGAAGGGGAGAGTCTAAACCAGCCTGGAAAAAGAGCAAACAGAAAATAACATTAATCTGGATGAGATGGTCATTGTTACAGGCAAGTTGTGCTTACCAGACGCCTGAACGGCTGAAGGCAGTGGGAAGTTTGGATTCAGTGGGCAGATGATTCAGGTTGAAAGTTATATGTTTTTATACCTTAACCCTAAGAATTTTTCCTTAAACCAATAGTAGCTGATTAATGTTTGGATTCATTTGACACATGCAAGGGGCACTGTTTTGTGAGAGAACATCATGTTACATGCAGACCTGTGAGAAGCAAGAATCCTGTAAACTTTAAAGAATAAAAAATTATGAGCTTTTCAGACCAGTGTCACAGACACGACAGTGTTGCATTCTTCAGAAGAGTTTCACTTGAGTATACAATTCTTCAGATGAATACCCAGTCCTGTATTCTCATCTGTGCAGGAATTTTGACAACCATCTTTCCTAATTTTGTCTGGGATCTGATACTTGCTCTTGTATGGAAGAAGAGAGAAATTCTGGAGGAGTTATTCCTGGACCTCAGAGGTCCATGAAGATAGACACCAGCTGGTGGGCTTCAATGCCTTGTGCCTGAGGAACATATTTTCCCCTTGAGTCTCTGTCCCTCTAGGAGATACTCTCAGTGTTTTTGCTCCCCTTTTGAGCCTCTGTGTGGCCCCTCAGGGGAGTCTTTGCAGCACACACACACACACACACACATGCACACACAAATAATATAGCAGGGATAGGTCAGCATCACCTTGGCCAGACTCATAGTCTGTGCAGGGAGAGGCTTAAACACACCCTCCAGCACATACAGGATCTTGCAGGCCAGAGCATGTTAATCAGGTTACTGTGCCAGTAGGGGTGCTTGGCAAACTCTCTGCAGCCTTTCTGCAAGAGGAAGGGAGAACACCATGATAAAAGGAGCTCTTAATTTTTTTGCTAGCATTACCACTTTTTGCCCTCCTACCAGACCAGTTCCTCTGTGCCCACAGGGACTGAATTCAAATGCCTGCGGACAGACATTTCAGTGTCCAGCTGGGTATGAGTTCAGTGGACTTGTAGGAACTTCCCCCATTATGCAATGGATCCCTTCAGGGAGGCACTTTGAACATTGTGTGCCCTTCTTTTAAAGGGTCACTGCAAGGTGACACTGTTGTGAAGTCCCTCTAGCCACTTCCAACCTACACAGAAGACAGCTGCTCTTTGAATCTTCTTCAAATTCTCCCTGTAGCTGATGATATTCATGTAATTGAGGGAGCCAGGTTCACTTATGTTTCTTTTGTAACAATGTGTGGAGAGAGGAACCCATGCTAAAACATTTCCAATTTTTAGTGGTTTTACATTTGAATTAGTGCAGATGTTTACAAAAGAGCAGTTAGACTGTCAGTTCGATTTGTGCCCTTATTCATTCTGAGTCTTTAGACCCTTTCTTTTACTCTTTCTGTATTTTTATTCTTAACAGTTTTTTCATGTTGTTGTCATTTTCACGTTGGCTCAAAGGTAATTTTTCCTGACAATATAACCTTTTAATTGAGGGATTATACTATTGTTGTCTTTTGAAAGGATTTTCCATTCTGCCTGGTGATTCTGATCTCTTTCATTTTTTTTTCATCACACAAAGATCATCTTGTTGTAGCTAACTTTCCAGATTGTTATACTGAAAAAAAATTAAAACATGCATATATATATATGTATGTATGTATGTATCTATATCAGATGTATAAGATACACATACAGATATATGTACAAAACATATATATGTAAAACACACACACATATATACATATATAAACATACACTAGACAACCAGGCTAGGGAATTATCAAGGGAAAGGTGACCTGCAGTTGATTTTGTACAGGCCATAAAAATTACTGCCTCTGGTCCATTGTTCCACAGTTGTGTTGATAGTATGGTTGTAAATACTCTGTGCCTTGTTTCGGCCAGGGACTAGCAAAGAACAGCTGTGTACATCTCCTAAACCAGAAAAGTTCATTTTCCCTGAAAAGGTCACTCCTTGTTGAGACAGCTCAGGGGAGGAGTAAGATGAAGCAGTAACCTCCAGCTGGGAGTATGTGGTATGAGAAGTGCTGAAGGAGGAGTGGGGTGAGTGGAGTGGACTGACAGCTGTGAGTGGGATAAGTTGACCCATATAGTTTTACAGCTGTAGTCAGATGTGGAAGGATGCCCATCACCAAATTATCCTATCTGCAGTACTGGGCAGAGAAGAGACATGGGATGACTAGAGACCACTGCAAAAGTGTGAGACAAAGCTGACTCTTCATCCTGTTTCATGGGAAAGGGGTCAGCCCTAATTTTTTCAAGTCCTAAAAAAGATTACAATTTAAATACTTTAATAGGAGCCTCGATTTTCCCTGGAGTCAGAGCCACCCAGATCCCATTGAAAACCCTAGCCAACACTAAATGGAATTTTTTTGCCAGACTGAGCACTCAGACACTGCAAAGACATTTGGAAGAAATCCTAATAACATTGGGGTGGGACAGAGGAGAGGAATGTGTTTTTATGTTAGAAATCACTATTTAGTACCTTTTTTAAAAACAAACCATATCTACACTACTCGCCCAAACCAGCATAAATCTAAGAAATGATTTATGCTCATCCACCTTGTACTCAATCATGGGTGGCTTTTCTACACTCAAAAGACAAAAAAGATGTTTATGAAGACAGCTTTCTAATTCCAGTAGATCCTTTACCTCTCAATTGCTGAATGACTTCAGAAATACTTGAATACAGTTGTAAGTAGAGTTATAAGAATAATACTCCTCATTTATACACTGACTTAGCTTGAAACATTGAACATCCTAATAAAGTCTTTATGACTTCTCATATATTTACTTATTCATAAGTGGGAAGAATCAGGGCCTAAGAGTAAGTGAAGGCATAACTCGTATCCCTCTGTTTTTAATGCTTCTGTAACTGTTTTCTTTCACAGGTAAATTATGTAAAAAAAATCCCAAACAAACCAAAAGACATTCATGACTGCTGAGTGAAAGCAATTCTGATTACATAAATGAGCCTAGAGTATGTACAGAATGAAACTATTATAAGTGTAATGGGTTTTATGATAGATTTGAAGGCAGAAGCAATGACTCCACACCTGACTAACTCTTCAAAACTCCCACAGTGTACTGGAGAAGAGCACATCAGGCTCAGGTTGCCTGGGATTTTTTTTCCTGACTAGACTACTGAGTTTTCATTTTGTACTATTGCATCTTGGTGTACATTGGTTCCCCACATTGTAAAAAAGGGTGAAGATATGTGTCTCTCTTTTTAAAACCACTCAGGATGCAGTGCTGAAAAGCATCTTTTAAGAATGAGGCATTATTTCTGAGTTCCAGACATGTGATGGTAATTGCAGGACTGGGATTACAGATTCTTTATTGGGTATTTAAATACCCATAAAAGCCTGAACTGGTCCTGACTGCTCCCGCCCTTATCTGCAAATAGATTCTGACTGTATTTGCAAGGATTAGCATTGCCTGTGTGGGATTGGACCCACTTTCAGCAAGGCCAGACACTATCCACAAAATAACTGATTATTAACCATCTGTATGCTGACTTGCTGTCTTGTGATGCATTATTAGAGGCTGGTGCTTAAGGGAGGGGTGCAGTGTACTAACAACACTTAACCAGCATTTCTTATATTTCCCTATATATCCCACTGGGCCAACACTAATAATTTCATCACAGTTAATAGTTTTTCTGTATTTCTTCTAGCATTTGGGCATGCAACTCTGTGATTGCAGTAAATTTGTTGCTGTCAGCCTTCAAACCCAGTGAGTTCATTTGCCTTATTGCTTGCAAATAAAGTCTTAATAATATGAATTTTAAAGATCAGAAGCTGGGAACATTGATCATATCTCATTGCCTAGATAGTTTCATCTGGACTTAGAAAAGCTGGGAATTATTCCAAGCAGTCCCAGTACCTTGTGTGATTCCAAGACCTTCACTCAGGTTTCGGAGATATGGAAGCACCTAACACCCACTCGAATCCAGCAAAAAATGAGATGTCTAATCCAGTTTGAAAATTCAGGCTTTGTTTCTGTAATGCAACTCCTTTTCTGCAGGGAGGGTTGTAGATCATTCATGTTTCACATAGTTTGGGAAGGGTTGAGGTATGAAGTCTAGCTGTGCAGGAATCCACTGGGAATAGAAATTAGATGTAATGAATAGAAATCCAAAAGTTATTAACTTAATTGGCAAAAATGTGTTCACCAGTATATGCTTGTAAATGTGAAGGTTGCTTTCAGTATATGCTGGTAAATGTGAGGGTCGCTGTCTCCAGAGTGAGGAGCACCCATATAAGGAGATAAAGAGTCCATGTTTCCCTAAGCATGGCTTTTTTCTGTGAGTGCTTCTGCCTGTGAGGGAGTGGGAGATGTCCTAGGTCTTGTGTTTCTGGAGGACAAGCCAGGGTCAATCAGATCCAAATATTGGCCAGATATGGCTCACAAGCATTCTTTCCCCTGACATTTTCATGTGTTTTTCTTTACCAGTTGTATATTAGATATCAACCCACTTTTGCTGTTCTCATTTTATGGGCAGTGAAAGATATGGCTCCCCTCCGTTTTTGATTCCACAAAACTGTAACCAAAACCAAGGACAAGTATGTCTTCCGCTCTAGTATGATGTATTGTGTATCATATCATTATCTTTTGGGTTTTGCTAGCTAGCAAAATAATAATAATACTTAGCACTGACATAGCAATTACCTCTGAGAGCCCTTTGTAACCATTGCCTAGTTCCGTGGTTCCCAAACCGTAGTGAGTGCCCTGGGTGTGGCCCGCAGGGAGCTGTTGCCTCAGGCTGGTGAACTCCCATGTTTACAATCGGCACACTGCTCTAAAGACAGCTACAACTCCTTTCAGTTTGGTGATGTAGAGCAGGACACAGGAACTCTGGTACACAAAACCAGCTGGGGCCACCTGCCAAATTGCACAAAGTTGGAAACTTGACACCTGGACCTGGAACACAAGATAAAGGCAAACTGGTTCTCACTGGGACAAGTGTTCCAGTGGCTTCAGGGACATTGTGTGACCAGCAAAGTGAGAAGTGGTCTCTAAGACAGCACGCAGGAGGGCTTTCACTGCTGATTCTGCCTTCAGAAGAAACCGGGATACAAAAATGTGTATTTAATCTAGAAAATAATTTCGTGCAAATGCAACTTTTTTTGCATCGGATTACCAGTAATCAAGTTTTAAAGGGCTTACTACTGTAAAAAAAACTGTTTAGATTTCTGCATATCTATCTGGAACACAGACTCCAAACTGCGCCTTCATAACATCACTCTAAACAAACAACCAGAACACAGTTCCTCGTAGTCACCCCCACCTAAAAATCTCAGTATTTTATCAAAGTGGAAGAGCTTCAACAGCTTGGAATAAAGGTTCTCTACTAGCACATCACAAACATCAGTTAAAAAAATACCTTGATCACAGAACACAGAAAAATGAACCTGATTCTCCCTAACTGCAGCGTTATAAAGCAGGAAGGGAGAGCACAGCTGTTCTGTTCCTCAGTTGTCCTACATCTTGTATCTTTGGCTTTTGCTCAGTGTGCCTGGAAACAAAATCATTTTGGATCCAGAGGAAATAAACAAAGTATGGGGATAATATTTTTCTTTTAATTTTCCCAAGTAGCTAAATAGTCCAAAAGAAACAAAGAAAAACATTATCCCCAAATATGTTTAATTTTTTATTTGGCTGCCTCAAAGTTCTGTAGATCATGTAACGACATATAGGTAGAAGAAGCCATCATTTAGGGCTGGTGACATTTTGATTTCCATCAAATGGGTTTTCTGCTCTTCAGAAGGAATACAGAGTTGAACAAACAGGCATAGGCAAGGATGGGCACAACCTATGAACCTTGATTATCTGTGAGAAATCCTGCAAACAGTTCCTGGGATATCACTAGGTAGCATCAGGAGCACACACAGGCCAGAAACCATTAGCAATACTCAGGCTGGATGTAGCCAGCCTGTTTCAGATAGCAAAGGAGTGTAACCTACTTGATCTCAGGGCCAAAGAATGGACCCTAGTGTTTTTAAATTTTTAATATGCATGTAACCACAAAGGTTTTGAGAGTCCAGGGAAGAGGAAGATCCTCAAATCTCTGCCATCTCAATGTGTCAAAACATCTCAAACCAGGCTGTGTCAAACCAGACAGTGCTTTGGACAAAAAGGCTGAGTTATGCCCCCAAGTTCTGTAAACACAACACTAATCAAGAAATTAAAACCAGTAGAGTAAAAAAAGTGTATGAAAATTAAAACTTCAGCTATGAATTTCAACATATCTTAGGAAGGGATGTACTCAGGAAAATTGTTATTCATGTGTCCTCGAAATTCATTCTTTTCCACACAGTTCTTGATGGTTTTCAGCAACTGAGTGCTGCATGGTACAGGTACGGTCCAGCGATTAAAAGAAATACTGTGTCAAATTGGTATTGTTCCAGAGAAAGAAATACCAAACCTCTTCTAGTCTTGAAGATGCAAAATTTTTGCAGAATTCATCTTTTTGTGGCAAGTCACTGAGGGCCCTGTGAAACTTGATCATCTTTTTGTAGTCCTGAATATTTTCTGCCGGCATCTGCTCTCAAATTAAAGCTCTGAGATGTAACTTCTCAGAGCTTTGCCATCTAACAGGCACATTCCGCTTGGCACATATGAACATACACATTTACATTCTTCTTGTGCTCAACTGTATTGCTTTAGCTTGCAATATGAAGTAATCCTTCAATAGTCTTGTTTTATATCTTCAAGTTAAAAAGAATATTGCAACATTCAGCTACAAAATTAAGCTGGAATTCTCAAGAGAAAAAGGCTGTTTTGGGAGGTTATTAATCCTTCCTGTTTCCACTCTGTCCAAAAATACCACAATTTCAGTTTTGGTCACAGCATTTCAGCACTTCTTTCTCAGTCAAAATCTCTAAGTACTCAAATGCAAGTAAAGGAAATAATAATGTGTGATCTCAAATTTGCATTCTCCCTTGCCCTCAACCCCCACTTTAGCTTTTTCTACTGTAACTACCCCTCTCTGTTGTAATGTGGAATTCTTACGACAAGTATAAGATAGCCATGAACGTTGGAAGGAAATACGAAGCGATATTTCTATAGACATTGATGGATGTTTATTTCCCTCCAGCCCCATCATGGCTGAGGTCCTATGGCCAACTCACCACAAAATCACGAGAGTACCTCCTTCTTCCCATGCCTGGGGAGCCCCCAGCAACCAACCAGAACACAGGCACAGGCCACACGTGACACGGGGACAGGGACAGGGACAGACCCGTACACTCCAGGGTCCCTCCCCCCGGGACCTCAGGGGAGAGGTACTTCAACAATTCACCCTTTCTTTTTAAATAAAAGGAACATTGGAAACAGCTGGATCAACATCTCTCCCATCCCCTTTTTTTGACAAAATAATAATATTTTAGTTGCAAATTAGATTTGATCCAGTAGTTCTAAACTTTTATGCTTTTGAAGAGAGAAAATATTGAAAACTGTAATTATTTTTATTAAATTAAATAAAGCCTGTCTTTAATGTATAAAAAAGTATTCTGTATAAAAAAATATTTAAGTGAAATATTTTGATAGCTAATATTTAAGTTCATTCCAGAAAATGTGCATATATGTGATCAGCTCAAATCAATTTATTATATGTATTCCTACAGTAGAAAGTAATTCAGTAGAGACATTTTCAGAAATCATTTTTAACAGAGGTGAGATTTTAGTGGCTAGGAGCCATTGATGGGCATGAAGAAAGGTGTAAATACAAGGCTGAGATGTGCAGCTGGATGATTCTTTTTCTCTTCAGTTGGACTTTAGCTTGTAGTAACTAAAAACCTTCCAACTTTAAACTAATTAAAGTCTTTCAGCCTTGCAGTCTGGTACTTTTAAGTGGTGTAATTAGGGGCTCAGCAGCTTCCAGGAATGCACTTTACAATACCACATTGAAAAATTTACTCTAGCTGTCTAGTGCTCTCGGTAGGTGTGAGATGACTTTTTGTAAAATCTGTTAATTGTTTGCTCTGGTTTAGAAAAAAAAAATTAGAACTAAAAAGGGTGACTTACAGCTAAAGGCAAATGTTTTCTTTCTTCATAAGGCAAAACTTTGTCTTATTTTATTGTCATTTATGAGAAGTGTTGTTAGCACCTGCTAAAAACAGAAATGGAGAGGAGAAGAGGAGAGGATATAACCATGTAATCTGAAGTGGAACAAGGCAAACCAAACTGGGGTGCCATGTAAGTCAAATAAAGACATGTAAGTCAAGTGTTCTGCTTGCAGAAGAGGGAGGGGATGTTAGCAATAGAAGTGGGAGTCATCTACCACCTGCATTTTCTATCTGTTTTCTTTATAAGCTGTTGTCCCTGGGGGCAGCTTAGAAAAGCAGGAAGAGGCTGTTTGGTCCCTCAGAATAAACACAGTTCTCTTTATTAAGGAAAAGTTTCTCATAAGAGTGAAAGGTCTTAAAGGGGTGGGTGTGGGTTATAAACTTACTGTGCAGCTGGGTGACCTGCAGCCTGACACTAGTCAGGCTTGGAGTCTGATGGACATTGCATTTTCTGATCAGGTTAAGGTCATGAGTTGTCTCCAAAACGGAGGTGCTCTGTGTCTCTCTGACTGCTGACATTTGTTAACGTCCTTGTTGTTAGGTATAAAACCAAGCCTGAGCTTCCAAACCTGATTTTTTTCCGACCACTTCCAGAGACAAAAGACAGTAAAAGAACTGTGCTTTGCAAAACTTTAAAGCAGTAGCAGCAGCAAGAGAATAAGAATCCAAAAATATTAAATTGAACGGAGAGTTAGTTATAAAGGTTGTCTCACTCTAAAAACAGCTGCAGGTGATATATCCTTATGGATAATGTGGAGTTGTGACCCCAGGGACCAAGAGCAACATGGGCAAGTTAGTAGTGTTGCTGTGGACATACATGTTACCTGTTGATTTAAATTACATGGCAACATATTTTTGTGCCTCACATCCATGTGAAGGAGATTAAGTCCCATAGATATATGTAAAGCTACCTTTTTTCTGGCTTCCTAGAATTCAACTTTTCAAGCTAAGTCATAAGCTTGTAGCAATATTTTTCAAAAAATCAAGTACATTTGTATCAGATGTCACAGCAGAGATTTGTATATGTCCTATTTCCCCAAACCACAAGCATATCACTTCTCATCTGCTAAAACAGTCTTGTGGGAGTAACCAAGCCTAACATACCTGAACATAAATGTAAGTTTAAATTATCTGAGTGCATGTCCATTACATTAATTCAAAGTATTTGCAGCAGCTCAGATTTATCAAAGTCCAGACCAGATTTTTAAGCAAATATTTAAGTGGTGAATTTTAGTTACAGGATGGGGTAAAAATTAAGAGATTTCCTGCCAAACCCTCTGATGTGTTTTGGGGTTTCTGTGCTGATGGATTTTAGTTTTTAAACGGATGATCAATTGTTAAGGATAGACTCCACAAAGTACTAGCTTCAGCAGGCTTTGCCTAGCTCAAGGTAAGTATTTGGCACTCTATTTTCCTTTATGTTATGAAAATATTGCTAGAGGCATGTCTCAAGATTAACATTTTAGCTATGATATGCTGTTCAAGCAACATAGGAAATACTGTCATCCCGTCAGTCAGTCCAACCCTGCATTTTCCTTTCATCTCCTTTGCAGCTGTCCATGATTCACAGGAATGGATTATCACTGTTGTAAAAATGCATCATTGGTCTTTTGGATTAATCAGTAAATGACATCTCCTATTCCCAAATCTATAGCAAACTCAGCAGTCTTTGGAAGTTCTTAGAGAACCTGTGCTCTTCTTCCACTGTTCTCTGTAAATGACAAGAATATCTTTTGGGCTGTAATGTCTTATAAGAACACTGATGGGATGGAAGCCATAAAAATTGACTTCTAAATTGTCAAAAATCACAGAAATCCTAGGCAAGTTGTAAGTGTTCCTGAAAATACACCTTTCATAAGTAGAACATTGACCGGTGTATCAATGTGGTTTTGTTTCAATACTGGAAGTTTAAAAATTCCTCTATGCAGGTTTAGTTCATTTTAATGATGAAAGAATACTATACAAATATAATTAGGACAGATTACAGGAAAAACTCAGAAAGTGACTAATGTTTATGTCTGCAAAAGGTTAGACAAAAACTGCAAGCTCACTTTTGTTTCCAAAGAATGTACTTCGCTACATGACTTATTGTGGTGTATTTAAACAAATGGGCTGCATTATTTGTGGTTTCATCATAGATGATGTTATTGTTCATTCTTGTCTGGAGGATCTAACACTTTGAGCACAAATACCATTACTATTTATCCCTACAGTTATTTTTTCACAGGTAGGCATGGAGTTAGTTTCTGAGGGACCTCAGAAGTCAGCTTCAGATTGATTACTCACTCTGTATGAGATTGTGCAAGACATGAGCTAGTCACGTACCAATTATATGCCCAATAACTTGTGTCATGTATGCAGGTGAGGACTTTTTTTTAACATTTTGCTTTAGTCAAGTGTCTTCTTAGCTATGTTTTTGTAAAAATAAATGTTGAGAACTTCAAGAACAAAACATGTTTACCTGTGTTTTAACCAACCTTGTAATGACTAGAATCAGACACGTTATATTTAGAACTGTGCAAGTACAGGAATTCCTTGAACAAAAACAATAAACTCTTTATTTCGGCTCAACACATTCTTATTCATGCAGTTATAGAACATGCCATTCTTAGCCCATAATCTTGCAATGTGGTCTGTTCACCACCATGGCGTGTAACTGGTCAAAGTCAGGGCTTTATGAGACATTTGACATATACATAAAATTCTGAAAGGGATATTTTTGGTCTTAAATATATGATTTTATAGGTGATATCTTTGAAATATTTTATGCTTTCTTTGTACCCAGGTTATAGGAAATTTCAATATTCCCATTAACATTTTGTCACCTGAAAATTTGTCAGAAATGACATTGCATGCTTCCCCAGAAAAGTAATACAAACAAAAAGCAATTTAGCATTAGCTCATCATCTCTGGATATCCCTCTGAAGCCTACCCACTCAGAGATGTCTTCCTGCAAACAATTACATTTTAGTTACTGCTCAATTAGCTAGTTTTCTATTAAGGTTTTCTTGTTTGTTGCTGTTGTACATTTGTTAGTTGTGTTTTTTGTTTGGTTTTATAAAGTGGAACCCATTAGCAACATTTTACAAAAGTTTGGCAATATTGTATGAATTCTTGCATTTTAATCAATAAAAATATTATTACAGTTAAAGTGCAAAGTCTTTTGCGAAAACACAATTTTCTGTAAAGGCCATCTTAATTGACTTATATTACACCACTTTCTCCTAATCTTTATTAATGAACTCCTTCATCAGTTGTTTAGATAACCAGACTAATGTTTAGGAAGGCAAGGATTATAACTGGTTCATTCTATTTATCTTTTATGAATATTGGCGTGACATTAGGATTCATCTGTTTTATTGGAACTTCCCTACTCTTTCCAAACTTACTGGAAAATTATATTCGCAATTTAAACAGACACTCAACAAGCTCTTTTAAAGTCTTGGATGCAACTTAACCTTTATTCACTGGTTGAAATGTCAAGTTTTAGTAGTTTTTGTTTAGTATCTTCTGTCAAAGTGGAAACTATTTCATCAGACTAAGAGCTAATAGAAACTTGCCAAGAACAAATCATGCCTAATTTATTTTGCTCACACAGTAAGTCAGCAGCTAATACATGGATGACATTGTATAGGCTCCTTTTAATGAAGTTTTTGATCATCTTCTGAGGATCCTGAGGAAATCTTGTGTGGACTTTAAACTGCAAGAAAAAAATCAAATTAATAACATTTCCAGATTGTTGTTAACAATAGTAAGTGACATGACATACCCAGTCTCATGCCGCCCTGGATCTATATGTGTTCAACATTTTCATGATTTCAGAAGGGAAGAGAGACAATGCTGATGAAATTTTACAGTTGATCAGAGGCCAGAAGACTAGGAGGAGAAATCAAAGTTATCTTAGCCAACTAAAGAAATTATCTGAAAAAAAGACTGGATGGAATCCAGTAGTTACAAGTTTAAAAAAAAATCAGCCACACAGATACAGGATGAAAAAAAACCCCCACCAAAACATCCCAGGATTGTAGTCATGTTTTAGAAGCTCATCTTGGGATTTGATTATCTCTCTGTTGAACAGAAGTCAGAAATGTTCTGATGTTATGGAAAGGCTTGCAATATAGTGGGATGTATAAACTAGACAAGACATTGGAAATAATCTGGCTCTTAGCACTGGCTTGAGTTCAGTTTTAAACAGTGCATTTCAAGAATTACATGAACATGTTGAAGGGAACTAAACATGATTGACAAAAATTCTCAGCAGTCTAGGAAATAGGATGGACATGAAATAACTGGATTTGTCTCACCTAAAAAAAAAGTAGAATTAAGTAGGCATAATAACAGTGCTGAATTGTGTAAATTGTTTTGCAAGGATGAAAGGATTAATTGCTCTCAGTGGCCAAGGTGGATTGGACAAGAAACAGAGGGCTTAATCTGGAGAAGGAAGTAAAAGATTTTGTGAGCTGTTAGATGGAAAACAGTCTGATACAGGCAAGTCTAGTAGAACACTAGAATGGAAAGCTGATGAGACTGCAACATTTTCAATACTGGAAGTCTGTAAAAAACACAGTAGGCAAATTACTGTAATGGAAGACATAAGTATTTTGAGAGTCATGAAATATACTAGATAACTTCTTAAAATTACATCCAATTGTTTTTCTCTGATTTTTTCTATGATATATGTAAAATATGAACAGAGCCTCTGTTTTCCCCTATGTACTAAATAGAGAAAAATCTTGACTTTTTCATTTTCATGTTCTGTTCAAGCTTTTTCTGATAGAATGTCCTGAACACTTTTATCTTCTTTATAACACAATTAACAATTCTACCACTGACAACTAGAACAAGACTCATTC
This sequence comes from Lanius collurio, assembly GCA_020086605.1. Classification (NCBI taxonomy): domain Eukaryota; kingdom Metazoa; phylum Chordata; class Aves; order Passeriformes; family Laniidae; genus Lanius; species Lanius collurio. The sequence continues at coordinate 20,034,319 of JACBWW010000002.1, read as the reverse complement.
TGCAAGAATTTTATTTGTTCATCACAGCCTTAATTTACACAATTATTTTTAAGTCCTAATTTCTGGTTTACAATAATTTCTTCCAATTTACCTCATTTTATAATAGTTAGATATGTTTGAAATAGCTGCTTTAATTTTCCTTCTTAAACCGATCATTTTTCTAATCAATGAGGCCCTCCTCTTGGATTATGGGATTGCAGCTCCTTGACTAACAACTGACAATATTTTTCATATTTTTCTACCTAAAGTTATTCCTATAAGCTGATCTTGGTCAAAATTGCATTGAGATTTTTGAAATTGGTAAAGTTAAAACCCGGTGTGGCACTAATTTGGATATTATCTGGTTTGTGTCTATGAGATATCATGTGCTTGGGTTAACACAACTTTTTAACCAACTGTGAGAATAATTTATTCCCATCTGTTTTTCCCAGCATTTTGATCTGCAAACTGTTATAGGTGCTGATGGGGCATTCCAAGAACACTTTATTGATAGCTGTATGAGCAATTTCATGTGGATCAAACCAAAGATCTTCCCACTTCTTTCAGTGATACTCTTATTTAAATTATAATCCCTTTTTCCTATACAGTACATGCTTGTCCTTAAAGCATTGGTATCACCAGAAGAGACTACCTTTGGGCAACAGTTGCTATAAATGATTGAAGGAAACTTCATTGCAGAGTAGAGAACCATAATCTGGGGACACACTGTGAAAATGTCACTTGTGAATGTGTGGTGAGAGAAGCACTGAAGTGACCCTCAGATTACACTACATTTTACTGAAGAGAAGAATGCAAGAACAATGTGGCCAGATCTGAAAGCAAAAGAAACTAAGGTTGTCCCACTCATCTAATCCATATGCAACTCCAGAGATTTTAGATGCAAAGGCTAGAAGTAGCAACCCAAATGCACTGGTATTGCTTCCTGGAGAAATTACGTCTGTAGTTTGCCACTCACTAATATGTGAGTAATGTCATGTGTGGATCAGAAATCTAAACCAAAGTGGAAAGCCTGGGTAGTCCTGAAAACAGATATGTATATAACAAATTAAGTGCAGGAGTGAGCAAAGTTACATACTTACTCCTCTGCATGCTTGAACACTTGTGCCAGTACAGACCGCTCCTATAGATGCTGTCATCTCCTTAGTAGTTACTGTAACACAGAGTCAGGCAGAGACTTTTAATGCTACCTTATAGTTGTTGCAAGACCCCATTCATCCGACAGAGCAGACATAGTACTACAATTAATTGCCATGGTACACATAAAAGACAGGTATTTTTAAATTTTGTTTTTCAAGGGCTAAGAAAAGATATGCACTAATTATTTATTTTTTGCATATTTTGCCCAGCTCTGTGGCTTTGTAATGCTTGACTTAAACTCCAGGACTTAACACAAGGGGTATGACTCAGTCTGAGCCTTCAGTGCTAGAAAGGCTGCGGGGGGGTTCGTGAACCTGAGGGAACCCACATGCCTGGTGGTATGCTTCTGATCCCAGGAGTTTCTTAAATATATTGTATTTCAAAGAACCAAAACCAGGCAAGGGAAGAAAAGGGAAGGGATTAATTTGTTTAAAATTCTCCCAGAAAGAGAAAAAACTATAAACCAGAATGTCACTAAAGCCTGAGTGGCCTCATAAATGTATAGGTCTGATTGAATACCTAGTGTGATGGAAAAAGATAAACACAAGAGGTGGGCTTGAACTCTGGATTGTGTCTTCTCAACAAGATGCAAAACTTTACCAAAATACTTTGCAACAAAGGGGCCACAAGAAGGTTAAGACCAATTTAAAGTCCAAAGATGAGGAAGAGAGAGATAATGTGCAGGTCTTGCCTGCACATATGTATAAGTACCAGCTTAAGCCCTTCATTCCTCCATCAGGAAAAGACATCTGGAAAAAAACAGTGAGTGATATACAGCAGGATATGTGAATCAGTGTGTCAGTGTTTCACTTTCTACATCTGCTAATTTTGAAAAAAGAGACCAGTTTCTTTCCTTACTATGTAAGAGACACTCCAATATTTTTCTATATTTCAGTCTTTTGCAAGAAATCCCTCATAAATATCAGGTTTCATATCCTTATGTTTTCAAAACAAGTCAATGTGTCAATTTCCTCCTTGTAATCACTCTGAAAAGGGTTTTTACAGCTGACACGATTTATTTGCACTCAGTCAGAAAAAAAATCAAAACAAACCAAAACAAACCATGAACAAAAAAGCCTTTCTTTTGGTAATGGATGGCTAAGATCTGTAGAGGTGACTGACAATTCTAAGTGCTGAATTTATTACACTGTCTTACAGCCTTGAACACTGGGTGCTCAGCATTTTCTGAAAATTAGGTATGAGGAAATTGTCATAAATTAAAATCCCCCAAAAAACTAGTTATTTGATAATGTACTGCTCAGCTGCTGAAAGCTTGGGAACACATAAGTACATGCACACATCCTTTCATATCAATAAAATATAGACAGATTTTGATGATGTGAGAAAGTAGAAAAATTTTATAAACATTTATTTAGAGTTCTTTATCGAGAGCAACTGAGAACTAGCATATTGCCACATATATTAAATTAGATACACCAAGTTAGAAATGTACTAATTAAATTTATTTTTGAGAATGTGTGTATTTCCATAGAATAGAGCAACTTTATGCTAAAACTATTGCCCTTAGTATTTCTCTTAGACAGAAGGGAATAATGTAACTCAGCAATGCAGAAAAATAACACTGGAGGTGATCCAGAGAAGGGAATGAAACAATTAACTCTCTTTGCATGAAAAGGAAATAGAGATGAATGCATATTTCATCAAACATGAACATCAGATTTGAAGGAGCTATCCACTCTTTCCTAAAAAACTGAATCCTGCTCACTAAGTACTTTGGTTGCTTACATTCATTTAACTCATGGATCCTGGAGGAGGCTTGTATGACTGTAGGTTCTTTCTGACTATTAGGGGAGTCCATCCGTGGGAATTATCTAGCGCATCAGTGAATTTGCAACTTACACAATATTCCTCTGGGCTGATGGAACAGCATATTTCCATTAGGTATTTCCAAAGCAAATTAAGTATAAGCAGATGCATTACTGTTCAAATCACTGGCACAGGTTTGACACTAACAAAAAAAAAACACAAAAGAGAAAAATTGCATCTGACTTCTCAACTGTGTTTTGCTATCTCATTTCAGAGAAAAGCCTACTGAATCAACAGGATTTGACAAGAATATTTACCTAACATAATCTTGCAAATACTCCATCCCGTGCTTCATCAAATCCCCTTACGTCTTTCTGTACTGCACCGCAAGGAGCTTGCAGGTCAAGCCTGTGGAGTCAAAATTGACTTTAAATCTTCCTTATGGTCTCTGGTTCCTGACCTCCCACCTAGACTGACTGCAGAAGCCTTCTGAGGTTGTGTCACCCCCGACACTGCTGAGATCTACTGTGAATGCCTGGGTTTCACACTCCTCCACATCATGCCTTCTCTCACCTCCCCATGTTTGTCATCCAGAGACTCAATGCCTGGCTCACAGCATCTTTGGTAAGGGCAAAACCAGAAATGCAATGTTTATACCAGAATAGCTCCTTAACAGCATGAAAGACCTAAAATGCAGAATGTGTTTGTCTCATCACTGTAAACATTTTCAGTAAGGAACATGTTTCCAGCTTTCCTGCTCTTTCTAGGGCTATCTCAGTTTTTGTAGCCTTGTCCTGGCTTCTATGTTGCATGAAATCTGATGTGTAGCTCCTTCCCAATTTTTTTCAGTTTTCCAGTCTACCTAAATTGGCTTGGCCATGCAGGCCTTTTTCCTTCACATAGGAAAAGTTTTGTTACAGAAAGATATTTTGAATACATACTTCACAGTTTTGACAAAAAACAAAAAAATAGGACATCTAAAAATAAAAATAAAATCACTCTTATAGTAATTATTATTATCAATAAAAATCACAGAGTGATGCACACATTACTGATTTTATGAAAACGAATTATATGATATTATTTGAAAAATCAAGCCATGTTCATGTTTCCAAGCCATCAGTTTTAAGGATAACACATTATATGCAAACTCTTTTAGAGCTGTCTGGTTGAAGACACTGACCTGAATCACAGAGGAAAAAAATATTAAAATGTTTTGAACATGAGACACACACATGGAAGTAAATCTTGCACTTCTTTCTTCAGGAGATAGGAGTGCATTTGAAGCAGATCAACACCATTTCATTTGATTTTGTTTCTTGGTATTCTCTGATGGAAATGGAAGAAAATGAAGACATGAAAGACAAAGGAAAAAAACAAACAAATGCTTTTCTGCTGAGGTTATAGTAGCTCTTTTCAATGAAAATATTTTCAAACAGGATTTATGAAATATTTCCTTAAAATAAAATCATGGATTAAAAAAAAACAAAAATCAGTGTCTCTATCCCATATACCTGGAAAGAAGAATTTATCCCATTTAAATATTTTTGGGCGTATGTCCATTTTAGTTTTACAAGCATAAATGCTCAGTATTCCATCACTTCTCTGAGAAGCCCGTATTGCTGTCTAACAGATTTCCTTGTTACAGCAATCATCTTATCCCCACACCACATACTCTCCTCTTTTAAAAAAAAAATTGACACAACAAACACAAAGAGCCCTTATGGAGATATTCTCACTTGCCAATGCCTACATAGAAAAAACAGAGTCAGAAAACAGGGCAAAAAGAAGTGCTGCATTTTTGGCAGTGGTACAGAAAGACATGATTACTTCACTGAGTTTTGTAAAAATAAGGAATTAATTTTTGCAACTAATCAAAAAAACAGCTTTCTTTTCTGTTTCAAAGCATCCTGAGCCAAATTTTACTTTGCCACAGCTTTTTGTGGCAGAAGAACAAAGGATGTTAAATACTTAATTACCAGGACAGTACACGTGACTGGTGGATTGAGCTGGATAACTGAAGCTGCAATTATTTCACCACAGTTTGGCTGACTAAGATTGATACTTGGCCTTCACTCAATGGTTTTCATCATTCCACCAGAAATAAACAGATCACAGACTAATCTCAATATGTGTCTGCATCAGTAACTTAAAATGCTTTTGGAAACTGTGAAATTTCTGCCATTGGTTATAAAAGACAGTACAGTTTTGATTTTTTCCTCATGTTCTGCAACTTAGAATCAATGTGAGCATAATTTTTGTCCTCTTTACAGTACATGCCATTCCTAAGAACTGAGACCAAAAAATAAATGTGCGTACTTTCTTCATCAAAATCCTATTCTATTCTGCCCCTTTTACAAAGATGAGGAATAGGACTCACAGAAAAATTAAGATATGAGTCCAAGTTTCAGTTTCTTTCAAAAAATACATGGACTCAAGAATTTGGTTAAGACCAAAGCAAGTTACTCTGCCATAAAGTTTGGATCTGTGTGCTAAACCTTCTACTAAGTCTAGAAATATGTGGTTACACGCAACCTCCAGCACCAGTGTTGTGGAAGTGCCCTATTGAAGGATAACTCATGGTAAGAGTGCCATAGTCATGTGGATATATGTCTTCAGTTTGGAAAGGTTTATGTTCAGCTCAGAGGTCCAGCAAATGATAGGACCCTTACACCTGAACACCCTTGTCTGATTTTAGTTCTCTGCCCACTTTAGAAATACAACATTGCAGAAGCAGTGGTGGGAATACTGGCAAGGACATAAAAACTGTGATCTTTGTTCCTCCTTCCCACCAAGCTACCCAACTTTGTTCCAAGAAGGAAGAGATGAAGAGATGACAAAGGCTAGTCGCTTTTTATATACCAATGTCTCCACTGTTGTCTACCGGCATGGCACCTGTAGAAGTAATGTTTCAATAACAGAATGGTTACAGAAAGTGCTCAGCATGTATCTCATGACTGCAGAGAAACAAAAAGCTGTGAAAGAAAGACTATTTTTGCTAACGCTTCATCATTTACTTATACTGACTCTGCAGTGTCACACTGTACAAGCCCTCGTACTCTCCAACCTTCTTGATTTGCTCCAAGAATATTTTATTACCTCCACATATTCTCTAATTACAAGCTTTTAGTTTGTAAGGCTAAGTGGCACCTTCTCTTTAAACTGAGTTCTGATGAAGAAGTCTCTGCATTAAGTGATATCAGCCGGTTTATCTATCACAGACTTAAGGGTTGAAAGGATGCTTACGCAGTTCATATACAAAAAGCCAGGAGTTTTCAAGGAGGAAAACTTAGAAATTTGACATTGACACACATTCTCTGGCTTTTCAGAATACTTCAAAAAAACCAATTTCCTTAAATATTTTGAAACACAAACCAAAGAGATATACTAATGCTTAAGTTCCAGTTTCTCAAGCTGACCATCTTATTAAATCTACTCTTAATAACTTTAACCACTTGCATCTCATTATTTAAGCTAACCAGAAGATTTCCTACCCCAAGTAAGCACATACCTGTATAAAATCTGAGGTACACTATATGTACAAATATATATTCTGATTTAATTTTTAAGTAAAATGAAAAGAAGTAAATGAAGAATAACAGAAATTAGGATTTAGGGTTTTTTTTAATCAGTTCTAATTATTTTCAATATTATTAAATTCAATGGATAAACGGTTAAAAACAATTATGCTATCTGTACTGAAAATGTAACTATATTGAGTCCAAAACAGAAATAAATGTCTGGTAAGTACTTTGTAACTAAGAGGAAGCACTCCTGTAGATATAGGAGTAGCATCCTCTTTTCTTCCTCCTTTTGGCCTTGCTCAGTAACATGTTGTTGGCTCTTACCTGAATCTTTACCAAGGTTCAGTTTTGTAATTCTTCCACATTTAGATTGTAACTCTTGACCAGGGTAACCCACATCGGTCACATTCACTGGGAAAATTAATCTGGCTTTAGTACTTGAAAATCATTCTTTCAGGAACTGAACTAGCTCTGTACTGCAGCCAGATAACTATCTTAGAATGATAGAATCATGAAATTATTTGAGTTGGAAATGACCTGAATAAACATCATCAAATTCCAACTGCCCTGACATGGGCAGGGATACCTTCCACTGTGTTAGATTGCTCAAACCCCCATCCAACCTGGCCTTGTAGGAAATGCCTTGAAGGAATTTAGTGAATAAATTTAAAATATAAGTTCCAATGTACCCAAGGCTGTACACATCTACTTTCCTTCTTTTCCTAGACCAGTCCTTCTAACCTTGCCTCTCCCTGCTCTATAGTTTGCCTTCTCCTTAGCCCTATGATCTGTATTCTGTAGGTAGGAAATAGTATCTAATTGCTAAAACCAGACAGCTCATTTCTCTTGTGCCTTCAAAACTACTTGGATTGGCTTGAGCAGACCAGTGATGACTGAGAGCTAGGGATTCTACGAGTTCAGATGGTATTCTTCTGCTTCCTGCATGTGAAACCCTTCTTGAACTAATCTTAACAATAAAAAAAAATAAAAAATCCTTAACTGAACAAAAACGTCATACAAACGTATGGAGCACATGATATTGCTAACTTAGAGCAGATTCAGAACTAATCCTATACACATAAACAAGATGTCTTTTAGAAGACGGTAATGAAATAGAAAACCACTCTGTGGAAATTATTTAGCCACATGACATTGAACAATAGCCTTGTTTAGAGTGGCCAATAGGTGTAACAGTTATGATAGGCCTTGTGTAGATTAGAGAAAATCATAAAGAAAATCTATTGATTCAGAAAATGTACAGTCTTCACAACAGAGATGATTTGGCTTCCTGTGTAAGAAGTCAGAGATATGCCTCAGAAGACCTATGCTTGTCCTTTCTTGAATTAAAACATGTAAAACATTGTGAGAAAAGTGCCTAAAATAATTAATTCTGACTCTTCTGTATATCCTTCTTTACAAAAGACATAGTGCAAGTCTGAAAATATAGGTAAAGACAGTTTAATGATCGTTAGTCTTTCACAGCTTTATGTTGCTCTGTAGTCATGAGACATTAGTCATGTTTCACACTAAGATAGAGTCTGCTTCTTTGGTGCATGTTAGGATATGTCTGGGATGTGTTTCTGAAATGATGTGACATCTTCTGCCATTTAAGGCCACAGATTAACAGAAGGAGAAGCACTGAGGAAGGTTCAGAGCAGAATTATCCATTGATATGAAAAATAATGGCATCTGCAATTACTCATGCTGGGACAGAAGTCACAAGAACCATTAATCCTCATGCATCAGGATATAATTGAGCAACAGCTGGAGTCAGGAATAATTTCCTCTCTGACAGACCATTGCATAATTTTGTGTATTAGGGAGTTTTATGTCTACATTTCAGATGGCTGGCATCAGCTCAGTTGAAGACAGAAGGTCGAATTAGATGGTCCTCTGGTTTCTTCTGTAGCAATTATTATGTTTGTACACTGATACAGTCATCGTAAAAATCCCAAGCTCTCTCAGGCCTCATGCAGGCAATAATGGCTGCTTCTTCATTCTCATTTATTCCATCTGCTTTGGATAGCCTGGAAATTAATATCAGTTGAGTCTGTGGTTACATCTTGAACCAAAAAGTAGCAAAATGAGGAAATGGAACTGCAAGAGACCATGCAAAAAATAAGCATCTTCCATATCAGTGTGTTTACTTTTACTGGTACTCACTTTTAGCAAATACTCCCTGTCAGGAAGACCCATCTCGAAAAATATACCAACATCTTTAACTTCACTTCTGTGGCTCACAGTGACGAGCTGTGTCTCTGTGATTTCCTCTGGCAGGATTTCCATGAACTGCCAAAAGGAAATGATGGGAATGGAAATTCAGATAAGAATAAATAAGTAATTATGGAGGCTCGCTGTTGCACTCTTAAAAGAAAATCCTGATGATTTCAACTGTTTAGCTAATTCAGGACACAATGTTGTATGAGTTAGAGCAGCAAATTATGCGCTTGATGATTTGATTGATGCTGATAATGTAAGAAAATAATGGAAAAAATAATTCAGTCTCCCCCAAGTATTTCCAGTCCTGAAAATTATGCAAATTTTTTACAATTTATATCGTCACTCTCATTAAGACAAGGAAGTTACAAGTGGGTTTGAACACTAGTAGAATAGGTAAAATTTCAAATTCTGTTTCACTTCACACTCATATTTGAACATTTCCTTTAGCTGATTTCTTCTCTGACTCAACTGTATGGTAGCAACCAGACTCAGTCATTGTCCAGTGTAAGCCCTAAAAGCCTGAATGAAATCAGAGGAAAGCTCTCTAGTCCTCTAGCACATTTTGAAGTTGATGGTTTTAGTGTCTACTGTCCCTTAGTCAAGTGTTGCTTGGCTTTGATTCTGCTTCTGAAGGGTAAAATTCAAGTACGTGTAGATAATAGAATTTTTCGACTAATAAAGAATACCTCTGAAACTATTTATTCTTTGGCACATATATAATATAATAATACATTATGGTATATTAACACTTTTCTCCTTCTGAAGAGGGGAATTTTAATCTTCAGGAAATGTCTATAGTTATTCTGAATGTACATCCTATTATCATAGCAACAGACGAAAAAGAAAATTGATACTACAGAAAGTTATTTACTGAGGAGTTTCTGAGTAGTTGCAAGTAATCTTCCTGTGATGGAGACCAGGGCAAACTGAAGCAACACGAATTCAAAAGCATTTATGAAGTTTCTTTGTATTTGACTATCTTTTTCCAGTAGTTGAAATGAGCAGAAATAAAAGCAAAGAAACAAAAATATTGCAAATAACATAGATGGTTTAGTCATAAATCAAGTCATTTTACATTTATATAAGACACTATATTGAGAGTATTTCCAGGAAAGCTGTTCTGAAAATCTACAAATTAAGACTTAATTTATATGTTATTCTTCATATTTCCAGGTTTATGTTTTTCAGAATTTAATATTTGATTACTGGAAGGAAGACCCTGAAATTTTAATTTTAGTAAATAAGGTTTAAAATACCCTATAGAGGACATGTAATATGGATTATAAAATTATTTATGAGGTAAATTATAGTTTACAAACAAGTAATCTACAGAGAAATATTAACCAAACAAAACAATGTTTAAGCTTTATTTTCTCCATTTCTTTCTGTGTATCTGAGGAAGTGAAAATTAAGGGAGAGAAAGGAAAACTAAGGGGAAGAAAACTCAATAATAATTTTTCTTTCTTTCTCCAACCACTCTTTTTTTTTTCCACCATTTTTGGTATTCATGTCGTCTGTTCTATATTAGATTGATATCTTTTAATATGTTCTCTAACCAATCCTTGTGAGAGATTAAGGGAAATTGAAAGTAACTGAGATGCATAAAGGCATTGTGAAGGGCATGATGTGAAAGATGGGCACATCATAAATCAGAAATTATAAGGTTTTTGAAGATGTGGAAGATCAAAACTTAATACATTGGAAATTCATTCTAAATGAAGTTTTGCTGTTTAATATCTGCCCTATCTTCCACAAAAAGTAGCAAAACAAGTAAAGTCATCTTTATTGAAATTCAAAGAAGCAAAGTCAAGTCTCTATGATCGATGGATAATTCTGCTCTGAACCTTCCTCAGTGCTTCTCCTTCTGCTAATCTGTGGCCTTAAATGGCAGAAGATGCCACACCATTTTAGAAACACATCCCAGACATATCCTACCATGCACCAAAGAAGTAGACTCCATCTTAGTGTGAAACAAACTTTTTCTGCAGAGAAATATTAACTGAGATGATCAGTTATGCAATCATCTGGCTGCTGGAGGGTAGGAAGGCTCTGCAGAGGGATGTGGACAGGCTGGATAGATGGACTGAGGCCAGCTGTATGAGGGTCAAGAAGGTGGTGTGTTGAGCCCTAAACACTGGCCATCAGGCAACCCCAGGCAGCACTACAAGCTGGAGAGAGAGTGGCTAGAAAGTTGCCTGGCAGAAAAGGACCTGAGGGTGCTGATCAACAGCTGCTGAACAAGAGCCAATGTGTGCCCAGGTGGCCAAGAAGGCCAGTGGCATTCTGGTCTGCGTTAGAAACAATGTGGCCAGCAGGACCAAGGCAGTGACTGTCCCTCTGTACTCAAGACTGATGAGGACATACCTCGAGTCCTGTGTACAAGTCTGGACCCTTCACTTCAGAAAGGACATTGAGGTGCTGGAGAATGTCCAGAGAAAGGTGATGAAGCTGGTGAACCTTCTAGTGATTAAGTCCTTTGAGGAACAGCTGAGGGAGTTTGGGGTTGTTTAGCCTGCAGAAAAGGAGCCTGGTGGGGGAGGAACACCTTATCACTCTTAACAACTCCCTGAAGGGAGAGTGTAGCCAGATGGGGGTTGATTTTTATTCCCAGGCAACTAGGGACAGGATGAGAGGACATAGCCTAAAGCTGCAACAGGGGAGGTTCAGGTTGAATATCCAAAAAAATTTCCTTATGGGAAGGACTATTAAACATTGGAATGGGTTGCCCACCGAGGTTGTGGAGTCATCATCCCTGGAGGTAATCAAGAAATAAATGGACGTGGCACTTAATGTCATGGTCTAGTCCACAAGGTGATGATTGGTGAAAGGTTGGACCCGATGATCTTACAGGTCTTTTTCCAACCTAAATGATTCTGTGATTCTGTTGTGAGCCCCCCTTGTCACATTCTCTTAAGGCTGAGGAGTTGAGATCGGATAAGTGGGTGAGGAGATGCTGGCCCAGTTTATCTGTTGGCTCCTGTCTGGAGCATTAGGTAACCATAGCCTGGCAGATGCTGTGAGCAGGCTTAACCAGAAGGGTGAGCAGGCAGCTGCACGAATGCTGAGATGTTCTCCTATACACCCTGCACCTTGGATCACAGGTCATTCCTAGTCAGGATAAACAGTCCTCCTCTGAAAGGAGCATTCTGCTGCGTGTTGTATTTTGGTTTCAAAACTAGTTCTGTGCAGAAAGATATCCATTAAGGCGATAAAAATGTGTTCAGCTGATGATTTTATCTAAAGATACACTTGCTGAAAGCAGAGGGAAAAAACCTAAAAATTCCAGGGTGTCTTTGAGTTACAAAGGAATCATTCAGAAAAGTGTTTACAAGGCCAATTTTTACTAGGAGCCCATGACTCCTACCTTGAATAAGATTATTTTGTTTTTAAATTGAAGCAAAATAAATGAGCAAATTTTGTCCAAGGGTCGTCAAAATGATTGGAAGAATTAGTCAAGTAGGTGCACTAACTGGTGAGGGTAGAAAGACTGAGATGTTTTTTATGGACAGACCAAAGAAATAAAGGAAATCTCTGTAAATGAAACATTTCTCACTACCCATGAAATTAATCTCGCCACCTATTTTCCTACACATGATGCATCAGCAGGTTTCTGGCAGGTGACTTAAGGAAACATTTTTGCATTCTCTATACCCATTAGGAGACTGTTTTTCAGACTGCCTTTTGGGTTGTATTTGGCAGCCACAGTGATTGACTAGAAAATGAAACACATTTTTGATTGTATGGAATACACTCAGGTCTGCACACAAGATGATTTGATCAGGAGAAAAAAGGTAGAAAAGTGAATCCAGATGCTCAGAGCCACTTCTGGAGGAGCCAGGCTTGGGTCCTAAAACAAACCAACAAATGAAAATTCCACAGTATGAATGGCACATCAGAGAAGGAAGGAACCTGGGAAAAAAAGTTAAGTGCACAGAAAAATTACAGTTGCTTTGAAAGTATCATCACCTACCTCTATGAGGACACAAAGAAGGAACCAGCCATCTGAGAGCTACTAGGCAAAACTGTCTTGTGTAAACACATGAAAATCTGCAGAAGAAATTGTACAATAAACCAGCTTGTTAATCACTCCTCCACAAATATAGTTGTGATTTCTTCACTCAAAAATGGCATTTTGCACAATCTTAATCCAAAAATACAGACAATAGAATGGATGCTAGCAAAAACCATCCTTGGATTTAAATATAGATGAGTTTGTCCATAGACACTGGGTGGAGAAAGGGGATTTTTGTTTGTTTTGGAATAAGAAACCAGTATTAACTGTGTTTAGAGAACAAACAAACAAAAAAAGTATAAATGGATTTTTGAAAATATTTACATATTGGCTAAGCAATTTTCTGAGAATATTTAGGCTTACCTTCTCCCATGGTCAAAACCTGAGCATTTGCTTTTGGTTCCTTCCAATGTCCATTCTGAGCACATGCTGTTTGTGAGAGTTGTTTGCTACATGGGTTAAGAAAGACTCCAGAGAAGGACAAATATAAAGATGAAAATTTGTAAGCCACACTGCTCTGATATGGGCTAAGCTAGTTAACAAGTAACTTAAATACCTGTCAAGACAAAGGCTTCTGCCGGCTTCCTTTCAAAAAAGATAAAATGTTTGAGTAGGAACCTGCTCAGCATTTTTCTGTTGATTCTCAGTCTGTTAAGTGCTCTCCTCTCATTTTATACCTTTTTAACATCGTTTGAATTTTTTGGGTTTTTTAAGCTCTCCTCAGCTGCTTTTGCCACCTTACAAAACTTAACTATGCTAAGTGCTCCTGTCACTGCCTGCTTCCTACAATAAGATAACCACAACCACAACCATTATCTTGTCTTCTCTCTTTCTCTTACCAAGAGTCTTTTGGCAATACTTTGAACAGAGGAAGTAGGATATAAAGTGTCACTTCATTTCCATTTCTTAAGCAAACTTTAAAGAGATGGTACTCAGTTAAATTATCCCCATATGTTATATGGATATGAAGTTTCTTATAACCTGTTTTTTTTCTGATCTCAGAAACTAAGGCTGCCTTCGGTCAGCAGTTTCAGAGAGTAACAATATTCACCATCTGCTTAAGCTGGACACATAAGTCTGGATTTGAAAATTCTTAGTACAGACTGAAGGACTAGGTCAAATTTAAGAGCTACATACAGAGGTGGTAATGGCATGGAAAGGATTCAGCATAATAGCTGAATATAAATTGCAGATTTCAACTTTCTAAATGCTGTGTAAGTTCAGTGACAGTGGAGAAGCTCCAGGTATAAATAAATGTATTTTGTATAGAAAACTGTCTTAACCCAATTGTATCAATTTGTCATGCATATAATGCAGTTATTGTCAATGGAATTAGTTTTGAGCACTTCTAATTTTGCTCAAATAGTGCTTGGCTGTAGCAACCAGATACTACTTGGGTAAACTACAATTACAGGTAGTGCATAAAGAAGATTATACTTGACAGAGAGAAGGGAGGAGATATAATTTAGCACAAACTAAAACAGTTTTTTTCCCAAAAAAAGGATTATTTTTTAAATAAAAATATTTAAGCTTTTCAAACAGAAAAAATATTCTAATTAAGATTTGTTAGTGTATGTACTTAAATCAACATGTAGTTGTATAGTTTATACAGAAGATATACCATATATTCATGTTAGTAAAATGTGCACCTAACTGTAGATAAGGTTGTGGCAAACAAAAAGAGGTTAAAAATTGAGGTTTATATAACAAAATGAGAAATAATAGTCTAAAACACTCTTAATTTAGTTGCTTGCAGCACCTGCTAACTGTGAAGAGTCATGTGAGGTGTAACATGAATCTGAACGTATTGGCTTCTCTCTGCTCTCGCTGTTGTGGTGCAATACTGTGGAGTCCTTGGCACAGCTGACCTCTTCTAGAGCAGCCACTTCAATACTTTAATCCTTTCCTCTGGAAATCAGTAATGATGGTCAGGAACACATGGTAAATCACAATTTGGGGACACTCAAAATCAGAGATGTTCACAAGATAATTTTCTGCCTGTTTACAAAGGGCACTGAGATAATACAAGGAGAGAAACTCTGGCAAGATGATAAAATCTCTTTCATGTACTGGAATATGTTATTTTGAAGGATTGTCAGCAACATCAACTCCACCAAATAATTGTTCTGTGCCTAATCTACTTCATTTAAGGGTTAAACCTGAAAAGACATGCTCAGCCTGTATTATTCTGTGTCTGAGAGAAATCATTCCAGAGATGACTGAATAAAAGCCCATATCCACAAGTGTGTAATCCTTAATGAAATTCATGCTGATCATTATGTCAGCGGCCAGCAGCAGTCACATGGGAAATTTTATTAGGAAGTTTCATTTGCCTGCTGAAATGTCTCCATGCTCCATCCACTACTAGTATGATGTGGAAAAGAAGAGTAGGGAAAAATAATCCAGACATATATCTGTCCTGGATATTCGGATGAAGGGATGCGTGAGAAAGCACAGCTTTCTATTTATCAGAAAGATGGTTCTGCAAATCAAGGTTTCGGTTATGGATATTCCTTTCAAAACCTATTTATGAGAAAAAATAAATTGAAATCACTGTTCAACAAGTTATTGCTGAGGTTTACATGTGGGACAAGGAGACCAATTATATGAATAGGCACAAAACATGCAGGAATTGCTCTGCAAGGCCACACAGTCAAAAACATAAACGTATGTGGGTAAACCAATGTCGAGCTTGTTTACACTTGAATAAATCCTAATTAGAGAAATGGAAAAATGTCTGAATCTAAATTTAAAGTGGAGACTGTTCATGAGAGTCACGGGTGACTAAAAGTAATTAAGGCCATCACTTAACTAAACAGATGTAACAGATTAACCATGTGTTTCTATGTTTGATGTAGATTTTTTGTTTTGGATACACTGCAGTTTAAAGTCCTTTAATGCTGTCTGAGCTACATCTGCCATTATTTTGATTTGGTGTATTTCTTGTTGCAAATACATTTAGCACTGGCTGACATTTAGTTTGTCTAAACAATTGAAAGTGTTTACAACAAAAATACTTGTTCAAGCAAGCTACAGTACAGAGAAATACATTCAAAACATACAAGATGTGCAGAAAAATAAAATACATTTTAACATTTCCTTTTGCACTGATTTTTTCTAGAGATGGATTTAAACAAATGTAAAAAAGGGAAGCACAGTTTCATCCAACACTACTCAACAAAACTTCTTACAATATAATATTCTTTTTTTATTGTGTTAAGGACTTTTATTTTTATTTCCAGCTGTCTAGAGCTCAGATGTGCTAAGTTCTTAAGAGTAATCCTATTCCACCGATTCTTCTCTCCAAAATGGTAGACGATAAAATAGCTGTTGTTTAACATGGCTTATTCTCCTGAGCTTTCCACCCAGACAGCACAAAGTTGCACATAATAAACCTGCTCAGGTAATTACATTGCAGAGGCAGCACTATTAATAGGATTACAGTTTACACATACATTAAAACTGGAGAATTTCTAACAAGGCTGAATTCTTCTCCTATTACAGGAGAGAGGAATTTAATATATGTTTTATTCGATTGGCTTTAATATCATAATAATCAATTTGCATGCATGTGCATATATGTGCCTCATGTGTCTGTGGCTTCATACTTGCTGAGACATTGGCACACCTACCTTACACAGGGTTGGGAAAGAACAAGCTAAAGACAGAGTGTCATTCAGAATTGCCCAGAGTCTCATTTTATGATGATGAGGCTTAAATGTTGTGTTGCAAATTCTCTGCATGCATCAAATGGAGGAAAAAAAAATGGGTGAACTCAATCAGTTTTAATAGAAGATTATGACTGATGATGCTCTCTGTCTCCAGGTTGGCCAACTGAGTATATGATGCTCCTGATCTGAAACCTATGAGACTGGGGGTGATTGTAATTCCCTACCTCTCACAATATTGTCTCGAAGGTCCTTATTACCAGCAACTGTGTTGAATTGTCACAATGGGCCTCAAAATTTCTGTATTATGACCCTTTACCCCTGCTCCTCCAGAACCTGTATTTAGCAAGTCAGCCTCTTCATTATCATGTTTTAGTTTTTATTTCTTTTTAAGAATGAACATAACTAACATTTTAATCACTGAGAAAATAAAATATCTTTTGCAGATGTTTATGATTAATGCATTCCCTGCACACTGCTTTGGGAAGTTCCATTGGATTTATAACATTTGTTTGCCAGAGAGACACTCTCTAACCTCAGGTCACACAGGCTTCACCCATCTAGAGTCCTCAGACAGCAGTTTTGTGAAGGGAAGACACCTTTGGGGTTTTTTTAACTGAAATATTCCTGTGACTCAAAATAATTGAACACATCAGTTTGGGGAGGATACCCAAGAAGCCTAATATCAGCCATCAGAGTTGAACTCAATGATCCTTGTGAGTCCTTTCCAGCCCAGGATATTCTGATTCTGTGATTCTAGCCCTGGGAACCTCACCTCCCGCACTTCACTATCCAAAGGCAATAGCAGTTCCATAGGTCAATTGTCTGCTTTAAACAACCCCCACAGGAGCCTTTCACCTTCTCCATGGACTACCAAGAGAGCTTAAGGAGGCAGGCTTCAGCTGCTGCGAGGTTTGTGTTTTGTGCACTCATTTATCTCTCATATATGCAGTCTGGCATTCAAAGAGTCACACCACGAGCGATGTCAGCTAGCACAGCCAGAAGAAAAAGGCCTTGCAGTACTAGGTCATCTTGTCTGTCCTCTACTTGCGTGGGGTCGTTTCCCACACAATGCATGAATATGCCACCCATAAAGGCAGCTGGTAAGAGCAGCAACCGAGTCTGAATCACACAAACAAATGGGGCAGGGAAACTGTGTAAACTTTGTAGTATAAGAGGAGGACATTTTCCCCAGGGTTTTAAGGACTTCAGTCTGATGGTTCCTAGGAGCTGTAAATCTTCCAAATGTTACCTCAGTAACTGAGAATTTTCCTAGTGGCATTGTAGCTTTCTGCTGCCTCCTTCTGTTTTCATAGAAGATGGAATATCTTCAAGGAAAATGCAGATCAGGCGTTCCTTATGCTTAGCATAAAATGAGCATATTTACAGTGACAAAACCATCCAGCCTAGAGAGATGTTAAGTCTGGAATGACTTCTCTCTATTTTGCTGACATCAAGAATTCCTGTTTAAACAGCCTTACACCACTCAAATAAGCAATAGACTCGAGGTATGATGCTGAGGGACAGGCAACAGTAAAGTCAGAGCTCTGGAATCAAAGAAATGACTGTTTAAAGGCACATCTTGGCTTTCAACTTACACATGACTGGTCAAACAAAGCACAGCAATTTTTGTGGTATTCAAGCCATTCAACACCTATGTACTATCTTAGGGACAGCTATCACTACTTTTTGTTCTCTACTTTTTCACTCTCTTTTGTCTATGTGAAAGATCCCTAAAACATTTATGAAGACACCCATTTTCATAGACCTTATAGGACTGACATTCTACAGCCTGACAAAACTGACTTAAATCAGCAAGCATATTTATAAGTTATAAAGCTATTCTCTGTGTTTAAAAGTTTTCAAGACTGACACATATACATATACATATACATATACACAACCATGATTTTTTTTTTCCTGAAATGAATTTGGGTTTAAAAGAAGATAAGATGATTACATGTTACGATGTATTAAAATTTAATACTGCACTTTACAAGTATCAGATAAAGTCCTCATTTCTTCTCATTGGGAATGCAAGGCCAAAATCAATTGACATGCAAAATTTTCTAGTTAAAGGTTGCAGTATTTGAACCTTCTGTAAGAAAATAAACGGTTGATAGCTGTTTTTCTGTAGTTTGCTAAATGAGGGATCAACATTTAATATGATGCAGTGAAGGACACTTTTTGACCACATCTGAGTCAGGAAATGCAAATGTCAAGCCACTAGAAATGTCAGAACTGCTACTTATTTTACATAGAAGATTCCTAATTACCAGGCTTGTCAAAAGAATCATGAATGCCTAAAGCAAGCATATCTGCAAATTACAAAATGGTGATACAAATATTGAGTAAATATGGAATTAACAGCTTAAAAACACCTCAATTAATTGTTTAAAATTTTATCCATCTTAGGTTTTCATATTTGCATAATTTTAGAAAGCCTGTTATTTTTAAGTAGATTGATATTCACAAACTCCGTAAAGATTCATAAACCCTCATGGTCTTGCTCTTTCATTTTCAGTTATATTAGGCTCTCTTTTGCAGGATGGGAGGACAATATTGAGACCAAGAAGAAAGAAGACATTTTTATAAAATGGCTTACTCTTAACAGGCCAACATTCCTTGTCCTGTTGCAGCTGACACTAGGGCGCAAATGTAGTTTTTCTGCATTCAGCCTTTTCTATCACTTAGATTGTGGATTCTCTGTAGTGTAATCTTTCTTTAGTGCTATGAGATCCTTTCTGCTCTACAAGAACACATCATAATATTAACAATGAGTACAATAGCCTTATCTTCTTTCCACATCTCACTTAAGAAGCAATTTAGATTTGATTGATGTCCCAGATCATCTTGTGTCCAGTTCCATTCATGTCTGTAAAAATATTTACTTGCCCTCTGGAAAAGAATGGCCCCTGATATAAAAGAGTTGATTTCTGAGCCAAATCTGTGGTCAGCTATCTCTTCCTCCTGAAATCCATGAGAATCGATCCCAACATTAGTCTCAGAGCATGAAGAAGTGGAAATTTTTCTACAAACGACTGTGTGTGCCATACAGTTTGAGCTTTTCATGTAACACGTTACAGTTTCTGGTAAAGGCCTGTGGCTGAAAAAAATTATAATATTCTTTACACTGCTATGCTCAACAGCTCACCAACTTTTGGAAGACTATATACCATATTGCTACAACTGTCAATTTCCAGGCTTTAATCCAGTATCTGAGATTGTTTTCTTTCCTTGCTAAGAATGTAATTAAGATTGCTGAAGAGTCTTTACATATTAGGAAATTAAGCTATAAAGCCAAATGCCATTAAGTTGCCAGGAAATGGTCCTGCCTGTTTTCTGACCTTCTGGTCATGGAACTCTCATGTTTGACTTCTACCCAAAAGCAGGAATTAAATGTGCATTATTGTGTAATGCTTAGAAATTATGTCTTAGACACTAGTGGGACAAAATCAGCTATAGACAGAGCTTCTTGCAGGAGATCCTGTCTTGGGTGTTAACAAAAGGGAATCTGGGACTTATTTTCATGTTGGAGAGGGAAATAGTAAAACATGATTTTGATTTTCTGGAAGAGAAGATCTGAACAGTAAACTACCCCCTGAAATATCAAAGGACCTTGACAATAAAGGATTCCAAAGTATAAACTCCATTGACTTCAGTGCAATTTGGCCAAAGAGTATTATGACAAAGTGGTTAAATCCTGCTATGTACATGATACCACTTTTGCCAACAAAAGTAGGAAAGAAACCATTTTAAACTTACATGGAAAACACAGGCACATTACCTTCACGGTAAAAATAATTCTGCATATACATTATGTTTTCCTGTAAAATGTATGGTTTATGCTTTGCAATGTGATTTAAGTTATGAAAAGTTGAGAAAAAGAATACTGTCCTTGTACATCATTGAAAGAGCCATGGAAGAATTTTTTATTATTTGTTTCTTTTCTGCAACTTACTATGTGTTAGAAAACTTCCTGTTTAAGCGCTTTGTGGGTCTCTGTACATTAATAGAACCAAGTGGAAAATATTCCTTTCAAACAGCAGTATACTGTCATCTGTTTCTAATTACTTCATCATGTGTTCATTTGTCTTTGCTTTTAACACATCTTTTTTACACATTTGTATTTGTTCATGAAAGCCATTTTATAATTGCATAGACATATATTTCACATCAGCTGAGGAGACTGTGCTGAAAATCTCTGTGTAGTGGAGGCTGCTTGCTGTTAGCCAGCTCAACTATTTATTCCTTGCTGAGCTATTGAGAAACCCTTCAGTGAAATAACTTTTCAGCATGGTAGGTTCACACTGGCTGCAGATACCAGTGGTGGGCTCCATTTTTGCCCAAAAGGGGCTTCTTGTTCCAGTTAGTTGTGTAGGATTCCCATAAAAATTAAGGGGAGACATATGCACCTTATAAGGGCCAAGCATTTTAGCTACTCAACTTATGGTGAAACAAACTGTTCTTTGCAAAAAGGCAAAATCTCTCCTTTGATGAGAGGACATAAGATTGGTTCGTTTACACCAGGCACCCAAATTTAGGCTATCAGAATAAGGAGGAATGGATCCTGCCTCATCTGTTTACAATTAGTTGTGATTTTTTGCCCTAATTTCCTAACACAGACAATGAGTGTTTCTGGATAAGGCCCTGTTAGTTGTGCTGTAGCTCAGCAACAAGAGACTTGAAATGGCCACCTCAAAAACAGAGTAAATAATAAAAAGAAAATACTGTGTTCCAGTGTGGGTCAGTGAGTTCTACAAAAGTATGGCAAAGAAAACTTAGGAAAGTAATGAAAGCTTAAACTCGTATGCTTAAATTACTGGCATACTGGAACGATGTTTTATCCCTGTAAGAAGCAAAGCTGCGTGGGACAGACTCACACTGCTCTGAGGACAGGTGCCAAGAACAAGTCTGTCCTCCTCAGCGAGCAGCTGACCCAGATAAACAATTACCAAACAGAAGGCTTACTTGCGCACATATTTTTTTCCTTTATGGCACCTGCTATATTGGCCAAGCACTGCAGCAAATCCAGCTTCTGCCCCAGATTTGGCTGGAGCAGCTGTGATTCCCAGCAGCGCAGGGTGGCGGCGAGCCCGGACCGGCAGCGCCCTCGGAGCTCACACTCCTCCGGCCCTGCGAGCGCGCTGGGGCTGCGGGAGCATCCAGAGCTGCGTGCTTGGAGACATTTTGGAATGCTCCTCTTGGAAGGAGCTGGGAAACTTGAAGGCATTCACTGTGCTGCTGGGACGCTGTGAACAGCAGAATAAACTTTCCTGTAAAAGGGGCCGTTTGGGTAAATTCATCTAGCTCCCAAGTAATTTTTGGAAAGTTCCGTACACCTGCACCAGAGTGGATTTTCTGAATATTAAGTAAAGGATTTTTACTTCATATAGACATATGAAAAATGTATAAATATATATTTTAGAAGTATTTCTTCTAAACGCACTTGCACTTTGACTATATATATGGCCAGACCTCAAAAAATGATTTAAGTGTTTTTTTTAAAAACAAGCCAAATATTTTCAAGGCATCTGTTTTTGGTGAGAGCACACTGATCGTTTTGTAGAATATTTATATATATATCTTGATGCTTACAGATATTTTAAAAGAAAACATTTATATTGTGGTTTCGGAATCAAACAACATCAAGTATGTAAATAATGAAAGACTGGACACTTTTAGTTGGGGGTTTTTTTAGGTTAATTTTTTCGAGATCTGGACTTAAATGTGACTTGAATGGGGTTGTATGTAGTTAGGTGCTTTCAGACATGAAAAAATAAAGACTCATTTGTTTGAGAGAGATTTTATACACTTTGATTGACATTGAATCATAGGCCTGAATTTCTTTAATGTAAGCATAACTTAGAAGTATTTCAGCTGAATGTGGGACAGATGGAACAGCTGAACTGTAAAAAGCATAAGAATAATTAGATATTTTTCGTCTGAACTGTGTATATTTTTTTATGAAGTTCATAACCATGTGAAATTCCCTTCTTTCTGTAGCAACTGGTTTGGAGGACAAAAGAGACACAGGAGGGATTACTTGCCTCTTTTGAGATGGGTATGTTTTGAGTTGTCTTCATAATCCTCAATTTGTCCCAGATTTGTCAAGAAGATTTTCCAAGTTTTACTGACCCTTGAAATGAGCTCAGGCTGAACTTCTAAAGTATGGATTGTCTGTCAAGTTAATCCAATCTCAGAGTTCCACAGAAACTTTACTGGTTTTTTTCAAGCCACGAAAAACTCATGATTATGGTTGAGTATTGCTTTGAGTTTTAGGGTTTACATGAGCCCAGAAACACAAAGTTAACTTCAACAAGTGTGTGAACCCTCAGAAATGGCAACCAAAAAAAAAAAAAAGAAAAAAGAAAAGAAAAGAAAAGAAAAGAAAAGAAAAGAAAAGAAAAGAAAAGAAAAGAAAAGAAAAGAAAAGAAAAGAAAAGAAAAGAAAAGAAAAGAAGAAAAAAAATATCGAACCCTGGGGATGTGAAACTGCCAAAGTTCTCAGAGATTCAATATATGAAAAAGAATGTTATTACAGCATGACAAACTCTCATGTCAGTAGAATAACACTATTTTTAAAAGTCTTGAACTGTCACACTGCTTTTGGAAAAGATGCCATGACTTCCTAGCTCTAATTTCTTATTCAAAAACCAAATATTTAAACTCAATTAAAAAAGAAGAAAAGAAAAAACGATATATTTTTTTGTCTAATCTGTATGGAATCTAAATAATGTAACTAATGGTACCTAATTAAAGACATGAAAAATTTTGTACTTGGATACATTAAAAATCTGTGTTACAGAGAAACTTGGCAACTTGCTTTTTTGTTATAATCTGTTTGATATATATAACTGAGCATTTTTCAGCTCCCACACCAGTTCCTGACTTGCCAGATGAAGAGATGCTATAGCCACTTTGATATCCACATTCCCTTTTACAGGAGGGGACAGATGAAAATTTAAACCTCATGGGTGACTGAGTCTCCTGGGATAGTTGAATGGTTTTTCAGATTTTTTTCAGTATTTTGTATACTTTTCATCTTCAACACTGAATTAACGCTTAATGAAAATTGCCATCCTCTACTCTATGGTTTGAAAAGTGGCAAGTTCCTTTCAATTTGTAAGCAGAGCAGTGAATTTCAGCTTGAATCAGTCCACTTGGATATCAATATACTTACAGTTTAGGGCTGCTTTTTTTAATTTTCTTATCCCTGAGAAGGGAAACAGTCATAAAAATTTGTAATATTGAAATTTCAAGGCAAAGCAGATGACCATCATATCTGTAAGGGGGCGAAAAGAGTCATCAAGGAAAAAATATGATCGTCTTTCTGAAATGCTGTTACTTGCATTGAGATAAGCACCATTCAGATGACTAGCAAAAACTTCTGCAAGAGGCTGTATGCACCTTCTTTGAGGTGGCTCAAATCCCAAGGCATTTATTTGCTTAGCAAGTTGCTTGTTGCGTGGTTACAATTTGTAGTATACAAAACCAAAGAGATCAAGCCACTGGGGAGGTGTTGGCAAATGCTTTCGTCAGTAACAGATGCTTAAATGATCATTACCTGCATCCAGATTTCTCAGTCTGTCCTCCACTCCAGCTGAATTCAATGGGAATTTTGCCTGCATTATTCAAAATACTGTAGGATTTGGCTCTCTTAATTTTCCCAAGATACTCACTATGGAAAGACCTCTCAAATAACAACAACTCCAAAAATGTCTGTGTCATTAAAAAAGTCGTATCTTATGTAAGTGAATCCTCCTGCAGAACTAAGCAGTATTCAGTAAATTTTGGGAGCATATTTTCCCCAATATTTTCAGAAAAGAAACAAACATTTAACACAGATTAGCAACATCTCTTTTTGCTTTGAAAACACACTGTTTTCCATCCTTCAGGTAATACTCAGCATCCTTCTGGACAGCCACAGTGTTCTTACTTGTCTTTATGGCACATGTAGATCATACAGGACAAACATGAGTGATGATGAGATTCCACTCTCCCAGCTTACACTGACAACACAGGCTTCTAGTCAGAGACACTTCTTTGCACTCCTAAGATGAAAGAGAGAGGTGGACAGCTGCCAAGGGTGACTTTTGAGCTTTCTTATTTTTAAGGGCAGGTCCTGACAAAACACCTCTTTGTGTCTCCTCCATCATAAAGAGAGCCTAGTTGACTACCTTAGGCTAAATATTTCCAATTCAGCTAATTAATCTCATCTTGTCAGCCTAAAAGTGTAAGAGGTTGAGACACCTTTCTCCCATGTGCTGAGACACCTCCTTGCAGCCACCCCACTGTTGATTTGTGTGTTCCTCTTGCCAGTGCTCTGCAGTACCTCTGATGCCTCAAAGCACTCAGGCAGAAGGAGCATTTACTGTACCCGCATCATCTTGCTGTTAGCAGCCATCAGTACCCAAAAGGAACACTGAATGTTTAGCCAATAGGCACCTATTCACAGACATTTTACACATTTTATGTCTCCACAAATAAAGACTGACTGAGATACCTCCAACAGCTTATGACAGCTCAGTTTTGATTTAGTGTATTGCTTGGTTAGCAGTTTGAAATTTCCTTCTCTTTCAGGGCAGAAGTATCCATGCTTTCAGGTTTTCAAGTCAGAAAATTTGTTTTCTTACCCCCCAAACTCAAACTCAATAATAACAGTAACAGTAATGGACTACCCTTCCTACTTCCCCTTTAAAATTTGCCCTGTGTCCTTTCGGCTCTCCTGACTGGAACAGCAACCCTGCCACTTGCAGCAGCAACAGTTCCATTCCACTGTTCTCTTATTTGGGAGTAGGCAGTGGACAATGACTTTGACAATTTCTAACTTGTGCTTCCACGCATCATTACAAGGCCAGGCATACAATATCACAGGTGTGCATTTTATGAACGTCATATTGTAATGCAAATAATTTTTGTCTTTCCAATTTATTTAGTGAATGAAAAATGCCTCCTCAGAAGCCAAGTACTGCCTCCTATCCTTCTACTACAGGCTGCACTGTTTTTTAAATGAAAATCTGATAACTGCAGTCAAGGCAAAATGAGTTTTAACACCTCTCTTACATTTTCAGATCTAATTTATCTTCACATTTAACACATTATATATAATTCCATGTATTTCTCTGCAAAGTTTATATAGAGAGATTTATAAATTGTGTCATCTCTTATAATTCTGTCTCCTTTTCTCATGTATGTTTACTTTTCTGTATATAGAGATATTGCATATAGAAACAAATATTCATTCCCACCTGGTGAAACATATCACAGCTAAACTTTGTATGAAATGTTAGGAATACACACCATAGGCTCTTTTTTCTTTTGTTTTTCTTTTTTTTTTAAGGTGGAAAGGGCTGACAGCCCTTTCCAAAGATACAGAATATTAATGTAATTCCTCAAAAGTCTCATTTTTCATAACAATGTTGCCCTTTAAACATATATTACATGACCAAAAGACAGTTACATAGATATGACATATTTATATATACATAGTATGAAAAAATTAACTTTTTTTTTTCCCTGGTAAATCAAATAAATCTATGGATAAGTTTACATGAAAAGGTTCGTAAACCAGTTGAACAGTGTTCACTAAAGCAAAAAAAAAGACAATAAAAACAGAGCAAAAGCTCATTAAGAGATGTCCCTTTTAATATTTTGGGGGGAAAAAATTACATTTTTTATTTGACCAAAAGCAGTGTTTTCATTTTTCAGTGAATTTAATTTAAAAAGAATTAAAATAAGAGTGCTTGCATTACCAAAGGACATCAAATTAATATGTATGGGTAGTGTTAAGGCTGCTGTGAGTAAAGGTTTTTGATATTTGCAAGATTAACAAAGCTGAGAGTAACTTATGACTTCATTGCATGTGGCATTTTCAATTGTAAACTGTTTAGTTCTCCTCTTAAAGTAAAGTATACAATCAACAGTAGAATAATAGTAAGGTTTTTTGCCCTGAGGATTAAGATTTATTTTATTGGAACATCTTTTTCATGACATTCAATTAACATCACTGAAAATCACAAAGGACTATTTTCAAAATCAGAAAAATCGTTTCTATTTTTAAAAAAAAATTGTTATTAATTTGGAATCTTGTGACTTTTCCAACCTATATTATTTATTTTAAAAGGTATTTCAACAGAGGTGGTATTGCATGATGCTGGCATGCTGTAACAAAACATAACCATTGAAATCTTTCATTTCAGTTTTACAGAATTTCTCCTTCATGCTGATTGAAACAGCTTTTTTTCCTATCACAGCACATTCTGTGCTTTGATTATGTTTAAGCCATCTGCATTTTAACACAGGTGATATATGACTGGGAAAGGCCTTGAAAAGAGAAAAACTCCCTCAGAGTGGAAAAGATTCCAGCTTTCATGAACTGTACAGCCAAATGGTTTGACACATCATGTTAACTCCAAATTAATTAAAAATTTGATGTAGGATATTTTAAAATTACTGGTCATAGTTCTGTAGTCAAAGTTGAGTTTCATATTTATATATTCTTTAGCCTCACAGTCTTAAAAATCATTAAAATCTCAAAAGAAAACATTTGAGCAGGAAAATATGTATATATTATAATAGCTCTCAAATAAATACAGACTGCTTAAGCTAATACAGATAATAAACTAATAACATTTTACAGGGTTAAGATCATCCTGTGCCTGAGGTAAGGAGAGGAGGTCTAGGGATGTTCTGTACTGTCTTGATGCCTCTTGAGCAGACTCAAAGCCCTGCAAATCATGCCAGTGCAGGTACCAAGATCTTATAAGAGCAGATTTTGGCACACACTGCAGTGTTCCAGAGATTCCATACAGTGACAAGAGCACGTGGGGAGGTTGTGGGGCCACCAAAGCAGGTATAAGCAGGTGAACCCTTGCTTGACTGAGACAGTTCCCTGCATTGCCCCTCTGCAGTAGCAGGGCAAGATAACAACAACGTTTGAGGGAAGGATGTCCAAGACTACAACGTGCAGTAATCAAAACATCTCCCTTCAGTCAAGAAAGCTTTCTGGTGGCCTGCCCTTAGCCCATGCATGAACTCATCTGGAGAGCTGTTCCTTCTACGGTGATTAAAAATATCATGATTACTGGTACTGACTGCTAGTAGTGACTCCATCCTCACATGTGTTGAAAGCCATTCTGTACCCAAATCAAACAGAAAAGCAGTTTAACCAGTTAAATATAGTTTATAACATGGTACAAGATGAAGATTTGGAATATAGATAAATGTTAAGTTGAGGTGACTAAGAGGTAGATTGATTTTTTGGAGTAAGTTCTAATGATAAGTCTTCGTTAGCTGGAATGTGAACAAATGTGCTGTATACAGAACATAAAGAAATAGATTATAAATATACATATTAATTAAATCTTCTATGCATACATACATTAAAGAATATAGAAATAAATACAAACATACTTTTTATCCAATTTCCCACTCGTGTAAGGTTTTAATGTATTTGGCAGTCTTTTAGTATTTTGTTGTTCTCTCAGGACCTTTCAGCAAGCAGATTTTTACCTTCCAGGTATAAATAACTACAGGGGGAAGGAGACAGGTGTTTGAAAGAATTCAGAGTTGAAACTCTTCAAACTATATGGTGTCTCTGATGAGAAAGAAACTTTTGTTTGCTTTATGTCTTTATCCTGAAAGAGATCAGAAAGCTGTTGAGAGCTGTAAAGTATTGTATACATAAGGTTATTCCATTTGATTTAGCATTTGACAGGGTGTATAGACATTTTAAATCCCTTTTTATACTTTGAACTTCTAACTGAAAGTCTTCTCTTTGTGGTGTAGTTACTTAGCTTACATTAAAAAATTCAATGGATTCGGTAATGTGGAATAATGTTTTGACTTTTTAATCACATGTGCCCAATCACTAGTCCTAACCTGAAAAAAGGAAATAGTTCAGAGTAAATGCAAGTTCATGATGACTTGAAAACAGGTCATATAAGGAACTTCCTGCATGAGTTGTCGGGAATCTGATATTTTAAATCAGACTAAATATTTAAGCTCTGTCAAAAGTAATACATCAAATCCTTGTCACATACTTAATATCAATATTTTAAGGTACAAGTTGGCAGAGTCCTTGTATATGTTACTATTTCCATAAAAATACTACTGATCTGAATGCTCTAGCCAATTGAATATTCAAGTTTGGATCAGAATTACATGACTTGGATCATAAAGTAATTTTGCCCTTTATCTCTGAGAAAGTAATTTGTTTTGACTTAGCAGATCAGTTCTCTCTTTGAAAGAAGCAACTTTTTCTCAATCCGTTTTTTCTTTTCAAAAAATATTGAATAGTGTTTCACATGATTTGGCCAGGTCACAGTGTATGTGTAGTAGGGCTTTACACTTTAAAAGAATCCTTCAGATATTACTGATGTACATAGTCAAACACTCTTCCTTTTCACTGCTGTAAATTCATATTTTCATGCCTTGATATTTAGTTTCAGTTTGTCCCATGAGTTTCTTCAGAGACTCCCTTCAGAGAGGAAGAATTTGCTCACCCATGTCTGTAAATAACAGACAGGACTTTCTGTATCTTGTTGAAATGGGAAACTGCATCCTGATCTTTCTTTCTAAGATATTGTCCTTGTTTTGACCAGTACAGCACTGGTGGATCAAAAAACCCTAAGAAAATGTGTACTGTGAGGGTTGCTGTGTTATTAAGAAGATAGCATTGGTCACAGCCTGCGTGACCCTCTGAAAAAGAAGTAGCACCCCAAAATAGGCAAGAGGTATGTGATAGAACTGGGAGGGAATTGTCCATGAGGATTAGCTGCCAGAGGATATTCTCTTTGACAGGTGAGTAGCTCGGAAGAAGCATGGATGGGTGGGTGGGCAGGCATGCAGGCATGCACATACACATAAATCTGTAAGCCACAGAACAACAGCCAGGGCTCAGGAGCTGTACTGTCTTAATGAAAATATTTTTAATTGGGGTTTGTGAAATGATGACAATCAATGTCCTCTGCTGTAACTGGCTTGATACTAATGCAGGCACTGTGGTGAAGGACACTTGACTCATCATTAAATTGAGAAAATGCCTTCCCTTTCTAGCCTCCCTGCCTCTTCTGAAACTCTCTAAATCCTTCACAGACAGGATAAAACTAGCCGTCATTGCATCTGACAGGCTTTTCTTTTCCCTGTAAGCATGCATGCAGGCAAGAGCTCTTTTAAACAAGTAGTGAGCTTGTCTGTATCTCTGTATCTCTGTCCTTTGCTGTGTGGGATTAGATACAAACTAAACAGCACCCTTTACTCCTCTGTAATATCAGGTTTGCAGGGTAAATGCCTCAGTTTTAGGTCAGTCTTGAGGAGTGAGGGTCCGACCAAATCAGTCACAGATTCATTCCTTGAGTTCTTTAGCAGTATTCAGTAGTAATTTAAAGGGTATTTATGCAGCCAGCTGCTGATTTTGCTGACTTGGTTATTAGGAACATCCTTTATTTTTCATCTCAGCCACCACTCAGGTATCAGTGTGACTTACCCACTGCCAGCTACTGGGAAAAATTATAAATTATGAAATCTCTCCAAGTCACATCCTGACCATATGCACTTGTTTACTGCTTACAAGAAACTTTGACATTCTCCTGCTTACTTCTTCACTTTTCTGGGTAGTGGCAATCTATTCCTCCAGGGAGTTCAGGAGAAAAAAAACAAACACTGGGAAGCAGGGTTGCAAGGGTCACAAGAAGTGGTTTGATGGGAATTGAGAAGGCGGTCTACCTGAGAAGATGTGAACTCCAGAAATCCAAACGTGACAAAGATTTAGTAGTAGCACCATCCAGCCTACATTTTTCATGTTATTTGCTGTTTATCATCTGTGAGATAGAAACCAGATGGAAACAACAGGTTAGAGAAGGATGTGTGCTGTGTGACTTAGTAGTCCTGACTAACCCTGTACTGTCCCATTGACTGGCCAGTCTTGTTCAGCCATGGCCCGTGTGCCACAGTGTCATCATGTAGTTATGATGTACTTGCATAGCTCCAGAAAGATGTATTTCGAAGAGTGGAAAAGAAGTAAAGAGTTAAAGTAGCAAAGATAAAGAAATGAAGTAAGGAAATTTGGTGATAGCCTTCTGCTCTGATGGAGATTTCTGAGATCTTGATGCAGATTTGATCAGTAGTGCTGAATGTTTTTATACCTGGATTATGAATGGAAAAAATAAGGAATATTGGAATTATTTTTCATTCTTTATCTTACCGTCTTTTCTTCCTCAAGGTCATTGAGGTAAGGGCTCTCTCCTGCTTTGTCTATAGCATGGTTAGCCCAGGTTGCACCTGTGGTTGAGCTTAGTGTAAATAACTACAACTGTGCAAATGCTGACTGGAGCTATGCACAGGAGATGCTATCTGCCTTGATTTTGGTCTTTCACTTTAACTAATTAAATGAATTTTCAGTATTTTATTCCCATCCCTCTAGAAGAGATGTGAAAAGAACATTTTTCCTCTCCCTGATGGGTTACAGGAACTTGATGTAACTCTTGTAACAGTATAGTTGCATTTATAAGTATAGATAACCATTTCACAGCCTTTATCCTGTGCATAATTTGATGCTGATTCAAGCCACTTAAAAGTGAATCTTTATTGCTTTTCACTTCTGCTGAGGATAACTTAGAGCATTGTGCTGAGAAATACCAAGCAGTTAAGTTCTTTCATGGCTGCAGTTTTAGTTTGCCCATTGTATGAGTCTTACTTCTAAAAGATGAGTTTAGGAGAAAATAAGTTCTTTACTTGACTGTAAAGGACCTTCTATAGTCAATACAAAACTAATGTTATTAAAAGTCTGGGTTTTTCTTTGAGTCTTGTGTACTGAATGCACTCTGAAAAAAATGCTAGTTATGTGATCAAACAAAGGCACAATACCATGTGCAACATCAGAATTAGGAGTAACAGAATATGTATGGTATCCAGATATTGATTCTCAGGGTCTTTTTTTATCTGTTGTTAACATTTTCTTGGGAGAGGGGTAAGATGCTAGTTTGGTTGTTTATTTGTTTTGTTTTGTTTTGTTTTATTTTGTTTTGTTTTTGTTTAGTGAGGCCTCCAGGACAAACTTAGAACAAAAAAATTAAAAAAAAACTCACAAAACCAAAAAAAATTTATTTTATTGTTGGAAACCAGGCTGCCATGTACCTCAGATAATCTGGGCCAGAGTTATTCTTGAGGTCAATTGGCAAAAGGCCTGTATAGTTTAAAAGGTGATGTGCAGGGGATATAGCAGTATTTTACTATTTAGGAGGGATTATCTAGTAAAAATTGAGAGTCCCAGAGGGTCTCCATATATCACTGGAGGAATTCTGTCTGTGGTAAAGTAGAGTTGTTAATCATTAAATCAGTTTCTCTTAAAGATTATTTTTCTCTTAATAATACTTTCCTGTTTATTTTTTTGACTTGATAGTGCTTTCTCAACTAACCTACTTTCTACAGGAATGTCATTAATTTTTCCAGAGACAAAAAAGTTTATTTTAGGTCTGGCCAGCAGGGACTACGGGAGTGACAGAAAGCAGAAAAGAAGTAATAGCTGAAATAAAGTGTCATCTTGAACTTGTCACTTATCCTTGTGTCCTAAGGATCTTGTTTTGCAAAGCTGGGCTGCTGTTCAAGCATTTGTTCAACCTCAGAGAGTGAGGGACTGTCTTAACAGAGCCTTACAGCAGTGTTAATTTGGAGATCTTTTATGTTCACTGGATTTGGGAATTATGGCATTCTAACCACTCTCTATGGTCTCTCCAGTAGCTGCTGGTGAGACCTTTTTCCAAAGAGAAATATAGTAGTGAAAGAAAGAGGCAAGTCAGCTCCTGCAGTGGTGAGCTGGTCTTATTTGGGTTCCAGGTACGAGAAACCAATTTTCAGACTCAAAAAGCCTAGGGCTCAGCATCTTACAAATTCAGGTCAGCCACTCCCCAGGGAGGGGAGCCACTCCTCAAATACCTTCCCTACATCAGGGCCTCTCTCCTTCTCTTTATGACATTTCCAACTCCACAGTGTGAGCAAGACATGAGAATTTCAAGTGGCAGGGCTGAGGGATGTTCCTGGTACAAGCAGTTCTTTGCCTGAACCTTGCTAACAAAGAAGTATCTGAGATAAACCCTTTCCACTGACCTGAGACTGAACACCTGAACAGGCATAGAGAAGCAATCACAGCAATGGAAACATTCATCACACGGAGGCTTTTCTGCTAATTTGAGTTCAAATGGGCTAGAACCAGTCCCAGCAGACTCATTGCTTCTCCCCTCTGTACTCCCTTTTAAAAATAAAATGAGATGTACTATGGTATGAGTCAAACTGTATGACAGCTTCCATATCAAAGTACACTTGGATCTTTTTGCTTAGATAGCATGTTTATTGAAGGCTAGCAGCAGACCAGCTAGGAATTTAACCTGTGAGAACATACCGGCTGAAGAACTGGAACCCTGGATAAAAATATGGATTAGGCATAGAGAGCCTGCAGGTTGAACTTGTGAGTTAAAGTTGTTTTTGATCTACTATACTGGGATTAGAATTGACTAAAATACTGAAAGTTGATCCTGTTGTCATTACATTTTATCTCAGGTTAATGAAGCGTTTTCTTTGTTCTCTCACTTCTTTAACTTAGCTTGTTAAATACCAAGTATAACAGGAAAAATTGAGTTACTATTGTTTTAAATTGTGTTCTTTTGCTCTCTTTCTCTTTGAAACATCTCCTCTTTATGGAAAATAAAATATGTTGAAAGAGAGGATGAGAACTACTTGTTTTGACACCCTGTAAATTTCAAAAAACAGAAGTGATGGAGATACAATAATGAAAAAAGTCTAAACAAAATGTATTCTTAATGCATTTAATGGAATTTTTTTAAAAAATGTGAGAGAGGTAAATATATTTCGAAGTTAATTCTATTTAACACAGCCTCCCCAAGAAGGGAGATTTCACCTCTGGATACCACTTGCCACACAGATATCATCTTCTCTTCTCTTCTCTTCTCTTCTCTTCTCTTCTCTTCTCTTCTCTTCTCTTCTCTTCTCTTCTCTTTTCTCTTCTCTTCTCACTTCTCTTCCTATCCCTTCCCTTCCCTCTTTTCTTTGCCTCTTTCCAAAGATTAATTTTTTTTTCTGCAAAAGAATAATGACAAGCTATGATTATGATGACTTCATCATGAAGGAAGTGAGGGAACACCAGTGTTTCTGGCTAAATTTTCAGGGTTTCATGACTGGGGTTATAAGAAGGCACTGCTTCCTTTGGGGTTGTATGTATTTAACATTTCCCTGCCATTGTTCTCTATACTTTCTGTTTTATGTATATTATCTGCCTCATTGACACCTACCTTACAGGCAGTGGACGCAGTTTTCTGGATATGAAAGCATGTACACCACACTGTGTCAAGTCCCAGAATTACTATTAAGTCTCCTTTAAACAGAAATCCACATCCATTTTTTTGCATAAAATAAATGGCATTTGCCATATTTTTCACCTGATATTTTCTGATGCAATAGAAAAAAACACTCCTCTTTTGTATTAAAAATACATTGTTAACATTTATGCAGCTCAGGGAACCTTTCCAGAATTTATTACCACAGAATATAGATATAAGGCCTCCAACAATTCAGCTTGTATGGAAGGCAGAGGTTTGTTCTCACATTTCTGAAGGAAAGTTTTTCCTTCAGATAAGGCCTGTGGTGAGTCTGATCCCTCAAGACTAAGCAGTTTTGAGTAGAAGCTAACATAGAAGTATTTGGGAGCAATAGACAAAGGCAGAGGATAGATGAATACAGAAATCCCTCAGAAAGAGGGAAATGGATGTCAGGGAGTCAATCATCAGTTTAGTCCAAGCTGACTGATGCTTAATTAGGTAACAGCAGAAAGTCCTACTTTTCTTTGCTCCTGTGAGATTCTACCTGGAGTACTCTGTCCAGATCTGGGGGCCCTCAGAAACGAAACAAAGACATTGACCTGTTAGAATGAGTCCAATTCCAATTGGAGGAGGGCTAGTAAGTTGACCACAAGGCTGGAATGCCTCTTCTATTCTCCATCTTCTATGCTTCTTCTAAGACAGTCTGAGAGAGCTGGAGATGTTCATCCTGGAGAAGCAAATACTCTGAGAAGACCTTTTAGCAGCCTGCCAGTGCTAAAGGGTAAAAGAAGGCTGGAGAGGGACTTTTCACAAGGGCATGTAGTGCTCTTGGACAAGGGCAAGGGACAATGGGCTTAAGCTGAAGGAGAGTAGTTTAGGGTAAGATATCAGGAAGAAATTCCTTACTGTGAGAGTGATGAAGTACTGGCACAGGTTGCCCAGAGAAGTTTTGTGGATGCCCTATCCCTGAAGGTGTTGAAGACCAGGCTGCATGGGGCTCTGAGTAACCTGGTCATGTGAAAGGTTCCTTGCCCATGCCAGGGAGATTGGAACTAGAAGATCTTTTAAGGTCTCTCCCAACCAAAACCATTCTATGATCTTACAAAGGTCTCAAGAAGACTAATTCTGATTTCAGTGGAAGAGAAGATGGTGTTTGGAGGAAGCTCAGAACAACCAGCAGGAAGGGAGTTCTTCATCAAAAAAGACTTCAAAAATCTCTGAGAATCTCACAGGAAGCCATAAAATGTACCGTACTTTTATATGAAAAAGTACTGAGGTTACATAACTGGATAGTGAAAAGTCTAAAATGTTTAGTATCTATGTGTGTGTAAAGTTGGTCGGAGAAGAAAAAATAGCTTGGTCTGCAATTTTTGTGCAAGCCACTGAAATAATAATTTCTTGGAGAAAAAATGATAAAACAAGCTAAACCTTGTTGGCTAAATTCTCCTCAGTTACATAAGCATGCTGTCAGTGCCTCAAAAAATCTGAACCAAAGTCAGCTGAAATTTGGAAAGAGAATCATGAAACAAGATTTTCACAGAATCTTAACACCAGACCCCAAGAGGATTTTCTTTAAATGGAATAACTCACAGTTGCTGAAATAAGTTTATTTTCTTATCTGACAAGCTCTGGCAAATTAGCCAAGCTGCACACCAGCAAAGCT
Source organism: Lanius collurio (assembly GCA_020086605.1). Lineage (NCBI taxonomy): Eukaryota > Metazoa > Chordata > Aves > Passeriformes > Laniidae > Lanius > Lanius collurio. The sequence continues at coordinate 19,998,995 of JACBWW010000002.1, read as the reverse complement.
CTTGGTGCAGCTGCTACTGACATCAGAGAGCTGGAATGTGTCTGCAGCACATCCACTGGGAAGAGTAACCAGTCATTCTCTGAAAGCAGACGAGGTGTGAAAAACTACTGCACATCTAATGAGGCCACTTCTATCTTTGTTAAATACACTGTTTATGCTGAAGATGTTTTATGATCATTTAAAGTCAAACCAGAGTGTGAACTCACCTGACATGAGAAAGCACAGCTGGGAGAAAATACTTCCTTCTCAGCATTTTTTTCTCCTTAATATCTTCATTCTGAGAATTTTAAATGCATTTGTTTATTTGCCTTAGTCCAACTTCCTCCTCTAAAGTTTGTTTTAAAATTTTGAGCCAATAACTCTGTCTTGAATAAATACTGAAGAGTGAATAGGTAGCTAGAGACATCAAGCCCCAACCACCTCTCCAGCTCTGAAGAGCTGAGGCATATCTAGCATCACTTCACACTCTTCTGACACCACTTATCAATAGCAAAACATTGCGACAAATTTCAGTCAGCTTCCCAACATCCTTTTTCCACTGAAGAGCTTAATGTATGTTCTGCAGGAGGAAGAATTTCAGCAAAGGCCAGCTGAAAAACGTGACACACACAGCAAGAGAGCAGAGGATAGAGAGTCAGAGATTGGCCACCTAGCCACTGTGAGCCAACCTCTAGCTTTAGGATTGCTAAAATCATCCTTCTAGAGAGCAGTGGCTTCTGGATTCATTCAAGGCTTCACAAATACCCAGTGAGCAGGTGGGGATTCTCTTTGAACCTGTCGCTTGTGGCATCACAAGTTCTCCATTTTTCTCCTGCATCAACATTCTCTAACTCCTTCCCTTTTCAAATGTTAGTACTAATTTTCTCAAAGCTGTAGCTGGAGCCTTAGGTATAGCAACACAAAATTCATAAGCTGCAATTTTTCAAGAGTTTCATACTGATGTGTAATTACCTTTTCCAGAAAAGAAAATAGCAAAGGTATCCACACAAATATATTTAAGTCCTGATCTGAACCTCACTTTGATGATCCTGCAAGCATATCACAGTAAAACAGTACCCTTTAATAGGAGATTATATCCAAAAGCTGATGTATAGTAGTTTCTCAAACAGACTCTCAGGCCTAGTCGTAATTTTGTCTGAGACCTTATTTCTTCATTCTTTTCATTTCAAACTGAAGTAAATCAGTTTATGTGCAGAGAAGGTCAAGACTTGCTCTCAGAAATGTATAACTGCTGTTGAATATAGCTGAGAACAATCACTTTACTGATGGTTTGAACACTCCTGTTATGTATCCAAGAAAATTGTTGTGTTTAACGTGTTTGGATTTTTAAGTATTGCAAAGAGCAGGTACAGTCAAGGTAGTCCAGGAAGCTCCCAGCTCAGTAGGATACTTGTAGGTACAGCTGTAAGCTGTTAAGCAGCTTAGCTAAAATTGTAGGAAAGGCATAACCTCTCTAATAACCTTTCAGTTATAAATCTCTGAACTTAGAGTGATGCTGCTCTTTCTACATCCACATGGTCTGTGCATCAGGATTTCTTTCAAGAGGTCCTTAACCAACTAGGAAGGTATCCACCCTCTGAATGATTTCCTGCATGAATACTCAAACAACCAAAGGCTCCATGCTGCAGTGATAGGACCATAGAGAACTGCTTGCAAAGTAGTTAATTATGTGAATGTTGCAGGAAAATCATTTTTTTCTGGAAGAGATATGCAATATCTTCTGCAAAACTCTGAAGTTCAGCTGCAGATTTCTCAAAAATTATTAATATCTGAACTGAACTGTGGAGCCAGTGTGACTTGGGGGTCCAAACATTATGAAGGAAGTTATGACCTTTTTGACAGGGGATTTAATTTTGCTTTTTCTTCCTTTAGACCCCTCTGAAGACCCCATAAACCATTTTAATAGAGAAAACCAAAGTTATGCAAAATGTTTACAACGAAACCAAAACCATATTACAAATTTGGAATCCAGTATGGGGTTGGTTAATTCTTGCATGCCTTTTGTGAAAACTACTTTGAGAGAAGTCAGGCTGATATATGGTTTTGAGCTGGAATTATGGAAAGCAGAATTCTTGGCTAAGTTTCACGTAGCATGCTCTGAGTTCATTTCAACCTGAGAATTATGCAAAATTGAAAGCATGAAAATTCTTATGGATCAATACTGGGAAATACACTGAAGATCTGTTTCCATGCCTCCTTAGAGCTTCAGGGCAAGCATTTGGTGTTGTTTAGTGCACAGAAGCTGTTTGTGATTTTCATTACTAAGGTCTTCAAGAAAACTCTACTTTGATGAATTGCAGCAGATCATTCTAAGATAGTTTCTCTATGTTTATTTTCCTCCTACCAACATATTACAGAAATTAAAGGCTTAGCATAAACATTGGCTTAAGTATGTATAGCTGATTTGTAGGAAATATAATATGTAAATGTATATTTCTTGAGCTAAGGTGCAAACTGGATTTTGAAGTACCTTTTAGATAGCCCCAGAAATCAAAAGTAAAAATGAACCCTCTGATATACAGTCATGTTCAGGATCAGTCATGAAAAAAATCCAAAATATTTAGACATGTCCAAGGGATGGAGGTTGGGAAAAGACTAGATAATTCTCTAGGAAATTCACATAGCCAGTGTAGTGTCAAGGTTTGTGTGGGAAGGGCAAGAGTAAAAAAGCGATATTCTGTGAAGAAATGGAGATCTGGAATGGTTTGGGACCTGGAGACAAAACGTTGTGGTAAGAGCTTTTGCAAAGGCATAGAGTATGTAGGAGGAATTAAAAAAAAAAAAAAAAAAAAAGGCAAGACAGTACAAAAATAAATTAAACTTAAAGAACTATATGTTTTGTGTGTGAAGATCAGTATCACCTCAAAAACTCTCCTTTCCATGTAAGCACTTCCCATGTAAGTTTATGATTTCCATCTATAGCTGGCATCAGTACTGCAGGAGTCCAGTGAAACTTCCTTAAAATGCCAGAGGCTACAACTTCTTGAATATAAGCTCATTAGCAGAACCATATGCTGCTTACTGGAGAACTCCTCCTGGGAGGAAGAATAAGAGGTACAAGACTAATGAATAAACAACTCCCTCTGCCTTTTACTCATTTGGAGGTCGACCTGCTGGCAGACATCAGGGAGTAGAAAGAGAAGATCAGGAAAGAATGTGAGTCTTTTATTCTTTGGAGATGGCAGGCAGGAGAAAGAGAGGAAGTCCAAGTGCTACCAGCACCTTCAAGTTCATAGCAAAAGAGGAACAGTTTCTGATGGCAGTCCCAGCTGCCTAAAGCAGAAGTATGAAAAAGGCACAGTAGATAGTGGTACCATAATGCAAATAATGTGGAATTTACCGTAATACAAATAGACAAACACTGGGCATTGAATGGCAATAAACATAAAAAAAGAGATTTTAATGTCTTTGGAATTACCTATCAGCCTGAGTAACTGAGTATCACTGAAGGGTCCTGTTTACCCATTAAACCTAATTTTTTATCTTATTTCCCTTTCAGCTTCCAGATGCAAATATTTGGAAAGTCTGATCATATACTTAGTGAGGGGAAATAAATGTCTCCACAATCTTAGGCGTGTTTTGGGTTTTTTTCCATACAATCATAGTTCCATATCCTCAATTGCTTCTGAAGTAGTTTTGCAGTACTCTTTTAATGTCTGCACGACTCAAGCCTATTGGAGGTCATCTTATTCCTGATGAGGATTTAAGGTATTTTTTTTTTTCCTATCCAGACACTTACTAGAACTCTGTAGCAGCTAATGAAGGACTCTTACCTTTCATTGATCACATTTGGTGTTTAATTCATGGAAATTGCCCAGGTGCAATAGACAACTTACTGATTTTGCTTACATTCCATCACTGTGGAGGATGTCATTTCCATTACACAGATTGAATGAAGGAGATTTGGGAATGCAGACAGCTGCAAATATGAGTCTTAACATTAAATTCATACAGGCATAGTTTATTATACCTCTCCCTGTCAATAAAAAAAGGAAGGGAGCCTTCACTAAGGGTGGGTATAACAAGAGCAGGTGTTCTTGATGCAAGAATATTAACGAAGAATATTTTGAAACAAATGCATCTCAGGATACTTAGAAAAGAGTTTTACAAGGTGTAATGAGCATAAGCATTGAGGAAAATAATTTGATTTTTTTTGCCCTTAAAAAAAAAGCCCAAGCAAGCTGGTCAATATTCTAGCAAATATAAGATTGAAGTCAGAAGTACATGTGTTTTAATTGAATTGATGAACTATTATACTGGGAATCTGGAGATAACATCAGAGGGAAATATCAGTGGACATTCATGGTTTGAGTTAAATATACTGAGAAGCTGGGAGTCTTTTGGCTTGAAGTTATTCTTAACTTTCCAGCCCAAGTAGTAATAACAAAAAAAACCCAAAAACTTTCCTCTTTCTTATTAAATCCATCTATTATAACTATCACCTAGCAGCTGTACAGCCCACTTCATCAGGAAGTGTGCTTGAGTTCAGATAAAGTTTGTTATCTCTACTGAAGCGACCACCCTGTTAGATAGCAGAAGCCCTGTGTGTTTTCATAACTCAGAAAATATCTTCTTCAACACATAATCCCTCTGACCTTTTCTCTACAACATTAAGCCAGAAAATCTGTTTTCCACTGAAACAACACCCCAAAAGTAACAGAACTTACAGTTCCGCTTGCAGCATCCCATACCCAGCAACAGTGAACTTGCCAGGCAACCTTGTTCATAACCCCAAAGAAGGAGCCAGCTGTATCTCAGCCATCTGTCTTGCACTACTGCTTCATATTTTCTGATCACAGTATCCAGAGCGGAGAGCTTCTGCAAGAGTGTCAATCAAAACTAGATGGAGAGTGTTCTGTTCTGAGCAACGTTACTGACAACCTTGTTGGTCAGATTTGCAGTCTATCTCATAAGCAGAGGTTTCTAAAAACTAAAATGCAAGAAAAATTTTCAGGATAGAGGGTTAAGGGAGTGTAGATGCCTTACGACAAAGCCTGGGGAATGGAGAAAGTCCTTAATGAGTTTGAATTCTGATCTGATCTCTTCAATACTCCACTTCAACACACAGATTTTTGAAGGTTGCAGCTCCTCATAACTAAGAACTGGTGGCTTGTGGTTTTCACAAGTCTTGTCTTTCTTATAAATTTTTTTGGAGTTAACTTTTGGTAAAGTTCATAATTTTATTCATATTTATGTTTTATCTCATATTTCACCACTAAAAAGAAATCTAAAACCCACTTCATCAAACAAAAACTCAAAATAGCCAAAGGAAAAAAAAACCATCACAACAAAAAAATACCAGGAAATAGAAGGCAAGTATGCCAATAAATTAAACTAGAGAAGAAAAGAGAAAGAAAAGCACCTCTACTAGTTGCTACTTAGAGTTGGCCAAAACACTATACAGAACACCTTTCCTATCTATTGTTTTCTTCATGTCATAGTTGAGGAGGAATGGGATCTTTAATCATCAAATATCAGTTTAGATGAGAAAGAATTATGCATTCTTTCTTTTTTTAGTATGAGGACTCAACATACAAATAGTTGAATTCCCCACTAACTACATTAGTTCAGGATGACAGGCATGCCTTTTTCAGAAGCAATCTCTCCAAGTATATCTGAAAATAAGACATGAAAATGAGTTATTTTACAAGATGGAAGTTTTTTGTAGGCTGGTTTTCTAAAGCCCAGACTTAGGCATTTTAGGGTTAAAAAGGGCTGGCAGAATTAAAGTGAATCATAGACTAAGGGGCCAGATGTTTTTCAGACATGTCAGCATATAACTGATGAACACTTAATCCTTCAGTAACAGGTTAACCTGCTGCTCTGATCTAGCCATGAGAAATGTCACCATGAGGACTTCCCTCACTTGTCATTTGGACTGTGCCAACGTGGTCTAATGAATTTGCTTCAAAGCCTGAGCTAGTTTACATACTGAAGCACTAAACCAGCTAATTTTCACTCTCTGCTGCAAACATTTTATTGTCAAATCATTCTTCCCTTATCACCTCTCTTTTTTAAATACTTTCCCAGAGACTGATGGTTAGTGGGAAATTTTTGCATTGGGAAAACTACTAAGGGGTGAAGGAGGGAGAAGAGTCAGATTTGAAAAAAATATTTAAGTTCTTTTGTGGTTTAATGTTTTGGATTCGGACACTTGTAACTTGTGTTACCCTTACTGTTTCAATATTTCATTAAAATGTAATGCACTTCAGATGGCTGTGTATTCTGCTTCATCTTCAGACAAATGTTTTAACCTTTCAGATAGCATCACATAAAACAGTGGTTAAACTACTCATCTGAGAGGTGAGAAACTGAGAAGGTGTAGAAGCCCAGAAGATAAGGGGCTAATGTGTATGTCTCAAATGCCGATAGCCAGATAGCTATGGAGCCAACCAAGGCTTATTGGGAATAACAGCCAAAGAGTGTTGGCAATAACACGTGAGAAAGAACAGGATGTGTCTGGAGAAAGGGGCTATACGGAGCACTGTAGGGCAGCACTTTTCTGGGAAAAATATTCTTGTTCTAATTCCTGGAACATGATGAAGTACAGTATTGTACAGTACAGAAATGAGATTGAGAGGCAGACATGGACAGTAGGGGCAGGAATCAAGATCACCAAAGACACCCAAATCTCCCTGACTCATTTCCAGAAAGGTCTAGAAGAACAGACTACACAAAGCTAATTTGGGTAGGAATGAACTTTTCTCTAGGGTGGGGAAAACTTATCTATAAAAAGGCAGGCCCATGAAGCCCTGGCATGCAGGCACACCCAGCTGGAATGACATTGGAGCCAGGGATGGTGATCTCTCTTTCTTCCTTTCTCTCTCCATGCCCTGTTTTAATTAATCTATCTTTTTCTGTCTTCCTTTCACCCTACCCTTCTATCTAAACTCTCCTGTTGCATGCTTGTACTAGAAGGTCGAGGACTAACACACCAATTTCCATGCCAAGTGCATAATTTACTAATAAAACTTTTCCAGCTATTGAGAACCATCCATCTGACTTTTGTTGTTCCTTTTGACCATAAGTATCCATGAATCTTGAGTGCTCCCTTTCCATTAAGAATGGGACATCACAGAAGGTAAGTATAGAAAACAACTTCTAAACAGTTTGCCTGACTCCTGTAGGAATAGGATGTCCAAACTATAAGTCTGTACTTCCCATAACTTTGAATAAAAAAGCATGTACTTCTTTGCCTTCAATTTGCTGGTGGGAAACATGAAGGTGACAAAAAGTATTACTTCAACTCTTTGGTGGTAAATCATCGCTGTATTGCAATTAACCCAGAGCTGACTTGAGACAGCAAAACGATGATGAAGTACAGTTGTCGTATCACTGGGGTATAGTTCTTGTTTTTCATTTCAAACCATAGACCCAAATGCTGGAGGAGGTATTTCTTAGAGAGCTTCCATCACAGACTTCAGATCAGACCCTGCTGCATGTTGGTCTTAGTGGTAATTGGCTACTGTCAGAGTAGAAGAGAGTGTGGTAAACAATTGTGTATGCTGTACTCACAATACCTGTAAGTAAAACCAGATTCATAAACATCAATGACCAGCCTTCTGTTCATTTGTACTTTAACCTGCAAAGCATGGCTTATGTTTGGCTTATTCCATGGCAACATATTTTCACAACCTAGGAGAATTTGGTATTTCATATTTCAATAGTGGATAATTAACTCCCAAGAAGATTTCTATATGATCAAACTTTTTTATTGCAAGACCAGAATCTTCTGTTCTATGGAGAGCTTAATGATTCTACAGTGTTGGTTTTTTGTGGGCTGTATTTTTTTCCATAAGAGATGTTGTTTCCCAAGTCTATGAATTAGCAGCCAAAATTCTCCTTCCCCTGCTGATCTGCTCTTTGTCAACTGCATGCTTGGATCCCAGCCTCCAGCTGAGAGACGGAGGCATTTTAAGGATGGGCAGAATAACTCTTTTATGGATATTATTTTTAAATTGCCCTAGGATGGTAGGAGTTATATAAATATAAGATATCATTACTATTAAACTGTCATTCAGCATCCTCTTCCATTTATTTCTCTTGGAAATAATATGGAAATAATATTCACCATAAAAACTGGTGGATAACATCTACTGAAACAGCTGGTATCCTGACTTGTTTGACAGAAGTAGGTTCTAATATTAAGCTTGACAAATTAAAATGACAGTGAACACTGCTTCAGTTTCTGAACATGTTCAGGCATCTTTTGCCAAAAGATTTTCTGAATCCCTGCTTCACATCTTCCTGGTCATCAAGAGCTCTTGACCGTATTAAAGCACGTGGTTGTGGTAGTGCCCACGCAGCTTAGGCAATACATTCAGTCCTACTCATGCAGTCTCATGAATGCTTAAACATTTGTGTAGAGACCTTGGGAGAGTGGGTTGAGGGAAAAGAGGGTTTGACTGAACTAAGGGAGAAGCCATTATTTTTCCAGATGTTTCTTTATGTAGGGAGAGAAGGAGGAGGTAATGGTTTGAGTAGGTACAGGGCAAGCCAGTGCTTCATATATGAATCTCCAGAAGCTCAGTACAAACAGGGTAGGGAAGACAGTGTACACAATGTGTTAAAGACATCTGTTTCTCTCATTAAAAAATTAAATTGTTCAATGCAGCCACCATTATCTAGGTTCTTTTTGGATAAAATAGCTATGATAGTCCTGAGAGTCTCCAGTGGAAAGATTGTATGTGTTGGTCTTCCTGTAGGAAGACTGAAGCTTCTTATAGTGAAAAGCACAGCAAATAAACCACTTATTCCCAGAATATATCCCATCCCAGACAAAATCTGAGTAGGGAGTTGAAGGTGAGCAAGGATGGAGGGAAGATTTCAGTTTGGGACTTGGATGATCACAGTTCACCTGTTTTTATCCTAAAGAAGAACTGTCTATACAATTCAGCTGTTGCTGAACAGGGTTTGCTATGAATCCAGACTTGGCTAGTAAAATCTGTGCAATAAAAACATGTCTTTGATGTCCAGCCCAGTACATAAAAACCAAAAGTATGCTGTTACCAAGGTGAATGGGTGAATGGTTTGGGTTAACATCTGAGCAGCTGCAAATGTCACAAGCTTGGAGAGATTTAAAAAACCAATTGAAACATCCACTGAGGCCAGGTTTCTGGTTTAAATTTAATAGAAATGAAAATATCTAATATATTTTATGGAGTTGTCAGGCATGAAATTGCATCTTTGAGAGTCTGAAAAGCACTGAGAATTTAATACATGTATCTTAGGTAATGACGTACAAATAAAAGAGATAGCAAATGATTCATGATGCAGTATACTGAATACCAGACTATGCAGCAGGGGAGAGGTATGTCTGAAGATAGCATGTGACGTGATTATGATACTGGTGTTCCTTCTGGTAAGTGCACACTAAGAGAAAAAGTACACATGGCAGATTTACCCTCATTTGAGAGAATGATTCCAAAAAAAAAAGATAATCACAAACTTTAATCTAGAGAAAAAACTGTGTGAGCAAGGTTTTTATTTTATCAGATAAAAACCTTTTCTAGGAGAAATTACAGGTTCTTGCTTTTGTCCTTTTCTATTTATGAAGGAAAGCAAAACTTGGTTGGATGTGGCCACCTCCAGTATCTTCTAGAAGATCAGTATACATCCTGTCCATATGCTGCATTGTTTCAAAGAAGAGGGCATGATAATTGGAGGGAAACTGAACCCTGTACATTAAAGAGGGAGGTAGAGGAGGAAGCTAAAAGAAGAAAGAAAAGAAGTAGCAACAGCACACTCTTGCAGATCTGTTTCCATCAAATCTATGTTCACAGGGACTATAAAAAGGCAAGACATGAATTAATATATACAATTCATATATTTCTGCATGAGGAGAAGAAAGTTTTTCTTGACTTTGGGGATCAATAGAGATTTCCAATAATAGTTTCTCCTTCTTGTAGTGTCACAAGAACATAGATATCATATACTATTTGATTCACAACCATAGTATACATCCCAATGGCCTCAATTGCTCCACATGTTTCAGACATAATATCTTCTGCACAGAAATGCTGAATAAGGAAAGAAGACCAACTTAATAATTCAGTACTGTAAAATAAATGTCAGGCAAAGAAAACTTGTACCAGGAAAGTTCAGTAAAGCTTAGGGAAATCTTTCTTTGGCGATATCTGAATTTTTCATGAAATGTCAGTGAACGTAGCAGGAAGCCATGCGTGAGTTGTAAGACCACTTGGATAGCAATATTTCCATCTAGAAAAAGCAAACCAAATGGAATGTTTTGTGGTGTTAGTAGGAGGAACATGAGGAAATTTCAATATCTTATTCCTTCATGAGTGTCTAATTTTGTTTGCTTTAGCAATTCTGAAATCTACTACACATCTCTATAAGTTCCAGCAGTTAAAAGAGGGATATATCAAACCATAAAAGAAAAGATAAATAAACTGCTTTGAGTACAAATGTGACCGGGCATCTGAGAAGAGAGGGAAGTGAAGGGTTTGTGGATTGAGGCAAATTAAAGCATAATCAAGTTCTCAGCATTATGAGTCTTTATCCCCCTCTGGTGACTACAAAGCTGCAGAGGTCTGTGAAACATTTAGGCTGAAAAGGAAAGTGGTGATTGTTGTTGCTGCTCTGCCTGTTTTGTTTGAAATCCAGGCAGGTGCTGGACTATCCTTGCTGCCTCACTGCTAACAAGCCATACAGACATATCCTGTTTCATTAATTATACCAGATAAACCTAGTTACAGAGCATTTCTGCCTGTGAGCTCTCTTTTGTGCCTCAAGGGTCTTAATGGAGGTGGAGGCAGGCAGAATCCTTTCCATGTGGCTAGATTATTTGCTTCAAATGGCTTTTTCATGGATTACAAGGGAAGTAGATATTGGGATTTCAGAGTCATAGAGGTTTTTTTTTTTCAAAGACAGTTGTGTCTGTGTTCATGCTTACACCTGTGTGCTCGTGGGTTGCAGAGTGGAATGGCACTTTGTGCCTGCTCACATTACAATTCAAAAGGAGGATGATGAGGGTCAATCCTTTTCCATGCTGTAACTTTTTTGTATCATCTTGCTGAAACCCCAGTTATTCCTAGCTGCTTATTAGAAGATAACTAAAAGTGTAAGATATGAGTATGTTAATTCATGAAAGCACAGATCTGTCCAGCAGTCAGAGTAAGCATTTATAAGGGATAGCCGCAGTGAAATGTAGGGCTGAAGTCACCAAGACTGTGCCTAACTTTATCATCTAGGTGACTAAAAACTGCAGAGATGGAAAATGCTTCAGAAAAAGAAATACATAGTAAATGGGCATTTGTTGACTATGATAAGAAAAGTTGAGGACTGATGTGATCCTGAATATCTCCCTTCCCCTCCCTAAGTGCTCTTATTACTAACATAAAAATGAAAGGCTGGACAAATAATTCCTGGTTAGAAGAGGTAATGATGATATCACTCCTTTCCCCCTAGTACCACCATCTAACCAGATGCCTTGCTTGGGAAAAATATAGATGTGGAGGGCACTTCCTTGGCCTTGTGAATTTGGGTATTTCAGAGTAGGAAGGAGTTTTTTCTTTTCATTGGTGGAACTAACTGTATGTTGTGCACATGCACCTGAAGTGCCTATTATGATCCTGTATCCCTTGAGAATCTAAGCTGAAAAATCCATTGCAGATAGTATTCCAGCTGGCATAAACTGAATTAGCAGGTTCCTTTTCACCAGCTGGTGCTACCCGAGTCACCAAATATTGTCATCTGCATCTCAAACACTTACCACAGATCCTGGCTGGAAACTTTCTTAACCTGCTTCTTTACTGCTCAAACTGAATCTCCAAGTGATACAAAATTGCATCGTTTTATTACACTTGTCTTCCCTCTGTGAATATGTATACAAACTCATCCTTCAAAGAGTCTGTCTTTGTATCTATTTGTTTCAATTTAACCACTCTAAACTACTTTTAGGATCTGATGTTCCTTCAATGTTTTGAATACGCTGGGTCTAGTTAAAAGCCCATGGTAGTCACAATGAACCCATGAAGTTAGTAGACTCTGGAAAATATTTGTTTTGTTCACCAATGTAGAGTAAGAGTTGCTTTTCCCAAAATATATAAATATTTCTAGAGGTGTTATTCTTGTTTTTATGTATTTTCCAACCACTACTGAGATCACCTATACTACCAGCGCTGTGTATGTCATGAGCACAGTGCAATTAGATAAATGGACCCATGCCTGAAGCTAAAACTATCATTTTGGAAAACACTTGTAGATCCTACCTCATGTCGCAGAGAGAAATACGAAGTGCAAACCCCTAGAGCTTTTGTTATATTCACTAAGTCACTGCCTTGGAAAAAAGCTTCACTAGAGAAGACTGCTGGTTTACTTTTAATGTATCCAGGTGCATACTAGACTACCTATTTATTTTCTCATTGAGTCTACTAGGGGGAAGAATTGTACTTTCTGCATCGCTCTGAAGTGCTGCTGCAGGTCTGTTTGCCTGTCTGTATGACAGCTGCAGCTTCTGAAATGACTGAAATCCCCCCAAACACCTAATTTCAAAGCATCTAAATATGAAGAAAAGTGAGAAGTGATAATGTCAAGGTCCTTGTGTCTAATTACTAAGTCCACAAACATCTTTCAGATGTTCAATTTGTGAATGGTCAGGAAGGGTTAAATCTTCAGGAATGTTAGAATGATATATCTTCACACACTCTTTGTGATGGCTTTCCTTTTATTTATGGTAATTGGGAAGTAATGGTATTCTGTCAGGTCACCTGTGAAACATCTGGCTTCAGTTTTGGTAAAGTAGTGCATCAAAGGAGTTAAAATTTATTTGACTGTGTTTGGCACAGGTCAGAAAACTTTTTGCTGTCAATACACCAGGTAGATTTATGGTTACGTATGGACAGAAAGAAAGATTTGAGCAGATTTCAGAGAAATAACAATGCTCTATCTATTGTATTTTCATTTTTTTTCAAGTCAACTTGAACAAAACTTGAACTTCCAGCAACAGATGCAAAATGCACCTGGTTTTGATGGCACGATACAGAATAATATCAACAGTGAAAAAAAAAAAAACCCCAAAAGGTTGATTTTCTATCCCTTGAGAGTGACAATTTTTGTTTTGATGACCCTCTATACAGTAGAAAAATCAAAAATATTTCACGTCAGTGCTGTGCCTGAGCTTAAAGTTATATCTTAACTAAACCTCTTTCTGAGTGCTGTAATAATTTACTGTCACTTACTTTAATTGTAGACAGTAATTACAGAATCACATAATGGTTGAAATTGGAAGACACCTGTGGAAGTTACCCAACCCAACTCTTCTGCTCAAGTAGGGTCACCCAGAGCTGGTTGTCCAGACCCAGGACCAGGACCAGGACCAGGACCAGGACCAAGTGATTTATTAGTATCTTCAAGGATGGAGACTACACAACCTCTTTGGGTGACTTGTTCCAATGCCGTCACCCTCTCAGTACAAAGTGTTTTCTGATGTACAAATGAAGCCTTCTATATTTCAGTTTGCTCCCATTGTCACTGTTCCTTTCACTGGAAAGAACTGGGCTCCATCTTTACCCTCCAGTAGGATATCTAATTCATTCATGAGATATCTTTAAGCCATCTCTTCTCCAGGCTAAACTCCCAGATATCCCAGTAGAGGTGCTGCAGCCACTTTACCTGTTTAGTTGTCCTTTGATGGATTTTCTTCAGTATTTTCATATCTCTTTTGTACTGAAAAACCCAAACCTACAGATGTGGCATGACCAGTCCTCAGAGAATACTCGACTCTCTGATAACAGAGAGTTGATGCAGCCTTGGATACCTTTGATTCAAGGACATGTTTCTGACACATGTTCAGCTTGATCATTTTTTCAATAAGCATCAGAACCTCTTCTTTGTCCAGTTTCCCACATTTTCTTTTGTCCAGCTTCTTTTTCCTGCAATATTCAGAGCAAATTTAGGTAAGAAATCTTTAATGTGTTGATCTGAGTGTATTTTTTCCAGGTGAAAGATTTCCATTCTATTACATCAAATAATAGGTTATTCCTTCTACAGGAAACACACAAAACTGATTTTTCTTTTTTTTTCCATTTCTACTCTATGCACAGGGCTGTACAGTACTCCCTTTTCAGTAGTACCCTCACACTGACACACATACCTGGGCTACAGACTGATCATGATACAGGTGCCAAATACTGTTTATATTCTGCCTCCTCATTAATAGTTTGGGGTGTTTGCAAGCAAGAATATATTAATGGGAAGTTATTGGGGTCAAATGAAGCTGGAAGGTCTTATTTGTCTCCTGACAAAAATAATTTATCAGGTATTTCCCCTTAGCTCATCTGCATCTCTAAACTCACAAATATGAGGAATCATAAAGATATTTTCAATTTAGGGACCATTCCATGCCATGATATTACCCATATTGTATCAGAAAGCAAGAAAGATGACTGTTCAGACCCTTACTTAAAAAATTTGTTTACCAATGTGAGTGTAAGGGCAAAGCATGGCAGACAAATTTGCAATTCTGTCCAGGGATGGATGATGGAGTCTTTTAGGAGCAGATCTGCTGATCAGAGAGAGTGGAAGGACAGAGCTGGTGTGGAGTGTGCTGGAGTCTGTGCTAGATGTACTTACCACTGAAGGACTGTGAAGCAGTGCTGGCAATTGGTGCCTCCTTCAGACAGGACATCTCAGCACTCTGGTGCCTGGCTGGCAGCATCAGTAGCCACCTTGGTTCTCTGGCACCCTGCACATACATGAGATGAGCAGTAGTCCATGGCTAGGTAGAAGCACATGAAGAGGTTTTGCTCCTTCTGCAAGTGGGAACATCCAGAAACAATGCAATCACACCACAGCTCTAACAACCATGAAACGTGAGACATGAAGGAAGATTTCAGCCTAAAATGAAAAAAATGCCCTAAAATGTTGAAAATACTTCAGTTTTTTTAGAGCATGTGAGGAATGACATTTAAGATGATGGTTTACCAGAGATTATTTTGGAACTCTACTTCAGTATTGTCTGAAGACAGAATTCAGAAGGTAAGACAAAATTGTCTTGATAGTAATTTCTTTTGTGCCATTTCAAGCTCAAGGTTTGTATTGAGGCTCAAAGTATGAATTTGGTACTTGGTGGGAGCTGTTTCTCCCATTTCATCGAATTCACTGACAAACTTGGTGCATGAAAACCAACTCAAACATTTCTGGGATTGTTTCAACTCTAGATTGAAGTCCAGTTTACAACAGCAGAAAGCAGAAAAAACTTCTAAGATTTTTGACAGAAGTTTTAAAGTGGGGAACTTAGAAAGAGGAAATAGATGGTGTGAGACTTCTGGAATTGCTAGTTTGCTCAAGGAATACGTACCAGTAATATTTTCATCCACTATTTTGACTTGTTTTTATTACAGTGTAAAGGATTAGGCAGAAGCCCCCTTTCTTGCACACTGTGAAGGCATTTGCCACACAGGCAACTCCTAGGAAGTTAGGCTGGAGAAAAAAGAAAAGGAAAAAAGAACAATCTAATAAAATAAAAATTGATAAATGGAAGCCCAAAACCCAAGCTTATTAAATAGTTCAGGATGCTGATCTTCAGCCTTATGACTTCAGAGAACTATAGATGTTCAGAGGTGTGAAACAGCTTTGTGTTTACCAGGATAAATGCAGACGGTAGCTCCAGGCAAAGCAGAAATTACATTAAGAATATTTTGTGGAGGCCAAACCCACAACTTTACAACCTGCAAAGGGAAGCATAAGACTTCCTAAACACCCTGGCTAGAAATAACTGTAGCTGGAAGCATAAGCTGATGAACAGGTTTTTTGCATTAAATCTTAAGCTATTTGAAAGAGGGTGGTATGAGAATTGAGACTAGAAGAATTCCCCTAAGGGAGAGCACTGATGGAAGAAAAGACAATACTACAATTACTTGAAATAAGAGGAAAGTAACAGAATTCAAAAGTGGAATTCTTTCCTTGAAAGGAATCTGCTTTGGTCAGGAGGTGATGGAGAGGACTGTAGCTGGAGGGAAAGAGGTGGTGGCAGGGTGTGAGGGGCTGAAAGAAGAGGGAAGCATCTGGACACCTGGACAATCTAATAGGAAGTACTGCCAGAAGGCACTATTTTCTCTGGTTTTAACTTCAGTATATTCCATGCTGCAACATATTTATATTCTACCTTCCAGCCATTGGTTACTACCTGTACTGTAGAGAATTTAACACATTTTTTATTTGAAACATGGCATATACCCGCACTCCCATAGGATGGACTGGATCAGGTGACCCTTAGCTCATCTCACAGCCAGTCCTCATAGGATTAAAAGTTGGATTTGTGCTGGAAAAGACCTCAGAAGGTCTCTATTGCAAACTTCTCAAAGCATGGTCTGCTCTCAAGTCAGACCAGATTGCTTCAAATCTTGACAGCTTCAAGTCAGTTCTCGAAAATATCTAAGGATGGAGACAGCACATCCTCCTCTGGGCAGGTTCCTTCACTTCCTGACAGTTGTCATGGTACAAAAGTTTTTTTCCTTAAATCCAATATGAATCTCTTCTTTCAGCTTATGTCTGTTATTTCTCATCCTTATGCCATGCATGGGTGGCTACATCTTGTTGATGACCTCCTTATGGCTACAGGAATCCTGCTGTTATATCCCCGCCAAGCCACCAAAATCCAAAGATAACACTATCATTACCCTACTGTCACTGTGTTACAACACCTAAAGGCTAAAGGGTACTGTTATCTGCAGTGCAACTTTCTTTATTAGAGAAAAATCTTTCTGAAATGGAGTCACAGAGAAAGTGATACAAAAAAAGCCAGCAATTTGGTCTTACTAAACTGTGGTTGCTTTTCCAGACCTTCATGGTTCTGAAAATAAAATACCACAAGAACTTTTTAAATTTCTGCTACTTGCTTAATTTTTCCTTTGGCATTTCATCATTAATGTAAAACCAGCTCTATACATGAGGAATATATAATTCAATAATATTTGATAATCAACTTTGAGTGGATTTCTGAGCCTTAAAAAAAATTCAAAGTGGTGAATACTGCCCATTAAAGATGATCTGAAGAAGTGCATGAAACAGAATGAGCACAAGGTTTAACAATTTTTTTCTGCAAGAAGATTCTCAGAGAGACATTTTATCTTTACTTCTAGTCATTAAGCATCTGCAGAAAATTTCAAAGTCACTTGTCAAGTTTATCAATGCTTTGAACATTCTTTTAATCCAAAACCAGAAACCTCTGTTAAATTTTACCAGGCATATATTTTGGCAATAAAATCTGTACTAAAAAAGATAAAATATCAAGCTTCAAGTCTTGAGAAACCATATGAAGATATTTAGAGAAGGTTCAACACAGATATATTCAAGCAGAACAAAGACTGAAGAAAATAATTCTTACATACAAGCCTTTAACCAGAACTTCACACTTTGATAACCTTTATAGAAAGGCAGAAACAGAAACTAAATGCTAGGATTCCTAAGAGACTATCCAGAAAAGAGGGATCCAAAGACTCACAAAGAATTGAATGCCTAACTCCTAGGCAGAAACTACCATCTAATACAAATAGGAAGAAAATTCCAACTAAAGCCACTATGAACTGAAAGATAAACAGGCCATGACCCAAGCCCCATCAGGAATTCAGAGTACTCTAAAAAGAAGAGAGGAGAGAAAAAAAACACACCCCAAAATGCCCAAACCTCCTCAACTTCTTTGTAGCAAAGGTATTTCAGCTCCTGCCAAAAATGCTTATACTTTCCTAGATTCCATCTGTGAGACAAGGACAGAACATAAGGCAAGGACAGAACCTGGCCAGGATCTCTATAGCTATTCACTGCCTTGTGGTTCTATTTCACTGATAAATTTGAATGTAAGTTGTTGGCAAGCAGACTGGAAAAAGGATGTCCTAGGCTGATAAATACCTAAAATGCAGGGCCTATCTCAGACTGCACCAATGAACTGATTCCAACCATTCTTATGAAAGTAGAGAGGAAAACAATGTTTTCTGACCATAAAACAAAACAGGAAAAAATCTCTGATGTTGGAGAAAATGAACGGATTTCTAAAGGACAGATTTTGGGGGAAAGCGTGTTTTTTTTCACTCTCCACCTACTGAACTGACACATAATACAGGATACAAACAACTACTGTCAAGATCATACTCATGTTTAAATGTATGCAAGGTCATTAGACATTTTGAAGTTCAAGGGAGTTCACTGAATGAAAAATAATCAAGGAATAAAGTGCTGGATCTCTGTCCTTAGAACAGTTAGAACAGGAGCTATAGACATATTTAATTAATATTTCTACAGAAATATTAAGTAATACCCTCTTCAGATTTTTTTCTAAGTCCCATTGATAAAGCAAAAAGCTGAAATCACAGTCTTTTTGTGAAATCTACAAGAACTTGAACAATATATATGAATATAAATGCAGACTTGCTTATTTCTTCGGTAATTTAGCTTCTTATATGTAGATATGCACATTTTTGTTAGATATGGACATATATATGGAGCCTAAACCCATGGCTCCAATTCCAGATGAAAGTTTAAAAAAATAAATCTCTGAATGAGAAACGTTAGTATTTTATCTGCTGGTCATAATGAAATGCACAGGATCTTCTTGTAAGATGACAAATCCTCACATTTGGTGTGCTTTTTATAATAATTACTTGAATACACATACTGACTGGCAGAAAATATAATGGTATCTCCTAGAAAAAGAGTGAGAATTCATAAATGCGGATACATTTTATTAGAGATGTCTTTTTATTCTTTCTGAAATAAGCCTAGAACTTTCTGGTGCAACTTAGATTGAGGAAATGATACTGTCAAAAGCAATTGCAATGTTTAAAACTAAACAGTGGATTGTTCAATTACCCATATAAATCATGCAAAGGAAATTCCAGAAGAATTTTCAAATTGTATTGTCAGCTAGTCCTGTGGTCAACCATGATGTCTATTTAACTATAGAAACCAAACATGAACATGAAGGTTATGAAAAATCTTAGCAGATGATTGTGAGGGTATTTTGTCCACTTCATCACAAGTAAATGGCAAACATGTGTGCACATTAACCTGAACTTAATCTTTGTGATGTCACAACACACTCAGCGAGTCCCTGCAGCCAGTGCAATACAGCCCATTGCCAGCTCTGACCCTGCTCAGCTCTGCTATGACAGCAGGAGAAACACTCCTGCTGTGTGCTGAGTACAGAGGCAGCGCCGGGGCACCCCTACATCCTTTATTCTTTGAGGTCTGCTCCAGCCCCGTCCCATACAGCTCATCTGCATGGCAGTGCGGGGTGGAGGTGCTGATGAAGTGTGGCAGGAGCAGCACCTTCCGTGGGTGCAGAACTCCATGTGCAGGCACAGCAGCTCCCTGACTGCAGAGACCACATCTGCTGGGGCTGTGGGGTGTCAAGAAGCTCTGCTGGAGGCCATGGTGCAGCCAGGTCTTTCCAAAGATCTGGGCAAGTTGTTTGAATCCCACTGAAATCCCTGTCCCGCAGGCAAGAAAGAATGTGTACTAACAAAACCCCAAAAACTGAGTGTGTTTAGTCCTGCTCCTGCTTTCAAGCCACTGCTGTTGTCTCATCCATCACAGACACCCCTTTCTTCTGGTTCGAGTCTCTGCCTTCAGCTCTTTCAACTCATTAGTGAACCATTCAATGTGTCTTCCTATTATGATGCCAGCATTTATTACTCCAATATGAGAAAAAAACATGCATGAGAGAAGGGAAAGAGCAAAGATTATAAATACATTTTCTTAGCTTTTTCACTTAGACTGTCAAAAAGATTCATGACTGAGCAATATAACAGTAGGATAATTATAAAGTCATTCTTTTGGAATGTCTTCAGAAGTCCCTGTTTTTGGCATACTGCTAAAATAAAAGTCAGCATGAAAGTTACAAAAGATTCTATTTTTATTTTCACTCCAGTGATTTTTTCCCCCCTGCTAACCTGACTCAGATTTCTTTCTTCTTTATGTGCAAAACTGAAGTAAATGAAGCACACATCAAAATACTTCAGCTAAGGGAGGAATCAGTGGAAGGATCATTGCTTTAACAAGGATCACTGACATTCTTTCCACATTTTCTACAATCACCTTCATTTTTCTTCTGAAGGCAGAGGTCCCTGGGCAAAACTTGACTAAAAAAAAATTTAAAATTCTCCATGTCCTTGCCACCTACAAGTGATTAAGCTTGTATTATTTCTCTACTATTTTGAACAAAATTTTGAACAAAATTTTGAATTATTTTTGTTTGCGATTTTGTTTTAAATAGACTTCCTGGATTCATCAGATAACTCATTTCTATTTTCATATGACACATACCCAGTCACCTCTTAGAGCAGCTTGTGGTCTGGCCATTCTCAACTCCAACCTTTTATCACAAAAGCCAGATTGAGGAGTTAAAAAGTCTTATTGATTGCCACTTTAACCGTCTGAACAAAACCCACAAAATTAAAGCAGCTCAGGGCCTGGAAACTTCTTTTGGTTTAGGTAGGTGGCCATGTTCAAATAGCCTCATATTTCCCTTGAAATTCTACAGTTTCTCAGTTGAATTTCTAGGGAATGTGTTGCAATTATCTTCTTATCTGTTTACTACCCTTTCTGAGAAGCTGAGCTTTCCTCAGTGTTAGAAATCTAAAACAGGTCACTGAAATGAAATATATATATTTTTTTTTTTTTAGTACTCAGATCAGCTCTGACTTTGACCTACATCTGAAACATCATTAAAAGAATGTGGATGCAGATTTATGACATTTATAGGGTTGGATGTTATGGTATGCTACCAGTTTATGGCCTCCATGTATGAGGCTTCATAAACATCTTTTGTGAAATCCTATCTTCACTCATGATAATGTCGAAATTCCCATGGATGTTAGTGGAGCCAGGCTGTCACTGCTCATCTTTTCAGGGGCTTGTTGGTAGGTTTTCATCCCTTCTCTGCAGTGTAGAATTTCTGTTATCATGGTTGTGCTGGTAAAACCCCTTAATGCAACTACAATGCACAGGCAGTGTTTACTGACTGGAAAACTGTTTTGTAGGTGTACTTTAACTTCTTGAAAGTCATAACCAAAACCAATTAGAACTCCCTTTTGCCAACATAAAAACGTTCATGTCAATAACTTTGCTGGCATTGGATCATAAGTTTGAAGAGGATGCACATGAGTTTTTCATGTAATGCAAATATATTCATGTCAGGGCAACGTTGTGGGATGGGTATGGCCCACTTGAGGGGATTATGAAATAGATGCTTTTTAAAATTGGCTATAAGTTTTGAATATCTTATACATAGTTAGAAGAGGAAAAGATCTTCATTACTTTGATTTGTGTTACTGAAGCACTTAAATGTTTTGGCCAAGTTCTACAGCCCTACTGGCCAAACCTCCTAGGACAGGATCTGCACAAAACACCAATAACGTGTACGTAAGGCAGGACAGAAGAGAGGGATGTAGATATTGTGGGTGTGCATATGGAGTATTGGCACAACATCAATACTAAAGCATTTTTCAGTATTTTTTATAAGCAAAGACTCAAAAGACCACTAGTAAGTGACTGTCACAGCTAAAACATCTTTTCCTAATGTGAGGGGCCACTTGAAAGTAACTGCTAAAATGGTCTTGCTTGAAAATGCAGCAAGCAGCATAAAGGTTAACACTATAAGTCAATCAGAGGTGGAAGTTGATGTTGTGATAATGAATAAGAAAGGTGGAAGAAAGTCATGAATGGTCTTACAAGTGAAATCATTCTTGAAAAGGAGATGAGGAGCCAATTGTGCACTGAGAGAAGGGGTATCAAGATCAAAGCAACAGGCTGGGAAAATGATCATTAAAACAGCATTCTTGAAGGCTCTGACCAGAAAAGACTGCATTTGTCAAGGTCAGGGTGAAGGATGTTTAAGATATGAGTGTCTGTGTGATTTGAACTGCCTGTTACAAATCTTGTTGAAAGATAAGATTCCTTGAAAATGTAGGATGTCAGGAAATGTCTGGTAAGAAGTGTAATGGATTGTGCACATTCATGTAGTCATACACAGAATATTTCAGCTCTCACTCATTCATGACTATGGCCTTATGCAAAAGTGGTCATAAATGGTAATAACTGCCTCAAATATAGTCCAAATCTGAATATAATCTAGTGACCATGAAGTCTTAGGTACCTGTAATCTAAATTATATTTTTTTCTTTGTGGTGGAAGGAAGATCTATTCACCTTCATAATAAAGCACATTTACTACTGTGGTCCTTAGTCTATAACAGAAGGAATCCTGGCAAAAGATGTAAAAGTATCAATAATGATAAAGAACAAGAAAATTCCAAAACCTATTTATCTAGACTTATGAAGAGAACATTTATGAATCTGTGCTGCTGCTGAAATATTTGCTAGAGAAATGGGCATGCTGAGCAAGCCTTCTAGAAAACCTTAGAGGATATGCATGTCTAGAGAGCTAAGTCTGGGTCTGGAAAAGGCCAGTAGCCTTCCAGATATGATATTAATTATTAGTGCTGGGTTGCTGATAGAGAAAGTGCTGAAATCCATCTTACAACCTGTGGAAAAAAAAGAGAGCTCTAGCAACAAGCTAGCAGAACCACAGGTGTTTTTTGCAGGGAGTAGTGAGCAGGTACTTGTTTTGCTGAGGTTTTCCACTAAGCTTTTGTCAGCGCCATAT
Source organism: Lanius collurio (assembly GCA_020086605.1). Lineage (NCBI taxonomy): Eukaryota > Metazoa > Chordata > Aves > Passeriformes > Laniidae > Lanius > Lanius collurio. Next base: position 19,976,375 of record JACBWW010000002.1, on the reverse strand, counting down.
TTAGTTCAGCACTATCTACCTGAACTGCAACATTTCAAATTGTGTTTTTCACATACAGGTGGAAACATGGGTTTAGTACTGTGGAACAGACCTAGGTGAACCCTCCTAAGACATTAGTGCCCCAACAAAAGGCCATGTTGCTATTGGGTCTCATCTCTGACTGATGCAGAGGAAGACTTCAGCACAGAGGTCAAGGGGAAAGTGAAAAAAATGACATCCAGAATTAAGTATGCCCCAAAACAGATTTTCATGCAAATATTACCACATTAAAGAAGCCATTTCTCTTCAGAAAGATGTCTTAGTTGGGTTATATAGAAACACAAGCAGCACATACTGAATTTCCGGTCCTGACTGTATGCAGTAATTTAGCTCCATGCCCAAATGTAAAGCAAGTAAAGACCAAAATCAGTCTGAAACTATTGCTCGCAACAGAGTTGACCTCCAGAGATGGCTTTTCAGAAATGTAAACAGTGAAGCGAGAATGCTCCATTTTCTACTGCAGTGCTGTTTATTTAAACCCAAATCTGCAAATATGATTGAAGTTTGGCTTGGATCCAAAAACTTGATAAGGTATTTAAAGCTACAGTACCATGTTTTGAATGACAGGCAATTTCACTTCTTTCAGACTTTTTGTTATGTTGTTAGGCAATTTCTCTTTCTTTGGCTTATTTTAAAATATTTTTTAAAAGATATTAAAAGGGGAACTGTGGGAAACTCTGCTATAAAACACAATACCACACGCAAAACTTGTCTGCTGAATAGAATCTGGGCCTCAGAGGCCCTTGCTGAGTTTCAAAGATTTGCAAGAGTTTGCTCCAGGGTCATCTTGGAGCTTCTGGCTAATGTGAAAATATAACAATAAGAATGTTCAAAGAATTTTAGGCACTAGGAAACTATGAAAAAAAAGCCATCCTAAGATCTGTAATCCACAGTGGAGTAAACAGCATTTGGAACCTGATGCACTTCAAAGTGAAAGAGTTTTTAAAAATACATCAGCAGCATTTAATAATCTTTTACTTTTAGATGGCCTGATAAAACAGGATGAACTTAGAAGAAGGCTTGCAACTGAGGTCAACACTCGCTAGATTGCAGCCACACAGTATTCTTAATTGAAAAATGTTTAAAGGCTGAACAAAGAAAAGAAAATGTCATTATGTCCTATTTCCAAGCGGTATAATTAAAGTATTGCATAAATAACACAGCTTCCCTAAGGTCACACCAAAAGATCAGTAGCAATGTAGGAAGAAGTGTAAGAACTTCAGGTGGTGGATCTCCAGCTTTGTCCTGAAAACAGCATTGTTTCTCCAATTATGAGCATCCTAACAATCAGCAGTCTTAGATAGCCACTGAATTCCTATTTGTTCTACTGCTGACTCAAAGGAGAAGGTTGTAGTTTCCCTAGGTACTTGGAAAGAGAAAATGCATAAATTTTTTACATTGATAGCAACAGAAGGCAATTTCTAAACTTCTGCTGTCTTCAAGAGGTGGAAATTATATCTTGTTAGTACAACTACAACTGCATCAAAAACATTTTTGCAGCACCTGCTCTTAAAATTAGTTGCCCAACTGGATCACATGATATGCTTAACATTGAAATTCAGCTGACCATTATTCAGTCTTAAAAAAAAAAAAAAAAAAAATTTAAGCAAAACCAACACAACTTATCCAGGTATGGAGTTCAGTAAACCACATCATCAAACATTTGGGAGACCGGCACAGTCAGTTTTAAATACTGGTAAGACTACTGGACAACTTTTCTGTTACATAGAAAGTTTCTTTCTTCTCCTCTTTTGATTATGACACTGTTTCCAAAACAGTAATTTGTAAGATATGCCCCTGGCATGATATTTCATTCTTACATGTTGGAAAGTTTGAGGCTAGTATCTGCATGGAGGATTTTGCAAGGAATTGAAGACATTTTTACCAAATGCCTAAGGTCTGTAATTCACCCAGAACATTCACTAACAAATTTTTCTTCATTGGAAAACGGAAATGTGGCTTTCTCATGTGGCAGCTTTGTGCCAAATAGAAATTTTCCCAGTTTGCCTTACATCCAGAATGGTTCAAAGGATCTGCAACCAAGCATTGTGGTGTTGTCCTAAGTGGTGGGTCAAATCCAAGCTGTGGCTTTGCATGAACTTCAGCATAGCAAAGCTGAAGTCAGTGTTACAGCATTTTCCCCAACCGAGAATATGGACTTCAGTTCACATCTGGACATTTTGTGTCTTCACAAGACACTACTGCCTAGGAATTTGTGAAAATTATCTATGTCTGGCACAAAACAGTCAATACAGAAAGCGGATTACAGCTGCCTCACAGAGTCTCTAAGTGCCACAGCATCCAGCAGCTAGATGGGCCTCTGTTTCTATTTCACAGAAAATATTAACCTCAGAAAAATTAATATTAAGCCAGAACCATACATCAACTGTGTGACAGCAGTGGCTGGGAAACCATTCCAATAAATGTGTTTACACAACATACATACACACATGCACAGGCGCACCAAGTTTCAGCTTTTGTTTTCATTTTGTGCCAGGAAGAATCTGGGATATCTTAAAACTCTCATTTTTTTCCTCTGAAACCCGGTAAAACACAGAATCCTCATAATGGAAAGTTGCTACCCTCAGCTTCTGGAACCTTGCCACCACTAGCCTGAGAACTCCAAACCACTATGTAGCACAGGACATAGCTCTCTTCTTCCCTTGTGAGAAATGTCATCCTAAACCAGACTCCTCACAAAAAACTTTTGAAAAAAAAATAGATTATATCCTGAAAAGTTACACTTTCAAGAAATCAGCATTTTCAAGGAAAGAGGTGTTTAATAAAAAAAGAAAAAAAATTCTGACTACCTTGTATGTGGAAAACCCCTGAGAACACGACTGGCACCCTGATTCCTGATGCATGCCTGCTTCACCAAATCATATCCTTAATATTATCCACACATAAAACTATCGTGTCTTTCATCCTGAAAGAATGTGAAAGTAGTCCTAGGGCAGCACAGACATGGTACAAATGACTCGTTCCTGTCTCTGGTAAATATCTGAATCCCATTTGCCCTTCAAACCAGGGTAATAGGGGCTAGTCCTTTAAGGAACTGATTCTCCAAATTAACTGCAAATTTTGTAGATCGAGGTCAGCGAGACAGCAGTACATATGGTACAAAGGCTATAGATGGGGATTTACCTTAGATTTGGAATTGAGTTGCTGGTGCCAGCAATATAACCTTGTGCAGTTACATGATATTTGTCTTTTTTTTTCCTTTGGCATACTGCTGCATGCATATGCCAGGGAATATTATGATCTTTCCTACAAATATGTACTAGATCCCTCCAGACCAAATTACTTTAAATAAACCTATGTTTATAAATGAGCACACCCATGTCAACACTGATAAATAACATACACATTGCAGCAAAATACATCAGACTTAGAACCAGGGCTTAGTTGTACCAGTCTGGCAAATCTCTCATTGGAATACTTTACTCTAATAGTTAAGTATAGAAGTGACTATTCCAGGAACTCTGAAAGACACATGCTTGGCTCATTTTTATTAGGTATGTCTGTAAATAGTGGTGCTGCGCTGGCTGGCACCAGAATAAGGCTTGGCCATCAGCATTGCACAGGGAACATAAACTTGGCAAATCTGCCTTACAAGTCACATATAAATCAGACCTGCCCAACAAACTGGTCCCATTGCTAGAGTCCCTATTCCCACACACAGGATTAATCTTTGAAGCCAAGTGCCTTAAAGATGTTTTTGTTTAAACTGTGGTGATGTAAGCATTAAAATTTCAAGGAGTTTATTCCTTCAGTAAATATTTTTACGAGACAAATACCAGTTCTCCTATTTTTATATTGTTTCTTATTTTCTTTGTGGAACTATACAATTTAATCTATATTAAATTGATGAGAAAATAATTATATATCTGTATGAATTTATTTTTAATTACAGCTACTGTTTCACAGCTTTTCTCATCCCATGTGGTTGTGTGTATTTGTTTTGCTCTCTAACACATGCACATGCATATTATTTTACATATGATTTGAGATATGTGTGTGGAAAATTAAACTGAAATGTTAAACTTTTATCTTGTTGGGACAGAATATGAGGTATTGTAGAATTAATATATATTGGAACAATGACACATTTTGTTCTATATCGTATGCTACTTATTTCCAAGGAGCCTTGTCATTAATAAAGCAGGCCTAATTTTTCTGCTCCTGTTTTTGTAATGGAGGAGGATTTCCTGATCTATTCATGCTGTTAACTTTATGTTCAATAATATTAACTCTATGCTCAAGTTTGAAGTAGACAGCGGTTCAAATAGGGCTTGATTTTCTTAGCTCTAATTAATATTGGCTAAAGACTTAAGAATTTTAGCCCTTATCCTTGTGTGTTACCCATAAAAAAGACAGACTGAAACCCAAGCAGAAACCACTTATTCTTGAAAAATATTTCTAGATTGCAGCCAAAATGAATAGATTTGCAGAAGAGAATGATGTTTAAATAAATATGTATGTATGTATATATCACATCATGTATCTAGATGCTTAATAGGCAAAGTAGTACTTCTCCACAGAATATAATGTTTCATCTTTAGACTGGAGAGAATTTTATTGGCTTGAAAAGTAGATCTCTTAATGAAAATATCTACAGAGAGGGAAGTTATGTTTGACAAGCATGTTCCAAAGTAATACTCATATCACTAGTAACAGCTTTTATAATTAAAACAAACAGATCACATCAGTCAAATTCATTTGAGCTACAAAAGTTGTAGCTGCTGCCATTACCAATTACGTTTGCTACAAGTGTGTGGGAGTAACTTATACTGCTGGGTGTATAATATAATTCATTTTCTCATGCAGATAGCCTATTGTTGTTAAATCTAATATAGAGATAATGCCCTCAAATAGCTGTGCAAGTTCACCAGTATACTTAACAGCGGCTATTTCCCCCAAATTCTGTAAATATAAAATGTACACATCTGATGCTGTGTGGTTTGAAAGGTATATAGCATTAGTATTTATTCTTAAGGTACTGCTACTAAAGGCAAAAGGTAAAACAAGTGAATACTAAGCATTCACTGTAATTTCTCTGCAAGACTTTCCACCTCAAAAAATTTGTACATACAACTTCTACAGCAGTGAATTTTTCAGAAATCTTCCTAGTCCTTGTGGAAAGGTGCCTGCCAGATTTCTGTCTATATTTTCAACAAAGGACGCACTTAAAAATCTGGCAGAGGGCTTTCAAGGCAGAAGTTTGGAACACCTGTGGAACAAAGAAGGATCACTCTGGGTGCTATGGTCCCCCAGAAGGATGAAAAGAAATATTATTATTCTTGTCATCTCACTAATAGTTTGGGGGGCGTTTGTAATGATTCTGACTGCTGTTTGGCCACATCAGTACCAAATACACATTAACTGATAAAACAGAATTCCTGTACCAGAATACCCACTTCGAAGAAAGGGGATAGAATTCAAACTGAAGAAATACAAGAGATAAACAGAATTTAATGGTATCAAGCACTAAGCTTAAACATTTAAGTTGTCTAATTTCATGAGTAATGACTTATGATATGGAGAAGCATGAACTGTTCCAGGGGGAAGCAGTACGGAGAACATTAGAGAAATTCTAGGGTAAAAAATGAGAAAAGGTTGTATGTTAGCAAAGATTTAAGCGAAAGAACTGGGTAGTTTGTACACTGGAAGAAGTAGGACCCAAATTCCACATGCAAGGGTGGGAAGGGAGAATACAGCAATGAAACAGGAGGAGTAGGAAGGGAAAACAATCATGACAGGATTCAAGACACAAGCATACAGCAGAAACAAAACTTCTGTCAGGGCTTTTGAACTGAATTTAGAAAGAGTGAGAGGAAAAAAAAGGACCTATAGCAAGAAAGAGATGATTCAGCTGAGGAAGAAGAAATTATTTTAGCTGATGAGTATTAGGTAGGCTGCACAGGGGAAGCTGGGTGCCAGGGAATGCACACTAAAGGAGGTTGGGGTAGGCCATGAGAGAAAAACGATGAGTGACACAGAAGAAAAATACATAGGCTTAGAAGATTATAGAAGCAAAGAAGACAAAATTGAATGGGAACCCAAATATTAGGAAGTGAGGAGTGAAAAGGAGTTTCATGGTAGTAAATCTGTCTGGAAAGATGGAAGACTTGTCAACAGTGACGATAGAAAAGGCATGGGGAATGAGTTTGGAGGAAAAACAAGAATTTCTCTTCTTTCTCATTAGTTAAACCAAGGGCAAAGGGAAGGGGGCAGAGAAAATGTCTGCACAAAGGAAGATCCTAAATTTGAAGAATTAGATGTCAAAATTGCTGCATAGGCATTAGGCAGGAACCAAGGTGGCAGTGAGCTCACCCAGGAGAACAGTACATACAAAAACATAAGATGATTAAGGAGGAGCACTCAGATATCTGTGAGTGCACATCAACCAGTAAAAGACACTTGGTTTCTAAACCTGCACCATGGCACCAGGCCAGAAAAGTACAGCTGCCACATCAGCAAGACTGACAACATCTGAGGAAGATTTTGAGTTAGCAATTTCATTGAGGTCTGCGCTTGACACAAATCCAACAAATACATGTTGAGCTAGAAACTTTCCATATGTTAAAACTACTGATTCCCCAGAAAGCTATGCACATCTCATGGAGGCCTGAAACAATATCTTCTGAGATAATTTAGCCTTGGCACATAGAGCAACTTAACAAAGGGTAACCTTCCAAAAGTTCACTCTCTGCAGTAAAGAGGAGTGTTAGGACTATCATGATCTGACAAGGGCCATACTGTTAAAACTGAGGAGAAGCTTCACAAAGAAGCAACATCTCTGTGTCATCTGTCCTGAAATAATTTACACAGAAACCTCTGTATTTCTGGTTCACAAAGTTTAGAATGCAGTGCTGGTTTCATTTAAGCGACAAAAAAATCTATGTAATGTAGATGAAGCAAGGATTTGTTTTAATCAACTTGAGCATTTATATGAATCATAAGAATAACTGGAAAAAATAGAATCAAAGTGAAAAAAATATGGGAGAGATATTAAACCTTACTCTTCCAGGTTCAATCCACGTCATAAAAATAGAGAAGTGAGAGAGCTTTCCATACCTTCCTGCTGATGCTGGTCACTATCAGAGATAGAATATTGGGATTCATTGCACTGTGGGTAATATGGCAGGTTCCTGTGCTCTTACCTGTGCCTGATGCAGGTAGCAGGGACTCAAACAGGCAGTTTCAGAGAGGTCCAGAATAGAGACCTTAAGTTGCTCACTTAATGGCAGGGGTTCATTTTCCTCTCTTCTCATTGCTTTTTTTTTTTAAATTAAGTACTTAGAAAAATCTAAAGTTATATGAAAATTATAGTTTTAAAGTAGAGCTCTTTAGAGTCAAGTTGTAGAATCAGCTAGAATGAATCTAACTGAACATGACAGAATTTTTGCTGAACCACAGCAGAGCAGATCATATGTTTGCCATGTGGAATCTTAAGTCTTGTGGCACATTTGAAGTATCCACTTCCAGTTTTAAAAGGTCCATATCAGAAAAGTGAGTCTCAAAATATACAGCACCAATCTGCTTCTCTCTTTATTCCAATGAAAAACAATTTACAGAATTTAACCAAACTGCCAATTCATTTCACACCCAATTCTCCTTCCCCCTTAGCTCCACCTGTCTAAAAAGCCCCAGACTGTTCAGAAAGGAAGCTCATGACCAAATCCTCCCTGGGAAGGTGGATGAGGAAAGCATGAGATGGAAGAGAATGAACAGTTAAACCCTGGTCAGTGTTACCATGTTTGATGGAGTGGAGGTGTAGGTGCTCTGCTGTTCCATCTGTGGAGGGGAGGGGAAAGCACTGGTCCTGCTTGGCACCGTTCCACTCTTGACCAACACAGTCATAATCCCACACCAAACAGACTGTGTCAATTTAGCCCTGGACATCCCACTGCTGTTGAGCTGCCTGTTGACACACCCTTAGCATCCCTTGAAGTAAAAAATGCCTGACTGGAGACTATTCAAGGCACCTGAGTGCCACACCAATAGAGCCCTAGTGGTAAGACTCAGGTACCTCCTTTAACCTAATCATTTAACCTGTACAGGCATGATAAATCATCATGCAGTGATTCAAGAGTGTGCACATCCAGATAATGATACCGATGAGTGTCCCTTCTGGCTCACCTATTTCTAGCATTGCACCCTTTGGATCCCTATTGCCTTGCTCTGTATTAAATAATAAATATCCTGACCCCTCACGACAGCAGCAGCCAACAGAAGAAGAAAAATCATCTGAAATCTACATTAAAGAGCACAGGAGAAGAAAAGCCCTCTTTATATTTAGTGTTGAATATGAGGCCAGAAAATAAGAAAAGCTGGAAAAATATTCATTGAGAAATACAAAGTGGAGAAAAGCTTAGTGAAATCAAACCATTTTTCAGAGGTAAAGAGGCCAGAGAAATAATGAAGCCTGCACAAAAAAAAAAAAAAAGAGAGAAAGGAAGAAAAATTTTCAGAAATTTTCAATATGACTATGAATGAGAAAGAAAAGAAAAGAAAAGAAAAGGAAAGGAAANAAAAGAAAAGAAAAGAAAGGTGGTGCACAAGGTAAATTCAAGAGCCAAGTTAGCCAAGGTGAGGAGAAAGACAAGAAAATATATAGTGCATCAGATGGACAGACAAATGATGTGAAGAGAGGTAAAAAGTCAGCCAAGTATGCAACTGAATATAGATCTGAGTTGGCAGGTATTACAATCAAGAAATTCTCCCATCTCTCTGTCTGACAACCTGGTTTATTAGTTTTATAAATGTTTGAAATTTGACTTAACATTTCTGAGGAAATACCTCCATAACTATGCTAGCAATCTGATTCCCTACTTTCTCTATCTTTAAATTCTTCCATCCTGCAATGGTTGCACCACTCACTCTTGACTGGTAGTGGAGGTGTGTGTGTGGGGGGGTACTGTAGGATTTTTATCTTAAAAGCAGCTAAGAAATAGATCTGTCCTATCAGAAGGTAAAAATCACTTTTTCAGACTGTTGCTGACACAACAGATCTTTCTTCAGAAAACAAACAAAAAGGACCATTTTCCCCATATTCTGTAACTTTTTTCACTATAATTTATGTAGTAAGTCTCAGAATTGCCCCTTGGTAATCTAAATTAAGCTGAATAAGTTTTTCCCTTCATCTATGGGATTGACTTACTACACAGAGGGTAGAGTTAGTCTGCCGGTCTTTGGCATTGAAAATGCAAATTGAATCCTGGCGTTGACAAGAATGTTTGGATTTGGTATAAAAGAGACTTAGTCACGGTACATTTCCAGCTCCTGATTATGCCAAAGCAGGAGGGCTGAGTGAGTGAATGCCAAGAAACAGTGGTTGCCACTCCCCCCCTGAGGGAAGGAAAAATGGATAGCCCACTCCTGGCCCACACGCACTTTCTGTATTTCACTCTTGTGAGCTGCTTGAAGAGACACTACAAAATAAGGAGATACATGGAATTTCAAATAATGTGTTTATTTTTGTTTCTGGTATTTGTTCAGAGGAGACTTGCAGAAGGAAAGTCCCCCACTACTGACTCAACAAGCACTTCACCAATGGTACCAAATGGCTTCTAGAGTTTTTAAAAAATAATATTTCAAATTAACCCATTTTTAAGGGCCTTTCTGTGTTTATGCACAGATACGGTAGTCCTTTGTACATTGTAATATGAGCTGTATTAATTTAGGTGCAGGAGTTCTCAGTTCTTACAGAAAACTCAGGTTGCTCTGGCTCTTTGTAAGGACTTCAGCCTCATGAAGAGAATAGATATGCAGCTTTGTCATGAAAAGTTTCTCCTGTGTGCTTTCTGTTTTATAAGGCAATAATGAATGAGCCTTTGTAGGTCCTCAGGTGAATGGATCAATAGCAACATTAACCATCCTTATATAAATAAAAACCTAGAAAATCCATTTAAAAACCCCCAATCTCAACTCAATAAAATAAATATTAATAATGCATTTCTTATCTTTATTTTTACATTCTGGTTTACAAAAAATACATTCTAAAACATGATTATTAAATTAAAACAGTCACAAATACATAGGTTTAATAATCCCTGCTATATCCTAGCTTCTAGTAGACAGAATTCCTAAAACAAATGAGTACCACTTATTCTCCTGTACATGATAACAGTATCTGAATAAATTCAGTTTGTCAAATGAGGGAAGGGAACAGGAATTGCATATTGCAACCCTCTCTTTCCAGTTAGTTAAGACTCAGGAAATATCTGGCTCAATTGTACTTAATGTTTGAAGGGGTTACACGGTAGAAATAATACCATTGAAAAGAATGAGAACTTAGGAGTTTTATTTGCAAGAGGAGAGGGAAAACAAAATACCCAGATTCTTGTGGACACCTCCCGTCTCAAAGTCAGAATTTCTTGCTTGTTGGTCAGTCCTGACCACATTTTACCTTCCTTTCCATATACATTATGTACCATAAAATCAGTAAAATAAGTTAAAGGAGTTAAGGTAATACAATTTTCTTCCAGCTGATGGGGGAGTGTTGTTAGGTTTGGATTTGGTTTGTTGTTTTGTTTTATTTTCTTTTGCATGATGACACCTGAAAAGATTACTTCATCTTAATATTAATTATTATTAATGACTTTGGGAGTTTTACTCAGTTTCAAGGAGTATGTTCAGTTCAGTTCAGCAAAAGGTGCACTGTCCTCATTGAACGTTGCAGCTGAATAAGGACTAAAAGCCATGTTAAAACTAAAAATAGAGAATTATGCATGAGAGAATTCCCCAAAGCTGACTTAGTTCATTAGCATGTGAATAACCTCTTTCGCAGCCTTCGCATCACTGAAGGCTGGGCATTCCCTTTCCTTATCTACAAAGCCTTCCTTTTGAAGGGAAATACATTACTTACCCAGATGGGGAAGCATTGCCTCCTTTGAGTAATCCTGAGAATACTAACAGAAGGAGGCAGATTTTTGTCCTCCAAATGCACTTTTTCCTCAGTAAAGCTGACTTCAACTTCCTGGTTGAGTTTCAGAGGTCTTTTATGTTAAGCACAGCTCACTGCCCTTTCCAAACTGTTAAGGAAGGACTTTGCATAAGGGGAGTACTCATGGACTGACACTTCCTGCTCAGCCTGAGGAATGTTAATTTCAATTTTTTATACATCTGACAGAGAGCATTTTCATACCCACTCTTTTCTGAATATGTTTTCTTAGCGATGAATACACAGTAGCATTTGAAAAAGAGAATGCTTAGTCTAATAGCACCACAGTGGAATGGTGTATTCTGGATATTACCAGAGTGGAGTATTTTGGATATTACCAGACAAGTAACTGAAGCTAATTTGGTTTTGAATTCCAGTTTCTGGAAATATTGTTCCCAGGGTTGTGTAACATCACAAGAAATCCTCAGATATTCTGTTTCCTTCTCAGCTTACTGTTTCTGGAAAAGTGTAGGTATTTTTGAAGGTAAGATATTTGCGATTATTTTTTTCTTAACTTTTAAATTTTTGTGAGTCTCTCTGTCTTATAGTTAAACTTAGATTCCTTGGGATTTAACATCTGAAGATATTTATGTTTGGAAAAGCGTATTCTTTGTGAAACATATGGATTTGTGAAGATAAAACAGCACAACAACTGGCAAAATCAGAATTGAATAGAGTGTTAAACTAAAGGATTTTGAAGTGTCATGCTGACAAACTTTGATGCAACAGGCCAAATTCCAGTTTTAGTTGTGGGAACTGAATTAATGTGGGAACTCCCTGCCCCTCTCCATCCACAACAGAATTTGCCTTCTTATGGCAATAAAACTGGGGGTTCTGGTCTTCATTATGTACATCTTTGACACATGGAGAGACCTTGAAATTACAGCTTTCATTTTTCTTATCCGACTCACTTTTTTTTTTCTAGCCTTTTTATTTGACTGGTTGGGTGTAGCTCCTCTCTAAGTTAGTCACCCTCAATTCCCTTCCCACCTAATGAAAAAAATGGGTATTTCAAGGGTGTGATTCATCAGGGACCTTTAAAATGTCTGACTGAGGTTTAGATGAATCAGGACTGAACTTAACTGGCCAACTTAATTGTTGACTGTAGTGGGAATATGGAATTGCTGGTTGTGATGTCTCCAAACTCCAGACATCACCATTTGACCCACTGAAATCCAGCCTTTATATTTTTCTCCATAGGAGATTAAATGCTGATATTAAAGAGACATTCCTCTGGCACACTATGGTGTTTACTGAGGGTTTAATGACTTTTGAGCCTTCTGTGATTCAGGCTACCTGTCAGCTCCAGAACTGCATATGAATTTGCCTGAAATTTGCAGGTGGATGTTTTCAGCCTATCTGAGAAGATGAGACATTTACACTTTCTTGCTTTCAAAGGAGAACTTAATCTGGCTGTATTTTGCAAACTCCGTAAATTCAGTTAGCAGAGCGCAGCAGGTGTGTCCCATTTCAGGCTCTCCAGTAGCTCTTTTTTCCTTTACTTTCTTCATCTGTTCCTCCCCTCAAGTTCACACAGGTTTCCATCTCCTGTTTTCTTTGAAGAAAATTCCCATACCCTTCCTTTTTCATGACCATGCCCATTAGGGACACACAACTGGTCAAGCAGTCTCACATTGACAGCTTGGAAATCCTTAGCCACAAACCCACTTCCCTTCTACAGACCCTTAGTGGTGTCTGAGCCAGCTCTCCTCTTTCCTGAGGAATGGCTCAGCAAATGGAGGAAGTCAAATCCAAAGCTTTTATATTTCTCCTCCATTTTTTTCCTCATTCTCCTGTATCTCCCCAGCTCTCTGCTCCTTCCTGCCATTTAGTAAGACCAACATTGCTTGTTTGATTTGCCTTCATTCACTTTCACCAGCCAGCACTCCAGTACTCCGGCATACTGTAAATACAGCTTGTGAGAGGACTGTGCAGCATGCTTCATGACCCTTCTCCAGCTCTTCTTGACCAGGAGTTAATGCTCTGCACTTTTCCTGAAGCAGACCCATCTGTCTATGGCTAGAATGTGACAAGGTGGTTGACAGGATTATCTGACTTCCCACTGCTCCCATCTGAGCTGAATTCCCTCTTGCTTCTGCTTCTTACAGGAAGAATTGGATGATCTGTGAATGCCCCACTCAATACCAGAACCATGAGTTTATGATCTTGAACTTGGAGTCTGGATATTGAGCCACACAAACTTCTTGATTCTTTATGTCTGCTGCTTCTTTTCCTGCAAACACTGTTTCCAGAGTACATCACTCTATTTACTGAAGAAATAGAGTTAAAAACAAAAAGTAGTCTTTGGAGACTGCACAGACACTGGATCACTACCTTCCACAGCAGAAAGTAAATAATCTCAGATTACCCCACACTTATAAATACATTATGATAAGCTAGAGAATTTTGTGGACACTCAAAACATGCACAGTACAAGCCACTACAAATCAACTTCCACCACTAAAGGAAAACAGTCTTCCAGTCAAACAGCCTGCGGGGAAATGTTCTTCTCATGCATGGTGTGTTTGCAGTAGTAATGTTTCAGTCAAAGACAACATACAATTATCTTGGGGAAAACTATGCATTTTAGCATAATCTTTTACTGTGATTGACCTCAAAGTCTATGTGGATTATTAGGAGACTGTTTTGAGAAACAGGAGATGGGATCTTCTGGATCCAGCTTTTTTTTCTTTAAAAGAAAATAAACTTAGTTCTGCATTGTAGTGTAGCTTCCTCTAGTCAATGACATCAGCAGAGAAGATGGCACAACCTAATATTTCAGTTGAAGTTTTTTATTACAATACCATCCTAGTTTAATTATTGATGATTCAGACTAGCTTCACTGAAGGTGAGAGCACTAGTCCTGGTCGATACCAGGAGACAGAACTGAATTTAGCTCCTTCTTTCTGATAGTGAACATTTCACGAGTAGCACAGATTTGTGGTAGGTCCCTCTTGTTTATTTTGTATGTGAGTCCATATATGTTTTGGGAGCCCGCGGTAATCTTGGTACAATCTGAAGTCCCAAAATACCACAAGAAAGGGTGTCATACACTGTCTCCAGTCTAGTCAACAATAAATAATTCCTAGGAATACCACAAGGAAGTTGATTTATGTTTTGATTTCTCAAACAAAGAGCTCAGGACTAAGTTCAGATAAGCAAGTAATCGTATGGATGCTTATCTAGAATAAACTGCTACACCTCTGGGGTTTCACTCAAGACCAAAATGACTACAAGACAGAAAGCAGAGAAATGGAAAAAGGTATCTCATTTGAAAGTATTGAAAGGGTTTAGAAACTGACATGTTTCTTTTCAGGTCACCAGTACATTTCAAAAAACCTAATTAATTTTAGAGTTTTTAATTGTTGTCTATTGCCTTCCCTCTGGTTTTTAATTTCGCCTTTATATCGCTTATGAGCCAAAAGTTTTTTAAGACTGCAAGGTTAACCCTGAGTGCATGGAATGTATAAACCAACTTTTCAGCAGTAGGATTTATATGAGGGGGAGAATGCAGGATTTGCCAGGTGCAGACAGATGTAGATGATGCCTGCAAAGCTTTAATACCCTGATGATGGTAACAGTAAACCTGAGAATTCAGACAGTGAGAAGGGGCAAAGCATGAGCCTTGTAGCATTCCTGAGTTGCAGGTGACAGAATGACAATTCTCCTAATGTTGTGCTTTGTTATCCTCTAATTCTGACCAGGCATAAGAGGAAAATAGTTCTTGTTTGTCCATGCAGCTAAGCTCTTCTTAGTTCTGCCTCAGCTAACTCAGATGCTGTCAACTATTTTTAAACTGACTTAATTTTGTAGCCAAGAACCACCCATTGCTTTCCAAGGATAACAAGGACTTGTTTGATTCTGAGTAATCTTAGGGCACCTAGGGGCATGAATTAGCCAGAGTGAATTTAGTTGTTTGGTTGCTGTGCTGTAGAGCAAACCATGGGGAGTGGTGGGTGACCTCCTGATCTGTTGCAGGAGATGAGGGGTTGATCGAGCAGCTGGGGTGGAGATGGGACAAAACCACTGTGATTCTTAAAGATGGCTAGCATGGGAATATCATGGCAACTTTTCCTAAAAACCTGTGCTTGAGGACCTGGCTGCTGAAAGTGGTAATCAGTATGTCTTTAAATGCTTGTTTCTAAGTCACTGTGTAAGGTATGTTATGATTTGCGTGTACTTATCTCTACTAAGTATGTAGTAAAGTAGAGAAAAAAAACAAGAATATTTTGACTTACTGCAGGATAAGACATGTGGCATTTTGATAAAATTCCTAGCAATACATTTGGGTATGTTCATCCCAGGGATGCCTTTATAAATAGGGTAAAGCTTTGGATGTTCACATCCAACCAATAGCCAGCTGAGTCATATGCCAGTTACCCATATTATTCTTCCACCTGAAATCACAGCACCTAAGGCTTAATACCTTACCAGACAAAACAGGAAGGAGTAATCCTGGTTTTGTAAGAAGGTATTGAAAAATTGTTTCCCAGAAATTACCACATTTGTTCAAGAATTTAAAAACAGTCTATGCAGTGTGTTATACAGGGAGTGAAGGGTGGTGAAGTGGAAAGACTTTACTTCCATTTGTTTGATATGATCCATACAATTCACTTAGGGTTGTGCTTCCTGTGATTAATTCCATGATCCAGTATGAGTGATTGTAAAATTCTTTTGCTGTATGTCATAATCATACACTTCATAGTACAAAAAACCTGGAGGTCATTTGATTGTGTTGCAAAGAGTAAGATGATGATAAATATAAATATAAAACTGAAAATTAAAAAAAAAAAAAAGTTGGAGAAAAACATTTTTTCTCATTGTCCTTTAATATTTTTGTTATAATATAATTTTTAATTTTGTGACTGCACAGCCTTTTTTCCCATCCAATGCAAAGAACAGGCAGTCCTTATTTACTTAGCAGTTATTTCAGTGGTGGTTTTATTTCCCACTGTGTCTATTATTTATGTTCTCTTAGGCTTTTCTATGTGCTCATAACTCTGAAACATGCAATTACTTTAGAAACACTGTTTAGGGTATCTTCAGAACTTCCCTGAGGCATCGTATATATTGTCCCTCTTTCATATGCAAGGATATGAAACTTGCACAGAGTAGGGTTAGACGTACTTGCTATTTTCAGAGACCAGTTGGGAGTTATCTAGAAGCTAAATTTTTAATGCATAATGAAATATTCCCTGTACTTGAGAGTTCCAGCTGATACTGTTATTGGAAATGCACAGACCTATCCCTTCAGATACAACTCTTTCATAGGTGTACTTGCATACAGTGCCTAACAGACAGCCAACACTGATTGTAAGAGATTGTATTGGGCACTCCTAGCTGAGGCAAGGGTAAGAACTGATCCCTACAACATCAGCTGCCTTGACTGGGTCCATCTTAGTGACAGCCAACTTGCAATTCTGTGCAGGAGAAGAAGGGTGATTTCTTTTTTTCATTATGTGGCTATGTTGCATTACTCGTGCCCTGATTTCTTTTGGTTTTTTAAGAAAATTAAAAATAATCAGATAAAAAAAGTTGTTTCTATCCTTGTACTCTGTCCACTCTGAACAGAAGAAAATTTCAGAATTAATTTTCAGAGTGTTTTTGCTGTTTAAGCCATCAACACAAAAACTGACAAAACTGTCAGCAAAGGGTAACAGCAGCCCTGCTTTGCTGCTGGGTATCATGAGCACTTGGGCAGTAGGGAAATAGTAAGCCTTGAGGAGGGATTATGATCTCCTAACCACAGTGTTATTCATCAGTGTTCAAGCTTTTGCCCAGACCCCACTGGTAATGGTTTAACTCCATTAGGCAGCTAAACACCCAACAGCCTCTCATTCACACCCCCATCCCCTCCAGTGGGGTGGTATAGAGAATCAGAAGAGTAAAATTATAAAACTCATTGGTGGAGATAAAGATTAATAATTAAAAAAAAAAAAAAAAGGAGGAAAAAGCTGAGAAGGGAGAGGAAGGGGGAGAGAATAAAAGTAAATTCAAGAAGAACAAGTAGTGCAAAAGAGAAAAATTGCTCACCCACCAACCAAGCAATGCCCATACAGTCCCTGAGAAGCAGCAGCCACTGCCAGCTTCCACCCCCCAAGCTTTATACATTGAGCATGATGCCTTATGGAATATCCCCTTGGTCTGTATCCCCTCCCCAACTCCTGTGCATCCCGAGCCCGCTCACTTATGGGGTGGGTTAGGGACAGAAAAGGCCTTGATGCTGTGGCCCTGCACAGTAATAATTAATACATTCCTGTGTTATCAACACTGTTTCCAGTACAAATCCAAACGATACCAGCTACTATGAAGAAAATTAACTCTCTCAACCAAAATTATCACACCTTCCTCCTATTCTGTTCCTTTCCTACTCTTAGTTCTTACTACCAGCTCCATTTGACTGTGTAAGGCACCTTTCCTTCCTTCTGTCTTCAAACAACTTCCAGTTCTCTGACAAATATGACATCATGCAATCTCACATGGCTGTGACATTCGCTTGATATAACACTGGTTCCTGGATGTCACTCTGTCTCAAAACACCTGAAAGTAATGGTCTTTACATCATACGTTCTTTTAAAGTAATTAGAAAATCTTAGAGAATATTCTTTCTTATCATCAAGCCTGAACTGGAAGACTGTGAAAAGAGCAGCCCATACAACTGGCAGAGAACAAGAAATGATAAATGAGACAGACACGTGGACAGAGAAAGGTATTACATTCATATCAATGTGATTTATTTTTATTTTTCCTTTCTGCTTTGACTGCCACCCCAAATTACAAGGATGTTTCACAGTGCAGTGTTTTTTTTCCCTTGTTTGGTGGAAAAAAGTCTAATAGTAATATTCTCAGGGTGAGAGAGAGTTATCAAATCTGATCATGATAACTGCCTAGAGTAAAAGACCCAAGCAATAGTGTATCAGAGTATTAAAGAAAGGCAGAACTAGGGAATCACAATGTGGCCTCCTATTTCTGTCTCATATACTCATGGGAATCTCATGCCATATAAGACACTCAGCAAGGTTTTGAGAGACTGTATCTCAACTTTTCTGTCTCACCTGGGAAACTGACTTGGTGGTAGGAAGACCAGGCAGGGACTAGAAAATCCATTCTTTTGTTACCTCCTTTGTTGGAAACATCTGTGACTTCTGCACACTCCTGTGTGTTCCAACTCATTCCTACCTCTCCTGCCATGAATGACTTTCTGTACGTGCCTTACCCATATGGATATGTTTGAGAATTAATTTTATAAAAGATTAGAAAAGATTATGCTGATATTGCAGTCAAAAGACAGGCAGGTCTTTGGATTATGGGATTTCTAAAGGTTCCTTCCAACTTTACATCCACATGATTTCAACGTTTGCAATACTCATATTACATGGTGGTTAAAATCTGATAGTAGATACCTGATAGTATACTTTTAACATGTAGAGACGTATAAAAAGCTATCTTTTGGTTTCAGTGGGAGGTGCAACTGGATTTAACTTACTTTTCCAGATGAAATAGTAAGTTCATTTCCTCCTTTATTTGACTTCCAGAACTTGGATTTTAGGGTGTATATTTCCTGGGGCACGAATAACATAATGACTGAAGTGAGACGTTCTGGGATTCTCTTTGTACACTACTATAAAATATATAGCAATAGATGGAGTTTCAGTTGCTATAAGATAAAAATAACAGAAGCCTGAACTCAGGTCTTGAAAGGAATAGACAATATTTTCAATTTTATGTCTTGTGATTGCATATTTAATTAAGTTTTTGGTAACTTCATCTGAAGGGGTTATGGCTTGATAAATGAGTGGAATAAAGACACAGAGGATTTCAGGCCAAAATTTGGCAGCTGTTTAATAACTGCAGGGATGATTGGAGACTGCTTCCTGTAAAAAAATGTTCTACATGAGATATAAATGGATGAAGCAGAAAGAACAACAGAATCTGGGGTTTTTCAGTTCTTGGCACTGAAGGTGAATTGGATAGAATGAAAGATTTCTGAACACCTTATCTGAACTTTGAGAAGCTTGCCCAATTTCCAAGTACTTTGAAAACATTTTTTTCTCAGATTCCTAATTTTTCACGACTTTTTATATCAGTACAATAAACAGTAAATGACTGATGATTGAAATAATAATCATAATAGACTTTCTACATGGAGAAAGAACAAAACTTACAAAACTTATGCTTATATTAAGATATGGAACCAATAAAAAAAGTTACCATGAGAGTCAGATGGATATTAGATCTTGCTTTCTATTCTGCTTCAGTATCTGATTTTCCCTGTGTAAATATGAACTCATTACCTTACCCTCAGAGAAAGATTTTATTGTTAACATACCTGGAAACAATTCTTATCTTTAATTTACTAAATTTCAGCATCAATACCAGTACAGCCACATGCTGGTCATTCTATCTAACAAACAGAAGTTTTCTCTTTTTATGATCTATAGCAGTTGTGAAAACACGGCATGCAATGTAGCATAGGAAGAAATTGTGGAGCCTTTATAAAGTAGTTGACTTTGCTAAGCTGAAATAAGCATATTGTGTGGTACTGAACCCACTGAAATTCAGCTTCAAAAGAATTGAAAATCCAGATGTGACCATAGCAACTACTCTTTCACAAAAAAAAAAAAAAAAAAAAAAAAAAAATCTAAAAAATTAAAAATCCACCCCTCAGGGCAGAAATGATCCCTGAACCACTTTGAAGTCAAATGTCTCAAGCAGGTACTTGATTTTAGATTGGAAACAGAAAAAGGATACCACAGACAACAACGCTATAGAGTCTTCTGAAATTATAACAGACATAGAGCATTGTGGTTACCTGCTTTTAGTATATAAAGCAATAATGACCTAAATGGGTTCTGAGGAAGATTAATAGCCAAAATGGAGCAGGAGCTTTCAATCAGTCTGAAAGACTGATTATTAAAACTAGATTCTACTGTAAAAAAAATCTTATTCTGAATGAAATGTGCCTCACTGTGGATCATCTTATTTGTCCAGTAGGTATTTTCTAACCTACATTTGACCTTTATAGATCGTCTTGAATCCTTCCTTTCCTCTTCAGTAAGTGAAGAAGCTTGGAATAGTGGCATGTCTAGTATAAACACTCTGAGAGTAAGAAAGAACAAGACAGTATATTTTATGAGACATCAGCTTCTTCTACTTCCTTTAATACTCTAGTGTCTTACAGTGTGAAGAAAATAAAGCAATATACAGCTTTACAAAACCACAGCCCTCACTGTGGACCATCTTATTTGTCCAAGAGGTCATTTCTAAACTACATTTGCCCTTTCTATATTGCCTTGAATCCTTCCTTTCCTCTTCAGTAATGCCTAGTTTATGACAAAAAACCCAGAACACAGGAGAGGATTTGTTGGTTTGGGGTTTTTTTTTTTTGTTTTTTTGTTTGTTTGTTTTGGTCTGTTTGGTTGGGTTTTTCTCCTGCATTGGACAATATTCATAGTTGCCATTGATTTTTCTTGGATGCGTGCAGAAGGTTGCACAACTCAAGTGAAATAAAAAACTCTTAGCATAGAGATCCTGATGGATCTTAAGAAAGCTTACCATAAAGAAAACAGGTGGGTCAGATTCAGGGTTGAACAGACTGAATCTCCATAAACCAGTTTTGAGCTTTCAGTTGCAAAGCCCCAGTTTACTTGCAAAGGAGTTGAAAGTGTCCTGAGAGGACACAGAGAACTTCTTCAGCAAAGGACTTCTGGGAAACTTTTTGATATTATGTGACTTCTTACATGCTTTGAGAAAGTAATCTACCTGCTTTTCATTTTTACTGTGTTTAGGGATATAGGGTAATGTATAACTTGTTTGTACATAAACATTCCTATGATTTTTCCCAAACCTGTAAGATCCTGAACTTCAGCTAACCACTTGGCTCTGGATGGAATAAAAAAAACATCACAGGTAAAAGCAATGGACCACATGAAAATTAATACCAACAGAAGTAGTTAATTGGAATGTGGTAAATTGGGCTCCAGCTGTATCATGGAAAAGGGGATTTTCTGCAGCTGAATAACCGCAGATGAGACAACATAACTGCAAGGTCTCCTTGACGCCTGCATAGACTGAATATAACACTTCTTCAAATATGCTGGTAGGTCACAATACAGGTAAAGGGAGGCTATTAAGGATGCCCACATTATTAATTAACATTTGGAGGTCAAAAACTTGTGCAGTCAGACAGACAGACTTCTGTGGACAGATTATGGAAAGGGCTAGGGCGCACATGGTCAATTAGGGCACGTGTGTGATTTTAAGGACGTGACTAGAATATAAAACCCATGCAGCCAACATGCTCAGTCACACATAAAACTCAGTGTAGTGTGGTGGCAAGAGGCACTCTTCTTCGAAACTGGAAACTTCTAAATCTGAAGTTAGAAGAGCAGCCAGTATATTGCTCCTTCTCCTGTAAGACTCAACTGAAGAGACTCAGTGTGACATTTTTTAACAGCCTAAGCCCCGAAGCAGAGTCTGTTCAGTCCAGTTATTCTGAAAAACAAGATTTCCCCCCCTCTGTTCTGTTGCTTCTATTTTAACTTTGGCCAAAAACAAAAAGTACAAGAGTTTGGGACGTGTGCTTTCTTTTGTTGTGAAATGCTTATTTAAAACAAAAATAGTAGGTTTTATCTTTTCCCACCATCTATTTTCCCATTTGGGTTGGTTTGAGTTTTATAGGGTGATTGCATTGGTGCATGTTCATTCAAACTTGTTCACATCTCTAATTTTCCATCAGACTTTGGAGACATCAGTCTTGTGGCCTCAAGCTGAATCTATGCATTCATGGTAGCTGACCATGCAAAATGGGTAATTGTAATCCACAAACCTTGTTTGTTTATGCAATTACTCATTTTGCAGATGTAGATTTTGCCCGGCTCACCTCCAATACCAATGTTAGAAATCTCAATTTTTTTCAAATTTTAATAATGATTATATTATTTTTAACACAGTTAAAAGTTAATAAATTAATTTAAAGATTTACTTTGAGTAGCTTATTTGGGTTATTCTGTATCTTGTTTTCTTGGAACATGGGTCCAAAACACAGTTACAGGGTTGTAAAAACTTCGTATATTTTCTTGGCTGTGTTCAACAGACCAGATCTATAAGATCATTGTAAAATGAACAAAATACACTGCTGTCATAAGACACAACAGATATATGTGTTTTGTGCTTGTATCATGATAAACAGATTTATGATCAACAACAGGAGACAAGTAATTTCCTAACAGGTTAATTCTCCCTAGAAAATTATGGTTCCTTGACCCAAACATCCCATCCTAGATATTGTGCCATTTTACCCTCTGAATTCATCTGAAAAATAGAAGCCACAGTTCAGCCATGGTTCCCCACCAGGCATCTATTTACATGTGGTATCCAGAGCTCCTGTTTAAGTCCCATATACCTGATGGATCTGTAAAAACTCCATAAACAAAAACATTGCTATAAATGCATAACTCCAGTATGGGCATAAATGATGTTCTCAGTCTCACTGCCTTACTAGTTGCCTATGGTGATTTCTCAAATGCCTGCATAGTGTGATGAATGGCCTGGACCTTCAGGTCCCAATCAAAGGCCTCTGAGACATGAATGCAAGACATGCTTGTGTGCAAAGATTCAGTTGCTCACTAGCGTTTTGCTTTTTGCTTGACAAGAATTGCAGGACTTCTCCTAAGGCTTAATCATACCCTTGCCACTGATTAGTGAGATGTTGGATGGCACACAGGGTTAAACAGACATTTAATGTTATTGCTCTCTTAAAGTAGACAAACTCTCTCTAAGAAGTCTGGAAACACCAAAAAAAAAGGGGAAGAGCATGAGTACCCCAAATAATTCCCAATTTTGACAATGCAACCACGTTTCTCACAAAACGAAATAGTGCCCTCTGCTGTTCTTTCTCATTTCCCTCCGAGTAAAGGGATTTCCCCGAAACAATAGCGGCTTTCATGTCACTTCTGTAATTCAAGCCTTCTTGCAGTGTTTAGAGCAACGTAGTCACATGCTTTCTGTAGCCCAGGTATCAGACATGCAATATGTCGTCGTTTTTGTCCCTTAGAGCCCAGAGCTCTCTCCAAGGGCACACACTATTCATCTCATCTTCCTGAAGTTGAGGCAGGGTCACTGACAGATGGGCAAGTACACCATGGCTTGATCAGGGCTGTTTGTTTGCATCTGCAGCTCCCTGAATTCTCTCAGGGGAAGTATTCCTGGCAGGAAAACACTTCACTGTCACTATTTTTCACAGAAGACCGGTGTTTTTACATTGCACTGCATATTTTCTTATTACTTTGCACATTACCTACCTTTATCTTCTAGTGCTGGCTGTGTTAGCTGAGTAATAAAGATATGAGTGACTGAAGTCATTACCAGAATTACCATTTTTGGAGAAAAATATCTCTAACTGTCAACAGAAAACCACAGTTAAATCTGTCATTATTTATCGGTCACTCTGGAGTTGACCCCAAATGTGTGACTTATATTTCCAATAAGCATCTGCCAGAACATAAGAACAGGCTCTGCATTAAGGTATCTATTGACATGTCATAAATAACTAGTTATGGCCAGGGTGTCCCATTGCCACTATGAGATACAGATTGACATTTTGGGGCTTGTTCCACCTGAGTGACCATTTTCAAGATTAACTCCCTATGGAAATTCTGACTGACTAATTCTGGAGCTAATTTACCTTCTCTTTTATTAGACCAGCTGTGTGGTATCAAACTAGATCTGTAAACAACATGAAAGATTTTTGTTTTCTTGCCTGTCAATATGACATTATCTTAGTCATGACTTTTTCTCAGCCCCAAGATACCATAAAATAAACAGATTAAGGGTTAAAAAAACCTGCAAATGTCTGAAAATATTTCAAGAGTTTCCAGTCTGTCATGTGTCATATCACAGAGACCCCAACAGGTTATCATGACTTCTGTTTTGCCTTAAACCTGGCCAAAGTGAGCTGGTGCCCAGCGGAGCCCACCCTCAAGGCTGCCCAGCACCCACTGGCCTTGTCTCCACCCATGCTTTCCCCATTTGAATGAGCATTGCTGGACCTCCACCGACATCTATTGCCTCACCAGAGCTCCCTATCTCTCTGTTTCACTCCCTGATCTCATCCTTTCAGGTTATCCCTGCTTTGCTTTAAGCTAATGCCACCCACTCCTATTGTCGACATCTGCTGCCGTCCTGTCTGCGGACTGCTGCCAGCCATCCTGTTGTGCTTCTTCCACAACTGATGGTCCCAGCCCCTCGGGTGGGGGTCCAGGAAGCAGAAAGCAAACAAACAGGCCAACATCAAAGCAGACCTCGGCAGTCTGCCCCCACCCCCAGTTTCCCCTTCCCATCTGCTGACAATGAAAGAAACTTCCTCCAAGGAAAGCAAGGGCTTCTGAGCTTTACCCCCCATGGCTGAGTAGCTGCACTCTCTGAGCCCCTGTTTTGTGTTCCTTCCTTTCCTCTCGAGGAAAACCGAAGGAATAGCAAGGCTGGAGACATCTTGTTTGAAAAGCAGGGCCAAGCCAAGGACAATCCTAGGACATTATCAAAAATTATGGCAGCGAAAGTTGCTGCTCAGATGCCAATCATGACAATGCACCAAAAACACAGCCTTATGGAAGCCCGTGGAAGGTGTCTGCATGGCAAGACAACAGGCAGCTCCAAGAGGCTCCTGCATCAACTCGTGGTCTGGCCTGGCTGAGAGCATAGAAACGTGTTCTGCCCTAGGCTAGGGAATTCAACACACTCAGGAACATTTCCAGACACTGTGGCAAACCCACACAGAGTATCCTACAACTCATGTTGAATCTCATAAACTTTCCAGGATCCAAAGCCCCCTTGGAGGCAAAAAAGTGGCATGCTGGACATGGCCCCTCAACTGCTCACATTCCTGAGCTCTGTGTGGGGGTATTTCTGGGCACCACAAGTCTTCCCAGGCCGCAGCTGTGGTAGAGATTGTTTTAACAATCTAACTGTCCATGTAAACTGACTGCGAGCATTTCACAGCTTGTTTAACTTATTAATGCAGAGGTGGCAAATGATTCTAGACCCCAGGTCTCTTGTTGGCCTCGGCTTGGTATCCACCCAGGAACAGACCAAACAAAGCATCCAGTCACAGCAGATTTTTTTGTATTTGCTTTTTAATAGAGTAGTCTGTTTTTCATGTAAGAATATTATGTGAAATCACAGTGTTGTATGAGTACATGTGCAGATACAAAGGAATCTGGACTCTAATTTCCCAGACTCTAGAACAAGCCCTTCTGGCTGAGAGATTGCTCCACCTGAAGAAGAGAAGGGTCCAGAGACATCTTACAGCAGTCTTCCAGTATCTTCCAGTAAAGGGGGCCTACAAGAAAGCTGTAAAGTGACTTTTTACAAGGGCATATAGTGATAGGAAATGGGATAATGGCTTTAAATTAAAAGAGTGTAGGTTTAGATTAGGTATTGGAAAGAAATTCTTTACTATAAGGATGGTGGGGCACTAGAGCAGCTTGTCCAGAGTGGCTGTGGATGTCCCATCCCTGGAAGTGTTCAAGACCAGGTTGGATGAGACTTTGAACACAGTGGTCTAATGAAATGTGCCCCTGTCCATGGCAGGGGTGTTGTAACCAGATGATCTTTAAGGTCCTTCCAACCCAAACCATTCTACAATTCTCTCAATTCTCCAGTTCTCCAGGTTAAGTGGGAATGGTGGGAATTTCACTGTAAGGAAAGAAAATAATTCTCAGTTCAATAGAAATGGTCAAGAGAGAAGAAAGTAATAGAATATGACAGGTAAAATCCTTCTGTCCTCCTTCCTGCTGCCTGTATAATTTCTGCATTTTGCTTTAAGCAACTGCTACTGTAAACACTGAGCTATTATGAAATAGAACAGCCTGACTACACCACAGCATACTTTACAGGAAAAGGTGCAAAATGTGGCTGAAACTCTCAAGAGTGGAAAGGCATTCCTATGCAGCTTTCAGGATGCTTCTGCTTATTGGGATTTTAATATATTCTCTCTTAAGTGTCTGGTGGGAATGTGCCTGCCTAATTTGGATGGTAAACTAAGTGCTGCCTGTTTTGAACCTGCTGGGGATCATTGGAGTTTGTGTGAATTCTGTAGGAAGACAGGTTCAGGTTTAATTTTTATTATGTTGCTTTAGTCCTTATTAAGTGCTCGGTTATAAAGCATTACAACCGAGTAGATCCTCTGTGGATTTAGCCTGCAACAGAGAAGATTAAATGTTGGTCTTGTTAAATATTGGAATGACATCAATTTATTTTTATTTAATGAGATTATAATCTGGCTTCCTGTCTTCTCATGGCCCTAACACACTGATTATTGCAAATTTCACTCATTAGGCTTAAATAAACATCAACTTAGTAAACTATTTCTACTTTAAAAGAATAGCACTTTGAAACCCAGCTCATGGCTTTAATCTCCTTTTACTTGGCACCACATCAGGCCTAAAAGCCTGTAGTAAAGTAAATGTAAAGAAAGAAAAATGAAATTTCAAGAAAAGCAAAATGAAAGTTGTTGTAAAAGAGATCCTATAAAATATCTTATGTTTTAGTGATAGCTTTTCTCTCTCAAATAAATAAATAAATGAATAAACCCACTCTTTCTTTTTGCTAAGATTATATGATATGATTTAAGGCATGATTTAAGGCAGAATTTCTGGGGTTGCAAGAAAAAAGTTTGGCTATCACTCCTTGAAACAGAAACATGAAACAGTGTTTAGTGATAATCTCAGAGGTAAAAGAGAAAGGACTTTTCTCTCCTCAGTTCTCTGCTGTGAATCTCTCCATAAATCAGCCTCAGCCAGTGGTATGGCAAGAACCACTTGAGTGGGCAAGTTCTGACTGTTAACTTCAGATCTATACCAATTTCATTGATATTTTCAACCAGTGATACTTCTTACAGACAGGCTGGAATCTCACATAGAAGCCCAAGACAAAGCATGACCAACCCTTCTCAGCATGACTGAAGGCTGAGTATATCAGACAAAACAGGAAGTTGGGTTTGAACTTTCTGTCCCACTGGCTAATACCCATAGGTAAGGGCTACTTTCTAGCTTCCTCATTTTTTAATTGATCTTGACAGCTTTCTTAAAGTTTTAGTTTAATCCCATTGCAGAAGGAACAAAACCAGTGTCTCAAAAAATCAATAAATATTTCTATTTTGAAATAGAATCCTTGTTCCAGGGCAGCCTCCAGAAATCAGCTTCAAAGCTGATCATCAAAGTGATACAAACTTATTCAATGAATGTGTGCCAACAAGAGTTATGGCTAGAGATAAGGCTGGAAGTCAGGCAAAGTGGGATTTCCTACAAATTTCCATTAAGTCTGCAGGGAATCAGTAATGTTCCCCCTCACATTTTTAAGTCTTTCTGACACTGGCCTACTTGAAAAAAAAACAAAAACAAACAAGCCTCCAACTGTGTATTTCTTATAGGGAAGAAGAGACATAAGTTATATGGGCATCAGAGAGTCTCTTTGGGATGCATGTCAGTATTTTATCTTTCAATAATTCAATGAAAAAGATAAAAAACTGCAATACAAATGGACACATAAGGTCAGCTGGAGGCACGTGGTGGACCATAGCCCAAATATATTTTTTCTCCATGGTGTTTTGATTCTCAAAATCAGCAGAGATAGCTGGGCTCAGCCTAACAATAAATAAGTCCATTCTGCCATCTGCTGGCTCTTTGATATCAAGATGGTGAAAATCTGGTTAATTATAAATGTGATATAAATGAAGCAGAATATGCTTCAAAATATTCCCAAATCACATAAGAATGATCAATAAAAAGAAAACAAGATACTCAGAGTTGGTCTTAGTGTGTTGACGTATTTTGTTTTGCTATATCATTAACAAAATGATAATGTGATCTTGTTTCTTTCAGGTGTCACATGAAATTTTTATTTAAGGTAGATTTGAGAAGATAAATCAATTTGGTTGTGTTAAAATATTTGGGTCTGAAAGAAAGGGTTGTGGGTTTTTTTCCTCTCTTACAGTTTTATGGTCCAACTAACAAACTTCTAATCCCTTTAATATTAAAACACTATCCTCTCAATATTCCCTAGATATTATCCCTGACTTCTAGTAATTTCTGATTTATTTTTCAGGTTACAAGTTGCACTGTATTTTCTTTAACAGAAGTTTCTCTGCAAAACATGGTAACACTTTCTTAGCTCACTGTCATGGACAATGATGCTCTTAGACTTACTTTTAAATAAAAAGTAACTTTTCTATTTAGGTTTTTATCGGTTTTCATACAAGATGACTGTAGGTCAATGCAAGAGTCAGACAGCGTCACTGATTCAATGTGGAGCAGTTCTAGCTACCCCTGCCCTCAGAGCAGATTCCAGTCTTGTTTGCT
This sequence comes from Lanius collurio, assembly GCA_020086605.1. Lineage (NCBI taxonomy): Eukaryota > Metazoa > Chordata > Aves > Passeriformes > Laniidae > Lanius > Lanius collurio. The sequence continues at coordinate 19,948,034 of JACBWW010000002.1, read as the reverse complement.
TGACAGAAAAGTCTTTTACATTAGCCTGGAATAGTTTGGGAGATTTTTGGCAGTGTACAGCAGCATTTTTGCTGATGCAAACCAGAAAAGATGGCTTTGGTCCATAATAGTTCTCTTCTGACAGACACAAAAAAAATTGTGGGTTGAAGGTCTGAGGTTTAATCTAATATTTACTGGTGAATGCTTACTGAAATCAAATCACTTATATACTGTAGCAATAATTTAAGATGCTAAATGTAAAGTTCCAAAAACTGTAGGTTTCAGTTCCGGGTTTAAGATTTAAGATTAAGATTCTGTATTTAGAATTTAAGATTAAGTCCAAACACAATTTAAGATTAAGTTCTGGATTTAAGAGACCCTCTGATGCCTGTATAAACTACATCTCTTCTTCCCTATGAGAAATACATGGACCACCCATCTTCCTGGCAGTGATTTTACTCCAGAGCCTGGGTAAGCACAATTGTCCATAGAAGAGTAGTGAGTAGGAAATTTAGTAGGACTGACTTACACTGGGTGGAATCCTGTGCACCAAGCTTTTATCAGATCAGCAGAGACTGTGTTCTGGATAAAACCAGCCATTTCCTCATGATGGGGGAGCTACAGGGGTGATTTCTGAAAGAAATTGCTAGAAGCTTCCCCAAACTGTTCGTGATGCTGAGCTCATCACAGTTACAGTGACAACATCTCTGGGACAACATCGTTAAGAAGCTGGGGAGGGAGGGAAGACCCCGACACAACAGCAATTGAAGACAGAGAAGGGGGGAGTAAGAATAAGAGGTAGAAAAAACTCTGCAGACACCCAGGTCAAGGAAGGAGAGGGAGAAGGTGTTCCAGGTGCTGGAGCAGAGATTCCCCTGCAGCCCATGGTGTAGGCCATGGTGGGGCAGCTGTGCCCCGGGCACCCATGGAGGGTCACAGAGGAGCCCCTCCACCTGCAGCCCCTGGAGGACCTCACACCAGAGGTGCAGAGGTCCACACCATAGCACATGAATGCCCAGCGGAGAGGCTGTGACCCTGAGGAAGCCTGTGTTGGAGCAAGACTTCTGGTAGGATTTGTGACCCCAAGGGAGATTCACAATGGAGCAGTTTGTGAAGACTTGGAGCCCATGGAAAAGCTCATGGAGGACTGTCTGCCGTGGAACAGACCCCACACTGGAGCAGGGGAAGAGTGGGAGGAGTCCTCAAGAGGAGGAAGGAGTGGCAGAGACAACCTATGATGAAGGGACCACAACCCCCATTTCCCACTCTGTTGGGGGGAGAAAGTAGAGAAAATTTTGAGTGTAGTTGAGCCTTGGATGAAGGGAAGGGTGGGGGAAATGTACTTCTAAGATTTATTTCCCATTATTGTACACTGATTTGATTTGTAGAAAAATAATTTTTTTCTCTAGTCTGTTTTGCCCATGAAGGTAACTGGTGAGTTTTCTCTCCCTGTCCTTACCTCGATCTATGCTAGAGTGGCTTTGGTGGCCAGCTGGTATCTTGCCAGGGTCAGCCCTCCAGAGTGGGGAACAACCTGGATAGAGAGGAAAGAAATGTATTTGTCAGTATTCTGAAGCTGCAGACAATGCAATGATACACTAGGCTGGGACTACAGGAAAAGGTCCCTCCTCACATGTCCCTGGTACACTGAAGGTCCTGGAGGACTTCAAACAGATTGTTCTGGGACTTGTCACACATGATCTAACAAACACTTGGCCCTCAGAGGATGGAGTCTGAAAGGCTTCCTCTTATCATGTATCTTATGTCTTCCCTCAACAGGGACCTCAGCACAGAATTCAACCACAGGAAAACAAACATGAATGTTCACCATAAGAAAGAGTGAAGAGAAATTGCACGCATGTGTGGGGAAAAAAAACTTTAAAGAATTCCAGAAAAAGTTAATGCTGAAATGTTAGGCCCCAAATTCCATTCTGTTGAAGCTGGATTTACAATTTCTTTCTTAATCCCTAAAATAACACTAACCTTGGTGGTTGAGGATTATTCTACTCAAATACAGACCTTAATAACACAATTCAGGCTGAAATTTGACGGGGGAAAAAACCCACCATTTCATTAGATCTGCATGTGATGTGAATGCCCTCTGCAAGAGAAGGACTGAATCTCTTTTTTCCACCTAAAAATTAGGTTAAAATACACTACACAGTCTTAGCTAAAATACACTACACAGTGTCTGCCCACCATCACTATAATACCCACAAGCAGATCTTGATATGACCTCCTGGGGTACCTTATATATAAATAGCCTTGAATGTATCATTCTAACATTACAGTTTTATGAATTAAACAAATCTGAATAAGATAGTTTCAGGGCAACTAGCCCGTTTCAACTTATTTTATTTTATTTTATTTTATTTTATTTTATTTTATTTTATTTTATTTCATCAGGTCCTCAGCACAAAACTTCAATATATTGTCATTTTCCTCCCCTCTGAATAACATTTGTCTCAAAAAAAAAAAAAAAATGAGGTTATAAAAGTTAGCAGTGAAAAAAACCAAGCTTGTATCAACTCAGGCCAGTGGAGAGGGTTGCTCTGACAATAATATTCATATTCTCATCACATGCAGAATAGAGCTGTAAGGTGACATCTATTCAGCCTGTTTCATTAGTACAAGGAAAGTCAAGACCTTCCCAATATGCTGAGTGCAGAATGCCTTCACCCAACACTGTCAGCTCCCGGGGGGTCCAGACAACCTGCAGATGGAGCTGGATCAACTGGTGTTATCAACCCTGAGCCTAGAAAATGAGAAGGGATCAAAGAGAAGACTACAGCAAGGGACAGAGAGATTGCAACCTTTTGCAACAGCTGGTTTGGGAGTAGGCTGTGCTGCTTCAATCAGCCTCCAGGAAAGCTTTCTGGAATGGAGTAGAGAGTGGCAGCAATACACCAAGTCTGTCATCTGTGTTACTTTATTGTGTCACGTGTGATTTTGAGGAAGGCTAAAATGCAAACCAGGGATGTTGGGCTTCATATATGATACATTAACACAAGCATTTCTCCTATTACATGATTTGTACAATTCTAAAGCAGCCTTGGGAATGGTGCAAAAGGCAAGCAGGGTAATTTAATCTGAAGAGAACGTGACAAGCAATGAGCATGAACTAAGGTTATAGAAAAGGGTTAACCACAAAATCAGCTAAAAGAGAAAACTTCCTTTTTAATTACAGACTTACACATAACAGTGCACGTACAGAATTACACTGATTTTTGTAACCATTTAAAACTTGTTAACCAAAATTTTTACTTTGCTTTTACAGGAAGTGAATTTATTTTCTTTTTCAAATTGATTCCATGTGAAAAGTGAGTACAGGCAGCTCTAGAAAACACAACATATATTTTTCAGTATCAATACTGATAAAAAAGACAACCTTTCTACAGCAGAATTTGATTGTCTCCATGCTGCTAAATACTTTTAATCTCTCTCCAAACAAGGCTCGATGCATGAGAATGGCTATTGGAAATGGTCCATAGCCCATATCCAGCTCTCTGGGAACTGCTTCTTACCGTGACTCAGAGCCAAGACAGAGATTATTCTGGTAGTTCAAGTACTGATAATCAAATTAGCCAAGAAGCTCCCTGACAATGCTTAATTCACTACAAGAGGCTGTGTCCTGAGAATTCCCAAATCCACAATCAGAATATTCTGAAACTTTTTGAAGCCACCACTGTGAAGTGAAAGTTTAGAAATCACAGGAGTATGGGTTTATTTTCTACCAATCTCCTATGTTCAGATTGAATAGATGTAGATGCATCTCCTGATGGTTGTTATCCTCTGTCCTTCTTCCAGGTCACAGGAAGTGAAGGCAGCAACCAGCCAGCACTTCAGGAATCTCCCTTTTGTCACACCATGCCCCTGTCTCTTAAACATTACTTTATTCCACCAGTGATGCTGCTCCCCCAAAACTATTTTTCACAGAAAGAATACTCATCATCATAAGCTTGAATGAAAACAGGTAAGACCTACAGAATCATATGAACCAGAGAAAACTGAGTGCAGAAGTCTTCTCAAGTATTAGCCAGTGAACAGGAATAGGAAGCATCCCTGCTCTTAGAAATAAGATTCATTATGTAGTCACATTGGAATTATGAGGCATTTCCTGTGATTAATGTTTTCGCGTATAAAGAGCAGTAGCTTTCCAGCCAAAGTGTCCGTGTGAGTGGATCTCATGCCTAGGTTTATTTTCAGTGACCTCAAGGAATTGGCTTATAAAAGCTACATGGCACACAAACTGTCAATAGGGACATAAATGTCTTGCTGACTGTGTGACTGGCTGGGGCAGATGGCTCAGCAGAGATCTCATGAAAATGAGATTGCATTATGTGTCAATGTCATCTACTTCAAAGACCTGTCTGGAGAAGGATCCAAAACTTCAAGGGCTTTCTAGAAGAGAATCCAAACTTCTCAATTCACGGCTATAACCACAGGCTGATGTCATATAGTCTTGAAAAAGTTTCCAAGTCCTACTGGATCAGAAATTATTGGTATCAGATATAATGAGCTACTTCTTTTTAAAAGTTGAACTGAAATAAAAGGATAAAGAGAGGAAGAAAAACAATAAAGAAATTAACTGAATATTTTTAACTGCAGGGGAGTTTTAGTCTCAGTTTGAGGACATGGTTTCATTTAGCTTTAAAGAATTTTTCAGCCAAATCTAATGAGAATAGAATTTATATTGCTGGCATTTGCACAGAAAGCTTGTAGTATTTAACCATCAGACAATTGTTTTCTCATCTGGTTTATATCTGAGATTTGAGGAGAGACACATACAGCCTCTGCTGGGGGTGTTTTATACTGTAAAATCTTCCTCAGTCTCTACATTTAGAGGCAACTTCCATCAGCTTGTTTTAAGTACTTTCTATTATGCACTGTTATCCAGGACAAGATGGGGAACATTTGAGAGCTACTTCACCTGTGTACCCAACATAAGGAAACACCTGTAGCAGTATACAGAAAGATGGGTGTTTTAACAGAAGTCCTTTGAAAACGCACAGTACTTTCTTTCACTGCTACGAAAGGCCTAAAATAGGAATCCACTGACTCTGATCAGTTTGCAGAATGAAGCAAGGTTTTGGGGTACTAAATAGATAAAAAGCTGTTGTTCATCTAAATTCCCTCATTACATTTTAACCAGGAACAATTTTTGTACCTGCCTCAACTCACCAATGTCTGTAAGAAAATTCTGAATTATACATATGTAACTAGATGACCAAAATATTTTGCGTGGAAATTCATATTGTCTTCCTACACACTTCATAACCACTTTAAAGGCCGTAAGTGAGCATACATGCCACGTCTCTCTTCACCCCTGCCTAGTATAACACAACATGTGTCTTGATATGGCGCTTCAGTTTTGTATTTTGGAGATATAAATTATCAAACCTACCTATAAGCTGCCTTTTGTATGTAAAATCTCCACCAGATGGTGCCAGAAGTCCATGATAGTGGCCTCACTGTTCCGCCCCCGGCGCCCCCGCCGCCCTTTTCACAGGCATTTAGGGTGATCAGCAGAGCCTCTTCTTACTGTGCAAACTTAAGTATGCATATTCATTCTAAAATATATTTTGTTTTTCAAAAACTTTTGAGAAAAAAGTAAACAGTATAAGAAATTGTACACATTAGAAGAACAAAGTTATCAAAATTAAAGACAGTGCCCTGAAACAGGCAGGCTGAATGAGACATGCAAGACTGAACCTCAATATGTGACATATTACTATGATACATGAGTGATATATTTGATACACAAATGCGGCAGAGAAGCTGATTTTAATCTTTTTAGTTTGTATTTTATTATGGTAATTTCAATATTTCAAGTTAATAGAATAGTAGGTTTTTTCTATTTTTTTTTTTTTTTAATTTTTATATCTACCGTTGTTTCAGGGTCTGATATTTTTCTTCAGTTCCTCTAGTGTAAAACTGAAATTATTCCATTCCTCTTAACAAAGTTGAAACTGATATGTCCCAAAATGAGATCAGATTTGGGATTAGGCTGCCAAATCTGTACACTGAAGATTGTTAGATAATGAAGATACTAAGAAAAAAAAATAAATTTAACAGATTAGTCATTAAAAGCAAGAAGGAAAACTAAGCATGAACTACTGATATGTGTGGTTACTCTCAATCTTTTCAGATGAAGTCTTCCCCTCTGTACTGTCTTCTTTTCTGTGAAGTGGATGAAACACTTCAATAGGACTTCTGTCTCCTGCAGCCTCCTTTAATTTTTCAGCCTTCCCTGTGCATGAAAACTCCACAGCTTTGTGTGCTACAACATAACCCTAGGCATCCTTCTTCACTGCAAGGTGCTTCTGTCCTGAACTCCCAGACTCAGAAGCTGATACTTCACTTACCAAGAAATTCAAGGATTAAAAAAAATTAATTTTCACCATTATTCAACCAAAAAAGAGACTGGACATTTATTCAAATACAGCATCCAAATTGTTGGTTTTTCTCAGACTTCAGAGTAAAAATAAAAAAGACACAAATAATTGCAAAACTTTCCTTATCTCATCCACTAATGCACTGGACACATGCACCCTTCTTGCTCCAGCTGTGCTGCCTGAAGATATTACAATGTTGTTACTAACCCAGTGTCAACTGCACAGCTTCACTTGAAATCACACCTGCAAATCTGCCCATCATGCATCAAGGATGACGGCTCTCTGATCTGCTTCAGTCCAAATAAGACAGCTGGCAGAGATACTACATGGAAATTGCTTCATCAATTCTGGCTTATCTTGACTGGAAAAAGCTAGGGAGCCCTTATAAGAGTGACTCTGAACAGCAGGAGACACAGCAGGGATCCTAATGAGCAGTTTTAAGTGGTCTGACAGTGTAGCTTCAGAGTTGCAATTAGAAAAAGACATGAGAGAGATGGAACTTGTCAAGCTCATTGAACAAATACGTGTTAATCTGAGGGGAATAAAACAAGTCTCTTTTACAAAAAAATAGTGCAATATTTATTAGTCCTACTAATAAAAAACTGGATTTCACTGTTATGTGGCAGTTTCAGAGTTCAGAGTAGATTCTTTCTTTCTGTGCCCTTTCCTGAACTCATAGCACAAGCAAAAGAGTCAGGTTTCCACTTCCTCAGGAACAGTAAAGGAGGAGTTTCCAAAGACTTAGCAAAACTGAAATCACTTGGCCACCATATATCAGTCCAAAGTGCCAACAAAAATAAGTCTTTTTCAGTCAAAAAGAATAGTTTCAAAGTTTGGATTAAGTAGGAAGTAGATTTTCTCAAGTTTGAGAGGAAAAACCCCTAAGATAATTAGTTGTCATACAGAAATCAATAGCAGATCTTTCATGAATAGTTTAATTTAGGGATTATTACTGATTTAAACTGATTTTATTATTATTATTATTATTATTGTTGTTGTTGTTGTTGTTGTTGTTGTTGTTGTTGTTGTTGTTGTTGTTGTTGTTGTTGTTGTTGTTGTTGTTGTTGTTGTTGTTGTTGTTGTAAAGGAGCTAGATTACAGTACTGGCTTCTATAGTTCTATCCCTGATCTTGGGAGGTGGTTTTTCATTTCAGGAGTCTTTCAGGGTTACAAATAAACATATATTTAACACATAATTAGGACAATCTTGGTGAGTCCTTAAAGGATGAGGAAAGACAGTCATCACAACTTCTAGAGCTCGATTTTGATTAAGCTCCACGAAAGTTTCCAGAATCAGTTCAAGCTGAGTTCAAGAACACTTTTTAATAATAACTAATAAGAATTTTTTTGGAGGCAGTTGAACTACAACTAGATCTGGACAACAGATAATCATATTATTCCAGATGACCAGTGTAGAATAGAGCACATGTGAGTGGAAACAATATTTTTCTTTTTATTGATGCTCAATTTCAGACTCCCTAGTGATCAAAAGCTTTGTGAATTTGATGATTAAACAGGGACTCAGGTCCTTTGTGGAAAAAAGGTTTAATGAAAAAGGAGTAGAATACAGGTTGAGCACTAACTCAGATTGGTCTAGAAAAACGTAATGGCTACAGAGGATTCTCTTGAGCAGTATTTAGCAAAATTTTGAGATACTGAACTTGGGAGCTGTTGAAGATGAATCAAGGAAAGGCTTTGAATTGAGAAGGGTAAATGTGAAATCTATACTAAAATTACTACCTGAAACAGTCTGATTGATATTGTAACAGCTATATGGACTTTCTGAATTCCTTTTCTTGTTTATGGAAAGAAAGTGAATTTACAGGCAAACTCAATTTTAAGGAGCTTGTGAAATTAAAATTAATTTCCTGCCAATGAAAAACTATTGTAGTTCTCATACTGTAGAAGAAAAAGTGAAGCTGAGAGGAAAAGACAGGAAACCATGTCAAATTCCCTAAAATGACTGAGCAAAGCCAGGGAAAATCCATGTATGAGGTCAGAATTTTGATGTGGATACTGAGAGCTGGATACAATGCGTTTCAGAGCTCAGAGGGCTGGAGGTTGTGAATCTCAGTTAGGGTCCTTGCTATCCCCCTGAAACACCGAGGGACAGCTTGTCACCTAGGCCAGGGCAGTGTGTTTTTTGCTGGATGGATAGACACTGGAAAAAATAATTTTTAAAGTATTTTGTTTTTTCTTTGCCCTATGGCCCTCTTTTCCTGAAACAGCCTCAGGAAATATTTCTCTCTGCATCTGGGCCATTTTTGCATAGTTGTGTAGAGAGGAATAATGTCAAGAAGCTCTTCCATGTATCCTTTCCTAACTCAAGTATTTTCTTAACTTTTATATGCTTGCCAAATAGTTTCCATTCTGATTTTCAGTCCTATGTCCTCCAGTTAACCTCTAAGCTTGGACTTCAGTTTCAAATTATTATACTTCATCTTTTTACTTTATATCAACTATTCAAGATGGATTCACAGCAAAATATAGGAGACTAAATGGCTCCTTCTCAAAAGAGTGTTCAATGAGAAATATAAATAATAAATGTTTATTTATGGAAAAACAGCTAAGTGTGGGAAACTTATTTGCTCACAGAAAAGTGCTATAGCTTCACCATTCTATTTATTTTTTTCATTTTTTTTAGGTAAATACTTCAGGTGTGTGTAATGATCAGCATATACTACTAACTGATTAAAAATAATTAAATGCTACAATATTTGTGCTTCCTTTAAAACCTTGAAAATGCAAGTGTATTGCAAGAAGAATAAAACATCATGGGACATAAATTCTGTGATTATTGGTAAAATATATTTTTCCTAACAGCATCCTATGAAGAATGCACTAAATAAGCTGATATTTAATAATGATTTGATTTGACTGGTTGTAGCCCCCTCTGAATATTGCAATTTTGGTGAAATATTTGAAATTTGACACAAAGGTAAGAAAGAAAGAGAACATGAGAATCAGATTTTTTTTTGCAGAGGAAGAAGAGCTCTTTTTTTCCCCAAGTGTCTTTTTTTCCTATTTTTTAGTTAGCTTCTTTAGTCTTAGTTGGGGATTCCACTTGCTTTAGAAACAAGGAAAGGGGAAAAATTTGTCTTTGCACAGGATTTTTTTTCTTCTGGTGATTTAGGAATGCAGCGGCAGTTAGTCCTTTCATAAAGCTAGGTTAAAGGTTTAGTGTATTGGCATCCTAAGTGTACCATAAGGGACTCTTCTCCTTTTTGTAACTGGAATTCATCTTCCCTCAAATTGCACTTATCTGATTTTTTTTAAATAGGTGTCAACACCAACACTCAAGAAATTGTGTCATGATCCTCCATGCCTGTTGCTGCATGCCTTATTTCCTGTGAGATGTTGATTGTAACCTCAGTAGCTAGGAATCATCTTTGACATGAAGTCCTTTGGGGGTTTTGTGTGGGTTTCCTGTTTGTTTGTTTGTTCTGGTTAGTTTAGTTTCCTTATGTTTTTCTCGAAATTCACAGAGAAACACGTTGAGGTATTTCCCAGCCAGAAGCAATGTACCAGGCGAGGATGATTTTTACACTTTTTAGAAATCTATCTTTGATTGCATTTATATTTCAAAGGCTGCCAGCAGTGGTAAAATCAAAGCCAAACTAAAATAATTCAGCTGTCTATTCTTCTGGAAGGGTTTTTTGTTGCTTTCTTAACGCCTATCTTTTACCAAAGAGTTGGCAAATTATTCATATTTTATGCTGGGTTTTGAGTTTAATTAGATACCTTTAATTAGATTTAGTTTAATTAATATTTAATAAACCATGTGGAAAAGCAATATCTCTTATTCTGAGATAATTTTCTTTCTACTGTTTCTAAAAGTTAAAAATTATTTTGACAGTACGACTGTGTAAAAAAATAAATTTAATTATAAAACTCTATTGGATATCCAAAAAAGCATAGACTGAGTAAAAATTTAATGTTTTGAAACTGGAATTATTACATGACAAATATTTATATTACAGATTTTATTTTCTCCTAGAAAAGCAGACATCAACTAAATAAAGATGTAAGTTCAAAGCGCTAAAGAGTATCATGAGGTCTTTCTTTCCACAATTCCAACCCTCACACTCAAGCATGGGCATTGAATTCAAACACTGTAAAAAGAGACATTAGGACCAAGGCTTCTTTTTAGAAGTATTAAATTATAAACTATTGGTAATTACTTTGATTAAATTTTAAATTGTTCAGCAATTAAGGGTTCATATAAACTGTGTCATAAATAATTCTTATAAATTACTGTATTAGTAGAGTGGGAAAGGACTTAGATAAGGGCTTCTCTCTTCTGAGTTCCATTACAAATTAATTATTTTTCAGAGGCAGACCAATTTTAAAACATTTCAAGAAGATGTAGAAGTCTTATTTTTCTTCTGAATATCTTTCTATTTTATCTCATTTTGGTCTTCCAATAGGAATTATATGACCAGCTTTTGACACTGATATACCTACCCAATAGGTAATAAGCTTTCGTATGAGCAGTGGCTCAAATTCAACATTGTTTCCAAAGAGCTTCCAGTTTTAGAAAATGGGGCCTGAATATTCAACAGAAAAGGTTACATTTTGGTGTTCATTCTCTGCTGCACTTGACAGCAGACTGATCACCTTCTCTATCTCAGCCAAAACTGATAAAGAAATAGTTACTGATAACAGAAATGTGATCTTAAGATACTCTAATTCTTTTAATTGCTATATAGATGCATTAAATTATCTACCAGGTTGTTCTCAGATGAGCAGCTACACAGTTAGTTTATTATGACAACTCAGAGGGTTTAAATATTGCTTTAAATACAGTTTTATATCCCCAAACTTATTGTTCTGCAGCAGTACTAAAAGATGTCTTGAATTGATTCAGTAATCATTTAAGTATAAAGATGAAGCAGTAGAAAAAGGAAAATAGACCTTCTGCCATTTTGTCAAAATTTGCACAATGAATTGTATAACTTTGCATATCATCTTACTCATTGTTTGAGTAGGACAGCTTTGCCAAATAAAGCATTCTTTACTGTCCATGACTGAATGTATTACGCATGTGAAAATCCAATTTTTTTGCTGTTTAAGCTTTCAGTTAGTCCAGCTTTATCCCACAAATCATTATAATTTCTCAAGTTTAAAATTTGAATGCTCTGGAAAAAAAATCTTCTATCAATATTTACCTCCTCAATGAAAAAATAAATCAGCATTCAATTTTTGATGAAATAGCAAAATTAAAAACATACCTAAAATAAATGTCTCTTCTTTGATATATATATATGTAGTCTGTGTTAAATCTGAGTCTAGATCCAAAGTTCTCAGAAATATATTGAATTATTTCAATTGGTATCCTTGGGCTTTGGATTTGGCACTGTGAAAGCCTGGAATGGTTTATTTGAAGACTGCCTAAAATAGAACTGAAATAGATGTCCATTCTATCCTTTTTCAAAAATCACACACATCTTAATAAATGCTGATCTTTCATGGCATATAATTCAGATTTTGAACATGCAGCCACTGCAGGTTCAGTATTTTTGACAGTAGAGATACCCAATAGGTTGTACAAGATTGATTTAATAGTTTTAATCAAGATCCATTTCAAACCTAAGTAGCCAGTAGAGGTTGCTCCAAGCTATTTCAAAACACAAGGAACAATTATTTTCACTAAAGATTTGAAAAACAGATGTGAGGTTCTAAATAAATATGTTGAGGTAAATGTGACTTAGCTTGTTCTGCCAACAATTAGATAAACAGCAAAAGCCTGCAAACTATTCACTACATAGATACATTTATGCATTTAAAATATATATTAAATCGATAGAGCTAGATCCCCTAAACAGATCTTAAAGTTCCAATTCACTGCAGAGAATTACTCTGACTGGTTGTCATTCTCCTGCTGTGGGTAAGGGATCATCCAAATCACATTCCATAAGGAAAGCCATGGAAGAGATACATCAACAGCTTAAAAATTAGTTCTTCTGGCAGAAATTGGTATGTTTTTTGGCTTGTCAATTGGTAATGATTTTCCATGAGTAGCAATAAACACTCCTCACCACTGTCTCAGACAGTGAGGACTAGAAGTGCCTTTTCCATGTGGGCTTTGTTGCTTTATATTCTACAGATGTGCCATTAAAGGAGCCTTAACAGTAGCTATAGACTTTGGCGCTCATTCCTGCAGCCACATGATCTGTCATTTATTACTTTACTTTTTCACATTTACATTAATTTATTACATTACTTTTTCCACACATCTCTTGTCTGAATTCTTATGTGTTTTCTCAATGACAGCATGCACAAATAGTACTTCGTCGTATGGCTCTGTAGTGAAAAAGAGCTGTTTTCTGTGAACAAGTATACATTTGCTTTATTTAAGAATGTGAAAGGATCTAGTGAACTAATGGAGCAATTTCTGTTCCTTGAATTAAGTAGTATATATCAGATGTGAGATCCAGGAACTTAGTTGGAAAATCAAAATGTAAATTCTATCATCGATTCACAGGAGATGGCAATTTTACAGCTACTTCTATATAAATGCTCAAAGTCTAAACACCAAGATGGGTAGACTAGGATGTCTTCATTTAAGTGACAAAACAGATGCCTCAGAAATTTGATGGAAGACCATTTATAGAGCACTGTCATAACCAGTGTGTAAATGACAAAGTGGTAACAACAAATGTGCCAGAGGAGGAATAATGCTGTAGTTAAATGTAGCTTAAAGTCATTAAAAAATTAGCACAAACAATAAATTTTGATCTAACATTTATAACTACTTTCAGAGACAAATATTCAAAGAATGCAAAGAGGCAGAAGGAATTCAGGAAGCAGACCTGAATACCAGCTGGGTCAACCAGACACTTGCAGACCTTCTATCTGTAGGGTATTACTGTAAAGACCATCTCTGTAGCAGGGGTTGTGACATACAGGTACTGAAAGTCTCTAGGAAAATTAAACTCCCCTGTCCAGCAAGAAATCACTACAGTAACAACAGTCCTTAAAAGATCATCATAAATGTGTGAAGGTGTTAAAAGAAAATCCAAAGGAGCAGTTGATCGAATGAAACAATTGAAACAGCATAGAGTTTGTTAATCTCAAGGTAAATGTGTATTCCTCATCAAAAAAATGTGGTAATGCAGTGAAAAAGTTGCAGTAATGTTAAGCTTCAGAGTAAAGGAAGCTATAACAAGTACAAAAAATATTATACAAAGAAAATAAAGAATAAATTTCCAAAATTCTGAACTCTTTTCCAAATGTAGGAAATGAAAACAAAACCAGAAACCAGCAATGTACCAAGATCTTTGACAATTTAAAGACAAAACCAAAGTTAGGCCAAAAAATAATTTTGAGGAATATTTTACTAGAGGCTAAAAAGTTGGGATAATGTTGTTTCTCAAACATGGAAGAAAAAAAATCTTTCCACAGAGTCATTAGGACTGGTAAATGACTGAAGTGTAAATAGAAGATTCACAAGCAATAAGACTATTTGAGGTAAAAATAAATAGGTTAGTGTTATTACTTGCAGTAAAGGAATTTAGAGACATTCCCACAATGGAACCTTCTTTTAACAAAGTGACTGTGAGGAGCTACATGAAATTACAGCCTCACTAGAAAAGCCTTTGGAAAAATGCAATTAGGTAAACGTAATCAGTTCTTGAAGACTGGAATTTGAGAAATAAATGAATTAAGTATAAATTAATACATTCCACTTCAACATATTTTTTGATTGGGGGAAGGAAAAGTGATGTCTGTTTTATAAATTATTTCAGAGAATAACAGTAGTAAATTGACTTCCATACCAAGAAACAAATGCAAAACTTTACATTAATATATAGATAGATATAATTTTGAAAGGAAACAATCACCATGCTTTGTGTTTCAGTGTCCATTAAAGAACTCTGAATAATTATCATGAAGGATAGCCAGTTTGGTAAAATGAACCTGAAATTTCGGAACCCCCTTTTACATTCACAATGGCCTTAAAACCCAAGTCAAACTGTGCAGATGTGAATCCCAAAAATTTCACTGAATTGCATTGGGCTTATTTCACATGTGTTCTCATCTAATGGATGACAAATGAGAAAAGGAAAGAAAGGGAAAAGGTCTTGTTCTAATCCAGAAAACATAGTCTTAGTTGTAATTCATACTAGAAAGGCCAAAAAAGATAATATGGTGTACAAAAAGCTCTGATTTTGAATTTATAATTAATGAAATGAAGGAGCAAAAGGTACAGAGAAATTGTTAATTTTCCCAATGGTGATATTTTATATGCTGTTGCAGGGAATTAGTGAGATTTGTATTGTTGAACCTGCTCATAATCAATCAGGAAAAGGAACTGCAGGATAATATTCTACTAATATTAATCAGCAATACTTTACTGATGACACATAGGATCAAGAAGAATCCTGGTAAATATATGGAATTAAAATATGCTGAGGACTTACTGCACACAAGTTGCAGACACAAACTAGAGTTGAAGAAATCCCTAAAAACCCAGCCTACTACAATGCCACTATTTTAAACCTCTTGCTTTGCTTGTGGGTTTAAAAGAATTTATCATTTGACTGCCCTTTGACAGAGGATGCTGTATTAAGGACAGCATCCTTAAGAGGATGCTAGGACCTTGGCTGTAATTCCTGTGTTCTGCAGAAAGGGTGGATTGAAAGAGGGGAAACACACACTTTCACCAAAGTTCACAAAGTAAATTCACCTGCATGGTCACCAAAGTCAGGTGATGTTCTCAAAAGGTCACTATATTGTTCAGAAAACATATGTGGAGTCTTTCTGAAATTGCTTGCTCTTTAAGAATTGTGAATATGAATACAAACTCTGTGGAACTCAGGATTAAAGTCTGATACCTTGCAAATGCTGAATTACTTGTGCTGCTAAAATGAGAAATCACTGTTCATGATATTTGTGGGTTTTAGACTCTCCTTCCCTGTCTCAAAAGGACAATAGATAATTGCAAAACAGTGGTAATAATGTCTTTCTAAGATGAGCAGCAGCGTCTGGGCACTCTGTGCAGAATGAAAATGTGAAGACAAAGTCCTGCCTGTCATGAGAAAACTTCTGATGTTACAAAACCAAGAAAAAAGTTATTGACACTTTAAGAATTTGTGAAAACTACCTTGTCTTATTTGATTTACTGGTATCCACCATAACTTTAACAGCTGCAGATGTTCTTATGTTTCATTATCCCTTTTTTATGACTCTTGAGATTTGAAAGATGGAAAAACAGCTTCAAGGATTTAATGTATTGTTACAAGTCCTGAGAAGAGCTGTTTATTTTAAAAGAATATAAATCAGAAGATCTATTAAATTATCGCTCTGTTGACAAATTCTCTTTTAGGCAAAACTACCTAAATGTAATTGATCTTCACTGTTTTCTTCACTGTGAAGAATTCAGACCATTTGAATTGTCTGAGATTCTGATACCAAGAAAATACACTTTTGGAGACATTTGGAGGAAAGTAACTGTAAAGAGTGTTCTTTCTCACTCTCTTCTTTTGTCAACAGCTCTTGGGACAGAAGCAGTACAGAAATATAATTTCAGACTGGTTTTCAAACAACACTAAAATTGAGAAACTGGATTGGTGAGAAGATTTATTTTGAGGAGATAAAAAAATGGGATTAATTGAAATGTCAGGTCCAAACTATTTCCTTATTAGTCCATGGGCAGACTTGTTGTTATACATTTAAGTCTAGAATATCTAGATTCTGTTAGTGACTTCTGTCTTAAGCCTC
Organism: Lanius collurio; assembly: GCA_020086605.1. NCBI lineage: Eukaryota > Metazoa > Chordata > Aves > Passeriformes > Laniidae > Lanius > Lanius collurio. The sequence continues at coordinate 19,931,937 of JACBWW010000002.1, read as the reverse complement.
TTGTAGTGCCTATAGCAGCAATCATCCATGTCTTCTGAGTCAAACATAGTCTCTAAGCAGGCCTAAACAAATCTGTTTCTCTTTTTTGTTTCTATGCTGTTACACCACGAACAGCAGACTTCCATTGTCACATATGTCAAATATTGTATGACCTGATTCATCAGTAATATTCGAGACTTTTGAAAAAACTTAGCTACTGAAGTACAAATAGTATTGATTTTACAGTCATCTGCATGACTTAACCAAGACATATGTATTGAAGTAAATTTTCAAAAATCTCCACAAAATATATAGATTTTAAGTAGATAACTTATAATTAAAAAGTGTATTTATTGTCTATTTTTAAAGTTCTCACTCACTGAACAGATTTTTAATAGCATGTGAAATTCAGTATTAAGGTATGCAATGATGCACATGGGAAAAACGCATAATGAAGAATGTGGTGTCACTATGGATAGTCCTCTGGAAACAACACCCCCACATTCAATGGTGGTCAAAAATGCAAACTTAAATTGAAAGGAAACAAAGGAGAACAAAACAGAAAATATCATCCTGCCAGTAAACAAACCTATAATGTACATATGTGTTGTGCAATGCACACTCAGTGCATATTTTTAGTAACAAAGAAGAAAAAATATTCATCTGGAACTTAGAAAACTGCAGGTAAGTGCCAAGAACAGCCAGAGGTATGAATGCCTTCTGTAGGTTTCACATTGTAGAAGGACTGTTTGTTTTAGAAAATACATGATTCAAGAAGAATAACCATGAAGGCTGAAGAGAAAACTAATGTGGAATACTTGTCTTAAAAGATCAGGAATCAAATTTAACTGAAATAGAAAGAGTACCTTTTCAAATGTCACTTAACTGGGGTACTCCTGGCCGCAGAATGTGGTGGGAGCCAAAAATATCAAAAAGGGATTAGATAAATTTGTGAAGGTTTGGCCCACTGGGGAATATTAAACCCATTAGTTCAGATCCAACCTCTGCTTCAGGAAGTCTCTACATCGCTAATTGCCAGAAGCTGGGTGTACAGGGAAAAGATTCCTCTGTTCTTGTCTTTTATATAGGAAGCAATTTCTCTGTTCCAGTCTGAAATTTCTGATTAAATTTAGAGAGAGCAGAAGACCACCTTGCAGCTGGTGTGCCAACAGATTCGGCTGTAGTTGGACTCTGTATTTTAAAGCATTTGTGTTGGTGAAGTAGCATAATTGCAACCTTCTTTTCTCATAAGCATTCATAAGATAAGAAAACATTTATTTCTGACTAGATCTTGCCTGGATGCATAACTCATGATCATAGCTTTGGGGGCAATCATGTATGTTTGCCAATGAGCTATGGGGTAGCAAATGCTTTCTCATCTCTAATTTATGGCTGCAAATTATTATGATTACTTTGCCATTTGTTTATGCTGTTTGGTATTTTAGGGTTTGTTTTTTTACGGCAAGAGTGGATATTTGTTCTTGATGCCATATTATTATTGGCAGAGATGATTCATAACGCATGGTGTTCCCAATAATGGCCTCATTCTGTGGTCTCAAAAACTGGTATCAGATTTACTGGGTTTGTACTGTTATTTGTTTTATAAAATTTACTTTCCTGTGTAAGGACCTTGTATTTCTCCATCTGCCCTGTTTCTCCAGCTGGTCTGGCCAAGTGCTGGAAGGCTATAAAAGTCTATCTTTTCTTTCAAATGATAAACTGTGTGCTATTAATCTCTCTCCACACTGTTTAGTGATTTAGAAAACATTGTGGAGTCTTTTTTCTTCTGAAGTTTCCATCTGATCATTTACACACAGTCACAACCACATAACCATCAGACCAACTCCCTTTGTCTTCTCCAAAGCAGTAATTTCCTCTTCTGACAGGAAGAGAGAGGAAGTCACAATATTTCCATCACCGTCACTTCAGTGATGAGAACTAGTTTCATGAATGCCAGAATGCAGCTCTTTTTGTCCTGTGACTGGGAGAAACTCTGCCTATAATTTGCATTTCTCAGCGCTCTTCCCTTGCTGGGAAATTTACTTGAAATGATTAAACTGAGCCCTGGTTCAGTTGCCCTTTTGGTAGCCCATCCTTCCATTCATATTAGTCTCTCAGATGAAGGAGCTGGTCTGGGTTGATTGGTAAGAGACAGTCCAGTCTTCGGTGTCACCACTTCCCCTGCACTGGCAGAGCAACATCCAGGGAGGTGGGTGAGACTGGGCCAGTGGACACTTGTCCTCAGTCCTCTGACATCTCTCTCTCCACAGCAACATCAAGAATTTGGACCAAATACAAAACCAACTCCAAAGTTCCTCTGGTCTTCAGCAGTGCTGAGTTAATTCAGTTAAAATCCTTCCATCTCCCGAGCTTCTTTGTGGTCCCCATTGTGAATAGAATGAGTAGGACTTGCCTCGTGTGTCTCTGACAATGCAGAGGGCTACAGCTTAGGAAACACTCCCTGCTCTCCTTACAGTGAGTAGGGAGAAAGAGGCATCATTTGAACATGGATCATCTGCACTGCTTTAGATCCCTACTTTGAGACAAAGCAAACCCTGGAACAGCCTATTTCTTTTCTTCAGGTTGCCTGCAGAGACAAGCTGGGGCATGGGCTGAATCTCCCCAAGAGAATAGAGTTTCATGGCATAACTTAACTAGCTTATCAGTGAGCTGCTGTCAAATGAGCAATCCTCATTCCCTCTTCTTTAATGCTTCAGGTTTCCCTCACACCTTTCCTTTGGGTGGTGATTTTTCTGACCCAAATTGATGACCCAATTTCTGGGCCATAAGTGGCAGAAGAGCACAAACCTTATTTTTCAGGGCTAACTTCACACTAATTTGGTTTCTGGAACCAGATTCAAAGGTCCAAAAAGATCAAAGAAATTGGTGGGAGAACACTGAAGCAATAGAGGACTCCATTTCAGCAACAGATGGTACTCAGACTTTTCTGTATCATCTTTCTCCATACATCATGGTTTCAATTGATTGCTGTGAAATAGATTGGCTTCATCAGGCTTATAAATTAACATTTCACTGTAAAGACCTTCCCAGCTTCATGCACAGTTTATCCCAAAAAACTTTGGTGCTAGAGAAAGGCTCTGAAGAGTGGCTACCTCCCAGGCTTAGCTGGTGAAGAGTGATGAGGAAATGAAGATTTATATTTGGATGCCATCAGACTCACCATTCTCAAAGAAAGGGAAAGTAATTAAAAATGGATCTCTATGAAGTTCTCTCTTTATGAATAGTTGCAGCTCTCTGTTTAGCTTTGTCATTTAAGCAGGTGGTCTCCAATGTTGATTTCTCTGTTCTGTGAGAAACAGCACTGACTTTTTTTTTAACAATTATTTTTGAGCTATTAAAAAAGCCTAGTTTGCATAAAGGCACAAAGATTTGAAAAGAGATGGTTTTCCACTGAGTGTTGTACGAGAAACTGTGAAGAGTATATGAAGTCACAATGTCATATGGATTTGCTTAGATTGGAGGAATAATAATTCACATGTACACTTTATAGTCTGTGTGCTAAAGCTTAGCACTGCCTTCCTTTAAATCCTGACATGTGTTTTTTTCCTAGTAGAACAGAACAGAACCTAAATACTTGGTAAGTGGCGTAATGCAGTGGTAAAATGATAAAACTCATATTCAGCTAAAATTGTTCTTTACTGCCCTCTTGTTTCTTTTGGCTCAAGCAAGAAGAACAAAGGAAAAAATGGAAAAGAAAATCTTAATGAAAATAGGGAATGGTGGTGCCAGACAGAGGATGTGACCTGTCAGAACACTGATCTCAGGAGATTACTCTAGGAATCTCAGCCAGGTTGGCAGCTACTGTTTGCAGCTTCTTGCTCCAACATCACACAGAGGTTCCTAAAGACAAGCAGTCAGGGATTTTCTTCACTGAGTTTTAACTGACAGGATCCTGGGTCCTTTCAAGCAGAGTGTGTTTTCCAGCAGATTCCAGGCACAATCTTATTTTCTTTTCTAGCACATGGTGTATCATTGATGAACTGAAAGGATTTTCCTTTAATTTAGCTTAAGCAGTGCACGTCTGTCTTGTATGTATTATTGTACAGATGCCATAGCTATTTCAAACTGGATTGGGCAAAAGTTTTGAGGAAAAGTCTAAGGCCTGGCAGATGTATGCGGAATTAAAAACTGCTCTAAAACCTGAGGAAGTCATAGTGATTTTGTTAGGCTGTTGTTCAGACATTAGATGACTAACCTGGACTTTTCCACCATTAAATGGAGGTGTGTAAAAGAAGATGGATGCAAAGGTGGTAACATAGCCTTGTTAGCATGGCTTCACATCGCAAATAAGCCACAGGGCTCCAGACACATCTGTAATTCTGTGAAGGCCTGTTCACAATAGACTGGACTCCTCTGATTAGAGACTCCATCCTTGATCTAAACTTGCAAAGTGTATCTTCTCCCAGATATTGATAATACTTCCATAGATAAAGGCTGTCGTAAAGTGTGTGTGTTCTCCATTACTCTGAATTTCACTTCCAACAAAATCAAGTTTCAGTACAGTAGTTCCAAAAACTGCTTAAGCACCCACTCAGAAGTTACCATTAAGGTCCTCAGCCCTTTATGAATCATCCAGCCACTTAAAGAAACTGGGAAAAGAGATATTTTGAGGGAGATAATATCAATGAGGAAATTTTAAAATAATCCGGAAAACAGATTTTTCACATTCCTTTGTTAAGAATAATATTAGCTGCCTCCTGAGACTTAGTAATAAACAAGAAAATATTGCACTGAATTTTGTAGAGAAATGCCCTGAGGTTGTCTGGTCTGGAAACTGAGCAGAAATCTCTTGAGAATGGAAGTCTTTCTCCCATGCCTTAATACAGACAGACTTAAACTGATATTAGAGTGGTATGTAGTTACTTATGCAGTGATTTTAGAGAAGAACCATTTTCATACAGATCAGGGATTAATAAATTGAAAAACACTGAAGAGATTTAAGTAATTTTGAACCTCAGAAGTGGTAATATGACTCACTGAATAGTATATGCAACTTTAAATTGTTTTCATTTACGCCTTTTATTTTCTTCAGCCCTTCCTTCATCATACACAAAATCTATTCATTATGTATATAGTAGTCTGAAATTACATTTGCTCATCTCTGAACCAATAAAAAAGATCGGATATTACCAGTAGTTTCAAGATATGACATGTTTTGGTGCATTTTTTTTTTTTTTTTTTTTTTAATGTTGAAAGAGAGAAGTGTTACCTCTGTCTAAAAGGAAAGAGAGGAGACATGTTGGGCTAAGCTATGTAGCAGCAACTCTGTGTAGGTCCAAATCAACATCTAAGCCTCTACTTCAGCCTCCCTCAACTCTACTATGAGCTGCTAAGGTGTCCCTTTCCCACTGTAAAAGAAAACCACTCAGTACTATTAGCTTTGGAAAGAAATCCTTCGACCAACCTTGTTCTTTTGATAGATTTCATCCTTTGGGGAAAGAAGAAAAAGAAAGTAATTAAATTAGCAAGTTGGCCAGCTTCAGTGGAAAGGAAATAATGATGGGCTGTGCCCAAGGTAGAACAACACACCTATTTAATCTGTGCCTATTTTTGAACTGTCATTTACTTTGATTTATAACCATGGTTTTGAAATATTTTAATGACAAGAATGTAGCTCGCTCCAAGATTTGAAATAGCAAAAATGTCAAAGCCAATAAATATCACGCTTTGAATTCAGACAATAAACCAAACACACCAAGAAAGAGCCTTTATTTTTTGATCAATTAGGTATGTGCAGCAACTAAACTGTTTCTGAAGAATTTCAAGAGAAGGGGCAGTCTTCACTAAAAAGCTGTCCTCTGGCCCATGATGTCACTGTTTCATGGACCCTGTCAGGGAGATACTTTATTTGATTTTGACATGATACCTTGTATTCAAGTGCACTCTGGTGTGTGTTTATGTTCATACTAAAACCAGTTGCCAGACTTCCTGGCGCATATGGTAAACTTACATACTGTATGCCAGAACCAGATCCACTATGAGAAAGTGTCCTAAAGAATCTTCATCTTTGATGACTTTTGAAGTCAGGAAAAGGAATAGACAGAGAATTTTTCACGTGTAGCTCACTGGATCAGATGTATCTAACTCAAATACTACACATAAATCACAATTGTGTCCTGCTATTTAAAGAGCAGCTGGTATAAAAAATGTTCAGGTGATGTCTATTTAACTGCTACTGGGCAAATAAGCATAGGTGTCAATAGACACTGTCTTGGTAAAATCGCCAATCTATTGGTGAAATAGACACTCTACAGGTAAAAAAGAGCAAGCCAAGTTAAACTAAACAACAGCCCATATACATCCCCCTTTCATTACCACTGTTGTTGAAGCAAACCTCTCTTTGTGTTACTGGAATGTTTGCATAAGTTTTATTACTTTCCCATTTCCAGACTGCACTCCAACCTGAGCTGAAGAAATACCACAAGAAAATCTGCTCTTACTGAATTTCCAGATGCTTGTATTAGGTTGGCCTGTGACTTGTATTGTATCCCCCTCTTCCCTCCTCTTCTCTTTACAACCCTCATGATCCTGGTAGATAAACAACTTGCAGATGTGTTAAGCAACACAGATATCATCTTCACTCAGCTGCACTGTCCTTTTTCTATGACCTAGCAGGGGAGAGGAAGGGAAGACTCAAGGACTGTGTGGTAAAAAGATGATCGATATTGATCTTCCTTTATCTTCCCCATTACACACACACAGAGACATGCACACAAACTCACAGAAGTTTCCAGATTTCAGTCTAAGCAGACAGAAAAATATTGCTGGAATTAAAAGAGCTTCCTGACATATTAGAGAGGGAAAATGTATCTCCCAGAAGAGAATAGATGATGAAAACCACAGCACAAACATCAGGGCAGAGCAGCTTCTTATAAGCTGGTTGAAACAATCAGTTTGGGAACTGGCTTTGGTTTCAACAACCATGCAACTTAGCTCCTCCATATCAGCCTTCTCAGGAGTTATCTGGTTTTAATTTCTTGTTTCCCAGGGGAAAATTGTAATGGTAACAATTATCATGGACAGCAGGGTCAAGACTGTAGTTTATTCCCAGTGAGGCCAAGGACAGGAGATTGTTAATCAGCTCCAAAGGAAAGGGATGTCGTCCCTGCTGAGGCATCTATACAGCACTGCTTGGACATTTTCTTTAAGGGTCACCATCTTGCTATCTTGCTATTCACACAGAGAAAACAAGGTTCATGCATGCTGCAGCAAGAGGTGGCAAAATCTACAGTATTCTGTGATGTGAGAGGGATGGTTCTAGTATTTCTGAGCATCCCACTTAATCCACTATTGCCAAGGAAAGGGCCCAAGGCCAGCATCACCTGCATTCTCTCTGCTAAGCATTTTTATTATAGTAAGATTAGATTTCTGTCTTTCTGAAAGATGGGAAAGAAAAGAGAATATTTGTTTCTGCTGTACCCACTCCAAAGAATGGGAAACTCTCCAGAGAGTGGGTGAGCAGAATTGCTCCCTGCTTTTCTTTTTTATACACTACAGTACTTTTCTTTATATTATTTCTGGAGATTTTGTAACTAGAAAGCTACTGCTCAGTCTCCCCTAGAAATGCACATAATGCTGTAAGTGCTTAATTTATGGTCAACAAGTAGAATATAAAGTATACACAACCTATGCACTTACAGGTATCATGTCGATGTGAATAATTAAGTTTAACCTGTGGCACAGTGGCAAATAAGTGTTGGGAAGCCCTGATTCCAGCTGTACCAAGATGGCTTCATGGCAAGTGAATCCTCAAGAGGCACAAATTGATGCTCCCTAAAGGCTGTAGTGAAAATTCTTGGGGTATAACTCTGTTACCCTTCACAGCCCTCCAACTGCACTGAGTCACCATCATGATTCAGAACAGCCCTGGTAAAGTGCCCCCAAACCCCTCCTTTGCTCACCTGCAAAGCTGCCTCAAGTTGTGAAAGTTTTAACTACCTGTCAACAAGTATTATTTAGAACTGTTGACAAATCATTAAAAGAATTGACTCCTCATTTAAAAAAAAAAAAAAAAAAAGAAGGATATTCATACAGAACTTGGCACTTGCTCTTGTGTTATTTCAGGAGTTCCACTTCTAGTTCCAACTTAAAACCAAAAAAAAAGCAGAAGTGGAAATATTTTTTTACTAGTTGATCAAGAATTTTCAGACCTTGACATGGCTTCAGATTCAATCTATCTTGCCAAATTTGGGATGAAGGCTTAAACCTGTTTAAAAGTTTCCCAGGAATGAAAGACATCACAGTGCAGTAGTTAGAGCAGAAAATATGAAGCTAATTATCTGAATTATATTTCAGACACCATCCTGGGATAGTTGTGCACTCACAGAAAAGCTCTGAAACGCTGTATCTCTATTTCTGAATAGGTATACAGGAAATAATAGCTACAATTATTCCCTGTATAATAAATGCAATATGTTAAAAAGATTATTTAATACTGCTTCTTGAATACTATTACTTAGTACTGTTCTGAAAGGCATAACAGTAGTCAAACAGCCAACAAAAGACAAGTTAAAGCTAAATTGCATCAAGTCCCAAATCCAGGTAAGCACTTAAACACATGCATAACTTCAAGCAATAAGTATTCATGTCTCTCACATAATATTAAGCATATGCTTAAGTGCTTAACTGGACTGGAGCCTAAATTCACAAAGGCAGCAAGGATGACACTGGAGCCTAAATTCACAAAGGCAGCAAGGATGACAACACTTAATTTTGCACCTTTGTCTAACATTCAGTTTCTTACTCTTTACACTCGTAATCTTCTTCATAATTATGGGAAAAAAGTGCTCTGTTTTAATACAGAGCTTGTGAGTATGTGAATGTGCACATGTATGTGTGTGCATGTGTGTGTCTGTGTCTAGAGCCTACACACCCTTTTTAAAACTCCCTCTGTCCTTCTGGACATAAATGTTTTCCTGTTGGTCAGATTGCCCACATGCTTCTGCACTTATTCAAACACCAAAACTTTTTTAGAATTTTCTCACCAAAAGGAGAGCACTGGCATGAATCTCCATTGCGTTTGCAAGACATTGTACAGCCCTACAGCTTCTAAAAGGACACAGGTTTGTTAGGGTGACAATGTGTTTCCAGCAGGGCTTATAGTGCTACTTGCACATATCACAGTGCTTAATGCAACCATTCACACTTGAAATCACATTTGGATGGCATTCGGTGACCTGGGAGGGCATATGGAAGTAACAGAGGACTCTTGACCAGTGAGGATGAAGCCATAGCAGCATCCTGATATCATTACCACCAGAAAACCTAGACATAAATTACTAAAATTCTTAAGGTGAGGGTTATATTTAGAGCTACTACATGTAAGTGTGGCTTCATCCAAACAAGTATTATATATTACTTAAAATATACTTAATCAAAACTGGATTTTTAATTTTTGGTTTGACCAAAATATAAAATTACTATTCACATGGCTTTTTATTTTGAGTTTTCAAAACTTTTTTAGAATAAAAAGTGAGGATTCCAATAAAGATGGGGGTGTCTCAAATATCTTAGAGATCCAGTTTAATTTCACTGAGGAACTAACTCTTTAGATGTTTGTCCAAATTCCTCAGAGTGAGTCAGATAGATCTTCAGGTAACAAGTTTGTAGATACTGTAAAGTAGTATCTCATGATCAGTTAGCTTCTCTTCCTTGGATGCCCTCTGGAACCTTTGTGTGCCTAAATCATATCTCCCACAGGAGAAGGCCTTAATCTGAAAGCATCTCCAAGTCATTCCATTTGCTATTTAACTTAATTAGAAAAGTTTTGCCTGTTTCCAAGTTGCATAACTGTAAATCATCATCACCTTTTTTTTTCGCTTGACTTGAAAGTTTTAACAGCTAGTAAGCTGCACTTTCTCTGATGAATATATGTAAACCATAGTTTCTTCATCAATTCACTCTGAACATTTTTTTCAATCTTCTTTCATTACCTCCTCCAAAACAAGAAGGAAAACACTTTACATTAAGGGTATTTTTCCCAATTAAAAAAAAAAGATGTAATTTCTTTTTCTGTTATGGGACAATCTAGCATTAGATCAAGATGAATAGATACAATTCTTTGTTTTTGCAATTCTTTATTTTTGCATTGGTATAAACCACATAATTTAGTATGGTGTTGTCCAGAAACAGGTCTAAGTATAGGTCAACTTTATTAAATATTTTCAAACTGGATTTCAGTTTCAAGTGCTCCTTTAGCAGTCATAGTGCTTTGCACATCCAGGTCGCTTTAGGAGGTGCAGAATAATTTTGAGACCTCACTGGACTCAGTAGCTCCATTTCAAGTAACAAATTACTTTAACCTTATCCAAAATTTCTGTGATTCAGTTTTGAGAACGTGGACAAAAATACTTAATGAAACAAGATTTTTCATCAGATTTAGATACTCTATGATTTGTTTTGGGTCACAGCTGTAAAAGTTTGTTGTCACGTTTTCTGTTAATTCTTTTAGTCTGGCTTAATTTTTTTTTTTTTTAACTGAAGTTTGATTATATTCTGATTTTTTTATTCATTCCATTTATGATATTAGTCTATGCTTATATCCAAAAGCAACCTTGAGAAAAATGAGGCATGTGTTAGATACTCAGTCTAAGATGATCTTGGAAAAGAGCTGTCATAATAAATATACTGCTGCAGACAGATCTTATTTGGGCTTCTCTGTCCTGAGGGCATGACAACAGTAAGTCATGCTAACACTTGTAGAGGATGTTCTTGTTGAAATACACATATTTTAGCCAAGTCCCACCCATGTTCTGTATCTAGATGTTGAGAAACACAAGCATTTTTCATCACAGCAAGTTTCTGTCCCAAATGTGTGAAGAGCATGGGAATTTAAAAGTGTCAAAATTCAGANAAAAAAAGTCCTTTAAAGAATGCAAATTGTTGAAAAGATGTAACCTCAGAGATGATATCTGAGCAACTGTCATGTGCCTTCAAGAGCAATGCAATCAACAAAGATTTAGAGACATGATAAGGGTGGGGTTGACTGCAGCTTTTGGTTTGAAATGTTGAGGAGAGTGCTATGGCTGTGACTAGGGCAACAGCGAAAACAAGGGGCCAGACAATATTGCATGTATGTATATTTTATATACCACCTTTTTCACATTAGCTGATATGGCAGAGCTTCAACTCCCCTAATAGTTTTTCCATTTGGTCCATGGAAACTTAGTCAACATTAATTTCAGTTGGAGTCAATACCCATTTCAAGGGTTCAATTCAATTGCCACAAGCAGCCTACTGCAAATGAGATTTACAACTTGTCCAAACTGCATAATATTTCTGCAAAGTAAATCTAATGTCTTTAAGTAAAGGGGTAATATTTCAGATTTTTTAGTGTGATTTTTGGTTCAGCAGGTTCCCAAAACATTAATGCTTTCTTAGAAACAATAAACACAAGAAACCTACTGAAGTCCTAAAATATCTCTTTCCTCCATCCATATGTTTATTCTTTTCTTTCCTTATTTATCTATTTTTTGTGAAAAAAACACAACTATATATACATTCAGAAAAGGAATCCCAGTGAATGTCATACAAAATTAACCTTCTTATCTGGCTTTTTAAAGACATCACAACATTTTACTACCAACTGACTGCGTTACTTGACAGAGAATTTTTGTTTCCTGTTGCTCAGAGTTCTGGAACCACAGCTTCCTAATTTATGTTTATCAATTTCTAAAGAATCATTTTACTGTCCATGGTTTTGGTAGAAAATGATGCTTTATATTTACTGTCATTCAGGATTACTGATTATTTTTTAGCATTTATCAGAAACCAATAAAAGAAAAGAAAAAAATCACACATAAGTTTTTTAATGTTCAAGTACATAAAACAAAACATAAGAAAAATGTGAAGATCTGGATTTATTGAGAGCCACTATCTTTCAAGAGCATTTAATTTTGGTATATTGGTGTGTTGGCTCATACACATTTACCAGAATGGAAGTCTCTTACCTGGTGGTGAGAAAACCTACAAGGGAAGGTTTGTGATAGGTATCTATTCCAGTTTGTGCTGACACTAGCTTTCCACCTACAAAGCATCTTGCTATGAGAGGGCCAAGATTCCCAAACATTCAGTTTTTACTGAAACTATGTTCAAAGCCAGTCTGTATTACATTTCAGTAAGAAATACAAATATTTTCAGGCAGCTAACCTGGGTTTTTCATAGAAATTAATAAGTCTGTAATTTGGAAACACTGCTTGCTTTCATCTTTCTCCCACTCTTAAATGTAACTTTAAACATTTGTGGAAATGGGTCACTGGCTGAAATGTAATAGTTTTGCCAAAGGTAAAAGTCAAACAAGGAAGACAGATTAAGTGTAAATTCTTGGGACCTGGCAGTATTAACTAGAATTCTGTTTAACAACTCAATTCTGAAATTATTAATGACTTGTCCTTGCCAACCTAAAAAAAAAAAAAGGTTTGTAGCTGTGGATTTCTTCAAAACCCATATATCTTATTAATTTTAATACATTTTTGCATAACCAGTCATAATACAATGGAAACCTCATTGAACATAAAATAATCTATAAGGTGTTGTATGGATTTAACTTCTTGAGAGAGAAAATTCATAAGAAGGCTGGTTTTTCAAGTCAACTGTTCCGTAAGGATGAAATCATCAATTTAGAATATGGACAAAAATCAAAGAATGTCTTATTTTGCAGACATAGTAATTTGGGATTAACCCTTACTCCCAGCGAAGTCGACAGTAGACTGCTACTGACGTCAACAAGATCCCAATCAATCTCCTAATTACCCCTACAGAACATCACATCTTGACCTTGTATTCTCCCTGGACTGAGGCCCTTTGGCTTTGAGAGACTATTAGCTGCATAAATAATGCCAGATCCACGTGCTATATTAGAAATATCCGTAAAATTTGTGCACCTAGTTTTGCACAGGTGTTGGCTGGTCTAGCAGCCTAGATTTTCACAAGCTTCTTACTGGTGTCCTCAGCAACCACATTTTTTCAAGAGAGTACTTGTGAGTAGTTTTATGCCTATCATGAGTTACTTCAGTACTGTCAATAGTTTCAGCTGGGAGCCCTTTTGTCTCTACATTTCTAAGAAACTGAGTACATCACAGTCTAAAAATGCACATTAATCTGTAATACACTGATGTGTTTTCATATAGAAATCTATCTTATACATAAATGCATATAAACTAATGTTAGGCATACAGAATGATAGAAGAGTTTTGGTTGGGAGGGATTTATAAGTGTCCCCAATGCAATGAGTAGGGACATCCTCAGCTAGATCAGGTTGATCAGAACCCTGCTCAATTGGACTGTGGATGTTTCCAGGGATGGAGCATCTACTATATTTCTGGACAGCCTGGTCCAATGTTTTGTTACCTGTCATTGTAAAAAAATTGTTCCTTATATCTTGTCTGAGTCTACCCTCATTTAGATTAAGACCATTGTCCCTTGTCCTGTTGCAATGGGTCCTATTAATAAGTTTGTTCTAAACCCCCTTTGGGTACTGGAAGGTCGCAATAGGATCTTGGAGACTTCTGTTCTCCAAATTTAACAGCCCCAACTCTCTAAACCATTTCCCATGGGAGAAGTGTTCCATCCCTCCAATCATCTTTGTGGCCCTCCTCTGGACCCACCCCAAAAGTTCCATGTCATTTCTGTGATGAAGACCCCAAAGCAGGATGCCACACTCCAGGTCGTGTCTCCCCAGAAGAGGCACAGAATCATTTCCCTTGTCCTGCTAACCAGGGTGCTTTGGAAGCAGCCCAGGATATGATTGGCTTTTTGGGATGCAAGTTCCCATTAACAGCTCATGTCCAGCTTTTTAATCACCAGCAAACCCAAGCTCTTCTTGTCATGGCTTCCCTCAATCTCTTCATCCTCCATCCGGTACTGATTCCAGCTGTTGTGCTGCCCCAGGTGTTGGACCTTGCACATGCTCTTGTGGGACCTCTTCACAGTGCTAAGTCACATGAGTATATTCTGAAAATCTATAATCATAAGTTCAAAGAAGAATAATTTTGAACATATATCACACTGGTGTGTTCTTTAAAGTCTGTAAATATTTTTGTATGTTTTGGCTGTGAGTTAATTTCTAATTCTTTTTTATTCACAGTTCCATTCTGCAGAATTTCAGCATAGGTGCTTGAAATTTAAATTGCAACTTAAATAAAATTTGTCTTGTAACAACAGATTATTATCCAAACCAATAAAGAATCTTAAATACTTCCTTAACTCAAAAAATTGTTATGTTAAATTAATAACTCAGTTTGATGAAACAGAATTATGTTCTTTGACCTGAAAGAGAGTGCAAATATCACCAGAATGTTTTGACATTCTTCTCCAAATGTTCTCTCTGGAAAGAATCACACATGAAGTTCACTACTCTTTCAAGGATTTAGAAAGTATTGATTCCACTGCACCTTCTCTGTGCTACTGTATGTAATCCCTCATAAAATGGATATTTTAGGATATTTTGGAATAATTATTTCTAAAATTTCCTTTTATTATAGATATTAATAAAGTCTGGGCTTCCTACTCTTTCTCTTTTTCAACAATGTTCAATGAAGACTCACTGACAATAAAACATTTTTATTTTCATAAAATAATGGTACTGCTGCACTGATTTTTAACACCATTTAATTTGTAACTGACGAGTCAGAATGGGTTCTGTTTCACAGTCATCAGTGTTTCAGATAACACATAAAACTGAGATCCAACAACAACGGCAAACTAAGACAATGAGCAGAAAACATTTTCTCATAGGATTATTTCCTATTTGTGAAGTAGTCTCTTAGAAGTGAGGGCTAGTTGAAAGGTAGTTGTAAGAAAATCTAGTAGAAACCCAGCTTTGTAATCTCTCAGGAAACAAAACTGTCATTTTTATTCCTCATCAAAAATTATAAGGATGACTTTATATACAAAAAGATTTAGTTTGGGTTAAAGAATCCACCAAATCCAATGTTTTTATCTTTTTCTCTCTTCCCTTTTGTCTTCTTCTCTTTTATAAATAGAAATGAAAAGGAGAAAAGTAAAGATAACTTTTTTTCACTTAATTTTATACTTTGAGGCATCTGTAAAAGTCCTTAGCAATTTGTATTGGAAATTTAAAAGTCTTTCATTAAGGTTTTTATTTTTTCCTAAAAGGGAAAATTTACTTTTCAACCTGATAGTTCATAAAAATTTTATAGAAAGCTTTACACAGGATCAAATTCTAAGCTTCCTTTAAAGAAGAAAAATTCAAGAAACTGAGGGCAGTCTTCCAGTTTAAGTTAACTTCCTATGCTGTGTTTCAGCAAGAGCAGCAGTCTAAGAAAACAACCAATAAACCCTTTCTCACATGCATGAGACTCAGCAAGTTACAAACACGTTTCTTCAATGCTGCAGTCTTTGTTATGCAGCCTAACCTTTTGAGAGCAGAGACACTCCCCTTTGCTTGCTTTTAAGTCATGCCCAGAGTCCCAGGTACCGCAGCCCCCGACAGTGGCTCGTTTCGCTGCCCACCAGCTCCCAGGATCACAGGGGGCAGGGTGGCACGGCTGCAGGGCGTGTTTGATGGAGCTCGCCTCACAGAACCCAGTGGCCTGGTCCTACCTGGCATTCCTAAGCAGCCCTTGCCCATCCCTTCCTGGGGGTCACACGCTGGGGAGATCCCCAGCAGCTGAATATGGCACTTGTACTCTGCAAGCACATCCTCATCCTGACTAACCACAGGCTGTCACCTCTGCCCTGGTGGCTCTGGGGTGCGATGGGGCACTGTAGGTTAGGATTTTACAGTTTCAAGCAGAAAATTAGGACACAAATTTGTCTCAGATCCAGGCATAACATAAATGGGTAAAAGAACAGAAGTCTTTTTTTTTTCTACCTGCTTCAAACAATAAAATACTGCCTTTCTGAGGGCACAAAGTCCAATGTACACCATAGAAGCTCACAGATACTTTCATCTGTGTGCACCACACTTAAGGAGAGAGTCCTATAGTCTCTCAATCATGTTTTCTGCTCACAACTGAATAGGTTGCACAGACCACTTGGTTAAGTAGTACAGGAATTTTCCTGAAACAAAGGAAATTGCTTTTATATGGAGAAGTAAAGTCATTCTGTGAAAAAATTTTCTCCCTCATTTATACTCTATAGAGCATAAATAATTTATCTATTCACTTATCCATTGAACTCACCCAGAGAATCACAGAATAATTTGGCTTTAAAGGATCTCTTGGAGGTTTCTATTTCAACCAATTGCTATAGATTTTTAAGGTTTTGAAGTCAGATCAGGTTGATAAGTATTTAAAATCTTCAAGACAATTTGGAGATTTCTCAACCTGTTTCAGATTGGAATTACTCTTACTGTCGGAAATGTTTTCCTTAAATCATTTCTCTTCCTATAGCTTGGGACTGTTGCCCCTTACCCTTTCAATGCATGCCTTTAGCTCAGTCTTGTTTAACACTTTTCTTTAGGTGGGATCATCACACAATATCACAGCTTGCATGTTCATCCTATCATCCTGGTTTCCAACCCTGATGCAGAAATCCCAAAAGGAACATGTTCTGATTCTTCACATTGTTTTCACTCCTCAGAGGCATAGAGAATCTTTTTTTTTTGTCCTGATTGCTTTTTCATGCTTATCTTTTACCTCATTAATTACCTGGCTCTATCTTATTTCAGCTCCAACACTCAGTACCAATGAAAACAGGGGAAACTTCAGGTTGACATAAAGTCAACTAAAAGGCTTTCTTTCTACTAATTTTTCATCTTGTAGTAATTTTGATAGATGATTCACTGAAGAGATAAATTCTGTTAATAATGGAAATAGAATTATTCACCTAAAGTAATACATTAAAAAGAATTTGTTAAGGGTATGAACAAACTTGAAAAAAATCAATAAAAGCCAAAGTAATTAGAAAGAGAGAAAATACTGCGCATTCACAAAGGCAAAGTTTACTTTCTTTCATCATTCCCTTCTAAAAGCATAATTATTGAGTTAGAAAGCCATTTTTCAAACTTTGAAATATGAAAAAATGGTCAAAAAATTAATAATTATTTTTTTTGTAAAATACACATCTCTTTCTTGTCCGTGAGTTGTCCGTAAACACAATATTTTTTAGAATTATGTTTAAAATAATTTTACTACTCCTGGTTGTGCATAAATCCAACATTTGTAACAATATTGGATTGCTTATGAACTTTGTATTTCTGCTTTTCCCTTTTCATTTACATGAAATTTAGTTGGATATCTCTACCCAGGTTACACATTCTGCTTCCTGAGCAAATACACTGGAGGAAGACTTCAAGGTTACTCTACCTAATAATAAAATTTTGTCTTTCATAAATAAGGTTTTGCTAGAAATGAATGTGCTGAAAACCCATGTAAATAATTTTTGTTTCACTTTTTTTTTCAAGGAATTTTCCCAATGTATTTCCATAACTATGACAGAAGTCACTAAAAGCAAAAATAGCTTTCTTATCTGTTGGCTTTTGCAGTGACTTGCTCATAAGACAGTTTGGTTTTTAAGGTAGGTAGGCCTTCTATGCCCAGAATATAATTTTTTAACACAAAACTCCCTAGAAATTCCCACTAAATTCTCATTAAAAATATTGATCTTGTATCATTTTAATTCCATATTGACTTCAAAATAATTCCAGTTATCTATAAATTTCAAACTTTTAGAGAAAGGTTTCTTTGTCTTGCCCTGTTTTTAGCCAGGAAAACTGAAAACTGAGTTGATAAAAACTATATAAATATTAGTTTTAAAAAGATGTTGCATTTAGTAACTGGGTGGCAATGACAATTCACATTTCATAAATTGATTTTAAGCTCCTGTCTCAAGATCAGTATTTAGCTCACCAATACAGTGCAAATGAAAATACTATGGTCCCCTATACTGTTAGTGGTGATATAGGTTAAGTCACTATTTTTCAGTTAAAAAAAATAAGTACTCTCAAATGTTTCTGTTTTATCTATGAGTTATTTACAATTTGGAAGACATTCTGATACAAAACTGTTTACAAAAGAGCTTTGAGCCAAGTCTTTGATAGTTTTATAATTCCTCAAAATGATATTTTCAGCTAATAAAAATATTATTTTTATCAGATACATCACAAATGGATTTTTCATCTGCACTTATAGCAAAGGAACTTTTGAACTTTACACATCTGTTGTCTAGTTCATCCAAAAATTGAAGAGGAATAGACCTGCTACCGGTCTAAATAGCAGGAATGTTATCTGTATATCTAAAATTTATTTAATTTATATCTATTTATTCTTAATTTATTCTTAATTTATATCTAAAATCCTCCAAAAATATGTTTGAAAATGTGTTAGAATGTTCATTAAAACATTCAAAGTTAATGTGGCCTTGTATCTAATAAAATATTGAATCAGAAGGAGAGATATTTCAACCCTAGTCTTTGTTTTTTCTCCTGTCTGTGAGGAATTGGGAGAACACACATTCACTTGTAGAAGAAAAACCCCACATTTGAGCTCCTGCTTGCAGCTCTGGTTTTGTCAAAGTATGCACTGTCAATTATTTTCTTCTCCTTCAGAGCTGCTGACAAAGCATGAGCCATATTTAACCCTGGACTGTGGGGCCACATTTTCTTTGGCTAGCTTTATGCCATCCTGTCCTTGAGCCAAACACCTCAATTTGGGATGTGGAGAACAAGCAAAAATAAACTGTACCATCTGTAATTTTAAACAGCCTTCCACTATCTCATCAAAGAGAGGTCTTCCTGACTTCTTAAGCATAGTCTCTTTCAAGTGAGAAAATTTTCTCACTTTGATCTCTTTTCTTCAGACTGAATAGCTAGATTGAACAAGGGTTTGCAATTACCCCTCACCCCTTTCACTCCATCACCTGGTTTTCTTTACCCACTGCCATATCATTGTTTTCCAGCTCCATCCCAATCCCCATCCTTTATTCCCAACCTTGTGCCAAGCCCCTTGCTGAGATGGGCTGAGCCCTTTGTGCTGTGCTTCCTGGGGGTGGCAGCTGGAACGTCTGATCCTCGCGTTCCCCAGCATAGGCGCGAGGTATGCTGAGGAAGCTGCAAGCATACCTGCTGCTCCAGAGCTTGCAGCAAGAGGCAGAAAGCATGAAAGCTTGTTTCCTACCTAAGCTTCTTTCTTTCTTTCCTATCAGAAAGCCAGCAGATTCTTCTCCCCAGGACAGACATCTAAAGAGAATTCTTCTGAGCAATGGTGAATTATGTACAGCACTGGGCCCAGATTCCAGCCCAGGATGTTCCAGCCTAGGATTTATGAAATGTCTGGATGTGCCACAAAAGGCACTATTATCCACTGGATGTTCTGGCTAACAGCCAAAGAAAAAGGTTGTTATGGGTCTGTGGTCTATGAAACTTACTAAGGGCTCCCTAAACGGGATGTTATTATTTACATGACCACTGTATCCTGCAGTCATTAACACAGGCCAGTGTGCTGGATGATGTACAAGCACAGATCCAGAGGGCAAACCCTGCTTTAAGGATTTTCCCTCAGGGAAACCCATGGAGGAAGAGAGCCACTCATAAACTCCCTATAATAAAGAAACAAAGAGTTGGAATACCTTAGCATGGTGCACCAATACTCTCACCTGCTTACCTGCTGCCATTTCTGGGAAGAGATGCAGCATAGAAAGGTTTGGTCTTCAAAAAAGTGCAGCCATGATTTTTAATGGGAGGAAATGTTTTCTCCCCGTCTCCCCTGTAGCATGTGTTTGTGCCGTGCCAGCTGATGTTAACTCAAGAGCTAAAGATCCCCAAATACCCTAATAAACTTGCTCCCCATCCTGTCAGTGATTATAGGTCATTTAAAAATATCAGTTACTAAAATAAAATGTTCTGTTTTGGTTGGCAGCACACACTGCATGCACTCAGATTCCTGTCCAAGCATGAGCGTGGCT
This sequence comes from Lanius collurio, assembly GCA_020086605.1. Classification (NCBI taxonomy): domain Eukaryota; kingdom Metazoa; phylum Chordata; class Aves; order Passeriformes; family Laniidae; genus Lanius; species Lanius collurio. The sequence goes on along the minus strand of JACBWW010000002.1, from coordinate 19,912,074 downwards.
CTGCACTCAGGTTCAGCACACACCTGGACCCAGCACAGCCAAGGGGTTTTGTCTGCTCTTGATTCAACATGAGGAGAGTCAGAGAGTCACAGACATTCATCAGCTCCCAGCAGCACCTGCTCTAAGGCATGAAATCCAGTGGGAGGGAAGAACAGCAATGGCACCAGATTTTTCTCCTGTTCTTCTTTATTGCAACAGCAACAAAAATACAACTGAAAAATTAAGGGATTTTGTCAATCTCAAATTTTGTTTAGAAATAATACTCCAATTAGATACATTCTGTTATACATGTTTAAACTAGTTTAGTAGTTTAATTGTATATGCAATTCTTTAACAATAGACATTGAATGGGAAACTAGATGCAAAACAGGTGAAAAACAAAAAATTAAAAACTTATTGGGGAGAAATAGTAAATGGAGTTCGCGTTATTTTTTCCTTCTGCATTCATTTGTATCTTTTTATATGAAGATTTTGAAACAACTAACTTGTCTGTTGAACATATTTATGCTTTAGATAATTTATTCCACATGCTCAACACTATATCCTTTAAAATCTCTGTGTGGAATCTCTCCTTGTTTTCAATTTCATCCTTTTAAAATTATTCTCTTTTATCCTTGTTGGGATTAAGTTCATCCTATTCACTTTTAGAACACTAAAACCTATTTTTCTTTTCTTTTTTCCTTTGTTTTTCTTTTCCTGTCAAACCCTTGTCCATAACAATATATTCTTTGTAATATATTGTCTTGCATACCAGGTTTCCCTCCCTTCCCTCAAATTTAAAAGAAAGGTTAATGCCATTTTGCTCAATTTAGCTTGCTGAAAATTCAAGGGCACATGAAAAAGCATCATGAATTGCTTGAGTCCCCTTCCTTCCACTTCAGTGTGCTCATGGGCACAGTGCTGGCAGAGCCTCCTGGCAAGAGGTGGTTTGTGCCCAGCCAAGGCAAGATCACATCTCTCTGTATTCTGGAACCCAGGGTTGCTTGTAATCCTTGTGACTGAAAAAGTAGAAATTTATGGCAATGACATCCACAAAGGGAGTCTCTGACACAACTGAGTCCACTTTTCCCAGGAGCTGTCTGGCAGTTCCTATCTTCCCCAGCCAGTTTTCCTCATCTATTTCGACTTAGTACATTCTTGCAACTAGAAAATTTGCATGAGTCTAGGAGGAGCCAATATCAAATTTGTACATATGATATTTCTCTGCTTATTTTTGCTCTTCAGCCTTCAAGACTATTTTTATTTCTGACAATGTCAAATACCACTAAACTCAGATGGTTCTGCCTGTGGTCTCCACGCCTATAATTCTTTGGTTCACCTTTTACTTTTGGCACCTTTTTCAGAAGTCACATTGAGATGTCATTCATAATTCCAGTAGAGAATAACAGACAGGACATGCATATTGATGTTATTAAAAGAGACAGGGTCTGTCAAAGGCAGGTCTGACACTCAGGTGAGAAACTGGCTTATTGTGAGTGAAGAGAAATGCAGTGCCAGCATCTAAAGTAACCCATGATCTTCTCTGGAAGAGACAGCCATTCATTGGCTTCAAAAGTAACAGCCTAGTAGTACTACAATCCTGGATAAAAACCCAACTGGATAGGTGTTGCTCAGATCAGTTAAAAAAATCAGGTCAGATAAGCAGCAAAAATGTTAGGCAAAGTTCATTTATGTTCAGTAGGACACCTACTGGGATTTCTGTACTTCTAATAAGTATCTAAATTCTCACCCTCAGCTATCTTTTAAATAAGTGATTATTCCTCTCCAGTAGAAAAATGCCATTGAAGATCATCAGATGCCAGGTAACTACTCACTCTTGCTCCAGGTTAATTTATCAACTGATAGCTGCAAATTACATTAAAAGGGATAAAATTCTGGCATACAAACTTTTGGTGTCTGAAATCAACCACGTCAGAATTTTACCAGCAATCTCAGCTCAGTTCCCAGCAGAATGAGTAAACTGTTCATTAAGACCTATCATGGCAGATTAGATGTGACACTCTAGTTGGCAGACTTGACAAGAATTATAGAGTCACAGAATCATAAAATGGTTTGGGTTGGAATGAACTTACCCTCAACCCCACTGCAGCAGACCAGGCACACCTTTCGCTAGAACAGGTTGCTCAAAGCCCCATCCAGCCTGGCCTTGTATTCATAAACATACCTGCGCCAGAGAGGATTAAATGCCATTAACTCAACCAAAGCTACTCACATCCTGTCAAAATGAGGTCCATGTCAGGGGCAAAAGGCATCTCTTATTAAGAATATTTTATAAAGTTTGAGAAGAGTAAAACAAAAGAAAAATAGAAGGCTATATGTACAATGATCAGTCTAAATGAATTTTTCTTTCCCTAGCTCCCTATATCAGGATGGGAAGAACTGGTGAAACAGTATCAGGGTCATTATCTCTGGTATCTTACCACCATCTGTTATAAAACTATATTGCAGAACCAGATTCAGCCTTCTGAATGGCAAGTTAAAAAACCACATGTGGCACTTGAGAAGTCACACTAAACCTTCCAAGGCATAAATGAAAATTCAGGTTAAAAGGTGAATAGTACTTATGTCCAGGTATATCTTCCTTCCAGAAAAACTGTGAAGTCTCATTCCTGTCATTCATGCAATATGCTTTGGTACTTCTAAATGTGAGTTCTACAAATGATATAAACCTCAGACTCAGATTTCTTTGGATAACATATAATCTTAGAAAGACCTCTAAGATTGCCAAGTCCGACCATTGAAATCATTCTGTCTTTATCGTTCCACAAAAGAACACTGATTTCTCGATGTCAATGTGATTTCAAAAGTCTCATAATTGTGTCGGAGGATGAATAAAGAAATAGAGCTATCCGATCCAGCTGTTGTCATCTATATCTTTATACACATATATATGTAAAATAATTTAAAAATGCAATGTATATTATTTTCTAGCTTCAAGCCCACAGCAAAAGCAATTTCAGTGAAACTGGAAAATCTAGAAATATATGAAATTACTTCAACTCTTCAGAAGTTTAACATTTGTGTCCAAATAGCTGAAAATTTTGTCGAGACTATATGTTTGCTGCCACATTTCTTCAAAATTTGTAATATTAGTTCATTTGCATAAAAAGACATCAACATAATAGTAGCAGATATAGAAACATTTCACTAGGCAATACGAAGAAAAATTAATGTCTATAGTCTCATTTCTATAAAGAAATCCCTCTTGTTCTAAATGGAAAAAAAGTAGGGTTTCTGTTCATTGATGCATTAATGTTAAAGATGAACTGAAATTGTTTGTGAGAAAAAATAACTGATCTAGAGAGAAACATTGTCTAGGGTAATACGTGGCTAACAGCACCAACATGACACAGACAGCACCCAATACAGGCATAGCAGCAGGACACCAAGAGTTGCAGAGCCATGCTCAAAGTCCACTCAGGAAAAATACAGGGGTAGGTTTTCTTCAGACCTGGAATGGAAGATTGAATCTTTTGGTTTTTTACTACATTTATCCTTTTCAAGATTGTTACCTGTGTTGTTGATGGGGTGCATCTCTGAGCCTTTCCTGCCCAAATTCTCCTCACTGGAGGAAACGGGGCCAGAGGAGAATCTGCAGGTCAAAAGGGATGACAGGACTCAATGTCAATGTAATCAGATTTTTTTCTTTTTGAAGAATAACATTAGGAGGAAGAATGTATCTTTGTTACTGTTGAAAGTGTTACCTCCCTGCTGAGTGCCTGCTGCTTCTCCATGTTCTCATATTTTATCTGTGCTTGCTTCTTCCTGCTCAATTGTTCTTTTTGGCACAGTGAAGAAGTGTTTGCATATCTCCTGAACAAAAGAAGTGCTGATTTTTTTTTTTTTTTCCAAAGTCTGTGGCCATGGCATCCAACAGACAGTGGTACGCAACCTGAGTCAGACAGCCTTTTGTGTGTCACCACTGAACCCTGCAGATACAGATGCTGGATCCTGGGAGGACATATTTGCACCAGACTAGCATCCAGCTGGAACAGCTACATGGCTTAGGGGTCGGCTCAGTTCTCAGCCTGAGCTTGATGTGTATGCTACCACTCTGAGAATATCTGACAGTATTAGACAAATTACAAACTGAAGTGTCTCATAAAGCAGAGGAAGAAGACTTAACTCACAAAATTCTAAAAGGAAGAGAACACTGATACAGAATTTTCCCAAGAAGAACCTGCTGCAGACAGTGGCACATGGTCAGTCCACACACATAAATTTTCCTCCCGACCTAGAGAAGGCACACCGCAGCTGCATGGCACATTGTCATTCAAAGCTCATTTTACATAGTTTAATCAATAACATTTTCGGAACTATTTTGTCTTTTATAAGATCACAGTATCTAGATTTTAACTAGAAATATTTTAAGTACATGACACAAAAATGCAGCTATTATTTTTAAAAAATAATTTATGACCATAACCTTTCAATTATAATGGGATTAGGACCTCTCTGTGTCTGTATTTGAGTGTAAGAGAGAAACTACATCTATCTGTCTAGGAGATGAATTACTGAAAATGAGTATTACTCTAAGAATTTATAATTATGATAAGCATAATTTATAATTACAATCATCATAACACAGAAGGGAGATACTGTTGATTGTCTTGATGTAAAGAGGATGACTTATATTGCCAAAATGTTACAGTTATTAAAATATATAGTTGCAATGTCACATTCTTTACAATGCTTTAAAAAAAAATAAATAAAATCCAAATGAATCAAAGATAAGCCCAGTGACACTGAGGCAAAAAGAAAATCAACTTGGTGTAATTTCAAAAGCTCCAGGATCAGAGGAATTCAAGATAAAGGAAATACTGAACTACTAATTCACCTACTTTTTCTTAATTTTTCTGTCAGCTCAGCATTTGAGTTGGACAGAAGTATTAGTATTAACTCAGTGTTTATATTGGATTAGAACATTCCTGACTTTTGCAGAGTCCAAGGTAAATATTTCAAACAGGCACTTATCAGAATCAATTTTCTTGAAGGTATCACTATTTGCACTTTTTTTTCCTGCTAACTAAAATGCATCTGATTACCCAGTCCACCCAGAAAGGAAGAAAAACTACATTCTTTAAAATCTGTAGTGTGCTATGTATTAGCTTTTTTTGAGGCTATTTCAGCCTGATTTCCTGGGACTGCGTGGCAGTGTAATTCAGAAGGAACTTCAGGCTTAAATGACTGAGCCATGAGGAAGAGTCAGACCTTTCTATTTTGTTTGATTGCACCTGTTAGAGTGAATTGCATTGTCATAAATTAATTTCATATGACTACATTTTTCATAGAGTAATGAAGAGGATCAAACACATGTGCTAAACACATCTTAATACTGGACTGACCAGCATTAAGTTTGACTTTCAGTGTTCTATGTAACAATGTGCAAAACGTACTGGAAACATTTTTTCTGAAAAAAATTTAGAGGTCTGATTTCCATTAATCTAACTCTTGTTGTTATCATTATTGAGGGAATGACCTCATGGAGGGCTGTGGCAGGAGAGTAGACTCATTTTGGTGTCCAGGAATGAAGCTTTATATCTTATCTGAGACACTGTGTTGTCTTCCTTTTCCACAGCATATGGGATATTTGGCAGGAGCTCTTTTTTGCTAATGTCCCAGAGGACAAGCATTTAAAGGAACTCACAATCCTGCAGTTGATCTTCTTATCCAGAGCCTTTGAGAGAGTGAAAAATGTTATTTGGAAACATTTCATAAAATAAAGGTAAGGATATTTCAGGATTGCTAAGTACACAAGTTATAGACTATATGATGTAATGCAGTTGTCTCTTAGACTGGTGCTGGTGTATGGAAAGTCTTCTCTTCTTATTGAAGGAAGGGGAAAATAGTTCCCAGAAAAATATGATAATTATACCTGTTTTGTTTTGGGGTTTTTGCCAGTAACTACTCTGGAATGTATTGCACTTATAGAGTCAGGAAATCTAATTCTTTCGCTACAGAAGTGACCTCAGACAAAAATGTTATTGAAGATTCACTCTTATTGGAATTCAGACAGAAGAACTGCACTGGGAGAAGATGGAAAGAAACACTTTCTCCTGATATACAGCTCCCATGTAAATTCTGAGAAAGCAGTGTTGTTTTTATTAAAGACACATTAGTGAATTTTCTCCCTTCATAGCCTAGGACCTATGCTGGAGAATTTGTCTACTGTGTACACCAAATGCTTAACATCTGGAAAGCAAGCAAAGGCAATGCAAAACACATTTTTCACTTTTTTTTTTTTTTTTTTTTTTTTTTAATGCTGGAAGTTTTTAGCCAATGTGATATTTGTAGGGGAGGAGCAAAACCATCTCACAATTTTCAGGAATTTACATTTACCAAGATCTTCTCATACACCATGAGGTATTACTTCTGTCCTCAAATACTACATCACAAGCATTTTAATTTAAAAAATTATAGGCACCATTGGATATGTGTATATATATATATATATATAAAAGTATGTGTATTATTGCACTAAATTAATTCATTAATGTTGTGATGTTGTTCTGAGGCCTCATTTATTACAGAGAGAGAAGGACTATGCTTGAGCCAGAGTTTGTATAATCATCAAACACAAGATATCAACCTGCTGCATAAGCAAAAAAAAAGGGATCTGGAGACAGAGGAAAGAGAAAAGAAACCACAAAGAAAAGAAAGGTTAGCTGTTTGATTCTGAGACAATACAGTAAAAATAAGCATTTTTAAAGTCTACCTAACTGTTGAAGACCATATTGACACAAAAATTTGGACAACTAACTCTTGGTATGTAACCTTGATTCAAATTTGCCTACAGACTTAGGACTGAATCCTAGACCATGGGCATACTGATGACCAGATTTGACTAATTTCAGTGGGAAATAGCATGAAATAATGCAAAGTAAAGCTTGACCTAGAGACAGACCTGTCTGCAAGGGAGTCTGCCACAATTGTTAAAGATTAAAGTACGAATATAAATGGAAGAAAATCAAAAAGTAGCTTGTCAGGGCATCAGGACACCAACAGATATCAAAGGAATGTAATAGGGATGAGGGCAATCAGCAGTAATGAAGACAAGGAAGAGGTGAAGGTAAATGAAATATTTGATCTTTACCATGGTAAAGGTAAGATTAGCATCAAGTAGAAGTTTTTGGAAAGCAGGGAACAGTGTAGAACTAAAGAAGAAGAAGTATTTCTGGAGAGATAAATTTGTGAACTATATACTTAAGGACATTATATAGATTGAGAAGAGGTTATTAAATAAGAAGAGGTTTAATATGTAAAATACTTTGCATTTTGAACTAACATTTCATCCATTATTCAATTATATGTATATAACTATTTTGAATAATTCTCAAATTTTGTTCTGATAATAATGGGTGATACTGTAATAACTGGAAAGTTAATAAGAATTAGGTCTGTCCACATAATTAACGTCTACTAGAATGCTATTATCACCATTTTCATGTGAAAGAACTGTCAGGTTTTATCAGTTATTTCCTTTTAAAGTGTAAATGTAAAAAGAATAACACAAATTTTGACTGACTTTCAATTGCATTGTCTATTGTATTCAAAAATGGACAAAAACTTATAGCTCGCTTCTTCCAGCTTGTATCACCATACATGGTTAGTACTGACCAGAACAGAATGAGAATTTTTTTGCCAATAGATGGTATTTGATAGGGGCTTACCTAAGAATCTTGTTTGGCAATGCACATTCAACTTCTACTTACAAAATAATTGATATTCTCAGTTGTCACCAACAGATTTTTTGTTGTTGTTGACTGAACAACATCAATCACTATGCACAATTCTTCATACAGTCTGAAGTATTTTACAGTCTGAAACTTATGTTTAGGTGGTTTAGTCATTCATGTAAGATACATCTTCCACACTGACTTGGGTTGTTAGTTTGGAGCAAGTTTTGAAATACTGAGGTCAAATGCTGACAGCCGTGCACTTCCCAGTCCTGAAGGACGTAGGAAGGAGGAAAGCCATGTTGTCAAACACACTGCAGGAATTCCTCACCTGTAACTGCTGCACTAAATGTAGCCCAGTAAAACAGGTACAGAGATAGATGATTAGATATAAAAATCAGTGTCACTCAGCTGTCTGCCAATTGTTCCTTTGCACTCAAGGAAATAAGGAATTCTTTGTGGCCTTGAGCATCTTTTTGTAAAGTGACAAAAGTAAAGTCAGATGTGTTCTAGAATAAAAACCATAAAGTGAGCAGCAAAAGTAGAACAAATGAGTGCTGCACTATATAATCTTTTTCTGATGGAAATTATGTGTTATCATTCTACATGACATGGAATCACTTTAATGCATATTGTATTTGGAGATGAACACACTGAGTTGTGGCCCCAAGCTCTGAAAACATTGGCTGCCAGAAATCAAATGTTAAATTCATAAAGAGAGATAATTTCTCTTAGGTTGATAGATAATTAAAAGAAACTGTTGAATTCTCAGGACAAGAATCACTGGTTTACACAGCCGTGTTATAATGTTGGTTCTTAAGAAACAACTTTGTTCTATATATATAACAAAGTATATGATGCATCACTGTATGTGAAGTACATATTGACAAAGACACTGGAATGCCTTTTTTTTTTTTGGTACAGATTACATTTTTGGGGACTTTAAGAGTTTTAAGAATTGTAATTCCCATGACACACAAAGAATAATGTACATCTAATACATCTTAAACCACAGGCAGATTTTTGTTTAACATCGTTACATGCTGCAAGCTCTTTAAATTTCTAAGCTGTTTTCCTGTTCACTTATATTTTCTTTTTAAAAGGAATTACAGATTGTATTGTCAGATAGAAAATAAAACACTAGTTGACAGCAGAGTATGTTTTCAGAAGGAGCATAGATAAATTCTGCCTTCATCTATGCTAGTACAGACCTAACAAAAGAATTATTCACAAGGATACAGTTTGGTTATATTCCCATGGAAGTACTTTCTTTTTCTCTTGCCATGGAAGCACTTTTATTATCAGTTCTTCCGTCAAAGTCTGAAGAATTTTCCATCGATGGCCAGTGCAATGTAAATTTTTGCAGTCTTAGTTGATACATGAAAGAGATTAATGTCACAAAGAAGTCATCATACATTTGATGTTATAGCAAAAACACAGAAATGACAAATTTTATCTCGATAAATGGGAAAATACAGATAAATAAGCTCCAATTAATTTCACTGTTTGACTCCTATGGGATTAAATATGTATTGACAGAGAAATACAGTCGCATTTGCACAGCTGTTGGACTTCCTCAGTCTTTTCTGGGGCTAGATAGTGAATTTCATCTACAAGCCGGCACACTTCTTGAGCGCTATTTTGACTTTTTAAAAATCTCCTTCTGATCTAGTGAAGATTCAGTGGAAGCATTGACCTCGGATTAGACTGAGGACTGTGTCAAGGCAAGGCTTATAGGTAGAGATAATATATAATTACTAGCAAGTTACTGTTGCTGGAAAATCTTGGAAAATATCAAGCACACAAGGCTTTCTTAGGGCTTTTAGTTATTTTAGCAAATATCTTTGTGGTTACAGAACTTAATTACACAATGAATTCAGCTGTTCCTCAGATGCCCAGATATTAACTGCATTAAAGGAATGGCAGTGACAAATTAATCTTTCATTAAAAGCAGAAAAAAATTCTAGTATATTAAAACCATTTCCTGCTTGCTTTCCAGAGGTTTGCATTCTACTTCATATACCCTTTCACAATACTTTGTGCAAGATGCAAACTTGGATTTCAGTGACATTGTTCATGAGCAAGTATTTTATTTTTTGAAAAGACTTCTACATACTCAGGAACTAATACAAATACAACTATTTCTAAAAATCAAACAAGATTATTTAATATCCATCCATAAAATATTTATTAAATTATTTTGAGGACAAGAATTTTTTAACAGGAGTACCCAGAGAGCCTGTTAAATAACATACTTTGTAAAAAAAAAATTTTGAGGAACATGGGACAAACCACAACTGAGTCTGATCATATTCAACTCTCTAGCTTAAAAAAAAAAAGAGCAAGAAAAATGACACATATTAAAGGCATGTGTGTTTCAAGGCCATGAGAACAGTTAGATCAGAGTGAGATAAAACTGTGGAAAAGTCTGAAAACTACACCAGAATTTTTTCAATAGGATTTCTTTCAACTTTTTATTTTAATGTTTGATGGAAAAATGAAAGCTTATTCTTTGTATTACAGTTTAAATTTTGTCACCAGTGAAGTTTGGAAGACAAAGATTGCCCAGGGAAAATTCATGAGCTGAAGAAGAACTACTGAGATAAAATGGGACATGTTGCTTTCAATAATTAAGTATAATGTAATATGACAAAGCCTCTTTAGACATGGGTCAAGGTAAATTTCAGTCAAATTGTGTTCTAAATTCTCCAAACCTTCTAGTAATTGGGGTTCAGATGAGAGGGATTTTAAAAAAAAATTAGTTTCATATGTAGAGTCTATACAGTTAGTGGATTTGGATGTCTTTTGTTAGCCAGTTTTGATGCACATCAGAAAGCTAGAAAATATCATGCAAAGGTCTCACAGGGGAAGCATCTCATGGATGTCAAAATGAACCACTTTACAGTTCTCTACTTACCTTCATTTTTCAATAATTAAAATAAAAGCCAATGAATGAAGGACAAGACTAAAAAAATCCACACTTTTCCTTTTGTCCAGCCTAATAGTGCCGCATGTAATCATTTCTTTATCTTTCGAAAGGGTTTACAGATAACTTATCTCATGAAAATAACTTCTAAACAAGCACCAAAAGTATTTGAAGACTGCTTTTTTTTTACTCCCAAAAAAAGAAGAAGTTATAAAAAGGAGACATTGAGAAAGTTATAACTTGACTAAAGCCCTAAGTTTTCAGCTCGCCTTCCTTTTCTGTGATGTTCTGCAACACCTAAGCCATTACTGTACCAATTCCTTGAAAATTTTCACATTCCCATTTCCACTCTCCAGTATATTTCTTCTTTGTTCCTGAACTGTGGAATGTGAGCTATGAGATCCAGGCATGATGTAATGTTAGACATCTAAACTGCAGTTGTGAGATAGTCACGTGTAGACCAGGGCAAAGAGAAGGATGTATAACTCTGCAGAGGATTTATCCAATGCAGAAGAGATCTCCGTCAAAATGTAATGAATTGCACCCAGAAAATGTCTGCTTTTCTCCACTCATTGTAGATGCAATCCCAAAAGCTGGCTCAGGTGTAAGTATTTGTACTGAAAATAATGAACCTTGAAGTTTATGAAAATCTGTGGTAGGTTTCTCAAAGGAACCTACTCAGGTCAGTATGGTGAAAAAGCATCTGAGACGCCCTCTCATTGTTTGATAACAGCTGAGAAAAGGAACAAAGAAACCACAAGAACTGGAAAAAAGTTAGTAAAGAAGCTGCAAATACATAAGAAACTTTTTTGTATATTTCTGAACAGCCTGGAACTTAAGTCAGACCACGCATGTTTGTTTGTGCTTTTGTGTATAGAGATGGCACTGGAAAGAGTGGAACAAGTATAGAAAAATCACTAAATCACTGTCATTGATATCAGTCATTCCAGTGGATTTGGCAATATCGCTTGAAAATTTAAGCAGCATTTAAACAATTATTTTTTCCTAGTGGTATATTGACTCAGCTAACAAAAGCCATCTTATACCAGTTTAATTGAAAAACAAATGCATCTCATACCAATTTGGTTTCCCAGTCTTCCAGTGGCATTGCAGGGCAGAAGCTGTAGGTGTTGAGAACTGCCTGCACGTGGACCACACAGATGCAAATTCCTTCTCTGATCCCAAGACTCAGTACTTTATGAGATCTCTCTGGAAAGAAAGGAATATCAACAGAGACCTCTGAATCTCTTGAAGATTGGCTAAAGGGGAATAGTGACAGGAGAGAAAGGAGGATTTTATTATATATCTTCCTTGGTGTAAGGTCATTCATGTTTTCAATCATTTTTTGCAACCCCTCTGCACTTCACACTGAGTTAGTTCTTTAATGAAAACCAAACAAAAGACTGACTGGCCAAAAGACAGGAAGGTTTTCATTGCACTGAGTCACACAAAAAAAAGTAAAAATAAAAAAGCTAGGAAAGAAGAGATAATTAATATAAAACTCCAGAGAAATTTGAACAGCTAAGTGACAGCAATGTCAATTGAAACACAAAGACGTCTTTCTGAATGCTAAATCATATTAACATTAGGCTATAATGCAAAATTGATGGAAATAAAAAGTTTAAAAACTTATTGAAAAATAAAAATACTTGAATAATAAATTTATAATTAATATTAGATGATTGAAAATAATGTGCAGTAATAAACTTTTGAAGGGTGAAAAATAACTGACTGAAGTTTTACTCTTAATTTACCAGTTTCAACTGTATATATAGGGATCTAATCATCAGCAGCAGACCCTGCCATGCAGATACTTTTACTAAAAGGGTCTCAGTTTCAGGCAGAAGTGCTGTTGTATTGACCAAACATCCTTCAAGTTATTGCACTTTATGTATGTGTGGCCTATTGTTATTTTAGTCTTTTTTTTCCTAATGGCACCTTCTGAATGTTTTGATCTAAGGAAAAAAAAAAAGAAGTGAATCAGTGGAACAAACCCAGAATACTCCTGTCTTTGAGAGGGAAATCAACATTACACTGCTTATGTGCCTTTGGATTTAAACATCTCCTTGAGGCACTTGCCTGAAAGTTACATGAGAAACATGTGGCTCTGAGTCAGCCCCTGGTCTCAATCCCTTCATGAGAAGCCAGATCTGAGCTCTTTGGTTCAGTCATGAAACGCTGGAGTTAGCACTGTCCTTAGACTTTAGGCTTCTGATGACCACTGCAGGTGATGGGTTTTGGGACTGAGGCACCACCGTTTGCACTGTGCAGTGAACAGCGTGCAGCATCATTTCTTAATCAAATAAGATTGGTGTAATTATATTGCATATTTTTTGGCATATGTCCATTCATTCTAATACATCTTGAATCTGTTGGCTAACTTGAAGATGTCTTTGGGGAAAATGCTACTTCAATATTTAAAATTCCAAAGTATTTTCTGCAGCTGGTGGCAGGGGAGAGGAGAAAAATGTTTTTATGGGAAAGTTTGCAGCATCAGTTCAACTCTCATGCTGACAGGGAAGTGGGTTGTTTATTAAAAGTGTCCTGCTACCCAAAACTCTACAGGAAGCATTCAAGGTCTGCTTTGCAACAAAGCAGCCAAGTGTGAGAGAAATCCACAGAAATCAGGCTTGATTGACTCCACTGCTCACTGGATACCTGCTCTAGTGATAGCAACATGGATTTACACTCCATCCTCAAGTATCAACAGGAGATCAGAGAGAAAATCTGGTGGTCCTTAAGAACAATAAAACACAGAAAAATATTAAGAAATTATGAGGTTTGATGACCTGTACTCCTGAGAAATGGCAATTGCCTACGTTTCATTTATACCAGACCTGTCTATAGCTTACCAGAAAATTTCTCATCCTTTGCTGAGACTATTAAAAGCAGAAAGTGGTCTTGTAGAATTTCCATTCAAGATACCAAATATATTAGCCAAAAAAATTAATTTCAACTTAAAGTTTTGCATTCTATGACACAGACTACAGATATTTTATGAGAAAGGACACTTATTTATATATTTCATATAAAAAAGTGAAATTTATATGGAAACAATCTTATTGCCCTTTGACTTCTCAAGCCTATTCTTTTTTCTTTTTTTTTTCCTAATAACATCTCAATTTGAAGCTGAATTTTCAAACTTTATCCTTTAAGCCTGACTGGAATTTAAACCATACATACCCAAAATGCTTTATAAATACTAAGTCTGTGATGTCTGAACGGTTAGTAACATTTAGTTCAAATTTTTAGTATTCAAACAATGAAAATTGGTTAGCTCATCACCTAAGGGCTGAATAAAAACAGCTGCAATGTTCAACAGAACACGTCTTCTGTCAATAGAAAGAAGTTAGGTTTTCTCAGGAAAACTGATCAAACCAGAACTTCTTTTCCAATTGCAGTACTAGTTAGTAATTTTTGTGTGAAATAATGTATACTTAATAATGAAGCCAAGCAAGAGGACAAGAGACAATGGGCAGAAACTGAAACATGGGAAGTTCCACCTGGATATGAGGAAGAAGCTCCTCACTGTACAGGTGACCAAGCACTGGAACAGATTGTCCAGAGAGGTTGTGGAGTGTCCCTCGCTGGAGATGTTCAAGAACCATCTGGATGCAAACCAGATGTGCCAAGTGCTCTAGGATGACAATGACTGAGCAGGGAGGTTGGATCAGGTGACCCAGTGTGGTCTCTTCCAACCTGATCCATGCTGTGATTCTGTGATTCTATGGATATATAGGAGAACACATACATTTGCAGTGCACACATTTTTTTATGAGTTTCTTTTGGCTGAGGATTATGTTTGCTCAGCTTTTTTAATGATAGAAAAGAAGAGAATTTGGAGATATACCCTTTCACCTCTGCCACAATATCTGGGGTTTGGGAGTAGCTTAATTTTTAAGTTAATATGAACATGCACTCAAGATTTCTGGATACTGGACTTAACCTATGCTTAACAGTTATTTAGCAGGATGTGGCCAAAAGCACTAATAGGCACAGGGATGCCTGATAGAAACAAAAAAAAAAAGAGTATGTGTTAAGTAAATTGTATTTTTATCTTCATATATTCCAGATAGAACAGTGCATTTCACTTGCTAATTAACAGGAAGCAGAGAGGTTTAGAGATGGGAAATATAAATACTGTTTAATTCTGCCTTGTGCAGCCAAAAGAGGTTCCTAAGTTAGGGAAGTGTGACAAACAAAAAGTAAAAAAGAGAAGTTGAGGAATTTTTTGTCATCATGTGGGAAGACATTTTTATTTTCATCTCTCATGCCAGGAGCAGGTGTGTGCAGGGAAGCATAAGGAGTGAAACAGGTCACAAGATATGTCCCCATTTTCCAGAAAGTGCCTTCTTCACTACATGCAATGGCCAGGGTCCTATCTTCTGTCCCTTGTGCTTTACTGATGATATGGTTTAATTAAAATAGGCAAGTAGACTGGCAGGGAAGAGGGCTAAGATGTCCAGAAAAAACATTCTTTTAGAAAGAACAAAGAAAGCTAACAAATAATGAAGCCTACCTTTTTTGTGCAAGGATTTCCTGAAGCTCTTTCAGAAAAGGAATAAGCAATACATCCCATTTCTTTGCAGGAATTAAGAAGTTTTTTGGCTATTTTCAAGTATTATTAAGGTGTCAGTGGCTGGGAGAAAAAAAACCCAGAACCATATATAATAAACAGATATAATTTGTGTGGTTTACATCTTATTCTCAGAAAGCAGCTGTGCATTTGGGAGTTTTTCCATGAAAGAAAATTAATTTCTTTGTCAAGGGCCAACATTTCCACCGACTATAACACAGGAGAGACCATGACATCACCATTTGAATACGTGGCTATTTTTATAGACTCAAAGTGTAATTTCATTGCTGCATATATATATATATATAT